>JARHVA010001092.1:645000-1845000 GCA_037957365.1 Torreya grandis | reverse complement strand
GAGTCTGGTCTGAGGTAGAGGGTCTGGTTGAATGGGCAGAGGGATAGAGAAGGCCAACAAAGAGACAGAGGAATCAAATAGAAGGTAGAGATAGCAGAGAAACAGGATTCGGGATTGGTTTGGTTTGGTCTGGGAGATAGAAGTGCTGAATCTAGTTTAGAAACAAATGACTATAAAGCACAAATGAAAACACAGAATACAACATACCTGTGCCTGCTAATCTCTATTGTTGTTGCCGCTTGTTGAAGACCTATTGCTGATGAAGAATCCCTATTGTGCTTGTAGAAGCTTGCTGAGAGTACCTGAGGGAGAGAGTTAGATGCTTGGTTGAGATATTGGCAGATTGACAGGGTCAAGAATGGATTGATCATCAAAGTGTTCAATTCCGACTCGGGATTGCGAGAGGAAAAACCAAGAGAGCGAGAGAGAAGAGATAACGGTGTAGAAGCCGTTATGAAAGGTGCCGATGCCGGTAATATCACCGATGTCAGTCGACAGTTGACCGACGTCGGCGACTGAAAGGTCGGAGAAAGGCTAAAAATAGCCTTTCATCCGTTTTCCAACTGCCGGGTCAGCTAGTTCGAGGGAGAAACGGTCAAAGGGGATTAAATGGATGAGAGGAGAAGATGGAATGGGAGTCTTAGGCATTAAATGGCCATGTGGGGAATGAAGGGGATCCAAGGAAGGTATCCTAGGGTGGCGAGGTGGCAAGGAGAGGGAAAAGGGACATTTGTTAATTAAAATAAATAATTATTTCAAATTAACAAGATATGGGTTAGGAGTGGTAAAGTGAATGAAGGGGACCAAGGGGGGAGAAAGGACCAAGGGTTAGACAATTTTTAGGTGTCTACATTTGCCCCTTTTTGTCTTGTTGGTTGTTTTAGATGAACTGCAAGACAAAAATAGGAGTTGGTTGCCCCAAGTGGATGAGGTATTCCCCCTCAAAGCGGGAGTCGAGGGAAGGGAACCTGATGTCAGGTGTCGATTTGACAAAAGGTGGATGAGGTAGGAGGGTGAGGGTGAATGCTGCAAAAGTTGTGATTGTGCCCATACCACTTCACGAGACAGGTAGGTCAAATGGTCGCAGTCAAAAGGTCGAGGAGTGCCAAAAATGAAATAACCGAGCCCCAGCATTTAGTCATCTGCTGATTGGGTTATTCAATCTAAGCTGTAGCTCCAAATGGTTGTCATGTTCCAGGTATCCCAGGCTCAGGAAGTGCTCCCAAAAACACAAAAAAAGTCACAAGTAGTGCAGATCAACCAGCTTGCGATCCTATACTTGTGAGGGTCCCAAAAATAAGGTCTGCGAACAATGTTGCTAACCAATTGTGAGATAGCATATATGCAAAAACAACCAAGGCAACGTGGTCTTAGAAGTAGTCAGGGTTGGAAGAGATAGGCATGATCTCCAATGGTCATTGGTTAAGGTGGATGGATGGACGAAAGGATGTGGCTGAGCTAACCTCAAAAAACTAAGTGCTGCCTACATAGCCCTTGTGTGACGGGCCTCAGGCCAATGTAGTTATCCCTAAAAGGGAGGAATGGTCAAAGAGATCGATGGTCTTGGTCAAAGTGGTCGATGGACTGGATTGGTTTTGGATGAGGTCAAGGTCAAGGTCATGAAGAGGAACGGTTTGCCCATCAGAGAGATGAACAAACGAGGGTGGTCGAACTAACCCTAGAAGACGCCGTGTCGTCTGAGTGCTGCCTACATAGCCCCGGTCTTAGGGCCTCAGACCAATGTAGTTTAGACTGAGAGTCTGAGGGGCAGACAGGTGGTCAAAAGATTTGAATGAGTGGTTTTGGTCAAGGTCAGAATGATGAGGAGAAAAAAAAGATGCTACAGCGTTTTCCACATGGTGTATTCTGCAACATTAGTGGAGGGGTCTTTCACTCCTAGCAATTTTCCATATTCGTGATGGATGTATGCTAAAAATGAATTGAGGTCTATTTATGTTTCAGCAAGTAATGGTTTATGCTTGACATAAATTGTGTCGGGTCGAAAGTTTCCATGTGTATTGGTGTCCATAGAAACTATGTGAATGGTCTAGGTCATGTCATAGTCTGAAAATGTTGGATTGGTTTAGTTTGAGTTTGGGTTGGATAGATAATGATTGGGTTGAATGCGTGACCAAGATGTGTCAAAAGTGAAAGGCGAATTGCTCTTTCATTGACAAGGACCAGAATGACAACATAGGTAAGGGGTTGTTTAGAAACAAAAGACCCGCTCATGCATTGCGCCATTGACCAGTGGTTGTTAGAGTGGTAATCGAATCACTTGATGTTAAGTGAGCTCAAAATCCCTTGAGTATGCAGGGGTGATAGGATTGATAATGAGATGGAAGGGGGAACCCTTGTGGTAGGAAAAACTTTGCCCCTTTTATAGGTGACCCCGAGAACGACTATAGACAAGTCCATGACTCTAAAGGTTGTCAGTCAGTTTTTTTTTTTTGAAGGCAGACTGATCGATGCGGGAAGCCTGCGATGGGATATTGTCTTGATTTGTGGTCATGTCGTGAAGCTGATCAATGCAGGAAGCCTCAGAGATAGTGCTTTGTATGTGGCAAAAATTTATGCATAGCCATCCTTCAAGGGAGTGGTCTATATTCTGCTTTTTGATGTATTTGATACGTCTTTGGCTTAGCTGTCCTTCAAGGGAGCAGTCTAGTAAATATAGCAATGATGATGCAGCTATCCTTCGAGGGAGCAGTCTACATTTATAGTTTTATGACCTTGGAATATGCATCCCATTTTGATATATTTTTGATTGATTTTGGTGACTGGACTTTTGGTTATGGACTTGACTATAGAGGTTTAGAGGGTTTCCCTTTTATTAGGACAAAGTGTTCATGCTCACCAAAATGGTTAGGATTGAGGGTTGAAGGGAATGGGAATGACAGTGACAGGGAGTGCTCAAGGGATTGAGCTTAAGTTAGATGTCAAATGAATAATTACTTGACTAAAAGTGGACTGGTCAAAGATGCAAGACATAGAGGGGCTCAGGTTCTGATCAAATCCTGACCCATGATGGTGTTAAGGTCCGAGTCAATTGGGAGCAAACTTGCCCCATTTGCTTTGTTCCAAATTGGTCACAATGATTAATGATGGTTTGAAGAAGTGATGGGTACTTGGTTGGGTGGTGTTTGATAATTGCAGTTTGGTCGAGGTTTGGCTGATGCTGGTCGGGTCATGATTAAAAAGGTTGGTTGATGATTGGACTATGTGTGGTCGAGGTTTAGTCGAGGTCATAGTCGATGTCATGGTCAAAGGCTTGGTTGAATGTTTGGTCAAGGTCATGATAAGGTTGGATTCCCCTAGTTGCTTAGGGAGAAGGTTGGAGAGATTGGTCAAGGTCGGTTGAGGCTTGGTGGCTAAATGGATTGTGTTGATGTCGAATAATGGGGTCAAAGGCGGCAAATGGATCATAGTCTGGCGTGGAGATCCTGATTTAGGTGATGAGGTTTGAGAGGCATGGGTCAGTGTTGATAATTTTTCAAAGAGGTGGTCAAGAGGGTCCTTGATTAGAAGGGAGTCTTTTCTCCATTGTTGATGAATGACAGCTTTAAGAGCACAACAACGCTCAGTGTCATGTCCCAGAGTGTGATGATAATGACAGAATTTAGAGTTGTCAAACCAAGATGGCCTTGATCTGAGAGTTATTGAGTGGAGTGGTGTTGAAGGTTTGCTGATAACGTGGTCGAGAAGAAGGGTGCCATTTCCGAGACATTGGCGAATGAGGACCTTGAGGGCACAACACTGCTTAGTGTCGTGTCCAGGCATGCGATGATACACACAAATGCAAGTGTCATCGAACCAGGGCAGTTTTGGTCTGAGAGAGTGATATGGTTTAAGAGGCGGGAGATAGATGCGAGAGGACTGCAATAATTGCTGTAACAGCAAAGCATAAGAACCTGCTAATGGGTCTAGATGTTTTGTCGCAGTGGGTATTGATGACTTTGATTTGAGAGGCGTAAGAGGCGTTGGTCGATGATTTGGAAGAGATATATGTCTAATGGGTTGAGAAGGTAATAGAGGTGACTTGCCTCTGTGAAGTATGGGAGTAGGAAGAACTCCTATTAAAGTGGATGGATGTGGGCCCAAGATAGAGGGCAATAATGAAGAAGGTGGGGGAGGAGTCCTCCAGTGTCGTCTAGTGGCCTTTTTTGATATGGTTTGAGGGCCATTATTTTGAGAGGCGAGGTTAGATGCAGGCTTGGGTTTAGATGTGGATGAAGGTGAGTGAGATGTAAAAATCTCAGGTAAAAGGCAAGAGGAAACCGTGACTGGGTCTTCTTCGGTCAAAATGAGTGGAGAGACTGGGTCTTCTCTTGGTGGAGAAGAAATAAGAGAGTGCAGCTCCTCAAGAGAGAAGAAGGCAGGGATGATCGTGCCTTCTATTTATGCCTGAGGAGTAGACAAGGTAAGGTCTTCGAATGAAGGTAAGGCTAATGGCGTAGGCATGGTCAATGTGTCCTCCAGTATAAGAGAGGTAGATGGAGGACTAATAGGAGAGGAAAGTTCTTCATCCTTTGATGGAGGAGGTTGGTCAGGGACAAGAGGCAATATAGTGTTGATTGTGTAAATATCATGGTCTTGGGGGTCATTGGTCAAAGTCTGGACGTTGTTTTGAGTAGGTGGATGATTAGGGAATGGTTGTTTGAAGATGTCGATGTTTTGATTTGGTGGGGCATTCGGGTTATCTAAAATAAGATCCCCCTTGTCGATCATGTCTTGGATGATGTTCTTGAAGGTTCGGCAATTGTCGATGTCATGGCCGTGGACGCGATGAAAGTGACAGAAGTTGGCCTCCCTATACCATTTAGGGAGGGATTTTGAAGGGTCAAATTGAGGTGGTTGGATTGGAGGGAGATTGAGAACCCCCTGCTTGAGTAGTTTTTCCAAAACGAAAGCGTATGATTCTCCAAGTGGAGTGTATGAACGCTGGATGTACCATTGTTGGAATTGTTTGGTGATGCTTGGAGATGTAGAAGGTTGAGGGTAATTAGTTGTCATTGAAGATGGTGATCTAATGACCACAGTGTTGGCCACTCCTTTGGGTTTGGAGTTGGAAAAAGAAGAAGGTCTAGAAGAAGAATGGTCATTGGTTTTTGTGTTGGTATTACGCAATTTGACCTTATCTTCTTCAAGGGCACGGAGTTCAAGCTTTCGAGCCAGGGTGAAAGCTTCACCGAAAGTGCGGAATGTCTGAATCCGCAAGGTAGAAGAGATGTGCCTAGCACATGCTTGAGAAAAGAGCTCGATGAGCTCAGGTTGAGGTAAGGAGAAAGAGAGCTGGTTAATCAGGCCTCTCCAATGGGCGACAAAATTGACTATTGATTCGTCATCAAATTGTCTGATGGAGTAAAGGTCTGTGATTGAGACTTGTTTGGTGATGTTAATAGAGAAATGGTCGAGAAATAATTGGGCAAGTTAAATGAATGAGAAGATAGAATGTCTGGTAAGAGAGCTATACCAGTCAAGGGCGGAGCCAGAAAGGGACATAGGGAACGTGCGTAAAAGTAACACATCGTCATGGGCAATGAGATAGCAGGCATGTCTGAATGCCCGTAGATGTTGTTGTGGGTCCTCCTTACTCTAGAAGCGAGTGAATTTAGGAAGCTCCCATTGGTTGGGATATGGTCGGATAGGGATAGAAGGATGAATGGGTTCATTACAAATTTGCTCATACGAGAGAGCATTGCGTGAACCAGAGATAGAGGTCTCGAGACTGGACATTTTATCCATCATAATTTTAATGACGTCTGCTGACAGATTGGCAGATGGAGTGCCCCCTAGGTTGTAGGGTGCCTGAAAGGTGGTCGAAGAGGTGTATGATGTACTTGGTTGCGCTTGTGAAGGCACAACATATGGATAGTACGTCATAGGGATAGGTGTCATGGTTAAAGGGACTTGTGTCATGAAGTTGGAGGACACAAGTTGACTAGATACTGCCAACGGTGGTTACGTGACGGCACTAGTAGAAGGATAGGTTGGCACTCCTGCATTCATGGGCACAAGAGTGTGAGGGGTCGAGATAATCAAGTTCTGGTATGATGTAGAACTTGGTTGAATTGCGTGTGGTTGAGGGGGTAATGGAACCTCGATGGGGGTTGGTCCAAAAATGGATGTGGAGGCCACACTTTGTGTATTGGCCATGGTTGGGTTAATGGTTGAGGTGAAAGGCTGATTCGTAAAGGGTTGGGTGGCGAATGGTGTCGATGTCGTCACCACGTCACCTGAAAGGTCTTGCATTGGGTTTCTCGCAAGATAGTTTTGGAGGGCTGCGGTATTGAGGTCCAAGAATCTTTCGAAATCTTGGTCCCCTTCAGAGATGATGGGAATTTGAGTCGGGGTCAGTCCTGTAGGAGTTCTTTCAGTCTTCGAGTGGAACTCCATGATAGGATTGGTTAGGGACAAGAGAGCGTGGTCAAGAAGAGGGTCAGGTTCCAGAAACTGTGTGTTTTCAGTTTCAGAAACACAAAATGAGGTTTTGGCAGAAAGAGGGGTCGGGTTTTAAGTTGCTACTTTGGAAAAAAGGACAGTGACAGAGACTGACGTCGGTTGAAAAATTGATGTCGGCAACAAATATGGCTGATGTCGGTCAGATAACCGATGCCGGCAAGAAAAGGAAACTGACGTCATCGGTAAAACTGATGCCGGTGACTGTGTTTTCCAGAAAACTCAAAAAATTTTGAAGATTCTTGGAAAAACAATGAAGAAAGCATCCTCACACACTCAAACAAGCAGATGAGAATAGAGAACAGAGAGAGAGATAGACAGGCCCTAAACGTGAAATCCTAAGAATCAACTTTAGAATCCTGTGGCTTATGCCTTAGATGAATGTTTGGGAGGTTGGTTGTTAGAAGGGTCCTAGAAAAGGTATCCTATGGATGGTTTCGAGTCTTGTTTAGGTGCTCAAGAAGTCTGTATTAGGTTCGGTACGTGGCCTGGTGCTAAGGAGCAAGCTCCCCTCACTTCACGAGTCCAGTGGTGAGATGGTCTCGCTTAGCCAAAATATACCTTGCCTAGAGATTATCCTCCGCCAGAGAATGGAGTGGGCTTTCCACTTGGTAGTGAATCCAAGTGGGATTTCCAGGTAGGGGTAAGGTATCTGCTGGGGGATGAAATCCTAGTTGGGCCTTGTCTTAAGTAAGTTTTATGTTTGTTTTAGTGCAAGTGGTTTAGGTCGTGTAACATCAAGTGATCTACGATTTATTCAATATGTGGTTTAATTACTAAGTGTGGTCTAGAAAATGCAAGCACAAGCAGAAATGCAATGCAATAAGTTTTAAAGACCCAAATCGAAATGTGAAGTTGAAATGAATACAAGTTTAAGAAAGGGTGAAGAAAATGATTTTTGGACTAGTCTAGAAATGCAAGAAAAAGTAAGAAAGAGTTATTTTTATTTCCTGCTTATGATGTCTTTTTTTTTTTTTAGAAAAGAAGAAAGAGAGGTGAAGAGGAAGAAGCCTAATGCACCTAAATGAATAAAGAAGAAAGGGAACCCGAGGAAGAACCTAAGGTCCCACCGGGCATGCTAGAATGTTTCTATTCAAATTTTGCTTTCTATATTCAAATGAGAGTTAAGAAACTAAGAGTTATGGTCAAGGCTTGTGTACCTGGATGTAGTCTGCGCACCGTAATCCAGACGTTGTGAGTACTCCTCTTTGGTTGTGGAGGAATGACACCTGCAAAGAAAAGAGACTTGGACAAAGGAGGTGTTAGATAAGGAGATGGTGGGTTGCCAAGCGAAAGCTTGATCCCAGAAGTATAAAAACTTCCTTAAGGGAGGTCAACCCACTAGTCAATAAAAAGAGGTGTCTGATAAATAGCAGAATGTTAAAAGACTGAAAGTGATAAAAGATGGAAATGAAAAGGAAGCAAAAGCTTACCTGAGAGATGCTATCAGATTGGTCACAGTCACCGACGTCGGTGGTCCTACCGGCGTCAGTTGGTCAAGATGCCGACGTCGGTTAGTCTGCCAACGTCGGTGGAGGCAGCGATCGGCGTCGGTCGAGGCAGTACGCTTGGACAGGGTCTGGTTGAGTCTGTGGTCCGTGGACAGGGCCTGGTTATGTAGAATAGTCTGAGATAGAGTTTAGGCCTGGTTGAATGGTCTGGGGTCTGGGTCTGATAGTCTGGGCAAGTTTCTGGACTGTGGACGGGTCTGGTCAGGGAAAATGGTCTGGGTCTGTCTAAAGGTCTAAGAGTATGGTTTTGAGGTAGTCTGAAAGTCTGAGTCCGGTCTGAGGTAGAGGGTCTGGTTGAATGGGCAGAGGGATAGAGGAGGCCAACAAAGAGACAGAGGAATCAAACAGAAGGCAGAGATAACAGAGAAACAGGATTCGGGATTGGTTTGGTTTGGTCTAGGAGATAGAAGTACTTAATCTAGTTTAGAAACAAATGACTATAAAGCACAAATGAAAACACAGAATACAACATACCTGTGCCTGCTGATCTCTATTATTGTTGCAGCTTGTTGAAGACCTGTTGCTGATGAAGAATCCCTGTTGTGCTTGCAGAAGCTTGCTGAGAGTACCTAAGGGAGAGAGTTAGATGCTTGGTTGAGATATTGGCAGATTGACAGGGTCAAGAATGGATTGATCATTAGAGTGTTTGATTCCGAGTTGGGATTGCGAGAGGAAAAACCAAGAGAGCGAGAGAGAAGAGATAATGGTGCAGAAGCCATTATGAAAGGTGCCGATGCTGGTAATATCACCGACGTCGGTCGACAGTTGACCGATGTTGGCGGCTGAAAGGCCGGAGAAAGGCTAAAAATAGCCTTTCATCCATTTTCCAACTGCCGGGTCAGCTAGTCCGAGGGAGAAACGGTCGAAGGGGATTAAATGGACGAGAGGAGAAGATGGAATGTGAGTCTTAGGCATTAAATGGCCATGTGGGGAATGAAGGGGATCCAAGGAAGGTATCCTAGGGTGGCGAGGTGGCAAGGAGAGGGAAAAGGGACATTTGTTAATTAAAATAAATAATTATTTCAAATTAACAAGATATGGGTTAGGAGTGGTAAAGTGAACGAAGGGGACTAAGGGGGGAGAAAGGACCAAGGGTTAGACACTTTTTAGGTGTCTACAATATGGGATTCCTACTTGATATTTTTAGGAGGGACACTCCATCACTTCCAAGTGTTTCATTTATCCCTATTCTTATGAGATAACTACATTAACCCCCTTTCCACTAGTTGAGCTATTCTGGAAAAAAACAAGGGAAATGGATGAAGTGTTGGTCATGAGAAATAAATGTCAAGATAACATGTCTTGATTTTTTTTGGTGCATTGTAGAATTCTCCAGAGGTTTCATTATATTGTATTTTTCCAAGTAATTATAATATGTATAATTTTGTAGTAGTATATCAGTTGAGAGAGTGTTTGCTTGTTTGTTTGTTCCTACAATTTTTGTAACCCCAATTGGTATTTTTAATATTTTATTATTATTATAAAAAGTTGTGTAAGGAGAAATTCCATATGATTTTAGGGTAGTCAAAGATGAAGGCCTATTTGAAGGCATTTGAGGCCAAGAAGAAGTCATACTTATAACACAAAATAAGGGGTTTGAGGAAGAATGCAAGTTGAAATATGCACATTAATGCCACTTTAAAAATTTGGAGGAAATTAATTTCACTAAACTCACATTGTCACATAAATTCATGTGGATTTACCTTTTATTGGATGTTTGTGTTTGTCTCACTCTTTCTAAAATAATTAAGGAAGATTTAAGAGGTCTAAATGAAGTAAGAGTGATTTCTACTTTATGATATTATTAACGTATTTGAGGTTGTAATAGATAGTTAAGGTAGAAGAGCATGAAATCCCAACACAGAGAGTGAGGAGATTAGGATTAGCTAAGTAGCTTACCTCTAATGTATTGAAATTAAGTAAAAGTGTAAAAACATGATTTATTAGGGCCTTTTATCTAAGTGTCTCAGATCAAGGCACCTATTTTAGTCTGGGTGAGTGTTAACATAGGCATAAGGAAAATGAATTATTAATAGATTAGCAATTATGTAAAACTCAATTAAAGATAAAAATAAGTGCAAAAGGCAAAATAAAGGAAAAAATACAAATGAGAAGTTTTAGAGTCATGTGAAGAAAAGGAAAATAATTTATAGGAAATTTTATGAAGAAGGAGAAAACATGCCATTAATTAAATAAGATCTATCTTTCATGGCTTCATTCATTGATTTATAAATTTTGTTATTATTCTTCATTCATTTAGTTTCCCCTCATTTATTATTTATAAGGTTGAAATTTGGTCTTATATTCTTTCCATTAAACATAATCAACAATAAATTATCCATGATGTCTATGACTTCTTCTCTTGAAACACACCTCAAATAGATGCCTTCATAATTTTTCATATATAAAAGTTCATTATTAATCATGAAATGATCTCACTTGAGGTTGAGGTCTCACTATTGCTCTTTGTTCAACTCAAGGGGACATGTAACTATAAGTAATTAATGGATGATTTGAGTATACCAATCAATGACAACTTCCTGGGACTCATTGATATATTCAATATGAATGCATGGATATATCTTAATCATGATCTAGACGATTCCTTAGCCTCTCACCATCTTGGTGGGCCTGATTTTAATATCAAAATCTTGTAATTTAGCCATCTACCTACCTCTTCTTTCTCCTAATTCATTCTATCCAAGTGTGATTTTGATGGATGGATCTAAAAAATAATACCATATTCCTTATCCAATAGAATGTAGTGCTTGAATTTATTCACTACCTTAATCAAGGCATATATCTACTTATTTATCATTGAATGTTTCAATTCTGAATCTTTAAAGTTAGTACTCATGAAAGCAATGGTTTCTCTTTATCATCTACTGTGTGAGTACCACTACTATAGTGTGTTTTAAATTAAATGAATAGAGAAAGAAATCCTTAGTAAAATTAGGGATAATCAGAATTAGACCTTAAGTAATAAAAATATTAATATATTGAAATACTTTCTTAGCTTCAGTTATCCATTTTATTTCATTGTCATTCTTTAACATGGAATTGAGTGGCTTGACAATCTCTACATATCTAGAAATGAATTTTCTCACAAAATTTATCTTTCCAAATAAATGCTTCAATTCTTTCTTAATGTTAGGAGTTGTTATCTTTGAAATTACCTAGATTCATTCTAGGTCAATGGAAATCCCATATTTGGTAATGGCATATACATTAGTTTTCTTTTAGTAACTCCAAAAAATCTCTTCTTCAAATTTAGTAATACTCCATATCTTCTACATCTATCAAATACCTTATGTATACAATCTACATGATTGGTTTTATTCTTTGAAAATGTAGTGATTTCATCCATATAGATGATGATTCACTTTCCAAAAAGTCATTGAGAAATCATATCCCATGTCATGCCAAAAGGTTTATCCTATATTAATTAGGTCAAAAGGAATCATTTTATATGCAAAAGTGCCCCTTTTGGTATAAAAGTTATCTTCATTCTATCTTTTGCTTCCACTAACAATTGATTATAGCTTGAAAATCCATCCAGAAAGGACATCATTGCAAAACCACTCACCATAAATATTACCTCATCTAAAGAGAGAAAAATATAGATATATGGTCAAGCTCCTAAAGTCGATTCATAACCTGATTTATCCATTATTTCTATTGGTATGCATTAGGTTATAAATATAGGTGGGTTGTTTGGTTGGAAACAAAATCTTAGTGTCCAATAAATTCTAAAGTTATGTTTTAAATAGGGGCTCTAATATTAGGTTTACTAGTCTCTAATGTTTTTTGAAGGGCTTGTGTTATGGTTTCAAAGGGATAGTATGTGTGATGACCCTAAGATAAAATATTTTTAGGTCCAAGCTATCACATGTTTTTATTCCATCAACAAACCATTCAATTATTATTTCTCACTTTAAATGAAACTTAGGAAAATATTGACATATTAAGGATGTTCATTCATTCCCAAATTATTTTAGTGAAATCTTATTCACTTTATTTAGATTGTTTCTACTTATGAGCTTGTGGATCCATGTCAAAATCTCACTCTAGTGAGACCATTACCATAGGTGTATGATTCTCTTTCAATTATAAAACATCCTCTTCTCTCAGGTATTCTATGTTCATATGTTCATAATCCTTCTCATCTATTATTTTAGATTCAAAGGTTCAAAAATTACTCATAAACTATATGATCTAATGATCATTATCAAATACTTAGAAGTTCAACACATTGTCTAGGACATAAAGGTAAGGGACTAGCTCCATAGAGAACTTATACATTTATATTCCTAGAGTGGTGTTAATTTGGTAACTAAAGATGCTATTGAATTTAATGTATGATTTTATTCTCTTAGGAAAACTCTAATGTTAAAAACTTTAAAGGATTTTATCAAATCTTAGGCTCTATGTTTGTACTTTTTAAGTAGGTAGGTTTTCACTAATATTTTCTTCTAATCTAGTTATGACTAGCTCTGAATCACTATATATATACAACTACTAAATGTCATGTTTCAGTGAAAATGATAAAACCAAAATTAGAGATGCATACTCCACCCAATTATTGGTGCATGAAAACTACAATTTATATGCTATTAGATATATTTTTCCATCTACATCAATCAAAGATATACCAATGCCATAACCTTGATTTGATCTAGCATCATTGAATTGTAGAATCCATAACCATTATAGACCTATAAATTCTTTCTCATGAGGTTGATGCTTTGTAGTAAAAGTGTAAACACATACATGTGAAGATGTAAATTCAGCCTTTTCATTCTTTGAATTATATTTTGCAATTAGAAAATCCATTTTCAGTTCTCAATATACTCAAATATGATTGGATACTCCCTTCTAAGATAACCGCATATGTGATAAATCCATTTCCATGTATCCATTTAGTGTACTTGACCAATCTTGACTTAGCATCAAGCCATAAAATTTAGGGATGCCAATGACCAGAATGTATATGTATTATTGTACACATGGATTAGAATCAAGTTGTATGTGTATATTTGTTAACTCCTAACACATAGCATTGAAGACTTGTCTAATTATAATACCACTCTTTTGGATTTATCTAGGGTCAAACCTAGTTTATTAGATATAGATATGTGAATCGCATTAGCTAAGGCATAAATAGTTAAGTTTTTAGTTTTAAATGACCATGTTGGTGTGGGAAGTCTTTGATTTATTAGTTGATGTTCTCTCAGTTAAGGCCTTGAGCAATAATTCTCTTTGTTTAGTAATATAAGTTAGCTTATGAAAACTAATTTTTGCATTGATCTTCTTCGTATCTTTAACTATATTATATCTACCTTTAATCTATGGTTTTGTGCTTTGTTTTTTATCACTTATTTTTGGAGGAGATAGATTATCATTTACTTTAGGATCTAGAGGAGTAGTATCACTATTATTTGGAGGCATTGAAGTAGTAGTAGGGTTTTTATTCTTAAATTTGTCTTTATTCCTTTAAAACTATTAAAATGCATGGATTTCATTTTTACTATCTTTAGGTTCATTCTCATCTTCCAATAGGAAGGAGAAATAATATGTCTCAAATACCATTATTTTGATGGAAGAACCTAGAGTAGTAGAAGGAGGTGGATCTGGCTGATTTGAAACTTCCTCACACCTATCCATTTCCTTATGGAATATCTCAAAAGTAGTGTAGAACTCTATGCAATCTAAATAACCATTATATGATGTATTTTGGACTAAAATCCAATTACGTAGTGCTACTTCCAAGATGTTTATTTTAGGCATCTTGTTAAGTGACTATTATTCTATGTTGATTCTAGATCTATTGAAGCATTTGTTATACATCTATAATGTGAAATTTTGATATCTATAATGTTAAATTTTGATTAGTTTTCTACCCCATGGTGTTTCCCATTCATGTTTTCATTCCCAAGAACTCATTTCTCAGCTTTTACACCATTTAATGGATAACATCCATTTCTAATTTTATAGAATCATAAATAGTACCTTGGGATATAGTAGTATTAATTGGTATAAAAGAATAGTTTTGATCTTGTTTATGAGGTTCAAACACAAGATTTTTTAGAAATACAATGTTTTAGTTAGGTAGAGCATGTGCGAGAGGTGATTTTATGTCCACTTGGTTCTAATTTTGAAACACAATAGTCTAATTAGCATTTAGAATAGGATTAAGGGCTATACAATTAGGTCTAATATTAGGTAGAACCAAAGCTTGTATCTTAGGATTCAACTACCTATCAATATTGATAGCTTCAACATAGGTAAGTGGAAATGAAGTAATACCAAGTACTCTATAGAGAAACATATTTGTCATAAATTCTAAATAATTCTTGTACATTTCAAGGGATAATGTAGCATTGAGTTAATAATCATTATCAACTTAGCTATACATAATTTTGAATATTTCATTGAAGGATTTAATTACATCATTAGGCTCTTTCCTCATGATAGATTTTTTTTGATAAATAACACTTGGGCTAGTGACCTATCTAAATTAAGCCAAAAAATTGTTTGACATTTATTCCAAGGGGTAATATAATATTCTATAATATTGAGAAACTAATTATAAGTATCCTACAAGTAAAATAGAATATTCTGCATGCCACATATTTATGGGTTACATTTAGTATCGTTAAATTAGTCTTTAAAGCCTTGATATGTTATTTGATAGTCCAACCTGATAAGGGAGAAAAGCTAAGAAGATACTTTTTAGGGTTCATAGGAAAATTATGCACATCTCTAGCAATAACAATTATAGAGCCAGCTAATCAAGATGGGTCCATCATATGTGAAGAGAGAGAAACTCTTCTAATTGGGGAATACAATCAAGTTTGGGGTCCCCTTAAGATTCCTTTATCTGACCTAATTTTTTTATGGATATGTAAGGGTGGGAATAATTAGATAATATTTGAGGTGGATATTAGTAGTATTCTAGATATATCTAGTGTAACTCAAATGATCTTTTAATGAAATGAAAAGGTGGACCTCCTTCTAGTGCCAATTAAATTCCTATTTATGTGGGTTTTATGCACACCAAGGAATATTATGAGGTAGCCTCTAACATTTTAATATTGGTGAAAAGGTTCACTCTAAGGCATCAATCATAGGGTATTTAGTTTTATAAACAATCTGGTAGTGGAATAGTAGTGAGTAGAATGATTATTACCTCATATGGTTCAAATATGATTCAAGTCTAGATCTACTTAAAATGAGTGTACAGGTGGGTAGATCTAATATCAAGTGGGTAGGATCAAAATAAACTCAAAAATAAATAAGGTTTGGGCAAAAAATAAGGTTTGTGAATCAAAGGTATATGAAACCCTTCTAAACTAGATCTTGCACTATGTATTGTATAGATAGTCAAAAAACATTCTAGGTGTAAGTTATTATTAGCACATAAAATAGACAAATATAGTTAGGAGTCCAAGGAAAAAAATATATTAAACTTTAGTGATAATAATAAAATGTTGTTATAGATGAAATATTGTAATTTCACATCTTCAAAAGGATATTATGATTATTTAAACACAAAATCACATAAACTAGTTATTTACACAATATAAATAACTGTATTAAACAAAACTTATACATAATAAAAATATTAAAATAATATATTAATGTAACTTATTCATTGAATCATGGGTTGGATAAGAATAAGATTTTACACACCAAGACAAATTTGTAGAACAATCCATATAATTTCATTTTCCTTAATAACCAAAATTATCCTCCTTTGGAGTTAGGAGGATACAAATATATATATATATATATATATATATATATATATATATATATATATATATATATATCTTTAGGAGGGGTTTCGTCATCCTCCAATATGGGTCTAATTTTAAATTTATAATTTTATAATTTATGCTAAGTATACATGTGCAGCATACAAATAAGATAGTTAGCCAAAATTTCATAATTACAATAAAAATGCACATATGCTCAAAAATAGAATGTAAATCTGAATATCTCTTATAATAGATTATATGAAAAATGTATATTTATATTTAAATATGGTTCCATCTTCTCACCACTCAAAGAATAAGGGGGATGCATGCTTGTCATAGTAACTAAAGTATTATGAAGCATGGCATGTGAAAAACTAGTTGAAATGGCAACTGATAGTGATGTGGCAATAGTTATTACTTGAGTGACACTATTGGGCCTAGTATAAATGTGAACCATTGTATGAACTACCACCTAAGTTTGAGTGCTTGTAGGTGTGGTTTATTTGGTGTTAGAAACTTGATCAATAACCTCTAGTTGTTCATATAAGTCCTATGTAGTGTCAAACACAATATTAATAATACCAAAATCGAGCATGGATGGCTTGAATATTTATTGGGTTTCATCCATTAGCCTTATATTCTCAATTTTTGAAGCTTTGAATCTAGTTCTAAGGGATTTTTCCATGGTCACTTTATCTTTAGAAAAAATAATTAATTGTAAAATTTATTTACTAGTCTTATACATAGTGCCTTCAACTTCAACTTTGAAGATCTCTATAATTACCCTAAGTAATTCCTAAAAATGTGCCTATTTACTAATTTCCCTATAGGGGTAATCAAAATCATGACTCATATATCTATAATTTTCTATAGCCTTTTTTAATTGATTGGTAAAATTTTGTACCAAGGCTTTCATCTATTGGTGCCAATTTTAGGCACTACCCCTTATGGAATCACATAGTTTAAATCCCATATGAATTATTTGGTATTAATTAGGTTCAAATGATTATGGGAACTATTTTTTACATAGGATATCAATAATTTAAGCCTTTTTTCTAACTCTTTCAGTTGGTTCCATAAAGTTATCACCCTTCCCTGTTGAGGATGGGACTCACCCCTAAAGGTCCTTATAGTGTTCAAAATGTCATAATTTTTTTTGCACTCTCAATAGTGCTTATTATTTCCATTAGGGATCTCCTTAATCTTGATACTCACTAGTTTGTGCAGAGGTGGTTTTTGGAAAAAATCTTGGTGGAAGCATTGAAGTACTTATTTGAATTGGAACTTGAATAGGTGGTTGGATAACCCTACTCTATCCTAATATGCCACTATGGGGTGTAGTCTCCACCACATACATTTTTTTTAATCATAAAGTCTTTAAAATTGTTACAATGGAAGACTCATTTTGAGTAGACTAAGGAATCAACATGTCTAATTAGGCAAACAACTTCAAACATGAAGGAGGTGCCTAGGTATCAAAAATGGAAATAGAAACCAAGTATTCAAAATGAACTCTCCTACTGTTGACTTGGGGTCTAACCATTATTGAGGTTTTGGTTGTAGGAATTAAATAATCAAAGTAATCAAAGTTCTATGACCCAATTTTCTCAATACGATCATGGGCATATAATGACTTGATTTCTAAACAAAATTTATGCAATGATTAAAATAGAGAAAGGGGATTATTAAATAGAATAGTAGATGACACATTAACCATGTGATTATTTATAACTATAATGGATGGAGTGAGATAAGATACTACCTTATTCAAATCTTGCCTTTCTTCTTTAGTAAGAATATCTTTATTTTAACTAGCATCTAGTGTCTCTATTAGAGTGGATGATTTTGTAATATTATCTTTAGGGGAGGATATTATATCTATTTTCATAGGTGCATGAGTAATTCCTAGAGGAGATGATTCTCTCAATACATATTTTAAATATAATTTCAATGATTTATCTTCCTCCAATAGTTTGGTATGTATCAAATTATTCTTTTCTTGCCTAATTTATCCTTCAAATTTTGTATCTATTAATTCAATTAAATCCACCACTTTTCCCTCTCCTAATATTTTGTATTTCCAAATTCAATTTATTACTCTTCCACTTCATTTGTTTCCTCAAAACATTTTATGTCATATTTAGGTTTTGTGTCCTCTTTAGACAACCACTCTTCTTCAAATAACCACTCTCCTTCTTCATCACTATCCAACACTTGGATATGCTCCATTTATTTTAATTCATCTTTGGTTCCCTCCTTTTCCTCCTCTAATTACTCATATAGATGTCCCCTTTTGATAAATGTTGATGATTTAAAATTGTGTTAGATTTTAATCAACAACAATGGGAAGTTTCAAGATATGGGACCTGCATCTTGAAATGACCTCCAGATTTTTGAGAAGCTGGTTCTTCTTTAAATTGAGTAGATACTGGGAAAAGGGATAGGAATTTAAATCAAAAACACAAATGCAAGAAAGGAAATATAATCTATGGTAATGTGCCTAAATGTAATTCGACCTTAATCATGAGCACAATGAGACTATATGTAAGATTCATTTACATTTAAGAGCAAACAAGTGCATGATCAATGTAAAAGATGGAAACAATAGAAATAGAGGCTCATAGCATAGACTACTTTTGCAGTGATACAAAAAATGTCAACAAAGGCATAGGGTTCAATCTTCTTATTTGAATTTTCTAGTCATATAAGAGGTGCAAAAAACATGTACAATTATATAAACCTTTCAACTCAAGAAAATGAGACAAAAGCAAATGACATTCCTAATCACAGCTCTAGAAAGTCTACAACCTAGACTACTTTTGCAAATGACATAGAAAACATCAACAAAGGCATAGGTTTAAATATTATTATTTGAATTTTCTAGTCATATAAGAGGCATATAAACACGTACAGTTATATAAACCTTTCAACTCAAGAAAACGAGACAAAAGCAAATGATATTACTTAATCACAGCTCTAAAAAGTCTAGACTCTTTACAATAATTCTCTCCCAAAAATTCTCTCTAATATCTGATGATAATGATCCTTTTGGTGATCTCTACACCCTTATTTATAGCCTTGGATCCACTCTGGATTGTCTACTTGTTCCCAATCTAACGGCCCAAATCAAATCTTCCCTAACTGAACGTGTCTAACAGAAGATATCTTATAGATTCTGAAATGCTTCACCTTCTAGTAGTTCATTGGCTATAAAATATTGCAAGACGCTCCCTTCTCTTAAATGATAGGTAACACTTAGACAATTTCTCAAAAATCTTCCTATTACTTAGGAGACACCAGAAAATGACACTTGGCATGTTCCACATCACCTATCGAAGACATGCGACACTTTTTTCATAACTTATACTCTTTTGTGTCTTTGCTCAAAAATGTTCTACCTTTGACACTTGTCACAATCCACTTCCTCTAAACTCAAATATTTTAAAAGAACAAAAATACTCTCAGCATAGACTTCTTTTTCAACTTTTAAAAGGAGCATAGGGATAGGTGGCAAACTCCGCCGCTTCATCAAAAGACACGTGGCAATCTCCACTTTACTTATCTGGGGTTACGTGGTGGTCTCTGATCCTTTTAGCAACCCTTTTAGAAACCTATGGAAGATGACACATGGCATTCTCTATTTTACCCTATTTATACCATAGAGACAAATGGGTCTCATTTCACATTTACATAGACAATGACACTTGGCATCTTTCGCTTACTTAAGAAACAAAACTTGGGACTCACCACAATCTTTGCTATATTAGTGAAACAAGAATGAAGATAATTTAGATCATGACACGTGGTGGTTTCTACTCTCTTCTACTAGGATACATGGCATCTTATATCGCTTTTAGAAAATCAAAATTGAGACCTTCCATGACTGCCACTTGGTGCTCTCCGCTTAATCCTAATACTTAACTTTTTAAAACCTTTCACTAAAAAGAGATGAAATGTAGGTGCTAATATGAAAACATGGACACTGACACTTGGCACATTCTACTAAGTTGCTATGAGGTACATGGTAATCTCTGCTTCTTTACTTAAATCTTGGAAAGTGCCTCAGACAATGACACTTAGAAGTATCTGCTTGATTTCAACACTTAGAGAAAATGAATCAAAAGGGAAATAGAGCCCGTGCTCTATTTTCAAAACTCTACCATCTCAGACCAAAGTATGCAAAGACAAAAATTTTCAATGCACAACTGAAAAATATAATGAAACGTAGAGTAAATTTTTACTCTACAATTACTGGCGACCCCGAGGACTTTTGAGCCTACTCAAAAAGAAACCACAACTCCCACTAGATCAAAATTGTGGCAACAATCACAACTTCAATAAGGTCATCTGATAAATAGACCATTTAGCATCAAATAGCCCCTACTTATTTTGTAACTCTTGAAAAGCTAAATCAAGGTCAATGATGTCCTTGTATGAAAACTCTACAAAAAATGAACTACAACCTTCAATTGGAATTCAGGCTAGATCAAAACAACTTCCACTTCTAGCACTGATGAATCAGACACATCTAGGGAATTATGTAGATTTGAGAGAGACTTAATGTGTCGAGAGTCTTGAAAATTTTGAAAATATTCTAAGCCACGACCATGTGCTCAAAGAAAACTTATTTAAAAGAGAGAGCAGGAAAGAAAAAATAGGAAAACAAAAGCAATACAAAAAGGGGAAACTACTATATATAGTTAACCAGGTATATTTGCCTCCCTCCTAGATCAAAAGGAAAATTTATGAAGTTTCCTTTATGGTGAGAAGACTTATGGTACTAGACAAATGGTTGAATGGGATGGAGCTCTAGTGACTTGCTCATCCTGCTTGCCACCTTGATTGGCTTGCATATGAGTGAATCAGAGTCAAATATGTCCCCAACATATACATTATCTTCTTATTCTTAAAAGTTTGTCAAATGTTGGTTCTTCATGTTGTTGTCTCTCATCAAAAAATTGATGGCTATTGGTTCTCCACTCTGTGTCTTTTGATATTCATCATCTTTTGGCTTATCTCCTTCTACCTCATTTTTGGGTTCCATTACATGATCATCCTCCTTGATGACTTCAACCTCTTGAAAGGATAAGTCTGAAAGCTTGCATCCCCTCTGCATACTTATTTGAGTCCCAATGTTGCCTTCTCCACTTGAAGCCAGCTCACAGCCTTCTTGAAGAATAGTGTAACCTACCCCGATGACTTCAAACAAGTCATTCAAAACATGATCAGTTTCATTTTTAGGTTTCATTGTATGATCATCCTCCTTGATGACTTCAACCTCTTGAAAGGATAAGTCTGAAAGCTTGCATCCCCTTTGTATACTTATCTAAGTCTTAATGTTGTCTTTTCCACCTGAAGCTAGCTCATAGCCTTCTTGAAGAACAGTGTAACTTGCCCCAATGACTTCAAACAAGTCATTTAAAACATGATAAAAAATAATCTCCTTTTCATTAGAGATAGAAGTAAAAGCTTATGACTTGTCCTCTGGTTCATCAAAGGGTGTACCTATGGTGATTTCCTCTTCATTTGCACTCATGAAATCTTCTTGACTAGCCATGAACTGAGCATACCCCTCTACATACTTATTTGCTTCCTCCAAAATATATTCCTCTTTGAAAAGGGGTAAAGAAGAAGACTGATGATTATACATATGCAAAAGAAGAGATAATTCTTGAGCTAGAATCAAATGATTCTCTTCTTTTTATTTGTACATCACTTCATCTATATCAGATGTAGCTTGATAGCTCTCTTGGAGGGATGCAGATGGGGTGTGTTCAAATGTAGGATCTTCTGCTTGATCATCATCATGAGTGAGAGCAGCCTCAACCTCTTCAAGGCTTTGAGCAAAACCTTTCTCCTCCTTATTTCTACCCCATGATTCCATTGTTTGCTTCCAACTCATGACCTTGTGACCAAAAATTTTCTCTTGGGAAGAGGTAGCAATTTTATCTTCTTCAAGATCCCTAGTTGCTTCATGATTTTCCCTCTTCCAACTCAGAATTTGGACATCATGTTGAGAGATCTAAGGATTGGTAGAAGAGGTATTTTTTGGCATAGGATCCTCTCTAAGGTCTAAAAGCTCTATCTCTCTTTATCTAAGCAATCTCATCTTTGCCTCTAATTCCTCAACTTGCTTAGCTAGATTTTATTGAAAGAGTCTTTCTTGGAGCTCATAGGAATCATCATAGAAGTGGGGAGTGCATGAAGGCCGCAATGAAAAATAAGAAGATTCTTGAGGAATGGTGGGAGGGACTTGAGTGGGTAGTGAGGGTTTAGATTCCACTTCCCTTGCTGCCAACATAGACTTGACATTATTGGGGAAATGACCTTGACAGGCTCGACTTGGCTCATGAGCAGGGGTTGCGTATGTCTGATATGAAACTTGTGGCAGTGGATATGCAGGTTGATAGAATTGGTAAGGCTATCTCTCATGAATACTTAGCTTCTCTTCTAAAAATGCAATCAAGCCACACACATCCAACACCTCATATGTAAGCCTTTACCAATTTTCTCTTTCAATGGGATCCCATTCACTTTTAATCAGATCTACTGCATTTCTTACTTGATGGATGACATGATTAGGAATTTCTTGGCCACATCCCCTTCTATTGTCAAGCTCTAATACATATTTTTTATATCCTAGTAATGCTTTTTTGAAGGTGGAAATGAGATTAGGTTGAGCATGGGATGTGACATATTGGGTAGACTGGGCATAAGACTGATATAGTTCATGATAGGGTTAAGGTTGGTCATATCAGACCTATGAAGGGCAAAACTTATAACCATATGCATCCTTATTACTTGATGTGATTCCATGAGCAACCTGACCTTGATTAAAAATATATGAAGGGGCATAAGACCCATATCTCTGAGTAACAAAATTATACATACCAAATGGTGATTTCTTGATGATACTAGGACTACTTAACTGGCTGATTCAACTCAGAGTCGCCATTGGTGCTGAAAAATAAAAACTTCCAAAGGCTAGTTGGCTGAAGAACACACCAAAAATTCTTCAACTCCTTGAAAGACTCATCCCACCGGGTGTGCTAAAAACTATTGATGATTTAAAATTGCACTTGATTCTAATCAACAACAATGGGAAGTTTCAAAATATGGGACTTGTGTCTTGAAATGACCTCTAGAGTTTTGAGAAGCTGGTTCTTCTTTAAATTGAGTAGATATTAGGAAAAGGAATAGGAATTTAAATCAGAAACACAAATGCAAGGAAGGAAATCTAATCTATGGCAATGCATCTAAATTTAATTCAACCTTAATCTTGAGCACAATGAGACTATATGTAAGATTCATTTACATTTAAGAGAAAACAAGTGCATGATCAATGTAAAATATGGAAACAATAGAAACAAAGGCTCACAACATAGACTACTTTTGCAGTGATATAGAAAATGTCAACAAAGGCATAGGGTTCAATCTTCTTATTTAAATTTTATAGTCATATAAGAGGCACAAAAAACATGTACAGTTATATAAACCTTTCAACTCAAGAAAATGAGACAAAAGCAAATGACATTCCTAATCATAGCTCTAGAAAGTCTACAGCCTAGACTACTTTTGCAAATGACACAAAAAATGTCAACAAAGGCATAGGGTTCAATCTTCTTATTTGAATTTTCTAGTCATATAATAGGTGTAGAAACACGTACAATTATATAAACCTTTCAACTCAAGAAAATGAGACAAAAGCAAATGATATTACTTAGTCACAGCTCTAGAAATTCTAGACTCTTTACAATAATTCTCTCCCAAAAATTCTCTCTGATATCTGATGATAATGATGCTTCTGGTGATCTCTAGAACCTTATTTATAGCCTTGGATCCACTCCAAATTTTTTGCTTGTTCCCAATATAATGGCCCAAATAAAATCTTCCCTAACTGAACGTGTCTAATAGAAGATATCTTATAGATTCTAAAATGCTTCATCTTCTGGCAGTTCATTGGCTGTAACAGATTATAGGACGCTCCCTTCTCTTAAATGCTAGGTAACACTTAGCCAATTTCTCAAAAATCTTCCTATTACTTAGGAGACACCAAAAAATGACACTTGGCATGTTTCGCAGCACCTATCAAAGACACATGGCACTTTCCACATAACTTATACTCTTTTGTGTCTTTGCTCAGAAATGTTCCACCTTTGACACTTGTCACAATCCGCATCCTCTAAACTTAAACAGTTTAAAAGAACAAAAAGACTCTCAGCATAGACTTCTTTTGCAACTTTTAAAAGGAGCATAGGGATAGGTGGAAAACTCCACCGCTTCATCAAAAGACACATGGCAATTCTGCTTTACTTATCTAGGGTTATGTGGTGGTCTTTGCTCCTTTTAGCAACCCTTTTAGAAACCTGTGGAAGATGACACATGGCATTCTCCATTTTAACCTATTTATACCATAGAGACAAATGGGTCTCATTTCACATTTACATGGACAGTGACACCTAGTGGCTTTTGTTTACTTAATAAATAAAACTTGGGACCCACCACAGTCTTTGCTATATCAGTGAAACAAGAATGAAGATAATTCAGATCACGACACATGGTGGTTTTCGCTCTCTTCTACTGGGATATGTGGCATCTTTCATCACTTCTAGAAAAGAAAAATTGAGACCTTTTTTGACTACCACTTGGTGCTCTCTGCTTAATCCTGATACTTAGCTTGTTAAAACCTTTCACTGAAAAGAGATGAAACATGGGTGCCGATATGAAAACGTGGATGCTAACACTTGGCACATTCTACTAAGTTGCTATGAGGTATGTGGAAATCTCCGCTACTTTATTGAAAACTTGGAAAGTGCCTCAGATGATGACCCTTGGAAGTATCCACTTGATTTCAACACTTAGAGAAAATGAATCAAAAGGGAAATAGAGCCCATGCTCTATTTTCAAAACTCTGCCATCTCGGACCAAAGTATGCGAAGACAAAAATTTGCAACGTGCGACTAAAAGATATAATGAAACATAGAGTAAATTTTTACTCTACAATAAATATACCTTTATTAGGTATTTATTCCATTTGAACATTTTATGGAGATACATGAGGAGTATTGGGATTTCCCTTGTATGTAACAATGGATGGCTAAGTAGAAATATGGCCTTTATCTAAAATGGATAGAATGGAAGATTAAATGGAACCAATAGATGGAGGTGAAGTGGGAATGGAAAAAGTAGAAAGAGGTGAAGGAACTATAATTATACATGGTAGAGTAATAGAATAACTTTGTAAAAATATAGGAAGACTTACTTCTTGAACTATGGTCAATGGAGGCAAAGGTGCTAAATAAATTGCTCTTGCTTTTCCACCCATAAGAGGTGTTGTCCTTGTATTTTTTGTGGGGATTTGGAGTGTATCTACTGATTGAGGGCTTGGGATTCCCTTAAGGATGATCTTCATAATTTATGGTTCCATCTCCCCTTGAGTGTCACATTCATTTTATAGGCCAACTTATCCTTGTTATGGAGAGGAAGGGTGACCATGCTCTGGTGATGCTTGAGCCTGGGGTTGGGGACATTGATGGATTGTGTCATTTTTTGGCTCCTCACTATTTTATTTTCTCATTACCTAATATTTGAAGGATTATATTGGATTGCCTAGTCTAATACAATTGGAATTTTATGTTGATTCATGCGATTATAGACCTCTAAATCATCTATAGTATTGATGAAAATTTCATCATGTTTAAAACTTTTATCATCATAGGAAACTCTATTTTTCCCAATATCATTGATATATTTCTTAACTTTGTTTCTAGTGTCCCAATCTTGGTATTGTGCTTGATTAAAACCATAATGGGCCCTAATCATACCGATTGAACTAAGGCTCCTCCTCACTAAGTATTGAATTTGATTAATTCTTAGAAGGGTCTTGTTGTAGTAACCTTGGGTTTTAGAACCAAGATCCACATCCACACTATTGTATATTTGATAAGCTATCTTTTATTATACCAACTTGCCAAGAACATAACAAGGCAAATTCAGAGGAGGTGCCCTAGTTCCCTATATTCTAATTATAGTGAAATCAATATAATACTAGTAGTCTCCCATATTTTTAATAATTATTTTTATGTTGTTAGAGGTCCTAGGCATGGGGTTCCCATAAATTTCTTGGTACACTTGTGAGTATATATTTTTTCAATTCTCTTTATTTCCTTTCTAAATTTATAAACATGCAACATGTAATAATCATCATAGAACCTATTATTTACATATTTTATAGATATTTCCTGAGGTTATCCATAGGTTGTGTGTACTATTCCCATAATTTGATCAACTCTGTAGGACATCATATAAAACTTTCCGTTGGATGGACTTTAATCAATTTTGAACATTTATGTGTTGATCTTGACACTAATAAATTCATCGAGTGCCATAATTTTATCAGAACAAAATGATGTCTTAAAATATCACCCATGCCTCATGCACATAAGTAATGTTATAAAATACATAAAACCCATCCATTATTCCATGGGTATTCTAATTCTTGGCATGAATTTGACTATGGGAATCAAGAAAATAACACCTCAAATATTTAATTTTTCACCTCTCTCCAGTCATTGATTGAGTTTACCCTCAAATATTTTATGCTCTATCCAATCATTGGCTATGAATTGGTTATACATTATTTTATGGGCTAAAAGGTACATATACATTTCAAAGTCTTCCCCATAAATATAGGTACTAACACATTTTTTTGAAGCCTAAATTATAATAAATCCCCAATAATTGTCTCATCAAGAAATAAATATTCAAGTAACTTGATGCACAACATTATGTCAAATTTCATTGCCACACTGTGAAATCCCATTCTTTTGACTGGTAATAAATCATTCACATATCTTTTCTTATCTTCATCCAATTGGTCCTAGGATGAATATGGTTTGATGATCTCTACCTCATCCTAAAGGGTAGAGTAATGAGTTAATTGTAATTATCCTCTATCAAATATTATGTTTGAATACTCAGTCCCTCCTATTATAGAATATTTAGAGTGAGAATTTTTATATGATCAAGATGATAAATCCATTTTTATATTGTATAATTTCTCATAAGATAATTGGATTGATTCACAAATTCACTAGTAGTAAAGTTAGGGATTTTGATAACTTGGTGGCTCAACTTCACAATTTTAAGTTCATTTATTAATGGAATAATGATTTTATGTCCTTAGGATTTTTCCTATATCACTTAAATTTTGAGACTTCAATTCCTGGTTTCTATGAAGTTAAAGAAACAATATCTTATAGTTATGTTTCCCATTTTGATTTGAAATTTGCATGTCAGCTTTGGTTGGTGTATTTTTCCATTTGGTATATTTTTTTACCATGAATGTTTCATTGTCAATACAAGCCAAGTTTATGTTTCCCATGTATCATCTTTTTATCTATATTCCAAATCTTGTATTTGTATTACACTATGCATCTTTGATATTGTGACACTTATTTCAATATAGCTTACTTGAGGTTTTTAGAATTTCATAATTATAATTTATATGCCAAGAAGGATATGAATTAACAAGATTTTCCCACTTGGAATAATATCAATAGTATGTGGTTATTGAAATTTAACTATGTACTTCTTTTTAGTGAGCTTTGCATGTATGATATGGTATGGTGTGGAGCAATCTTGCGCTTTAGGTTCATATAACTCTGACATTATTATTTTGAATGATAAGCTCTAAATTAACAAGATCATGCCATATGGATGACTCTTGTCCCTTTGGAGACAACTATTTTTTTATTTTATACTTTCTTCTTGATAAGTCCTAAGCTTTTGAGATGATGACATGTGGATGGTCCTCAGGAATCTAGAGAAAATGGATCTCTAACAATGTACCTTTGAAGGATAGGATCTAAGTTGATGAGATCATGGAAAATGGATGAATCTCATTAAATTTAAGACTTATAAATTTTAGGATTTTGAGATCACACCACCTAGATTACTCTCGACATTTCATTGAAATAAAACCTTAGTGTTATATCTTTGACTATCAAGATATGGGGTCTAAGATGATCAAATGTGGATAGCTCTAATTAATATGGAAAACACAGAAGATGAGTCCCTGTATTATGGTTTTCTATGATTTTAATGAATGTGATCATGCCACGTAGATCAAATTTATAGCTCAATGGCTATCTGAATATTGACTATGTATTTCCCTGACTAGCTTTTAGACTGATGAGATTATGCCACTTTTCTTAATCTAAAGAATTTAGAGAAAATAGAGGAATTAGGTTTGATGGTTGAAATATATGATGCGGGTAGACACGATGTTAATTATTAGATGGTCCTAATAGGTTATTTGTAATTTATCAATAATATTCAGCCCTAAAACTTTAAAATCAATGATATGTAGACATGTATTGGTAGAATTTGGCAACACTAATTTTTCAAAATACACCCATTTTTTTGGTCTAGTGTCTTATGGATTATTTACACTAAATAATGAATAGGTTATAGGAGTTTATAGAAAAAATTTCATATATGTTTTAATATATGTGTATGCAACCCTAGTAGGAAGAAAAATGGTAGAATCCTTAGTTGGTAGGTTGATAGTATAAAAAATTCCACTCACCAGGCCTTGGGTTACATTTGGAAAGATTGGAAATGTAAATGCCTAGGTCATTTTTAGTGGACTTAGAGAATTTAAAATGAAATAATGTGAATAATAGGTGGCTTCTATATTCTCAAATACAATAGCATAAATAGTAAGAGATAGTAAATTATTAATAACTTATGTATTAAAATTTTGATAGTGGAAATGATAGATGTTACTATAGTCTTTGACATTGTAAACTCTATATTAAGTCCTCCTATAGGGCTTGTATCACTCTCTACCAAAAAACTTAGTATTTACCATATCTTATTTTGGACTTAACTCCATCAATAGTACTTGAGTAGGGATTGGTTTGGCCTCTACTACCTTGTATGTCTATTGTTCTACACTTTAAGGTAGAGAGATTGGATGTGTATCTAATGTTGGTTCCTAAATTTGAACTATGTAATTGGAATTTGATTCATCCTTGGTATACTTTTATTATTCCAATAAAAATTAAATTTCAACTGAGTCCATATTTTCTTGTTAAAATTCTTCAGATTCTTCACATATTTTTGTCCCTCCTAACTTAGTTTAATCTTAATTTGATTCTTCAAGTTGTTTTATTTCCTTAGGTTACATTTTTTATTTAGAAAACCAATCTTCCTCTTTAGTACTATCATAAAATTTTATTGTTTCACTTATTATTGTACTTTGTCTCCTTTTTATTCCTCCTTTTATTCCTCAAGAGAGGACCTCCCTTGAAAAATATACCTTCAGTAGGCCTTTCCTCTCATTGCAAAAATTTGGAAGGTTGATAGGGAGCCTTAGAATTTCTTTGATATGTTTCCAATTTTGATTTAGTATAACTATAAGTTGGCCCTGAATGGAAAATGAAGGGGTTATAAAAATGGAAGGTGCAAGTGAAGTAGGAATGGTAACAATTGTTCATTGAGTAATAGGAAGTGAGGATGGATTCCCTATGGAATATGGTACTATAAATAGTGGTACAATGACATTAATTGGTGATTAATAAGAAGAAACAATAGGAACATGTGACAATAAAGAAGACTTACTTATTGCACTATGTGTTATCACTCAAATCTTGCACCTAATGAATTTAATAATGGTTTAGTGAAATAATAGGATCATCACCAAGGTGTGGGAACTTGGATCCTTGGGATGAACCTCTGTAAAAATATGAATTCCTTTATAAACTAAGTGCACCTAATATAATATCAATTGTAGGGCTAAAATAATAATAAAAGAGCTATCTACAACTAAAATTATACTTTCTAAAGTAAAAGGGAGAAGGAGCAAGATGAAAAAAAGGAATGGTGATACAAAAAATCTTAGAGAGATCACCCCTATGACCATTAATAACACAAGACAATTGCAAAAAAATGATAACATAAATAATCCAAAAAATGGATACCACTCTTGCATAAATAATTTGTATGAGGATAAGGATTTAACACAACATTATGAGGGAAGAAAGATATCCATAACTAATTTTGCATAACTTGGTTTTACATAACATACAACTTGTAGGAGAAAATGTTTATGCATAGAGGTGTGAAGGGATGGACAACAATGTAAGGGATAAAAATTATCCACAAATAGAGATCAACAAGCCATAAAATACACATAGAATGAAAGAAAATGAAGAAAGGTAAAATTATTTCTCTTTAAATGTAAGTCTCAAGTAGTAAAGGGGATCATGGAGGGAAAATTCTTTCAGCATTTATTTTCTTTAAAAAGTCTCCATTTACAAAGATAAATCTTCATATTTATATAAGCAAGTGGAGATCTCATGGTCTTTACTCAATCTCACCCACTATTAGGGTAGTTATAATATTTAGTGATGATTGGGGAAGTAGTTGAGATATTTATCATAAGTCAAAGGTGTGTCCATGATATGTATTTTAAAAGTGATTTTTGATGTCATTATCTACATTTTTATTAAAATCTATAGAATTAGGCTCAAATTAATACACTATGCTAACTGCAACTAGGTTGTGCTTTGATTCTGTGTATTGGACCAACTGTAAACATTGACATGTTATTAAATCCTACATTTATACAATTTAAAACTCACATCATTGAAAAGGGGGAAAAATAATATTTCTAACACAACAAGAGAAATAAAAAAAGTTATGGATCAAAGAAATATGGCTGAAAAAACAACACACAGTCATGTGCAATCACATCAACACTTTCATAACATGATAAAATGTAAATTTTTAGAACAAGACATGAGCAAAACCCATTGTATCTTATATTTCCAAAATTATATTGAAAATATACTTAAAAGGGTATTATTATTTTTTTAAATGATCAAATTAATCCCTACACAATACCCTTTTAGTGCCTTCTAGTTAAAATTTTGCTCAGTGATGAATCTTCTAGGGAGGGTCATTGTACACCATTATATAATTTCTATGGAAACTCTAACATCTATGAAACCAAATGCATTACCTTCTCATTTCATTAGGGTAATATCATTAAAATTATAAACCAATTTGGACTTAATTTTTTTATGCACAATTTATTTTCAAAAGTGCTCACTAGCCATATTTAGCAACTAGAAAGATAGAAAATTGACCAAATTAAACAAATAGTACAAATGGTAGTTTTCTAATATATGCATTTCACATGTGATATTGAATATCTATGCATTATCCTTACCATTTCAATTTAATTACATTTTGATATCACCATGAGATATTTTTACAATATTTTATTTACTTTACCCATGCAAAAATGATCTTCAAACATGCACACTAATGAGATTAAAAACTTGATACACAAAAAATTGACTAGTAAAAAAACCATAGAATGTAGTTTTGATGGTTGAACATTTCACACTTAAGGAAGGAATTTAGTATTATTTTATATAAATTTAAGTTATTCCCATAATTTTATATCATAATGAAAGTTTTAAATGTTATTGGACCTAATTTAGTGGTGATAACATGGGATTCAAAAGTGCATTGGCCAAATTTGGTCGGTGAGAAGACAAAAATCTACACACTCGGTAGTTTTCATGACTATGCATCTTTCAAAATAAGAAACCTTTAGTGTGAAATCCTTCACCATTAAATTTTAATTAAATGTGGATATTATATTATAAATTTTAAATATAAACAAATGTGATTTATCCCTAAGAAATTAAGTTTGAAAGGTGTGCACTAGGTAAATTTTGTAATTAGAAAAATACAAAAAATTGACCAAGTAAAAATCAACATATAAGACAATTTATTACTCTATTATTATTTATCATGGGAGTTAATTTGATTAAATTTACTTTAACCTCACATTATTCGCACATATTAATATAATCATGAAAATTTTGGAATGAAATGAGCATGATTTGGTTGTGCGGAATTGCTCCTGAAAAACACTACATAGGCTAATTTGGTGTAGAGATCTCTATTTCTATTGAGAGATCAAGGTGACTTAGAAAATTCAACATTTTTGGTGATTTATATGGGTTTATTGATTACTAATAATAAATATTGTATCCTTATGTAGGTCCATTGGGTGATGTGTCACAAAGAGATCAAAACCACTAAATTTGAAGGTGTGATCAAACTCTGAATGAAATATGCCCAACCTAAATGAGATAAAGTTACCTCAAACACATAATAATAAAAGTAATGAACAAAAAATAATTGTGAAATATTGCTTAAAGGAAATAATAAATACATTAAACATAATCATATGTGTAGACAACACTTAGAGGAAAAATATTACTAAACTATTGTGTACAGAACTCTAAAAAAAATTAAGAGAAAAACTTTAGATGGATCCCATTAACTAGGATAGTAAGATCTTATCCACTTAGCTTTTAGAGAGAAAAATCATTAGCTTTTTTGTATCTAGTTATGACATAATGGTTGATCCATATGGCATCAAACTTTGTGTGCCTCCTAGATTTAGCTCTTGGGTTGAATTCAATTGTCTGTTGGGCCAAACTAGGATCAAACACCTTAAGATATTTTTAGTTCCATGAAAATATGTCATCATATCCACTAAAAATATCAACAAATGCATGTTTATAATCTTTAATACATACCTTTCATAGCTGTATAATCTTGTCCTTATTGATTAAGACTAGTTCATAATCCATATGCTTGAAATTCATATTCAGCTTCTCTTAATTGACCTAATCATTAGTGCTGAAAATGGTCTCAAAGGTGACCAAGACTTTTATAATCTTTTTGTTTTTCAATTTGATGATTTGTTCTTCATATTTTTACTATAATTTAGTCTAATTTATATAAGAAAACTTAGATTCTTTTATAAGAAATTAATTATTTGCTAGTCACTTTCAAACACCTACCAATTGGTGTTTTTATCAGGTATATTTATCCTTACAACAAATTTAATCTAATATTATACGTTGTCTCATTTTAAATCTTTAGGAATGTTAAAATGTGCTCCAATTACAACTAGTTTACTCTTTTCTCTTGGGATGGATTGGATGTTGAATGCTTCTAAGTCCTGTATGAGATCCCATACTCTATGTTTGTAAAATTTAAATAAACCCTGTTTGGTTACATTCAAAACTCTTACTTTATTTTCCATATAATTACTATCATCAAAAACTTACATCTATTTTATAACTCTCTTTCTAGCCCATTGGGGACCCCGTATGAGAGCTTCATCCTCAACTAAATTATCTGTGTAGCTAAACTAAAATATCAGAGAAAAATAATAATTCTCCTTCATTGGATAAATCAACATTACACCTCCTCCTTATCCATGCCTAGTCCTAGATCCATCAAATTACATTTGACACACTCCATTATCATGTTGATTTGACTCGATAGGGTTTGGAATGAAAGAGTCTTCTTCATGAAATTAATAAGTACCTAAACCAACCTCTTAAATGAGTTTATAAGGATCAAACTCATGATGTTCAACACCATATTTATCAAGTATAAAATCAATAATACCTTCAAAATGAGTGTTCGGCTCCTAGTCAATAGGATGGTCCTCTTTGTCAAAAATTGTATAATTGACACTAGTGGCACTTGGCACATAAGGCTCTATATGGTTTTTGTAAATTGGTTCAAAACTAATGGTGACCTTAGTATCATACCTATTCCTAAAGATCATGTGAGACTAATATGATGATAAATAGCTCCCAATCTTGGTTGTGAAATCCTTAGATAGGCACAATGAAATGTAAGGTGGAAGGTCAATGATGAAAATGTTTTGGGGAATTGGTATATTAGGACATGAATGTAAATTGAGGCTCAATCCTTTAATGAAAAAAATAGTCTTTATGGTTTTCTCATCTATTTTCATGATTATTTTATAAATAGGTTCATACTCTAGGCCAAGTTTGTCAACTATCTATTTAGACATGATTGAACTACTAGCTACTAAATTTATCATGCATTTATGGACTAAATGGTTGCCAATGATAAATGACATATAGAAAGGATGGGTCTTGATATCTGTACTTGGTTTTTCATCCTTTGGTTGAGGTATTTTTGTAAGGATAGCTTTTGCTATCTCTTTTGATAACCCATTTAAGATACTAAGGTTAGACAAGGTAGTTTGTAAAAGGTCTTTTTATCTAGGGATAGATAAATACTCCCACATGGATATTTTCATATTTGTTTTTTTCATATTCTCAAGAATATTAAATGGAGTATAAATAACATTTTTTACCCTAATAACAACAATACCTTCTTGCACTTGTGCTGATTGAAAATGACTTTTGGGTTGTTCTTTATTTCAATAAGTCTGATTTTTTTTTAATTTTTTGCACATTTGGAGCTGAATTAGGACCACAAACCCCTTGAGATATTGGATAATATTTGATAGTACCTTTTTAATTTTATTTTTCCACCTCCATACCCCTTTTATTTGACCTTGTGTTGGCTTCCATAGAGGTAAAAGCCTGATTTTAACATTACAATTGATTCACTCCACAAAACTCATCCCTTTTCCAATGGAGAAACATAGCATCATTATGTAATAGATATTGAGAAGCCTATTGTTGATGTGATATTTCATCTTGTGTCTTTTTAGGAAGTGATACACTTTTCACCATCAATTCTTGATTGAGGACACCATTTGGACAAGTGTATTGGTTATGAGGTTGGTTGTAAGGAAACAACCACTTTTAGTCCTATATTAATTTGTTTTATATAGGCATTATTTCCTTCAAAGTGTTGAAAACATTGGGATTGAATGATTAATATGGCTTGGTAAGAGTGATTGGGCCTTGGCCTTAGTAGCTTGAAATAGTGGCCTATGAGGCTGATAAGGCCTATAATTTTAAGCTTGTTTCCTCTTAAGAGTCACTAATTCATTTCCAAAGGTTTATAATAGGGTATTAACTTCTTGTAAGTCATTTAATTGGCTATTACTAGCTTTGTCTTGGCTTGGTGGTTGACTAGTTGGCATTGGAATAGGTTCTATTTTAGGTGTTTGAGGTGGTAAAGAGGGTTGTATTTATATAAATATGGGAATTGAGGGCCTTGGTGCAATTTTTCCATCCTATATAAGACTATTATTATCCCTAATCACTACCTCATAAGCATTTGGTAATGTTTTACAACCCATTGATTGGATCATCACTAAGATATCACTATTCAAAGCTTTAAGATAATAAGGAAAAGCATATTTAGGTATAGGCCTTACCAATAGTGTGATTATATCCCATGTTATATTGAATTTGATATTAAAATTAGGCATATACTCATATGGTTCTCTCTTTATGGTTGTCAACTTCTCAACTAGGGACAAATTATCTGATTTATCTTCAAACTACTTGCATAAAGCTTCTCCTAGTTCATCCCATGTGCTGTTAGAAATCAACCTCAAATCCCTATACCATTTCAAGGATTTACCCTTAAATAAGGAAACCAATAACCTAATGGAAAAATTCTCTTGGGTAACATGATGTACTGCACCAATGTTTGAAACATCTTTGATATGTTTCATAAGGGTAGTTGTGTTCTCTCTAGTAAAAAAAGGAATAATTTTGAGGACTACCATAGGTATATCATCATGTTGGGAAAGGTTTAGTGGACTTCCCCCATCAAAAATGACAAAATATTGATTCCTAGGGATAACCATATAGTAAATTGGATGTGTAGTAAGGCTTTGCTAAGGATAAATAGAAACAAATGAAGGTTTTATGTATGGGGTAGTATTTTCAAATATTTTTATTTTGAATAAAAAAATTTGGTAATTCAACACAATTAGTAGACTTACCATTATAATATGCTCTATTTTTTATCTTTGGTATGAAATTAAAGTATTATCCTTAAACTAGGGTCTTTTAAAGACTTTTAGAGTCACCAAATCCTTGATATGTGTGTCTAAACACTAAAAATTACCAAGAAAAACATAAAATCTTCAGAAAATTCTCTTGTTCTTATCCCATTAGGAATGCTAGAAACTATTGTCACTCAAACCTTTCATTAGCTAAATTGAAGTATGATTCGGTAAAATAATGGGATCATCCTTGAGGTGTGGGACCTTGGATCATTGGGATGAACCTTTGGAGAATTTTTACGTCCTTTATATACTAAGTGAACCTAATAAAACATCAGCTATAGGCCTAAAAAAATACTAAAAGAGATACCTACAACAATAACTATAGTTTCTCAAGAAAAAGTGAGAAGGAGCAAGATGAAAACAAAAAGAATGGTGTTATACCAAATATTAGATATATTTCCCATAATAACATTAATAATAAAATAAAATTTCATAAAAATGAGAACATAAACAATCCCTAAAATGGACACCACTCTTGTATAAATAATTTATATGAGGATAAGGAGCTAATACACCATTTGGAGGGAAGAAGGATATCCACATTTAATTTTCCATAACCTAATTATACGTGACATTCAACCTTAAAGATAAAATGTTTATTCATATAAGTGTGAAGAGATGGAAAATAATGTAAGGGATGAAGATTATCTACAAACATAGATTAACAAGCCATAGAATACACACAGAATGCAAGAAAATGAAGAAAGGTAAACTCAATTCTTATTAAATTTAAGGCTCAAATAGTAAAGGGGCTCATGGAGGGAATATTTTTTTAGAATTTATGTGTTTAAAAAATTCCCCCTTTACAATGATAAATATGCTTATTTATATGGGCAATTGGAGAGTTCATGGTCTTTACTCAGTCTCACCCACTATTGGGGAAATTATAATATTTAATGATGATTGGGGAAGTAGTTGAGATATTTATCAAAAATGAAGGTGTGCCCATGATATGTATTTAAGAATTGATTTATGATTTAATTATCTACATTTGTATTTAAATTCTTATACTTGGGCTCAAATCAATACGCTATGTCAACTACAACTAGGTTGCACCTTGATTTTGTGTTTTGGGCCAACTACAAACATTGACATGTTTTTCAATTTTGCATTTCTAAAATTTAAAGCTAACATCATTAAAAAGAGGGATAAATCATATTTATATAAAAATATATTACATTTCAAATGAATCTATAGATCAAAATATATGGCTAAAAAAAAACATAGTCATATGTAGCTGCATAATCGACTTCAAAACATGGTAAAATGGAAATTCATAAAATAAAATATGAGTAAAACCCATTTTATATTATATTTACATAAAATTATTTAAAATAATCTCAAAAGGTTATTATTAGTTTTTTTTTAAATAATCAAGTTACTTCTTTTTCAATACCCTTTTAGTGTTTTTTGGTCAAAAGTTGGTTGAGTGAGGAATCTTCTCGAGAGGGTCACTTCACACCGTTATATATTTTCTATGGAAACTCTAATGGCTGTGAAACTAAGAGGATTACCTTATCATGTTATCAATGTACTATCATACAAAATTTAAATCAATTTTTACATCATTTGGATTTGCACAAATGCATTTCACAAGTGATTACTAGCCAAATTTAATAATTGGAAAGATAGAAAATCGACTAAGTAAAAAAAATAATGCAAATGGTAGTTTAATCATCTGTGCATTTCACATATGTATTGAATAGTTACTCACTATCCTTCCAATTTCACTCTAATTAGATTTATACATTGCCATGATAAATTTTTAAAATATTTTATTTACTTTACCCATACAAAAATGATCTTGAAATGTGCACACTGCCTATAATTAAAAATTGGAAACATAGAAAATTGACAAAGTATAAAATAATATAAAATCTAGTTTTGATGGCTATGCATTTCACACTCAAGTAAGGAATTTCCTATTAATTTGTACACATTAACATTCTTCCCACCTTTTTCCATCATCATAAATTTTTTAAATATTATTGGACTTGATTTTTTCATGCAAACATGGGATTCAAAAGTGTGCACTAGTCAGAGTTGGTTGTTGGGAAGAGATAAATCTACATGTTGGGTAGTTTTCATGACTTAACATCTTTCAAAAGAGGAAAATTTTAGTATGAAATCCTTCACCATTATATTATACTTACATTTTTATACCATAATATATTTTTTTAAGAGAAACAAATATTATTTATCCCTAAGAAATTAGGTTTAAAGGGTGCACATTGGGCAGATTTTGCAACTGGAAAATGCAAAAATTTGACTAAGTAAAAATCATCATAGAATCTAATTTTTTACTCTATGAATATTTCACATGGGAACGAATTTTATTTTATTTCCTTTACCCTCACCTTATTCCCACATATGACTATAATCATGAAAATTTTGAAGAGAAATGAGCTTGATTTGGCTATGTAAAAATGCTCCTGAAAAGCACTACATAAGCTGATTTGGTGTAGAAAGCTCTGATTCTATTGAAAGATCAAGGTGACTTTGAAAATTAAAAACTATGGTTAAATTAGGCATGGTTTTAATATAAAATGGTCATGTTGTTCTTACATGGCTTTTACATTCCACCACATCAGTTATAGTTTGAGAGAGAACAATAGTAGGAGGTCTGGGAAGATTATGATGGATATTGTATTCATCTTGTGTGTATGTCTCCCTAGATGCACCTTCTTCCTCAGGTATATCTCTTCTCATTTATGCCTCTAGTTTGAGAGTAATCCCATGAAATGGTGTTGAAGTCCACTAATCATGGTCTATTCTTTTTGCCTTTTCCTCTGTGATACTAGGATCATATTTAATCCTCTAAGTTACTATCATGGACATGTTAACCTAGTGCATTCTAATAACAACATTAATTTCATATTAAACATTTATAAATATGTAATCATGAATATACAATTGTTTCTCATAGGATATAATTTCTCCCTAACATTCATCCTATGATCCCAATATTTTAATGGTGCCCTCTTCAAACCATGATGCATTTTAATTTTTCCAACAGAGTTGAGATGATCCCATTTTTTGTACTTCATAAAACTAATACTAAGAGGGATTGGATACATAGCTCCTTGTCTATCACCCCTAAGTTAGAAATATACATTGCTAGCTAATTATGTATCAATATCTTATTCATCCACCTTGTTAGGAAAATTATGTGGCAAACATAAAGGTTGTGTTGTAGTGCACTAAATTCTAATTATGTTGTACTCAGGTTAGTACCGATAGTCACCCACTATCTTGATTCTTATCTTGGTGTGGTCTAATAACTTGGGAATTTTTTTACCTATATATATCCCTATATACCATAGGGTAAAATGTTTATGTCATCTTTTTAAATTTGCTTCCTAAATCTATAAATGTGAATATTAACGAACTCATCACACACTCTATTTTTAGCATACTTAGTGGATGGCACCTAAGATTATTCATACAATGGGTGTAATTTAGTAGTTATATCATCCACCACATATGACATAATGTATAAATTGTCAGCATGTAAGTTGGTTAGGTTACCTATTTGATGCATCAAATTGAATCTAATAATTTCTCTAAGGGAAATCATTTTTTTAAACTCAAAATAATTTCCCACAATAGGATCCATATCTCATGGATGTAAGATGTGATGGAGAATCCATAAAATTAGCTTAACATAGCATGGTAACTATTATCCCTATCCTAAAAGTGACTATGAGAAGAGAGGAAATTGGACCTTTAACCAAATTTTCTTGAGTTGTCAACCCATTACTTTAACTTTCCTTATATGGAATTTACAAACAAGCATGAGTTTATCATATTCTAGCCATAGGTTATCCCTAGAACAAGGAGCCTATAATATTTTTAAAAGTCATTTCCACCAATATAGGCCATATGGGTATTATTAATCTTGAAGTGAAATATATTCCTATAAATTTACCTTTTTACGAACAAATCATAAAGTAAGTCAATGCATGACATTACAATAGGTTTTATTACATTATTTTGTAGGCCTAATACCTTGATACCCAAAATGTCACTTCTGTATTATTACATGAATATGGATAATTTATCCCCAGATCTACATGGCTCTGTAGCATCCAATTCTTCTAATATGGTTAAATAGTGTTTGAATTTATGTTAGAATGCTATTGGATTGAATATTGTATCCATGTATTCCATCATGCCAATATTAAAATGCGTAGAGGGAAGAGGAGTGTGAGATGATGAAGCCTTTGAAATTATGAAAATATTATATTTCTCTATAAAACTTGAAGTCTCATTATCATTAGGGAGGTTAAATCCTAGTTTGTAAAAAATAGTAAGAGGACAATGGAATCAAATCACATTTTAAAAACTAAATATATAATTTAGATTTGTTGGATCTAAAAATTGAATGCATTTAATTTTCAATTCATGCATATTAAATACAAACAATGGATTTCACTTTGTTCCCCATCTACTCTTTTATTATTTGAATTTTGATTTTGTATTGTCAACTTTAGCAAATTAAATTTCCACATGACATCTTTTCATTGATTTTGGGTGCCTAATCATCTAAGTATGACAAATGTCTTCTTCTCATACTTTAAAATATTTCATTTATGTTTTAAAATTACTTTACTTGGTTGAGTATATGTGGTTTCATATCTCTTGTCCATTAGGTGCCATGTTCTATTCCTTTGTACTTTCCATTTTTGACCACGGTATCGTAGGATGATGACACTTGGGAAAATATCAACAACTCATATGCCTAGAGTGTAAGACATTTTTTATATGTTTTTCACACTATAGATTAACAATATTATGAATTTTGATAATTTCTTATATTCTAGATGATCATTAAATGATGATTGTGTACCTCACTATGCCAGTTTGTGGGTTCCTGAGATGATGCCACTTAGATGGATATCACTACTCTTCTTTCCAAGATTATTGTATAATATAAGTTTACTAAAATCATCCATGATTTATAGGTATGATGACATTTGGATTTATCTTAGTAACCCATAAGATCATTGAAATTGGTGAACTATGAAAATATCTTATGCTCAACATGAGTGGGATGATGAAACCTAGATGGTTATCACTTATTTGTTTGACTACATGACTTCCTAATGCATGATCTCCATTTAATATATGTATTAGTGGGATGCAGACACTTATCATAATCCTATAAATCTAGAAGAATAGAGACTTGGTTGATCCCCAAAGGATGTGGATGTGTGAGATAATTACATGTGGTAAAATCAAATGAGCTTGGAGACATCCTAGAGATGAAATGGAAAAAACATAACTATGTAATAACCTACATAGGACCAAAGCCAAGTATACATGGGATAAAAATTAACATGGTTAGTCTTGTTAGTCACTCAAAAGTCTAGTTTTAAAAGTCAAATGTTTTCATAAAGAATATAATAATGTTTTGATTTTAAATTTTAATAAAAAAACATAGTATTCAAAATAACAATTTGACCTTAGAATTTATAAAATATCTCATCATTTGGACTCTAAGGTTATCTTCTCAATGGACCATGTCTTTAAAGTTTGCCTTGAATAAATTTTCTACGATAAGTGGGTCCCTATTTCAAAATTTGAAAATGGGGTGTGTTGGGGAAAAGCAAATGGCAACTCACTAGGGAAATACTCTTGAGTATTTAGGAACCTATAATCTCAATTAATGAATCATGATAAAACTTTAGACCTTATGAGAAAATAATAAATAAATCAAGTAATTGAAAAAGATAGCAACTCCCTCATGCAACATACTAACCCTTTTCATTCATATGATCTATGTGTAACTATGTGGAATTCATTTACCCCTTGTTATGAGAGTTTTGATAAAGATCTAGATATCTACTTTAGGTTTCATTTTAATTCATTAATTTTATAAACGATAGTAAGGGAAGCCTTGGCATTGCTCTACTACCAACCAAGCATCCATAACTCTAATAAAGATACCTCTAATTCCAATCTAAGAATTTCTCTATTGTCATTTTGGTGTCCATGGCCCAAATAGATTTTACTCAAATCACCCCTCTTCCATTTATTTGTATGATTTTATCAATTGATCTCTCTTTATTTTTTGAATATATTTGGAAAAATGGTTGAAATCCACCATTGGCTAGGTGTAAGTATAAGAAAACTTATTTTTATCAATATATCCCTATAATAATACATCCATTTCAATGTTTATTATCTCTTATATAATCTTTATCATGTGAGAGTGTATTTAACCTTTGAAATGAAACATATTTTTAAAATTTGTATATGTCATATAAACTTTTAAAGACCTGGATAACTTATTCAATTTATATAAAAACTTAATTTTAGTAATAAAACATACCTTAATTTGTGGGATTCAAATCCATATCAAGTAAATCCTAATGAACATAATTTTTCACATACCTTTTGTTCACCCTTTTAGTATAATTCAAATGGCTCTAAAATAAGAAATACATCTGATTATTATGCAATTTTAATAAAAATAATATAGAAAACACAAAAATTAACTATGAAATCAAATTTAGAAATTAGAGGCACTAATCTAGGAAATCTATAAATCTTATCTAAGAACATGGGAAAGCTAATATAGGGAAGCAAAGGACATAAATAAATAAAACTATTTTACTCCTACTTCTATGTTTGAACTCATAGTCATTCAAAATCATCTCTAGCTGAAGCAACACTAAAATAATGTTTAAAAAACTACCCATTCATTAGAAAAGCAAGACCATTGCTTTAGAGGTCCTTCAAATGAAAATCCTTGTTACCCAAGATTTCACAAATTTCATATGTCCCAATCCATAAAAGAGTGAACTTATAATGATGTCATTTATTTTAATGTGACTTATCCCATAAAAGCACTAAGTATAAATTATTGAAATACTTGATTTTAGATCTTTTATTGAAACACCTCTTGATAATGTCTTGGTGCTTGTTGAAGATATGCAATACTTTTGTTCATGCATTCTCCATTTGGACTATATCAAAAAACCTGGATTGAATCATTCATCTTATCCCATATACTCTTGCATGAATTAATACATTGGAAATTTGAGAGTAATAAGAAAATTGGTTATTGTCCATACTCTACTCAGAAAGATTAAGCCTTGAGGGCTTGCTTATGCCTTGTTCTATCTTCCCATAGTGCATACTTTAATAGTAAGTTCCATTCTCTTAGTTTTTCCTATGTTAACTTCTTGATGGAATCCATCAAATTATTTTTAGTGGACTCAACAACTATGTCTCCTTGTGGATAAAAATTTGAAGAAAACTTGATGGTAATCTAATTGTTGTAGGCCCACTCAGTAAATTATATAGATTGGAATTTTAGACCATTATCATAAACCAAATAAGTTAGAGTTTTAAACTTGGTCAATATATTATCTTCTATAAATTTAATTGTGTCTTGGGTATTGAATTTTCTTAGCCATAACCACTATCCACCTAATGCAATAATCAATAGCTATTAAAATAAAATTGTCGAGATGAATAATTCATATTGATTACTTAATAAATTAAATACCCTATTGATCAAAATGAAATCATTAATCATAAGATGTAGTGTTAGTAGTGTGTAATTACATTTTTTAATACTTGACACTCATGGCATGTTCTGACATGATTATGAGGATCCTTAAAAATAGCAAACTAGTAGTATCTCATCCTCATGATCTTGTGAGATGTAGAATTTATAGAAGGATGCCCACTATTTATCTTCTAATTTAAATTATCTAGGATGTTTTTAGATTCTTCTATTTAGACACACCTCAAGTAAATTCCCTCATAATTTATTATTTAGAAAACTCCCTTTTTTATAATGTAATGGACTAACTTGAGCCTGAGGGCTCACCTTTTCTCTTTATTTAAGTCAAGGAGACATGTACCTATGAGTATGTATTAGATAATGTGGGCATACCGATCACCACCAGTTACCAATTTTTCATTGATTTACTTGATGTGAATAAGTGGGTCTATTTCAATCATGAGATGGATGGTTCCTTGGATTTGTACCATCTTAGCATGCCTGATTCAAGATCAAACTCTTGTAATTTATCTATCAATTTACCTCTTCTTGTTAGGTTGTGGAGCTAAAAGCTTCAACCTTTGCAAACTGAGGAACAGATGGTTGCTGAGTTCTACAGGAACCGGCATCGGCAGCAGGACCGACGTCGGCAGAGACCAGTGCAGAAGGCCACCGGTGACGGCAGGAAGTCGGCCGACGTCGGCAGAACCAGACTAGCAGGGACCAGCGTCGGTCGCCTGTGTGTTCCCGAAGTGTTCGTTTCACGAACAGTTAGTTAAGTGAATAATGAGTTTGCATGTTAAGACCACCCAGAGTCTTGGGCTGCGAGGATAATTGTCTAAATTAAGAGTCTAAGTTATTGTTTGAGTTAGGGATCTATTTATAGACCCATTGGCATGTATTGTTTAAGGCATGAGATAGAAAGGAAGAGTTCCTTCTAGTTGTAAGATCTGTGAGTTACAAGTTGTTGCAAGCTCATTGGGGATCTACATGTAAGTTTGGTTTTTGAATTGCAGGTTGCAGGTTCATGAGAGATCAGCTTGAAGTGCTATAGAGTGCTTGGTGTACCGGCAGGGTTATTACTGACTGGTTGGTGAGGTGAACACCAATTCTGTGTGTGAGTTGGTTATTGGGACCATTTTTTTGTGTAGGAGAGTGTGTGTGAGAAGAATTACTGTACACTTGAGGTGTGGTGAATCTCTGTAAGGTGAAAGAGTGTGGCGGCTCTTTGATGTATTCTTTTCTGTATAGTGTTAATACAAGATAGTATATTGTCTCTCATATTCTGTGCTATTGGTGAATTCTAGTTACTTGTGTTTCTGGTTATTTCCGCATATTCAATTGCTTATATTTGGTAATCATACTATGCTCTCTCTGAGGAGCAAGATCCTAACGGGTGGAATTAGAACAGGTGTGTTTGTTTTTGGATTTACCTCCACCCCCCCTCTCCCAACAAGTGGTATCAGAGCTTTTGGTTGGGATACTAACAGATTGGTGTAGATCTGGGTAGTTTGTTTTGATTACAGGTTACTCACAGGGCTTCTATTTGAGTGGGAGTTGAGCAATGGCAGAAAACAGTCAACTACGAATGGAAAAGTTTAATGGCAAGAACTACCAATTATGGAGGATGCAGATTGAGGACTATCTGTATCAGAAAGATTTGTACTTACTGTTGGGTGGGGTTGCTAGCAAACCCTTGGATATGAAAGATGAAGAATGGGAGGTTCTTAATCGGAAGGCTCTGGGATCTGTTAGATTGAGTCTTGATTCATCTGTGATTTCCAGCTTATCACAATGTAAAACAACGGTGGAGTTGATGAAATCTTTGGCAAATTTGTATGAAAAACCCTCAGCTTCTAATAAGGTATTTCTTATGAAGCGTTTATTTAATTTGCAAATGTTGGAAGGTGGATCTGTTCATAGCCATCTTAGTGATTTCCATGGTTTGGTAAACCAGTTAAGTTCAGTGAATATTGTATTTGATGATGAACTTAGAGCTCTCTTAATCTTGTGTTCATTACCTGAAAGTTGGGAAGGTTTGGTAATGGCAGTTTCTAATACTGTGTCTCCTTCAAAAGTCTTAAAAGTGGATGATGTTGTGAGTGTGATCTTAAATGAAGAGATACACAGGAAAAGCACAGGTGAATCATCTGGAGATGCTTTGAGTGTTGAAGGAAGAGGAAGGCCAAGAGAGAAGACAGAGCGTGGGAGATCAAGGTCGAAGATGGGCAAAAGATCCAAGTCCAAGTATGGCAGAATAACCTGCTGGAAATGTGGAAAGCAAGGGCACTTAAAGAGAGATTGCAGATCGGGTGAAGATCAGCATGAAGGACATGGAGAAGAAGCAGATGTTGCGGGTTACGTTGCACAGGATGCTCTGGTATGTTCTTTGGATAAATTAGAATCTTGGGTATTAGATTCAGGTGCCTCTTTTCATGCATCCCCACATAGGGAATTTTTTCATGAGTATGTCCAGGGAGACTTTGGAGAAATTTGTGTAGGGAATGGTAAGCCTTGTCAGATTGTTGGCAAAGGCAAAGTGAAGCTGAAATTGTAGACAGGTGACACATGGGTGTTAAAAGAGGTCATGCATGTCCCAGTTCTGAAGCAGAATCTGATTTCTGTTAGAAGTTTGGGTGAAGAGGGTTGCACAGTAACTCTCACAGCAGACTCTTGAAAGGTTACCAAGGGTACAGTTGTTATAGCTAGAGGTAAGAAAGTAGGTATGCTTTATCTATCTACTTGTTTTACTGATTCTCTTTCTGGGTTATCTACTTCAGCTGTAGATTCAGAGATGTGGCTTGATAGGCTTGGTCACATAGATAAGAAGGAGATGCTGGTTCTTGAGTCAAAGAATATGCTTTCGGATTTGGAAGGCATGGATCATGGTTTCTGTATGCAGAAGAAGAAGATAAGGTTTCTTGAGGAATCTGATGTTAGTGACAAGAATGGGAAAGCTTGGTTTTCAAGGAGAAAGTGACGGACAGAGTTCAGCATAAGGTGCAGAGGAATTCTGAGCAGAGCAAGGGTGATTTGGACAAGGTTTTGATCTAAAAAGAGCTCACGGGAAAAAGTCAGGTCTCACAAGAAAAACACAGAGACCGACGTCGGCAGGAAAACTGGCGTCGATGTCCAGACAGGGACCGACGTCGGCTATGTGCAGCCCGACGTCGGTGACTCAGGGCAAAAAAGGACCGGCATCGGCCAGGGGAAACTGACGTCGGCAAGGAGGCAGTCGCAGGGAATCGACATCGGTCGGCTGTAGACTGAGATGTGACTGGCATCAGTTACTGAGATGAATTTTGGGTGGACAGCGAGTTGTCATGGAGTCTCAAGCGCCCATATGGAGGACTGAAGGTGTAAGTAAGTTCTTAAATTCATCATTTCCCTTCTTTACACTACTTGTTGCTCACTTATGGCATAGAACCAGGAAGTTGTTGAAGAAGCAGAATAGGTAGATCTAGGAAATAGTGGGAGCTTGGCATGGATGAGGATGTGATTCCTTGGAGCAGAACCAAATAGGGGCTTTGGGTAGTGTTGCCAGCTGGAAGTAAGCACTGAGAGACGAATGGATGTTAAGGATGAAGAAGAGCGGAAATGGATACGTGAGATGGAAGATCAGGGTATATGATCTTGTATTAGCTGCAGGGCAATGGAGGTTTGATCATTGTGTTTCTCTTTACCAGGTTGGATAATATTAGCTACATTATCCTATTTTCTGTATGATGTGCTTGTTGCAGGGTTACATATATAGGTATTGCTGAACTAAAGGTAAAGCTAGTTCAGGGGTTTGTCATGGAGAATCTGGGAGCAGCAAGATTCTTTGGCATGAGTGTGTTCTAGAGACATGGAGGTCTTGTTGACTTTGTTTCAGGATGATTGTGTGAAGCTGGTTAGCACGCCGATGGTTAGACAGTTCATAAAACAGGTGTATTGATTCACATAATGAGGTTGAGTGCATGGTATGTACTAAACTTGAGTTTTCCCAAGCAGTGGGAGTTGTCACAAGTTTGGAGTCAATCCGGGAGAGTAATACTGAAGGGCAGTTCAGTGGGACCAGCAGCAGGTGCACATGCTATGCAGGGTCAAGTTCTTTTTCTACATGGTTGTAGATGCGGATGTGGCAGGTAATTTGGATGACAGATTTTGCACCACGGATTTTGTGGTGGTTGGTCTTCAAGAGTGATCTTGAGGAGGGATACAAAGCCAAAGAAACAAACTAGACGGTGTACAGGTACAGGTACAGGTTGCAACTGTTTATCTCCAAGTGGGAGATTGTTAGGTTGTGGAGCTAAAAGCTTCAACCTTTTCAAACTGAGGAATAGATGGTTGCTGAGTTCTATAGGAACCGGCATCGGCAGTAGGACCGACGTCGATAGAGACCAGTGCAGAAGGCCACCGGCGACGGCAGGAAGTCGGCCGACGTCGGCAAAACTAGACTAGCAGGGACCGGCGTCAGTCGCCTGTGTGTTCCTGAAGTGTTCATTTCACAGACAGTTAGTTAAGTGAATGATGAGTTTGCATGTTAAGACCACCCAGAGTCTTGGGCTGCGAGGATAATTGTCTAAATTAAGAGTCTAAGTTATTGTTTGAGTTAGGGATCTATTTATAGACCCATTGGCATGTATTGTTTAAGGCATGAGATAGAAAGGAAGAGTTCCTTCTAGTTGTAAGATCTGTGAGTTGCAGGTTGTTGCAAGCTCATTGGGGATCTACATGTAAGTTTGGTCTTTGAATTGCAGGTTACAGGTTCATGAGAGATCAGCTTGAAGTGCTATAGAGTGCTTGGTGTACCGGCAGGGTTATTACTGACTGGTTGGTGAGGTGAACACCAATTCTGTGTGTGAGTTGGTTGTTGGGACCGTTTTTTCGTGTAGGAGAGTGTGTGTGAGAAGAATTACTGTACACTTGAGGTGTGGTGAATATCTGTAAGGTGAAAGAGTGTGGTGGCTCTTTGATGTATTCTTTTCTATATAGTGTTAATACAAGATAGTGTATTGTCTCTCATATTCTGTGCTATTGGTGAATTCTAGTTACTTGTGTTTCTGGTTATTTCCGCATATTCAATTGCTTATATTTGGTAATCATACTGTGCTCTCTCTGAGGAGCAAGATCCTAACAGGTGGAATTAGAACAGGTGTGTTTGTTCTTGGATTTACCTCCACCCCCCCCTCCCAACACTTCTCTCACCCAATTCATTTTGTTTGAGTCTGATCTTGCCAACTAGGTTTTAAACTATGATGTAAATCTTATTTCAAATAATATAATGCCTAAATTTATTCACTACTTTGACCAATGCATATATTTGCTTATGTATTAATGAATATTTTAGTTCTACATCTTTCAAATTAATAACCATGAAGGAAATTATATTCTCAATATCATAGACCTTTTTGTGTGAGGACTATTGCTATAGTGTGCTCTGAAGTAAATGAGTAAAAAATTAAATCCTTAGTAAAATTAAGACTAATCAGAACTAGAGCTTGAGTAATGGCATTTTTAATATCCTAAAATGATTTCTTGGAATAAAATATCTATTCTATTTTAGCATCATTATTTAATATGACATTTAATGGCTTGATAATATTGTAAAATATTTAAATGAATTTTCATATAATATTTATATTGCAAAAGAAAGACTTAAATTCTTTTTTATTATTAGGAGGAGTTATTTTCAAAATGGATTGGATTCATTTTGGGTCAATGTAAATCCCATATTTGATAATGACATGTCCCAAAAACCTAACCTCTAAAATTCCAAAGCTTATCTTCATTAGCTTTAGTGACGCCCCATATCTTTGGCACCTATGAAATACTTTATGTAGATGATCTGCATGACCAATTCTATTTTTTGAAAATGTTATAAGATCATCCATGTAAATTGATGATGTATTTTCCAATGAGAACTATAAAATTGAAGTCCATGGCATGTTGGAAGGTTTATTTTACATTAATTAGGTTGAAAGGTATCCTGTTATATGAAAACATTATCCATTTGGTGGTAAAAGTGGTCTTCATTCTATCATCTACTTATACCAACACCTGTTTGTAGCATGAAAACCCATCTACAAAAGACACCATTTTAGACTCATTAACCATCCAATTTACTTCATTTAATGAGGGGAAAGTATGGTTATGCTTTTTTATTCTCTCTTCAAGTTCTTAAAGTCAAAATAGAGCCTAATTTCTCTATTTTTATAATAGAAACTAAATAAAAAACCCAGGTGGAATGACTTATTAGATATACAATCTCAACATCTAATAGATTCTAAATGTATGTCTGAATAAGGGGATAGAAAATTGGATTCATTTTCCTTTTTCACTACCTCAATGATTTAATTTATTTATTTATAGGAATGGTATATGTAATTACTATGGGATTGAATATTTTTAGGTCTTCATAAGTCCAACTAATCACATATTTGTATTATATCAATAAGTTTTTCAATCTTTGTTTATCAAGTTCATAACAACTTATTCCAATGTTTACATATTGTGGATGTTCATTAGTTTCCAAGTATCTTTTTCAAAATTATATTCACTTATCTTTGACTAGTTCTGCTTTTTAGCCTATTGAGCCATGTCAAAATCTTGATCCAATGATATCATTACCATAAGTATTCCATTCTTTTTGAGCTATAAGATACCATCATCTCCTAGGTATTTTATGTTCATATTATCAAAATCACTTTCATCTATTATTTGACATTCAAAGGCTCTATAATTATTGATAAATTGTATGATATGTTGATCATCATCAAACACCTGACATTTATCCACATTATCTAGGACTGAGGGGCAAGGAATTATCTCCACTAAAAACTTATACATTTTAGATTTTTGGAGCAGTGTTAAGTTGGAATTTGAAGATGCTAGTGAATCATTTGTATGATTTTCTTCTCTTGGAATAGCTCTGATGTTGAATTATTTGAAGGACTCAATTAGATCCTTGACTTTATACTTTTTCAAGTAGTCAAGTTTTCACTGACATTCTCTTCTAATATGGTTAAAATTTATCTCTAAATCACCAAATATATATAACTACTTGACATTGTGTTTCATTAAAAACTATAAGCCCAAAATGAAAGATTCATACTTAACTCAATTGTTAGTAAAAGGGAAATCCAACTATATACAACTATATATTATTTCCCATATATGTTGATAAAAACTATGATGACACTAAAACCTTGCTTAGGTTTGAAACCATCGAAGAGTGGAGTAAATAATTGTAAAGGACCTTTAAATTATTATTCATGAGGTTCATTATTTGTAGTAAATATGTAAACACCTACATGTGAGGATGCAAAATCAACCTTCTCATTTTTGGCATTATAGTCTATAATCAAGTACTTCATCTTCAGTTCTCATTATACCTAAATATGATTGGCTACTCCTTTTAAAAACAACCACATATGTGATAAATCCATTGCCATGTACCCATTCAACATCTTTGACCACTATTAAATCAGTAGTAAGCCATAAGCCTTAATAGTATCAAATACCAAAACTATATATTATTATACACATGGATCAAAATCAAGATACATGTGCACATTTAAGAACTCCATGACACATGGCATTGAGGAGTTTTCCAATTTTAAAACCACTTTTATGGATTTATCTGAGGTCAACCCTAATTTATTATATACAGTAGTGGGAATCACATTGGCTAATGTACCTAATTTAACCAAAACATTATGCACATTATTTACAAACATTATAACAATTCATAGAAAAGGTGGTACTGTAGGATTATGTTGTAAATGACCACATTCATATGATTAGTGTTTGATTAGTTAGTGGATTGTCTCCTAGTCAAGGCCTTAAGAAATAATTCTTTTTGTTCAATAATCTGAGCTAAATTATGAAGACTAATATTTTCCTTGATCTTCTTCACATGTTCAAGTATATTATATCCACATTTGATCTATGGCTCTACACTTTGTTGTTGATCACTTTATTTTAGAGGAGGTGAATTATTATTTGTCTTAGGATCTGGAGGATTAGTAGCACTTTTATTTGGGGGTGTCAAAGTAGTAGTATGTTATTTATTCCTCAAGTTCTAATTTTTATTATGGAACTATTGAAAGGCATGTATTTCATCTATATTGTCTTTAAGTTCATTCTCATCTTCCATTAAAAACGGTAAATCATATGTCTCAAATACCATTACTATGTTGGAAAGACCTATAATAGTAGAAGGAGGTGGCTCTGGATAATTTCAAAAAACTTTCACACTTGTCAATTTCCTTCTAAAATATTTAAAAATAAATGTATAACTCTATGCAATCCATCTCACTATGTTGTGATGTATTGTGAACTCAATACCAATTAGGAAGTGTTGCTTCTATGATATTTATTACATACTTCCTATTCAGTGGTTGATATTCTTTGTTATTTATATAAATGTTGAAATACCTATTGCACCTTTGGAATGAATTTTTTTGATTGGTACTCTATTCCAGGTGTTTCATGCTTATGCATGTTTACAAATTTGTTACTCAATTTATAAACCATTTGTTGGATAGCATTTAATTCATATTTGTTAGAATCATTGGCTGCCCCTTGTGTGGTAGCAAGATTAATTGATATTAACAATTAGGTATGATTCTGATGATTAGGTGTAGACATAGGATTATTTATAAACAAAGGGTATAGTTAAGTGGAACATGGGTTAGAGGCAATTGTGTATGCACGCAGTTCTAACTATGATCCAAAACATTCTAGTTAACATTTGGAATAAGATTGAGGGTTGGAAATTTTGGATGAATATTGGGTAGTTCCAAAGCTTATAACTAAGGATTAAAATTCCTATCAATATTGATATATTTTGCATAGACAACAGTATCCAACTAATATTAAGTGCTCTATAGAGAAATATAATTTTCATAGAGTCTAAGGCATTATTGTACATTTCAAGGGCTAAGACAACATTTGATCTATGTTCATTATTAAATAAAATATATAAATTTTTAAATATTAAATTTAAGGCTCTAATTGGATCATTAGGTTCTCTTATTATGCTTGAAAAACTCTAGTATATGACACTAGGGCTAGTGACCTATCTAAATTATGTCAAAAATGTATCTTGACAATGGGTCTAAGAAGTAATTGAATCCTTTGATATTGAGGAAATAGTCTTAAGAAGCATATTAAAATTTAAAATGGAAAATTCTATATGCCACATATTTATGGGTCAAATTTAGTATCCCTAAGTTAGTCTTGATATAATTTATATGTTCTTCAACAGTCATGTCTCTAGATGGAGAAAAGGAAGGAAGATCATATTTAGGGTTCTAGGAAAATAATGCATGTATTCAAGCATAATGATATTAGCACTAGAAAACTAAGATAAGGCCATCATACATGGATAAATATGACCTCTTATGATTGGGGAATAATATTAGGTCCAAGGTCCCATTAATATGCCTCTATCTGAACTAATTTTTCCATGGATCTACAAGGGAGGGAATAATAAACCAATATCTAAGGTGGATATTGTTAGTATTTTGGGTATATCCAACACAACTCAAGTGACATTCTTAAAAATTAAAATGTGTCCCTCCTTATAGTTCTAAAATAATTCTTTATTTATGTGGGTTTTATTTACAACAAAGAATTTAATGAGGTATCCTCTAAAATTTTAATATTGATTGAAAAACTTCACTCCAAGGAATGATTTATAGGGTATTAAATTTTGTAAATAACATGGTGGTCATGGATTAGTGAGAAATGGTTTATTTACTTTGGATGGTTCAAATATATAGTGTTTAAAATAAATAAAAATTCTAATTTAGATGGCTAGGTGTATTTTAACCTAAGGTGGAATGGATAAAAAAAGTATATAAATGAGGGAAATGTAGGGAAGAAAAAAGGGTTTGTAAACCAAAGATAGATGAAACCCTTCCAAACTAGGTCTGGCACTATGGGTTGAAAAAGCGATTGATAACTAATTTCTTTTACAAGTTTTTATTAGCACAAAAGACACACAAACATAGTTAGGAGTCCAAGTAAATAAATACAATAAACCCTAATGCTCATAATAAAAGGTTTTTACCAATGTATATTTGTAATTGCACATCTTCAAATTGGAATTATTATTATTAAACATAAAATCATTCAAATTAGCTACTTCACAATATGAATAATAGTATTGAAAACACTTTTACACAATCCAAATATTAAAATATCAAAATGTGAACTTCTTCAATGAATCACAAGGTTTGGATAAGAATAAATAACACATATTAAGATAAACTTGTATAAAAATCCATAGAATTATTATTCACCTTAATATCTAGAATTATCCTCCCTTAAGAATTGTAGGGATGAAAGTACATATAGCTCAGGATGGGGACACCTCATCTCTCAAGCAAATTGTAAATCTACATTTCCTAATCTAAGAGCTAAGTTGAAAAAATCATTCATAATATGAATGTATACAATATGATTATAAATAATAGTCCTTGAAAAAATAACATAGTTAAAAACAAACTCAAGTTATAACTTGGACATGCAACCTATATCAAAGGTTAGCTATGCTGCTAATGTGGCACTGCTTAGAGACGAAGCTTCCATATTCAAAACACATGTTATCACCACTATAGTTGTAACTAGAGTAGGAATTTTAGTATTAGTTATGTTAAGTAGGACTATAATTATAGTGAATAATGGAACTGGTGGCATTGAAACTAGAAGTGTTGCATGAGATGTCAAGGACAAAGAACTAACTAAAGTAGTAATTGATGTAGTTATGGTAGTAGAAGTGGGAAGTTTGACATAGGTGGGCCAAGTAGGAGTTTTTACTAATGTTTAATTTGAATCATAGGGTCATGTACCTTGGGAAGGTGATAATGGTGTTCTTTTTGGATAAATTGGTTGATTTTCTACTTCTATTTGAAAATATAAGACATGATTAACCTAAAAATCAATATTGATGGTTTCATAATCAAGGAGATACCTATTAAAAAAATTTGGAAGCTTTTCCATCAAATTATTATGCATATCATTATCACTTTAACTTCCACATATAGAGTATTTATTCCCATCTCCTTTTCCATAGAATTTTTTTTAGTTGCATGATCTCTTCATTAGTTTTATAGATTATCCCTTCAACTTCATCTTAGAAGCTATCAATTTTAGCTCATGGTAGACTTCAAATAACTAACCAAGAGGAGTAGACACACCTATGACTCTCATGTATTTCAAAATGAAGATTAATTTTTCCTCTTGATTGATACATTGTTACAATGAAGCTCACATCTCTCGGTGTTAGTCAAGTAAACTACCTCTTTTTCTGGTTACATGATTTTATACCCATGAAAATTATGGTACTGTTATTAAGTTCAAATGAGCATGAGATTTTTTCTTTGTAGCTTATCCCAAGAAGTTGAGTTTACCTTCCATATCATTCATTTTATTATATAATTGGGATAAATATCCCTACTTAGACTAGGATTCAACCTCTGTAGATCTTATTGGATTAATAATGGCATACTAATTGTTAGCTACACTTTGTACATTATCTACAATTCCTTAAGGAGAATAAATGATGTTTCTCTCTTGTGATCTCTATTTAAACTAGTAATATATCTTAAACATCTATTTTATTACTCCCCTAATTCCATCCACGAAATTGTATAGATCTTCCCTATATTCATCTAGGTTTGAAGGATTGACCTTCCTCTTCTTTGTTAGAGTTAAAATGTCTTATCTATACTCTATCTCAATATTACCACCATCCACCAATATATTCTTCCTCTTGAATTTCTTAGTTCTCTTATCAAAATGGAATCCTAGATTTGGTTTCTCATTAATTATTAAGTCTTGTCTACCTAACTCCTCTTCCTTTAATTTATGAATCCATGAAGATATATTCACTATAAATTGTTCTTTTGTGTGCTCTATGGATGCATATATGGTAGGATGGGATTTAATTGGTGGGTAAATTGAGGCTAAAGTAGGTTGGGTACTAGGATAAGGTGTATCCAACTCTGGAAAAGAAGGAATATCCTTTATCTACCTAGTGATCTTATTTTATGGTGGTGTATCAGTAACATATTTGGTCTTTCCTAGTGCCCTATTCACTAAATTTATGGAGGAATATTCCTAAGTATCCTAGGAAAGAAACAAACTTAACTATGTTAATAATTAGGGGTGTAGTCTATGTATCTAAAATAGAATTAAACACAAAGTTTTTAAAATGCACCTACTTTGTTGGTCTAGTGGCCTATAGATTAGTTACACTAAAGAATGAATAGGTCATAGGGGTTTGGAGAAAATTTTGCATATATGTGTAGGCAAACCTAATAGGAATAGTAATGGTATAACCCTAAATTTGTTAGTTTATAGTATTAAAAATGCCACTCGTTATGCCTTTGGTTATATTTTACAAATTTGGCATTGTGAATATCTAAGGATTCTTTAGTGGACTTGGAGAATAAAAATGAAATAATGTGAAGAATGGATTAATTTTACTATATCAACTATAATAGTTGGAATAATAAGAGACACTAAAGAATTAAGAACTTGTGTACTTATATTTTGTGGGGGAAAACATTCTATCACTCTCTATATTAAGTCCTTATGCAGGAATTGTATCACTCTCTATAAAAACATTAGCATAAATCAAAGATTCATTTGGAATTAACTCCCCTCATAGTTCTTGAGTATGGAATGGTGTGGACTCTACTACCTCTTGTGTCTATTGTTATACACTTTGAGATAAATATCTTGGAGGTTTATATGATGTTCATTCTAGAATTGGAACTATTTTCTTGGACTCTACGTCATCCTTCATATAATTTTATTCTTCTAACCAAAAATTAGTTTGCAACTAAATGAGCCTTTTCTTGTTTAATTTCTTCATAGTCTTCACTTATTTCTAAATTTTATGACTCATTTTCATCTCCATTCGATTCCTTAAATGGTTTTGTTTCCTCAAGTTTTTTATTTTCTTTAAACAACCACAATTCCTCTTTAGTACTATCATAAAATTTTATTGGATCCACTTCTTCTTTTATTGTGCCTCCTTTTTCATCATTTAATTCCTTGTAGAGAGGGCCTCCTTTGATAGATAGACCTTCAAAAATCCTTTCTTATTACTATATAACTTTGGGAGGTTGAGGGGGAGTCTTGTACTTTCTTTGTTATGTTACCAACTATGGCTTTGTAGAACTAAAATTCATCCCTATAATAGGTGGAATGGAAAATAAAGGGGTTATAAGAGTGGAAGGTGGAGGTGAAGTAGGAATGGTAATGACTATTGGTGGATTAATGGGAAGTATGGATGATTTCCCCATGAATATGGTACTTCTAATGGTGGTGATGTGGCATGAACTAGTGATGAAAGAGTAAAAAAAAGAGGAACTTGTTATAAGAAAGAATGGAGACTTACATACAACATTATGGTTAAGAAATGTTAGATTGTAATATAAAATGGCCCTATTATTCTATCAAGACCTATATATTAACCCAAATAATCTATAGGTTGATATGGAACAACATTAGGAGGTGTGGGAAGAATTATAAGGATATTGGATTCATCTTGTGGGTCTATCTCCCTAGATGAACCTATTTCCTTAGCTATATTTGTTCCCATTTATACCTATGGTTGGAGAAGAGGTCCATGAACTAGTGTTGAAGTCTATTACTCATTTTATATTCTTATTTCATCTTTATTTGTGATAATAGGATCATGTTGGGTCCTTTGAGACACTATTATGGACATGTTAACCTTGCACATTCTAATAGTAACACCACTATCAACTTCAACATTTATAAATATGGATTTATGACTGTACGATTGGTGCCCATATGAGATATTTATTTTCCTTTCATATTTCTTGAGGTGATCCCTAAAATTCCTCCTAAGATCCCAATATATAAATGGTAAACTCTTCAAACCATAATGCATTATTATTTTTATAATAGATTTGAGGTGATCCCATTTTGTGTAATTTTTGTGACGAATATTGAGAGAGGTTGGATGCAGAGTTTTTTTTATCTAAAACCCCTGATTTGGAAATCTACACTATCAACCAGCTATGCAAAAATATTTTATTCAACCACACTATTTATAACATTATGTGTAAAATATAAAGAGTGTGTTATATTTCCCTTAATTATAATTTTGGTTCACTAAGGGTATTAATAATAGTCACCCATTTTCTCGATGCTTCTCTTGATGTGGTATGTTAACCTAGGCATATTATTCCCATATATGGCTCTATATACCATAGGTTAAAATTCCTTTATGATCCTTTGAATTTTCCTTTTGAATCTATATACGTGAAGAATGTTGAACTTATCACACACACACACACACTATTTTTGGGATACTTAATGGATGGCACCCAAGGTTCTTCCTATGATGGGTTCATTGTAATAGTTATAGTGTCCACTATATATGACATCATGAATAAATTATTATCATGTAAGCTAGCTAGGTTACAAATTTGATGTATTAAATTGAAGCTAATAATTTATTTAAGGGAAATAATTTTGTTTGAGCTCACAATAATATCCAACATTAGGACCCATATCTCATGGATGTAATAAATAATATGGAAACCATACATTTAGTTTAATAGATCCATGAAAATTATTATCCCTAGACTGAAATAGATTATGTGAAGAGAGGAAATTGGGCCTTTAATCACATAGTTGCTTTGGTTATTCTGATTGCTAAAATTTACTAGGTAGAAATTTTGTATACAACCTTGATTTTATCATATCCTAGCCATAATTTATCTCTAAAAGAGGGAGCCTATAATATTTATAAAATCATTACCACTAATGTAGGCCACAAGGGTATTATTAAGTCTAGTGCAATATCTTACCATAAATTTACCCTTTTACAAATAAATTGTAAAGTAAGTCAATGCATAGAATTATCTCAATTTTTTCTCTAGAATTGTGTAGGCATATAGCCTTGGTATCCAAAATGTAACTTATGTACTGATGCATGAATATGGATAATTGATCCCCTACTCTACATGGCTCTATAGAATCCATTTCTTTCCATATATCTAAACAGTGTTTGAATTTGTGTTACGATACTAATGGATCTAATACTATATCCATGTATTCCATCATGCCTACAATTAAACAAATAGAGGGAGGAGTGTGATATAATGAAGCCATTGAAACTATAAAAATACTATGTGTTCATTGGAAAAATTCAAGTCTATTAATTGCTAGGGAGATCGAATCATAGTTTACACATAATATCAAGATGAAAATGGAATAAAATCAAGTTTTTAAAGTTCATATATCATTTAGATTTTTTGGCTCTAAAATTTGAATACATTGAGTTTTAAATTTGTGTGAATTAAATACAAACAGTGGCTTTTAATATATTCCCCGTATACTTTTTTTCTTTTCATTTCTTTTGGGTGCCTCTTCATCTTAATATGATATATGTATTATTATCAAACTATAGATATTTTTTTCATGTTTTAAAATTATTTTACTTGGGTAGGGACACATGGCCACATGCCACTTATCTATTGCATACTAAGTTTTGTTCATTCGTATTCTAATTTTTTGGTCTTGGGATCCATGGATGATGACATTTGGAAAGACCTTGGTGACTCACATGCTTGGAGTGAAAAAAAATTATTTTATTTTGTGTATACTATGTATTAATAGGATTATGACACATGAAACATTTTTTATACTCTAGAGGATCATTAAACATTGAATTTGTACCTTACTATGTTAGACTCAGGTTTCGATGATGATGGCACTTATATGGCTCTCACTACTCTACTTGGTCTAATGACTATATAATATAATTTTGATGACATCATCCATTTGTTAGAGATATGTTGAAACTTAGAGTAATCTTAGGAACCGAAAAGATCATTCAACTTGGTAAACTATACAAATATCATATGGTTAGGATGATTGGGATGATGACACCTAAGTAGTTCTCATTTCGATACTTACCTTGATGAATTTGTGATCTATTTTTATCACTTGGCTATAAATTATTGGGATGCATAAACTTGTCATAATCCTGATGATATCAAATAATAAATAATAGGTCGATTGCCAAATGCTATAAATGTGAGAGATAATGACATGTGAAAAGATTGAATGAGCTCATAGACATCTTGGAGATGAAATGGAAAAAACTTGATCATGGAATAACCTACATAAGACTAAATCTAATCATCTATTGGATAAAACATAATGTGGTTAGTATCGTTAGTCACTCAAAAGGCCCATTTTAAAATTCAATTATTTTTATAAGGAATATATTAATGTTTCAATTCTAACCTTTAATAAAATAACATAATACTCAAAATAACAAGTTAACCTTAAAATTTATAAAATACATAAATATTTGGACTCTAAGGTTATCTTCTTAATGGACCATGTTTTTAGACTTTATTTCAAAGAAACTTTCTAAGATAAGTGGGTCCTTATTTGAAAAATTGAAAATGGGGTGCATTGAGGCACAATATTATGTTGTAGAGTAGGATTACAATACAAGGTTAAATCAAGCATTAGTCAAGAAACATCTAAAATAAGCATAAAGACCTAACTTATCAAGCCTACTCTCTCAAGGGGCATTGTTAATGAATTCAAAGAACTAATTAAGAAAGGAATAAAATCAAACCTTCCAAGTAGATATTATCCCTCAAAAGTGGTTAAGAATCATGCTTTTATCTAGATTTAGTTCTCTAAATCTTTATCAATGAAGAGTAACATGAGCCTTCACCATCTTCCAGTGTACCAATGGCTTAGGATCATAAGATTTTTCAATTTGTGTGAATAGGTGAAGCTTTTCTATAGTAATTTTGATATAGTTAGTTTATATAACTAAAGCTTAAAAATGGTGGTTTTGACTCACTCATTTATAGATTTTTTAAAATGTTTAGGATCATCCATGACCATCCATATTGAGATCAATATGTGTGGCCTTGAAATAATTCAATTTTAGAGGAAAAAATCATAAATATTCCCATTAATATTTGAAGGAATGGGGCATTGATGAGTCATGAAAAGGATTAATTTTGATATGGATCCCATTAATGGTTTATGTATACCACCCCATTGATGATATCATGGAATGATGCATAAATTAAAAATGAATTTATAGTAATTATATATTCAAAAAAAATTCATGGAATTTTTATTTAAGCTCTTTATTTGGTTTAATTTTATTAAGTCGCTTTGCTTAATTTTTTGCAATTCTTTAGAAATTTGTTGCATGCTTAATCAACCTCATCAAACATGTCATTTTACTAAGTCATAATTTTATTGGAGTATAATTAGAAGAAGGTGTTAGTTGTGTACAAGATAATACCCCATTTAGGGTATTATGGATATGAAATAACACATGCACGTGATTTGTACTACCAAATTAGAAGAATTCAGTCATCCAAGACATCATTTTTCATGGCCAAAATTTGACTCAAAATGATTTAATAAAATATAATAATTAAATAAAATTCATTGCCTCATTTAATGATACATTAGTACAAATAGGCACTTTTACATGACAAATTTGAATAATTTAGAACATTTTAGTGATTTTGGTCCAGATTTTACATTATCACAGAATATCATTTAGATTGATAATTTCAGCACAATAGTGATATAAATTGGATGTCTACATTTTGACCCTATTTGAGAAAAGGTAGTGATACATTCAGTCAAAGTAAAATATTTACAAAGAATTAAAAGGTCACTATAATTAGAATAAATAAATTTTGTTCCCATTTTCTACTAAATTCTACATGAGTTATGGCAAAACAGGGTTATGAAAATGTCCCAAATAGCATTTGAGCAGCCCAAAATGCCCCCTAGAGGGGAAGATGAAAAAATTGAAATTTGTGATGGGTTGGCCCTCAATAATAAGAAATATTAATCACTTTAATTTCAAAAAAAGAGGTTAAAAACTGAGCGATTAGAACAAAGCAAGAGAAAAAATGGATAAATAGGGCTAAATTAATAGCACAATATAGATAAAATAGTTCAACTATAGACTTAGGGGGTGAAAATTTTGAAACATTGACTATATTTTAACCCCCAAAGGGTAAAAATAGTTCATTTTAACCCTTAGATATAGTAAATCAGAGCTCTGAGATTTGCATATGAGAGAGCTGAGAAAGATGGTCAACATTCTGCACCACCATCACCTTGGAGAGTACATGAGAGAATATAAGAGACCACTAGGGAGTGAAACATTATTAGTTACATTATTTTTTATTTAATTTTATGCATTTATGGAATTTATTACATTTAAAAGTAGGAAATTTTGTGATCTCTCCAATTGCCTAATTTGGCAATCAACAGGTTCCCATGCAAAGATGGTAAAATTACCATGAGATCAGTGAATTCATTGACCTTTCAGTAGGATCATGGGTCCAAATGACAAATTCACTACTTCATTAGTGAATTCATAATTTTAGGAAAAAATTTCCAAGTAAATGATGAATTAGTGAATAATAGTGGGATTACCCTGTACTTTGGCAAGAAAGACTTATAGTTCAACGGGTTTGTTAGGAATGGTCAAAATGCCCTGTTAAATGGAAAAATAGTTAGAAGTAAGAAGGATGGGACCCATAGGAGATTAATCTAGGACCAAAATTAGAAAAAGAGAGGGTGGGGACAATAGATCATTTGTCTATGCCCTAAGATTAGAGAATTTAGGTATATTTGATTAGTGAAATGAAAAATAATTAATTGTGTTCCCTATGTGTGACTTGCAAGAGTGAGTTGATGTTATTACATCATGAAAATGATGATAACTAGTTATTAGAAGCTAGGGGATCTAAACTAATGAGATCGTGGATGTTCTTGAGGCTATGGAACTATACCACGTAGAATGATTGTCAATGATTCAACCAGACAGGGTCCACTTATCAGCGTTGTTTGAGAGGTGGTACTTGGAGACCTTAAACTTTAATTTGCCAATTAGGGAGACCATGGTGAGATTAGAGGATTTACACCACATATTATGAGTACTGATGTGAGGTCTTATGATTAACTAGATGTTTATGAGATGATAGGTTGTTATGGATGACTTGTTGGGTGTGATCATAGACTTAGAGGTGGTAAATGATAGTATTAACATTGACACACTAGAGCATCTGGTTTGGCCTCTAGCTGATGGAGAAGGATTGGGATAGGGGATAGTTCCCCAAAATTTTGTGATATTTATGGTTCTTATTAGTGGCCTTGTGTTTTCTAACAAGATTAGATGTTTATTCCCCCTCTGCCTTATAGGGGTTATCTAGGAGATGTTTTATCTCATGACATGTTTTTCTTAGGGCTAATCAACTTGGACCATCTATACAAAAAACTAAATATGATAGTTTATCAATGCAAGCACAACATAGGCCACAACACCCTTCTCCAATAGGGCTAAGATATCATAGGAGACCTAAGGATCTAGTGGCTTGGGGATGGTATCTAATAGGGCTAGCTTTATAGGGTTATCTAGGGGACTTGCCTTATTATCGATAACCCATAAATGAGATAGAATATGAGGACTTCATATGTCACCCCTATATAGAGACATAATGTTCATGGATCTAGGATTTATTTATCATTGGTTATATGATTACCCTTGTTATATTATAGGTATCCATGATTATGTGGTGGAGTGGTACAGGCTAGATCAAGTCTAATAGTAGTTCAATACATATAAGGATATCCCATAAGGTCCACATTATTGTGTATATGTGACCAGGGAGTTAATGTAGTGGGGACCAAAAATTCCTAGGGGTGAGGTGATCATGGGCTATAATAAATTTATTTATGTGTTATGGGATTATGCCAAGGGAGTTATAGATGTGGGGCTCATGGATTTATACATATCATGGTGAGCTAGGGTTAGACTGATCTAATTGATGAGGCTGCTACCATAATAGCTAATTTTATGTTAGATGTTAGTAAGGTTGATGAGAAACTAGGGTCTTTCCCCATGATATGGATAAATATAGGCATAGGCACCAACATAGTCATTTATTCTTCATGCCATTCCATTATAGGTAGTCCATGTTTTGGTGTAGCAAGATCCATTAGCTAATATAGAGTTGATTGACCTATATGGATAGGATACTAATATGGGGGATGCCTAAGTGGTGATGAGGGCCATGGGATGGACATAGGATGGGTTGGGACCTCTAGGACATGTAGAGGCATTGGTTAGGAGAGGGAGGGCCCTCTAACATAGGTATAGGTATAAGAGAGGTGGTGCCCTCTAGCATAGGGAGGTCCATAGAGGACTAAAAATTCATTCATAAGATTTAGAGAAAGATCACTACATGAATTTTAGATATTTTAGGTTTACAAAGTATTTTTTATGGTTTAAATGCATAGTTGGATACAAACCATAGAGATACCACTAGGTTATAGGCTGTCATGGCTATTAGAGATGTAGAGACTTCCACTTTGATAGGGTAGGTAGCATAGTTGATATGGGTTTAGACACAATTGGATACATGAAACATGGAGATACTGATAGTGGTTGGTGAGTGGGACTTTTCTCAGGTGGAGAAGGAGAGATTGGCCTCCTAAATAAAGAGGATGATAAAGGAGAGGGATGAGGATCACCAAGCTAGGATAGGTAGTGGTTTGAGAGTATTAGAGCCTTGGACGGCATAATTTTGGCCAAGGATTATGCCTTAAACTTAATTTATATGTCTTATTTCTAAGGATAAGATAGTCTACTAGAGGTATTCATATGAGGTGGTAGTTCTTGTAGAGAGGAGGTTAGCATCTTATAGGAGTACATGAGATCTTAGAAAATGAGTAGGACCTCCAAGTCCATACATGATATTGAGTTAGACAGGTCAATTACACACCCAAAAACATAGTGGGTAGTCATGGGGCCTCCACCACCACATCCACCATCATCACTAGCTTTCGGGATGGGTTCAAGATTCTAGAAGAGTCCCCCTAGGGAGGGACATGATCAAAGCTGATTTGGTAGCTCTTATTTTTGTATTATGATATGTATAGATATTCTTGAAATTTATAAAACATGATTTGGATACATATATATGACATTCATTTTTGGCGTATTCCTACTTGTACATGGACTCTTAATATTATTTCTTTATCACATGTTGTTTATGTTTATGTTGTTCTTGTTATGATATGCTAGTTTTAGGACATGTACTTCCTTAGTTAGCATATGTATGTTTATGTATCTATGGTTCTATTTCATGTATGATTATATGTTATAGGATAATTTATGAGATGCATGTCCCAATTAAATAATATAAATAGTCATCTATACTTAAATTTTATGCCAGGAGATGCAAGTCCTAAGTAAATCATAGAAGTAGTCACCTAGACTTAAATTGTATGCTAGGAGATGCACGTCCTACACAAAGTCTTGTTTTTTCCAATGTTTACTTAGGATATATCTTGTTTAGGTATTGGATTTTTAGGAAGGTGTGTTCAAAGATGATATTCAATGTTGCATTGACTATTGTACTTTGGAACACTTAATGTTTACTTTAGCAAGTTGAAAATATGCATCACAGGTATGAATAATTTATAATAACATTGTATTTCCTTTTACAATTGATTGGATTAAGTGTGAATATTTATAATAAGTATAATGATAAAAACTATCAAAATCAAAGTTATAACTATTGACATTTAAACAAAAAAATAATAAAATATAAAGATGTAACCTAACCTAAAATCAAGATATAAATGATCAAGACTTAAGTAAGAACAAAAATGTATCTTAAAACAAAAAAATAAAAACAAAGATAGAGTAAGAACAAACTATTAAATATCCTATAATCAAGATATAAATAATCATGATCCATGTATTAACAATATATACTTGAAAAACTAACAAAATGATTTAAATTAAATAAAAATTTAAAAATGTCAAGTCCAAGTTAAGGCCATGTGCAAAATGTTTACAAAATGTATTCAAATAAAACAATAGAAAAAATATAATAAACAAGATAAAATAGTAAGACAAAAGACAAGAATAAAGGCACAATAAAACACCAAGAAAATAAAGAAAGACATAACAAAAAAAAATAAAGAGAAATAAAAATCACAACAAAACACCAGGAAACAAATAACACAACAATAAAAACACAATAAAACACCAAGAAACAAAATAATTACACAATAAAATATAAATATAAACTAATGAACAAACAAAAAAATGCTAACAAAAATAAATGAAGAGGTAACAAAACACAACAAAAAAACAATAAAGCTCAAATAAACACACACAAATAATGGATAATCATAATGTTAGTGCATAGAAAAAAAAAATTATTTGTGTACGTGTAATAGAGGCATTATGCTCTACGAGAGGGTGACCCCTAAGATAGGTGACAATAACATCATTAAAACAAGATAAGAACATTGAACACAAAGTTTCCCCCAAGTGATAGGGAAACAATGTCACAAAAAAAAATTGCCCCTAGATCATAGGAGGGAATAGAACAAACAAAGAAAATAGGGGGAAGGGAAGAAAAGAAAGGGGTAGTCAAACTGACTCTAGATGTACAAGGCAAGTGGATGTTGTCTACATATTTCCATGGATGTCAGATACCACATGAACTTTATTCCAAATGTAGTTCTCCAAAAATATGGGATAGATGGAAAATTATTATAATAAATAACTGATCAACATGTAAAGGAATATGGGAATGGTATCGCAAAATATTTAATGCATGAAAAAAATAATAGGGTTTAGGTTCAAACCATATGAAAATGATAAGAGATAAGTAGTCACAAATCAATTGAATTAGAAATTAAGAGTGGCTACTTCATCTAAGGCTAAGAAAGATAAAAGGCTCACAAAATGGTGAGAGCATAAGAAAAACCAAGAGTGCAAGAATGGGTCTTGTTCAAATGAACAATGCACACAAGGGTCTCATAAAATAGTGAGAGCATGGATTTGGTTTATCTCAAAATGATGAGAGCATTCAGGATCAGAATAAATAAAGTTGTAATGTAAATGATTTTGGTCTTTTACCATATCAATTTCTAATGTTTTTATGTTTTTGGGATAAGCATCAGAAACATAATATGAACAAAGGGTACATGAAACTACTTAGCAAAGGGGATGCACTTCCATAGGTTAGCTAATCTACCCATAACAAAGATTTTGGATATAAATAATGGTACATAAAACCACTTAGTGGAGGAGTTGCACATCCACAAGTAAGTAACAACTAAACTAGATACAATGGTATTGTGATCATATCAAAGCAACAATGTCTAACAAACATTATCAAAAATATAATAGTATGTAGTAGCAAAGAAACCCAAATAACCATTCACTAGGCAAAAACCATGTGCTAACATACCCTTGTGAACTTTTATGTAAAGGTGTAGTCATATAAAATGTGAAATTGGATGAATTATGCATGGATAATAGCATCTAACCTATAGGTCCTCTTTTTTGCTCACACAACCCTTCTCAGTTAATCTTTCACTAATTCCTAATCATCTTTAGCTTTTGAGATTGAGATTTTTGAGACTCAAGTATCCCTCTCAGGCCTAGATCTATCCCCCCAAGGTCTCATCCCCTTATTATAATAATTCCTAACTTAGAAAGGAGCATCGAAACTTAGGATGTCTTGTTTTTGGTGCTATTGTCCAAGTTCATTTTTACCTCAAATGATCAGATTTCCCTGAACCCTTATATTTTTCCCTATCGGCCTAATACAATTTCATTTAACACATGATCATTAATCACCCTATAAAAGGCCATTCAAAGTCCATTTAGAGGGGTTTTCACTCATTTATAATAAAGAAGCAAGTATACTTAAGAACTCTTCTTTATTCTTTACATATAACCTTCTAAGATCATTTTGAGCCTATTCAAGCACTCACACCAGCCATTAGTCATCCAAAGGACATCCAATTTCAAATCTATTTTCATGCATCACACATAATTGCACTAAGAACTTTAATATGAGAACTAAATTAACTTGATCCCTCTTCAAAGTATTGGTATATAAGCAGTGTTCCCACACACGAGGTATGAAGTGCATCTAGCATATCCTTTACACACTAACCCCTTATCTTCTTTCCCTAAATTTAAATTAAAGTTTAATCACCAAGATCTCCTAAGGGTTTAAAAGATTGAATTAGATACACAGTGATCTCCACAAGCTTCTAGGTTTAAAATTTCACAAATAGGGTAACACAGACCTACTAGACAGAACCCAAAAAGCTTTCAGCCTCAAGACAACGACATCGAAATAGGACTATAGCATCAAATAGTAGGGTGTCCACTTTTGATGCTCCTATCCAACTCAGAATGAAGTTTAGGAGCCTGTTCTAGCCTATTTTCTAGTCCTATTCCTCCAGTATCAAACTCTATCTCAATCTAGATCAGTTGGAATAAGCTAAGTTCTAATTTCTCTCACATATTGCTATATTTAGAGAAAGACAAAATGCTATATTTTTACACAAATGAGTAGGTTAATTAAGGCATATCTATTTACTTATTTACATTTCTTAGACCCTTTATTTACTTAGGAATTAAACACCTAATTTTCTAAAAAGAATAAAATATTTAGTAAACCCGACTTACTTTGAACTTTCTCACAAAAACCTTAGAAACCCTAAGGATAATTATTTATGATTTTTTTCCATAATTTCTTGATTTTTCTTGAAAAAAAAAAAATCTATCAATTCATTGAAAACATATCACATATTTTGTTCAAATCCTAGTTTGCACATACTATGTCCTTTTGCATATAAACACATTCAACACACTAGGAAAAATATATTGTTAATTTTAGAAATATTTTTTGATTTTTCTTAAATTTTTCAAGAAAAATTCTACAAATTTTGTCTAAATTTTTTCAAATTATTGCACTAATTTTGAAAAAATCATTCAAAACCCTAGTTGCATCAAATACATTCTTAGTTATTTTTTACTACTTTTCACATCATTTTTTGAAAATTTAGTTGCATATCACACTCAAAAAATCAATTAAAAAATCAAACACTCATTATTTTTCACAATTATTTATAAAAAATCCTTAGTTGCATATACTAGCACCTACTTGCTTTTTGAGGTATCACCTTACATGTTTGGTAGCTCAGTGTCTTTTTTTTGCACAAATTCTAAATCATTATTTTTTTTGGACTTTGAATTTCTTATATTTAGTACTTTCCCTTTATGGCACATTACCTATTACAACATATTACAAAACATTTCAAATTTTTTTCCTACCTTATCAATGGCTCAATATATTAGTTTTGATGAAACAAACAAAAGAGAATTTTAAGAACTCTTAACCAAACACTCAGATATGAAAGATGACATGCTTAGAATTCTATAAGAAGAACAAAAAAAAGTAACTAATGGATAATCTTCTCAAAACATAGATCATCTAGTTATTAATGACACTATAGGGGTAACTATGTCTCAACCACCCCTATAATAGCCCAACATTCTTCGATGCTACCAACTATAGCTAGTACATCCCTATCTCCTAATGTCACAAATCTTGTGCAAGATATAATATCTCTTCAATCCAAGGTGAAACATCTTGAACAAGGTACCACTAGACCTACATAGGCTTTGGATTCTTTTGCTCTTTTGCATACACCATTTGCACATCATATTGTTTATACACCCTTACCATAAGGTTTTTTTCAACCTAAGATTACTCTTGGTGATGGTAAGGTTGATCTAGAGACACATTTGAAAGATTTTCATGTAGCATGATTAGATTATATACCCAATGACTGGCTACTTATCAATCTATTTCCATGAAGCCTAAAGGATTATGCTTTACAATGGTTTTATAGTCTACCAAATCAATTAGTCATAGCCTTCAGTCCTTTAGCAGATATGTTCCTTGCACATTTTAGTATCAACATTAGTGACAAGCTTTCATATGCATAGATTTCATAGTATAAACAAAGGTCAAATGAACCCCTCATGGATTATGTTCTTAGATACAAGACTATTCTAGCTAAACTAACTAGCCCCATGGCTAATCAATAACTACATGACATCTTTAAATAGATATTTATACCAACATTGCATGAATCTATTATGTTCAAAAGATTGTCTTCCTTCATCGAATTGTGTCATACACTCAAGGGAAAAGAAGTCAAGCTAATTTCAATGGGCAAACTTAAGTATTCAAATATCTTAGACACAACCAACAAGTGTAATATCAAAGTAACATACATGGTTAAAATTAGTGACAACAAGAATCATAATCAACCAATAGTCAATGTAGCTTCAGAAACCCCTCAACATGTGGTTTTAAAAACACATCTTCATCATGCATTTACCAATCTACCAATTTCTCTAGCCAGGGTTTTACAGTAGTTATTGGAATGTAACATCATCACTCTCACACCTATCTAGGAAATAGATCCAAAAAATCCTCTTCCATGGGGATATGATCAGCATGCATTTTGTAATTTTCATAGGGCACCAGGCCACACAACAAATAGATGCATCAATTTGCAATATAAGATATAGGACTTGATAGATGATAATCTACTTGATCTGGGCACTTAAGTTGAGCCTCCAAAGACAAATCCAACACAAGATAAATCTTTGAAAATACTTTTAGATCCATTTCCACATCAATCAAAACAATAAAAAGATGACACATCAAGTTTTCATCATACATACCATACACATCCTCCACCAACTACATATTAGGCACCTTTAGTTGAGGCACATCCTTCAAGAGGTATGATAGGTGTGTGAGTCTAGAGTTATAGCTAGTCCTTTGATATATTTTTTAGATCAAGATATTATGGAGGATAATACAAGTTATAATGCACTTTTTTTTAGATTACATATTCATAATCAACCTATTCATAGTGTACTCATTGATAATGATTACAGTCTTAACATGTACATATTCACATTACTTCAACATTTAGGTTATTCATAGCAAGATATCACCTTGATACACATAGTTATTATTGGTTTTAATGGGCATATTCATATTTCATCGGGATAGATAGTACTTTCACTATAGGTTGGTCCTACATATGTGGCAACACCATTCATTATAGTTCCCATGGATTCAAAAACTTAGGGTAGCACAAGATTTTTTGACATATTACTTGGTCGACCATGGATTCAAAAACTTAGGGTAGTACCTTCTATAATTCATAGATTCATGAAGTTCATTCATGCCAATCAAGGTATAATATTTAGTGGAGTTCCTTATAAGTCCACTAGCCACTTTAGATCCATCTACCAGTGTACAATCACTAGCTTTAGTTATTCCACCAGTTTCAATTTCTCCTCTATTTTTAGCACAACTTCCACTTCTGATCCAACCACATTTATGACATCCATCACCAGTACAGAGGGTTCATACACCCCCATATTTTTAGGATTCTAGACAACTTCTAGTGAAAGTATTCACACCTAGATTAGTTACATTGAGGTTTCATATAGCTACATAGAGAGTACCTATTTAGAGAGCCCCTTCTACTTCTAGATGGGTCCCTAAGAGCACTACACTTACATCCACTTATCAAAGTTATAGGGGGACCCCACATTTAGCTTCCACTTCAAATATTTTAGAGTACTTACAATGTACATAGCTTTTAACTTCCCAATCTCAGACATACACTTGTGCCTCATGTTCATGCATGATTCAGTTATTCGATACAGGACACCATGATAGGGAGTCTCATATGAGACTCAGCGATTAGTATCATTTTTTCTTAGTATTTCCTATACATAACTTATATCAATAAAATATAGAAACAATACAAAACTTCAAAACACAAAAACATTCAAATATATCAAAAATACTAAAAAAAATTTGATTGTATGCATTATCCATGCTTTAAATCACTACTATCATGTTAGGACTTACATTCACTATTTCATGTTATTGTATGCCAATTTTATATATAACCATGCTTCACTTAATCCTCTTTGAAGTCCAACTCCTTGATTGCTTCATTCTACCCATTGAGGGGGCATTCCTACTTCTACATTTGAGACACACATTGTTATACACACCCACTAGGGGCATCTTCTATATGACTACACCATCCAGGTTATGTCATTCTTACACCACACACTATGAGTTATCATACTGATGTACATTAATTTATAGATTATATAGAATACTATATTGACATTTCACTAGTATCTATCACTTATGTATCTCTTAGCATATACCTAGTCTTATACTAAACATGTTTTGCATACTCTCACATTTGCTTTGATTAGTTAGATGTGCTTTTATCTTTCTAGTTATTATATGCTTACTCTACTTACTTAGTGTAGCTTGTGTGATTGCATTTCTCATTATATCTTATCTCCTAATTATGCCTTAGGACATTTTACAATGTTATTTGCTTCTATTCATATGTGTGACTTAAGACATTTTCCAATGTCCTTTATTTATACTCTTCTATGTGCCTATGGCCCTTGTGCCAACTTTACTTGTTCATTTTTATGTGTGTAGTATTTGAACATGCCTTCCATGTGTGTCTTCTAGTTTGAGTGACATGTGTACATGTCCCTTATTTGCATGGCCCCTTAGCCATCCTTATACGATTCTTGATTATTTATTGATTTCTTGTTTAATTCTCATTGTGTACAATTCCATGATCCATATCATACATTTACCTTGATTTCTTAGATGACATGATGGACATCATGCTCCATCCCTCCAACTAACAACCAAACAACTAACATCTAACATTTCTATTTCAATACTTTGTGCATGTTTTCACATTGTTATATCTATCTAAGCATACCCCTATTGATCTAAAAATATCACTATATAAACATTTCTATATCTAGAGATATCTTGTCAAATATAAATGTTGTATCACATATCTATACAACTTAACACACTTGTAGGACTTTTTTCTTCTAAGAGAAGTCATTACAGGTTCATCATTACTACCCTAAAAAGAGGGGGAATCAAATATGGGTTTTATAATATAGATCAAACCTCTTAATGAACAAAATAATATCATTCAAAATACTCAACACTGAATCTAGACATCAAACTAGTCAAATCAGAGCAAAAAAATAGTGACAATTTTAGATCAATAGGCAGTTTTCAAAATAAAAATTTGATTTAAAAATGGATAGTAGTGCCAAATATATGGGTGTAAACATTTTTGTGCTCCTATTTAGGCATAAAAACACTCAAGGTTTCTATAAATAGGAAAAAATCTTAGTTCAAGGATAATTTTTACACTTCTAGGTTAGTCAGATTTAGTAATTTTAGCATAGTTTTCTCAGATATAAGGGGTCATCATGCACGACATGATGGTTATCACTTAAAGTTTATATTAGGTAATTGGTATAAATTATACATCAAAATCCATGTTCTAAACATTAGTGATTAGGGGCAATGTGTGTGACACATTGATCTTATTTTATTTATGAGTTTCAGTTTATTCCAAGCATTCTCAGCAATTGTGTGCCTTACTCCATTTATAGGTGGTTAGCATCACATTCAAGTTAAAATTTCATAAAATTTTAACTTTTTGAGTACCTTAGTTATTGATTTGGATTTCATATAAGCCTAGTACATCAATTCAGAGTGGATTTCATACAAGCTCAACCTCCATCTTTTGAAATGGCCAAGAGTGGCCTAGTTTCTAGCACACATTCGGCTATCCACACCACATTGTCAAGATTTATAGCACATCCATGAGCTCCATGTTCAATATCATGACATATATATATATATATATATATATATATATATATATATATATATATATATATATATATATATATATTAATTCATAACTTCACTTCATGGGGTAATAATGGAGTCAAAGGGCCAGCTTTTGTATTCTTGAGCCACCTATTCAAAGGGATTGGACACACAATCTAGACATCGATTAAAACATGCATGATGCATTAACTTAACTTAGTTAGTGATGATGGAGCCAAGGGCTAGCCTTTTAATTATTAAACCACATTCTATGGAATTGAGCACTTAGCTTCACTCATTATATTATTATCCAACATCACAACAGGTTTTGTATTGGTTTGCATACTTGGTGAGGTGTATGCATTCCTTTATCTTCCTCTTACTTATATTTTTACATTTTTATTTTATATATAACATATCTATTAATAATTAATATACTTTAATTTTTCATTTATAGATTCACACTTCATAGTGTGCTCTCTCTATGCACATCCAACATCACACAACTTCATGAGCTTCTCCATTATAGGTAAGTTTAGGTATGCTTTCTATTTTTAATTTACCCTAGTATTTCACTTTTTTGAATCACTATAATAAATGGGGGGTAAATTTAGTCATATAAAATGTGAAATTGGATGACTTAGGCATGACTACACCCAACTTATAGGTCATCTTTCTTGCTCACATAACCCTTCTTGATTAGTCTTTCACTGATTCTCAGTCATTCGTAGAGTTTCAAACTAATGTTTTTAAGACCAAGGCAACCCTCTTAGGCTTAGATCTATCCCCCTAGGTCTCATTCCCTTAGGATAATATTAACCAAATTATATTGGAGCACTAGAACTTAGGGTGTCTTATTTTCAATGTTGTTGTCCAAGTTCATTTTTACCTCAAATAGTCATATTTCCTTGAATCCTTATCTTTTTCCCTGTTAGCCTAATACAAGTTCATCTAACCCAAAATCATTAATTACCATATAAAAGGCCATTTAAATTCCATTTATAAGGTTTATCACTCATTTACAAGAAGGAAGCAAGTATACTCAAGCACTCTTCCTTATTCTCTACATACAGCCTTCCAATATCATTTCAAACCTATTAAAGCACTCATACCAACCCCTCATCATCCAAAGTACATCTATTTGCATACATCACACATTATTACACCAAACACTTCAATGGGAGAACTATATTAACTTGATCCCTCTTCATAGTATTGGTATGTAGGTAGTGTGCCCACACACAAGGTGTGAAGTGCATCTAGTGTATCCTTTACACACTAACACCTTCTCTTATTTCAATAATTTTTAATTCAAGTTAAAGAACTAGGAGCTCCTAAGGGTTTCAAATATTGAATCAGATACATAGTGAGCTCCACAAGCTTTTAAGCCTCAAAATTTCACAAATAAGGTAACACAAAATTGCCAAATAGAACCCAAAAAGTTTTTAGCCTCAAGTCAATAGCATTAGAATAGGACTATAGCACCGAAAATTAGGGTGTCCACTTTTGAATCTCCTATCCAACTCAAAAATTAAGTTTAAAAGCCTATTCTAACCTATTTTCTAGTCCTACTCCTCTAGTATCAGACTCTGTCTTAATCTAGATCAGCTAGAATAAGCTAAGTTCTAATTTCTCTCACATATTTTTATATTTAGAATACATAAATCATTATGTTAATTAAAGCATATATATTTACTGATTTACATTTCTCTAACCATTTATTTACTTAAAAATTTTAACACCTAATTTCCTAAAAATAATAAAACAAAAGGCTTCAAATATTAATCTAATTAATTTGCTTCATAGAAAAGATGTTGAATGTGTTTAGAATGCCTTGAATCATAATCAAGATCATAATTAGTTATTGGGCACAATGGTCCAAAATGAAAATAAAATTGGTCCAGTGGAATATAAATGATGCAAGTGACAATGGTTCAAGGTTATAATGGTCCATAATAAAATAGTACAGGGTTACAATGGTCTATATTAGTGTGGTTACAATGGTATAGATTAGAATAGAACAAAGTATAATGGTCCAAGGTTACAATAGTCCAGGATGAAATGGTATAGAATGTTAAAATGATTCAGTTTATAATGGTGGAATAAATGACTTTGGCATAAATTTCCCCCAACTAAGGGCCCTTGTAAACAATGGTTCATAAAAGGCTATCAAATGTAGAATTTATTGAGGTGCACAATATTCATGGATTCTGGGAGCTCTTATCCATTTGGAGTAGACAATATGTATGCCCCCAATCCATAATTTTCTATAACCACATATGGGCCCAGCCAATAGGGTTAGACTTACTCTTCTTTTTGCATTCAGCATTAGTGTTCTTTTGGTTTTATTTCAAGACCAAGTCACCAAATTTAAACTCCTAAGGGAGAGTGCACTACTATAGATATAACACAATCTATTATGATATACTCTAAATTTGTCGAGGGAAGTTAAATGCTTGCCAACAAGTAGTTCCATCTCTTGTAACCTATAAACTATATAATCTTCATCATCCATAATATTCTCTAAAGAAACTCATAATGAAGGTATTTGAAATTTGATCAGGATAATAGCCTCTATGCCATAAACTAGGGAATATGGAGTGGATCCTTTAGGGGTACAATGACTAGTGTGATAGGCCTAGAGGGAAAGAAAAATTTACAAGTGCTAATTACAACCAACATCATTGACAATATTTTTTAGGATTGTAACAATGGTCTTAGTAAATGCCTCAGCTTGATCATTGCCTTGTGAGTTATATGGTGTGGATTTTTTATGCTTGATTTTGAACATGGTGTAAAGAGCTTTGACATCTCTATTCACAAATGATCCACCATTATAAAATATAATATGGGTTGGGATACCATATCGATAAATGATATGGTAATGGATAAATTTAGCCTCAATCCACTTAGTAAAATACTTGGTATTAGTTAATTTGAGTTTGTGGCCATCATAAGAGGTTGGGTTTATTTTCCCATTGAGATCAAGATCCCATGTAAAGAACAACCATGGTGTTGTGATTAGTTGTAGTGGCAATTAAAATGAATGTATCAAATTAATATGTTATTTGTTAGGCTAAACCACTAGTGTGGGCCCCACATACTCCTTCATAAACTTCCTTAAGAATTGAAATTGATTCTCCTAAAGATAGACAACGAAGAAGCATTCCATCATAGCCCTTATAATAAAGCATATTTATAAGGAAGGTATAATAGGCTAGGTGATGAAGGAAGATTTTCTTGTGATTGTGTGAAAGGTCCAAGGGGAAAACTTGGTCATGGAAATAATTATAAATGTCTTGAAACAAAGGTAGTTTAGGTGGGCGTTTTGGACTAGAAATTATGCCTACCCTCTCTAAATATATAAATATGTGAGTAGGTTATAAAATATTATCAATGAGAAACTGATACTCTTTGACACTGATGAGAATTTATACCATAGACCCAATTGTATCCATTACATTGATTGATCTATTATTGGCCCATGGCACTTATTCAAACTATAGAAACTTGAAGTGGGACTTGTGATTATCCATAATGTGCTTATAGGGTACAAAATTATCATATCAAGTTTGATATTGGTCTATGGTTTGATTAATAATCAATTGAGAATATTCATAGACCACCAAGTGTTTTATATCCCACTATATTTTAAGATGAAGTCTTGCAACAAGAGCTTCATACTCAACCATATTGTTGGTACAATTGAAGTTGATATGAAAAGCCTTGGGAATAAGGTCCCCTTGTGGTGTGACCATAAAAATACCGCCCCCAGATCCATGAGATGTAAATGAGCCATCAAAGTATAAATTTCATTATTTAGGTTCATGATTCACTTTTTCTATCACCCTAATAGAATCATCAGGGAAATCAAATGTGAGTGGTTGAGTATCTACAATAGGATCCTCTCCAAGTTGATCTACAATTACTTGCCCCTTAATATCCTTTTGGTTTTGGTATTCAACATAAAATTCACTCAATATCATGACCCATTTAGCCATGTGACCTATAAGAATTTCCATGGATAATAAATACTTTAGAGGTTCCACTTTAGCAATAGCAATAGTTTTGTTGTTCAACATGTAGTGTCACAACTTTTGGGAACCAAACACCATTTAAAAATAAGCCTTCTCAATAGGTTTTTAATTATGCTCATATGATACAAGCATTAAACTCAAATAATAGAGTATATTTTATTTTCCATGTTCATCATTTTGGGCCAAGAGTGCCCCCAATGCATGTTTTATGGTTGAGATATAAAAGAGTAATGGTTTTCCAAGTGTTGATGGTCTCAAAAATGGTGGGTTTTCCAAGTATAATTTGAGCTTTGTAAATGTTTTTTGAAATTCAACATCCCATTAAAAATTGACCCCCTTATTCAAGAAGTGTGTGAAAGGATGACACTTATCTACTAGATATGAAATAAACTTGTGAATGGATTAAATCTTGCCTTGCAAGCTATGGAGATATTTTAGATTACAAGGTGGAAGAATTTCTATGATATCCTTGACCTTAACAGGTTCCACTAAAATCCCTCTTTGTGATATAATTAATCCTAGAAATTTTCCTGAAGTGACACCAAAGACACACTTCCTAGGATTTAGACAAACCTTATATTCATGAAGTCTCTCAAAAATTCTTCACAAAACATTGGGATGTCTGACACATGTTATTGATTAAGAATTAATATCATAAACATAGTCCTAAATAACATTGTGCATCATTTCATGGAAAATGACACTCATATAATGCTAACAAGTGTCCCTAGAATTATTTAATCCAAAATGCATGACTTGGTAACATAATATTCCCCATAGTGTGGTGAATTTAGTTTTATGTTGTTCCTCTGAGGCCATCTTAATCTGATTATATCTTGAGAAGCCATCCATGAGGGACAACATATCATACCCAATAGTTGAATTGACAATCATGTTGATGTTGGGTAGAGATAAATAATATTTAGGGGACACTTTATTAATGTCTCTAAAATTAGTATATAAGCAAATTCCCTATGGTTTCTTGTTGACTAAAACTATGTTTGATATTCATTCAGAATAGTCTAGTGGTTAGATTAATCCATCTCCTATTAGTTTCTCCAATTCTATTTTTACCAAAATAGAAATGCATGGATGCATCTTTCTCAATTTATGATTGAATGGATTGGCATCTAGATGTACCACAAGGTGATTCATGACCAAAGAAGGGTCCAAGCCTAGCATGTCTAAATAATCCCATGCAAAAATGTTAATAAAATTCCTTAGAATGGTGATAGTATAGTCATGATATTTTTTGGTAAGGGATGTTCCTAGATAGACAATTTTAAGATCATCATAAGTTCTTAAGTTTACTTCAATGGTGTTATTTATGAGTAGTGTAGAATAATCATCTAAGATAGTGGGTTATATTTGATCCTGATTCTCTTCTATTGCTTCAACTTTTGGATGTTAATCCCAAAGATTAGGATAGTGAGATAAATTTGAGTCTACTAGTTTAGGTAATGGCTAATTTTTAAATACCTCTATAAATTCTAGATCAAAATTCTTAAATAATCTATCCTATTTAGTAGTGATATTGGCATTAGTTATAGAGCTAGGACTTAGTGGACCCTACACTTCTATTGGAGATGAGAAAACTTCCCCATATAAGATCTATTGAAATAGGTTTTCACTCAAGGGATTTTATTTTTCTTTACTTTTTACTTAACCAACGAGTGTCTCGATGAGGTTTCCACCCAAAGATCTCAATTTTTTATCTTTTGCATGACCAAGAAAGTTTTTCCACTCTCCAAAGTAGGTAATAAAATCCAAGTAGAAGTCAAAGCATTGATTATGATCTCCAATCGGCAATCCATCTCTGAGGCCCATGTACTCAGAAATAGACTCTTCATTTTGAAATTCATCCAAGAGTATGATAGGATTTTGTTGGTTCTAATCTATGATGTAAGGATTGTAAAGGTTAAACGGACTATAGGTTATAATGGTCATAATAGAATTAGAGTCAAATAGGTCTGTGTTAGCTAGATCATTGTAAGTGCTATAATGGGATGTTGCATCATTTCTAAGAGTCTCATCATTAGTTAATTTGGATGAATCATTATCAAATTACATTAGGTCATCTCTAGGTGGTATAAATATGAGACCTTGACTCATAGTAGATTTACCAACTGATAATGGCTCCAAGATTCATTGCTCTCATGATTCTAGGACTTTTCCTATGTAATCCAAGTGATCCATAATTTGATTAGGAATAGAGAACATGGGATTATAAAAATAATTAGAAAGGCCATCAGAATATAACTAATCTCCTTTCGTAAAGGCTTCCTTATATTGATTTGGTGAAGTTATTGGTAAAAATACCACTTGTGGTTTCTATATGCCTTTCTTATTTTTCCAAATCATGTTGGGCCTGCAAGGGGATTCATAAGGTTTAGGTCTACCATAAGACTTAGGAGACTTGGGTAGTTTTTCAATATGAAATGCATCTTTGAGATGGTATGTAGAAATTCCTATGTCTTCAATAGTGACATGTTTTACCAATGTTATGGGGAATATATTGGTCTAAATGGAAGCAAGATCACTTGGGTCGATATAATTAGATTTGGGTGGTTGTGAAACTATTTATTTGTTCTTATTCACTATGAATTCATAACTAGGGAAATAGTTATAATTGAAAAATCCAACCCTTATGTATTTCTAATATTGGTAGGGTTGTAAATAAGCATGAATGGTGATGTCAATTATAACATGGGGGAACTTGAGGCAATGGTGCAAGGTATATAGTACAATCCATTATTTATGGGTCCAAGGATGACCAAGAAGTATATTATATGGTAATTAAAAGTCCATGACATGGCACAATGTATCATGGGAAACAGACCCAATAACAATTGGAAAACAAATAGTTATGTAAGATTTCCTTTCAACATTGTTGTAAGCCTTGATCATGATGTCTCAAGATGAATATCTTTGGTAGTGTAACCCAATCATTATGTCAACTTGAGTGACACTATGTTTAGCTCTGAACCATTACCTATAAGGACCCACTTGATCGTATGATTTTCTATAATAACCTTAATGTACAAGGTGTTATTATGTCTTAGACCAAGGGAAGACATATCTCATTGATCAAATATAATTTGTAGGCAATGAGATAAATTACCTACAAGCATCTAAAATTGATCAGGGTTGATATATTTTGAAATATTGGATTTCTAAAAGAAGTCATTTAATATGGTTTTATATAATTTTGATATACATAAAATATCTAGGATAGAAATTTGTGTAGGGGTTTTATTTGGTTTTGAATGTTATATGGCTTATCAATTGAAGAAGAAGAGAGTTTGGGATTGGTTGGTACAGTGTTTAGCTTTGGATCAAAAGGTACCTTGTTTATATTTTGTCTAGAATTAGAATAAGGTAAAGGGCCTTAGAGAGTGACTCATGAGTGTCTAGTTGTGATTGCATAGTTTAGAGTCAGCAAGGAGCCATTATAATTAAAAGGAGGTAAAGGGCCTTGGATTGTAACTCTCAAGCATCTAGTTGAAATTTTGTAATTTTTAGTCAACATAGAGTCATTATAATAGATTCAAAAAAGGAGTGAAAATATTTCAAACCCGGTCAAAGTGCCTAAAAGAAAGGGCTGACATTTTTGAACCCCTGACCTACTACCCAAAAGGGATAGGCCTTGACCACTTCAGCTATGGAAGTCGAAGTGTTATATAAGGCACTAATTTATATTTGAATCTATCAATTTCTAGACTGTGTTTTTATTTTTAAGAGGCCAAGACTTTGTAAAAGCTTTGGGAAAGCTTATGTAATGGATTTTTATCCATTTTCTAGCCATAAATAGAGTATATAATACTTCAACCTCCATAGCTAAAGATGCATCATGTAGGAGGGAAAAGATTTAAAACCTAGTTAAAGCACCTAAAAGAAAGGTCTGGTGGTTTTGAACCCCTGACCTACCACCCAAAAGGAATAGGACTTGACCACTTCAACTACGAAGGTTGAAGTGTTATATAAGGCACTAATTTCTATTTGAATCTATCAATTTTTGGACTGTGTTTTTATTTTTAAGAGGTTGAGACTTTTTAAAAGCTTTGGGAAAGCTTATGTAATGGATTTTTATCCATTTTCTAGCCATAATATTAATTTCCATTTGAATCTATCAATTTTTGGACTGTGTTTTTATTTTTAAGAGGCCGAGACTTTGTAAAAGCTTTGGGAAAGCTTATGTAATGGATTTTTAACCATTTTATTTTAGGCACTTTGACTAGGTTTGAAATGTAATGTATTAATACTCTTTTTATCCAATTTGCATATTGGAGGAGTATATTTTAAGCCCATAGAGGTTGACGTGTAGTTTACGGATCAAGTTCTTAAATATCAAATGTGTCAAGTACTTAAATACTATGATACATCTTAAACATATATATGTATGCATCTACCATATATATTTTTAAGATGTATATATAAAATGTGTCAAGTACATCAATATGGAAATACATATTAAAATATAAATGTATCATATGTCAATGTGCCAAGTAATTAAATACAATGATACATACACACACACAGATATATATATATATATAAAGATGTATATATATAATGTGTCAAGTACATCAATATGGAAATACATTTTAAAATATAAATGTATCATATGCCAATGTGTCAAGTACTTAAATACAATGATACACACACACACACACACACACACACACACACACACACACACACACACACACACACACACACACACACACACACACACATAATGTTTCAAGTACATAAATACAATGATACATCTTTAAAATATATATGTATGCATCTACCATCTATCACTACCTTTCTCCATGACCCTAAAATAAAGAATATTTGGGTGATCTCAGACAAGGCCATTGTGGTGTACTCTTAGGATAACCCATGAGTGTTGATATGCCTACCACATATATCACTCAAAATCAACTATATGTACTATCCTATTTGATACATACCTCCTCATAGAATAATTTCTAAATGATGATGTTCAATGATCTAGTGGCATTGCCTCCTCATATAGGATCCTATAACAGTTCACCTACTCCATATCACTCATCACATCTAATAATTCATGTAAATACCCAGGAGTAGTCAATAAGGCCTTCACTATTTCTAGCTCTACTCGTAGTGTGTCTTACTCTCTCCTATACCTCAAATCCAAATTTGTATCTACAAGATTCTATGTGCCCACATCATATGCCACTAATACCTCCTCTTTAATTTATGTATCCATAGCCCTCTTACCTACCTCTTCATGTAATATTTTAAACCCAACCCATAATATGATAATCTCAACCAATCTCATATCATCCTAATTATCTCTACCACCTCCATCTCCCTGTAGGATTTTTATATTGATGTATCAAGATCTAATCTCCTCATGAAGACTAACAATCAGGGCCTTGTCCTCTACTCATTATATTAGTCCTAAAGGTCAGGCCTCATCACCTACCCCTATATGTATTTATAGTATTATGTGCATCCATGTATCCTCTCCATCTCCCTCTTCATTATTGTCAATCATTATTAATGGAGTCTCTCCTCCTCCATCATCTTCAACCTCTCTCATCTCTGCATCACGTCACTTATCACCTTCAACCTCTTTTATCTTAGTATCATACCTCTATCCACCACTATTATCTCATGTCTAATCCATACTAACTTATGTTGAGTTAGATCTCATAATCCTAATTTGTAAGCCCCTCCTCTGTGGACATGCCTCACACATAATGTACAATCTTTGCATCTATATCCTCACTGGTACATATGGATCTATCATCCTTAGTGGTCCCTCCTGATCCCACCATGTTGTGCATGTATCTATCACTCTTACATCTAACACATATATCAAAGGTTAGAATGTGATTATCTATATATTTCTCTAGATGTGCTTTGCCACTCTTAGGTCAATATGTGGAACACACTATCATATATTTTTCACAACCCATGTAAATACATGTAGTATAGGTGCATATTATTTTACCCAAAGTGTCTCCTAACCCTGTCTGGCCTATATCATGTAATAATATTCTCATGTGTCCTTATAATGTAACAAAAATCATCATATATCCATATATAACATGTCATCCCTCCACTATGGATTGACATCCCTAAATGGCCTCTATGTGGTATCTTATGGTCTAATCTCATTAAATTCCCTCTTATAGTAATATATATCTCCTAAATCTACCCTTTTTACTCGCATAATAACATACCATCTATATGCAAAAGGATCCTTTATCCCTCCATCCATCAATTGGCCCACTGGTATCTCCACTGGTATATGCTTCCATGACCACACCTACAATAGTGTGGAAAATCTTATGTTATCTTGTATTATATATAATACATGATGAAAGTCATAGTAAAAATTCATTAGTACACATGGTCCTCATACAAACTATGTATAAAAATCTAGCATGTCTCTATCCACATCCAATAAACCTGAAGGAAATATTCTCTCACTCTTATTAGGTAGCTCTATTCCACTAACAAGATCCATACAAATCATAGTCAATCCATTTGTCTCATCTAGTTCCATGCATGAATCTATGTCAATCCCTAATCTAATCATGATAATTATGTCCTCTCTAAATAACCTATATAGTGACACAACCTACTATGTATCCCAATGGTGCACCTTTTCACACCATATAAGGATGTGAATTATCCTCCATACACCCTCCAACATAATTGTCCTCTTAGATGTCGTTAGTTGAAATGTGTTGGTCTCTGAGTATCAACAATTTATTAATGATGTTAGAAAATCCTTGTCAACTCATACCTATAGCATGTATGCAATGTAATATAAACCCACCACCTCCAAAACCCCTACATAATAATTGATAAATCATACAATTAGCCATAGTAATCTCAATTTCCTCTCCCTAGTGGAAAATATGGATAATCTCTCCTAAAAAATCATAAAGATGTAATATTAATTTTTAATTACTGCCTATCTATCTCTAAAACTTTTAATTTCAATTGCCAACACATAAACTAACATTTTAGTTTATAAATCCTTGTCTTATCTACATATTCATCCTTTATTAAATAGATTTGTTTCCCATCAAGAAAATATTTTTACACTTTTGGAAGAATTCCCTAAAACTAGTGATGAGTTCATTATTTGGTGAATTAGTTTCATGTTAAGACTAATTCACCTCATTATTTAACTAATTCACCTCACATTTTAATGAATCTACCTTGATGAATGACTATTTTTCCATTTTGATGAAATCATTGTAGCCATCAACAAAACCACTATTTACCCTAACAATTTTTTTAAAAAACAAATCCTAAACCATTGTTTACTAAATAACAAATTTATTCCCACCATTTTTCCTAAGCATTTAATTCAAAAAAATCACTAACCTAAAAACTAAAACATTACTTACTTCATCCTCTCTCCCCACTGGTCATTGGTGTGTTCAGATTCACTCACTATGATGCCTATTCATTGGTATATAATCCATTCTTCCCTCACACTTTAGATCACATATCATAATCTAGGTGGATAAACAACTATTTATGAAATTAATTTTACACAATGAAATTCAAGCTATCCCCCCATCCCTATATATTTATCCCCAAAATTCAAATATTTTACCTGTCATTCATGTTTAATCTCCCACTTAAGTTATTTTGTCCATGCTCTTTTCCACCAATCAATCAGAATGTTATAAATATTTATTACCACTTGAAAATTAATCTTGTAAACTTTTTACCTATCATTAGAATATTTTTATTTCTCATTTTTGTCCCATGGCTTACCATCAGGATATATTGTTCCCACATCCATTATTGTCAACAAGATGCATGGGGAAAAATCCAAATATGCAACTTATTAAATGAGAAAATTTATTTTTCTCCAATACTCCCTTTAGCACCTACCTATTTGTGGTAAATTATTTTACATATCCTTCAAATCATGCAAGCATTTTATGTAGGTTAGTATTTTTTTTTACTAGTATTCATTAACTACATCATTTCTCATCTCCATCATCTTCCCTTCATTTAATTTGAACCTCCATTCACATCTATTTTTCCCACATGAACACTTGAGGGGGCATCATTCACTCATTTAAATCCACCTAGGCCATCATATTTCTACATCCATTTTCACTTTACTTTTTATTTATTCTTTGAAGTGACATTGCTTCTACTAGTTACAATACCATTTTAAAGAGTGGCAAATGTAGACACCTAAATTTCACCAATTTAGTGTCATAATTAGCTTATTTAAAATTGACCCACTAATTTCCTCACCATATGAAATTAAAATTTCCCACAACATCATTTCCATCCACTTTTTTAATAATTAGTTAATATATATTAATTAATTATCATGCATAGATAATTCTTTAAAATTAATTAAAATTCAAAATTTCCACCTCATCCAGACTTCTTTCATACTTATCTCAACCAAATTTTGAGTCATGAAACTAACTCCTTAACTTACTCAACAAATTTTTGATTCATAATTAAACATTTCAACTAAGTTTATGAGTCATTCAACTACATCAACTCATTCCTAATACTTTTTTAACTATAAACTAATTTTTGCCCTTCCTCTCACACACATGGGAATTAGTCATCATCCATTGAGATGAGGACTCAAATCTAATTATTCATTATTATTATAATTAAATAAACATAGATTATTCTCAACCATTCATATTAGCATCCAAATTCCTATAAATTGACTTGTAATGTATCATTTTCATCATCCAACTTCAAGCTATTGAATCTCTATCAAAACTATCTTATGCATCCATTAATAATCCAAGATATTTTCACTACCCAATTTATCTTTATTTGGAACATTAATTGAGCACCTATATTTCAATCATCAAGATCAAGTCACATGTTTTCACAAGGGATAAGGTGATGTATTATACATGGATTCATAAGTACTTATTTATTTAGATTTCATTCATTATTTTTTCTCAATCTAAGGTTAGTTTAGATTTAGAATAGGATTTTTTATATTTGATTTCCTAGTTTATATTTATGAATTTTAGATATCATATAAATTATAAGGTAAATTTTATTACAAAGATATTAATTTATTATTTTAGTAGTGTTGTGACACTAACATTTGATCATCCAAATCTAACTCTCACATACATCAAAGCTAAAGTGGAATTTAATTTTTTTTTATAGGATCCCCAACTTTGAACAATGGAGTTTCCATTATATTTTTAATATAATTAAGGCCCTTATCATCTAAATTAACCTCTTAAACCATCGAGTGGTTATAAATTAGGAATTTCACAAGATTCATTTAGACTATTCACACTATCATTGTCACTCTAACTATCTTGTTGAATATCATCTTCATAAATATTACTAGGAGGATGAGAAACAATATTATTTATCATATAATCCATACCCCTCTAGTTTCCATGCTTAATTTATGGTTCATATACTTTAATATCATGTGACTATGATTTTGTTCTCCATTATGGGTGATTTATAGGTTCCAAATATATTTTTAAGTTTTGTCTTTATTGAAAACCAATACTTTTAGGTGCATGAGATGGTTAGGATGGCACATGGTCCATGTATATATCTAATAAGAACAAATAAATTGAATTTTTACCAAAGGGGTCGATTAATCATCTAAAAATAATTTAAAATAATAAACAACAATATTTTTTGATAAATTTTCAATCCATTTAGCATAAAACACAAGTAATTTAGTAAAATTCAAATATAATAAAGGCAATCATACATTTACGAAACCCTTTCAAACGCTTTATTAAAAATATCATTCTATATTTTTAACTATGCATTTAAAAAGTATTCAATTGTTGTCTATAAAAAAATTTATTTTACATCACAACTAAATAGATGATGAAAAATAATCAACTATACATTGTATTCCTATTACATTTTCATAGATTTTTAGGAGTGAATGATTATTCTTATAATAAATAAGAAAATATTCCCTTGCTTTAATATCTCTAATTTACTCAACTAATACATAAGTAAACAATTTGTTTGGAACCTCATTCCCACACTCCATGGATTGATGATTGTATTTATTTGGCATGTAACCTATAAATATATTTATAAAATTGGAAATATTATTTTATGCATACACATAAACATCTATGTATGTGTAATCATGAATTATTTATATTAACATATCTTCTAAGTCTTATATTTTATTTTTTATACATTGTAACATATTGTATAATCTAACATGTTAAATATATAATCAACCAACTTGATCCAAATCTTGAAAGGGTATTCAGTTCCATAGAATGGAAATACATGAATGTCATGATCTTGATAGGGTTTTGAACCCACATTCATGATGTGAAAATATATAAAGCTATAATTTAATCATATAAATTAGATGGTCATATCATATATTGTCTCCCCTAAAATATAAATTATTGATACATTTTAGAGAGTGGATTTTTCACTAGCCATGCATAAAACATTCTACTTTTTTTTTTTTTTTGAAATTTTCATCATAAAATCTCATTTTTTAATTAAAATTTAAAAATAACCTAAGCTTATTAATAATAATTTATATAAAATACCTACCTTTTATATTTGCTTTATTCATTTATGAAAATAAACAACCTAATTTTTTGTTGATTAGTTTGTACCTCTTCTTCATCTAGAGTTTCAAAACTAGAGGAAATGATGATTTTTTGGGTGTATTGACTAATGAAATACACCCTAATAATGATGGTAGTGATTAATATATTTATGTAACATACCTAAATGGATTTAAATCAAAAAATTAACTTGTCTCATCAAAAATATGAACCCTTCATATTTTTCCTCTTTTACCTTTATTATCACTTGAAACATGCACTTACATGCAAATGGCTCTCATGTTTGCTTATGTATAGCTCTTCCATGTCTATATCCTTATAATTTTACATAAAAAATTGATTTAGTATCTTTTCAAAACAATGGGATTTTCCCCCAAGTTGTGAGACTCTTGTGCTCCTTGGGATGACCTTCAGAGTAGGCTAACTTCCTTATATTCTAGATGTACCTAGTCTAGGACCATCATGTATACCTAAAAAAATAAAAATGAAATATATCGATAGCACTAATTATAAAATTTAAAATGGGTAAAATGGAAGGAAAAGGTAAGATATTTTTTAAATGTAAAATTTTATGCACTAAGAATAGAGTGAGCACCTCACCTACTTAATGACACAATAAGTCTAACAGACTAGGTAAAAAATCTTCAAACCGGTCAAAATACATAAGTGTTTCTCATAGAGGTAAGGGAGCATATCAAAAAATTATGAGGGACAACAAAAATTCCATAGGTAACACCTACATATACCTAGGTATACACAAAATTCAACCTATAGAGTCTTCTAGTTCAATATAGAGGTGAAAAAGAATGATGACAATGAGAGGGACAAATATCCATATACAAGGATCAAAAACCATGAAATACACATAGAAAATAGAGAATATAGAAATTAAATTAGTTATTATTAATCCCAAGATCAAAGTAAATATTACAAAATCAAATGGTTAGATCTTTGATATACTAGGAGAGGAATCTTAGAGGGCAATTTTGGTAGTATTATAGTGCTCAAAAGATGTTGACCCTTTTACAATGAAGGACCCATGATTTTATAGAGAATGATAATCTTATGGGTCATTAATTGGAATTTCATCCACTATTAGGGTGGTTACAACATTTAATTGTGATGTGGAGAAGTAGTTAGGATATTTGTCAGAAGAGATTGCATGCCCATGTTCTGACAACTTGACAGTCTCCCTTGCATTCAGTTATGCCTTTAACTCATCATCTCCTTGATGTCCAATTAGGTTCAACTACCACCATTACTTATATATTCTACCTATAAATCCACTTGGGTCTAATATATTGATGTGGAACTACATAAGCATATCCTTAAACTCTTCCATATAATTTTACACATGTGGCTAAAATTTATACATGACTTAGATTATAGCCTATGAATTATGAAGATGCATGCATGATTTTATATGATTAGGAATGAGGCTTTATTTTTTGAGTATATGAAACCCCCTGGATAAGAGTGCATATAAAATGGATAATTTGGGTTCACACATCTAAACTTATGTGTTATGTACAATACATGTGCATGCTTTTAAATTTAAAATGTTATGCATGAAAGGTGCACACAAGGTTACGTAGAGAGCTAGTTGTGTAGTGATTTTATGAGATTTTGAGGGGCACAAATGTATAATCCATCTGGTAAATTGATAAACCTTAACATTTTTGCATCAAAACCACTTTTGATGGTTCTTTCAAGGTTGCATTGCACATCTAGGACTTATATTAGCCTATGAAGTAAATAATATGTAGCTTAGATCACAACTTACGATTTGTAAGTGTGCATAAGTGAAACTATATGATTTGATGAAAAACTTTATTATGAAGGCATAATGAGTCTTTTAGATAGGATCACATAAGAATATCATAGGTCTTGAGTTCACTCTTCATAATTTAAAATTATTCCCTGTAGACCTCTTTTTACATTATTTGAAGTATGTGAGACTTAAATTCTCTAATATACATGCCATGTTGACATGATGAAGTTTGTGTATGGGTGCATATTGATACTTAATTGATGTATGAACCTGTACTAACTAATAAGTGTAGGTGTAGATGGCAAGTGTCTATGTGCAGGCTTATTTTTATAGAAATTGATACTATGCAAGTACACAACCTATTATGTGGTATTTATGAGTTTAGTTTATACTCAAGGGGAAAATTATAAAGTAAACACATTTGGTGACCTCTTTGGGACACTTTCCTGCTAAGGAAGGATCCATTATCCTTGCAAAAATCTATTGGGTATGAAGTCACCTATAATACCTTGCTCTTCTTTCTCTTAATTGTGATTAGGTGTGAGAATCCTAGTTGACCTTAGAAAGAATTGAGATACATTCCATAAGGATAAAAAAATCAAATAACTACATGTAATATTGCTTATAGGAATGACAAAACTAAGCTAATAGAACTACATGATAATGCTTGGAGGAAAAGAAATTATTGTAAATAATAGCATGTGCATGCATCACTTAGTTAAATTGAAATATATAAACTACTATTTACAAAGGTGTTCATGATCATTAGAGATAGTTCTAGAGATTAATCCCATTTATGGGGATAGATAACACTTATCCATTTAGCCTCATGAGATGGTATGCATTGGCTTGCTTGTAACTAATTATGGTATATGGGCTACTCTTTATAGCATTTAACTTTGTATGCTTCCCAACCTTTATTTTATCTACATCTCATTTAAGTACCAAGTCTCCTTCATTGAATATTTTGTCATTATCCCTTATGTCAAATTTTCTCTTGTTCTTCGATTATTGAAGATCCATGATGTGTATGGCATGTGCCTTGATTTCTTTGAGCTCTATTAGTTTGGGTAATTTTATGGTCATGGGGTCACTACCATGCACTTTCAATTGAAATTATAGCTTTAATAAAATAAATTTAAGAGATATGAGAAGCCTTTCTTCCTTTCCATAAAATAACATGAAGGTTGAATTCCCCAAAACCCTTTTTGGCATTATTAAATCTACCTAGAGGGCTATCTTAAAATTGGTAGGCTAGGATTGATAATTATCTTTTATGGTTTACTTTATGATGACAAGTTATTTTTAGTTGATTTGGCCAAACCATTACCTTAGGGTTAATAGTTTTAGGAGGTGCTCAAATGGATGGTATATCTAATTGCCCATTCATTGATATTGGCTACGAGGAAAGCTAGTGCATTGTCTTAGATAATAATGATTGGGACATAAAATCTTATGATAATACCTTCATAAAAGCCTACAATATAAACCTCATTGGCTTCTTTGAGTGTTATTTCCTCCATCCACATTGTGAAGTTGTTGGTTTTCATGAGGATCCATTTATGTCCACTAGTTAAAGGTAGATTTATCATGCTAATGAAGTCCAGGCCCCACTACACAAAAGTTTGAGTAGCTTTTATTGGGTATAGGGGTAGAGCTTCCAATCTACGCTTTTCTAGAAATAAAGTGCACTTCTTGTAGCCTCGTACCCATACATGTACATCTTTGAATAGAGATAGCCAATAATATCTAACTCACATGATTTTCACTATAGTGGTTTTAGGCAATTAATGGCCTCTTGATGATCCATCATGGAACTCTTTTAGGATCTTATTTGCCTAATTCTGCTATATGAAATGTAAGAGGATTCCATTGATATCTCTTTTAAAAATTTCACCACTGACAAGCACATAAGGAATGGGTTGTAATTTAAAGTGTTTACACTTGGATTTACTCAAGCCCTATAGATATGCTTTGGTCTGAAGGAAGACACTCATGTTCTCAGTCCATCTTATTGGGGTGCCTTGCTCTTCTAGTTGTATTTCATGTAGTATAAGAAATGTACAATATTTATTCTTCACATCCTTTTCCAGCTTCTCATAGAGTCCTTTTCCTCATACCATCTTGGTAATTTGGATGTATATGTTATATTCCATAACCTTTATGACCCAAATAAATCTCTTATTGTCAATGTACTTGCTAAGTAATAACTCCAAAATACTTGAGTACAATACCATGAGCTGTATCTTATTATTAGAAAGCATGTACTTGAGTTTTTTCAGTGCTATTATTATTATGAGGGTATTATTCTCTACAAATATGTAGTGAAACTCATAATCCTTGAGTGCCTAGATAAAGAAAGTGATAGGTTTCTCTAATTGATCATTATTCTACTGCATAAGAATAGTTGAGATGCCTTCAGCTCTGCCAAATACATGAAGTATTAAATCCTTGACATAATCTAGATTTATAAACATAGGAGATTTTTGATGGCATACTTAATGGCCTCAAAAGTAATTTATCCTTCTTAGGTCCAAATGGACTTCATGCTCTTCTTGTTTCTACAATTTTTTCACTTTTCTACATTCAGAAGATGAAAGAAACTAAGATAATGGTCAGGGGTTTATACGTACCCAGATGAAGTTTACGCACCGTATCCAGACAATTAAAGGAGCTCCTCTTTGTCTGTGGAGGATGACACCTATAGATAAGAAAGACTTAAACAAAGAGATTGTTAGATAGATATATGGTGGACTGCCAAGCAAAGCTCAGTCCTAGAAGTGCAAAGACTTCCTTGAGGGATGACAGTCCACTTGTTTGACAAAAGAGTATTGCTAGAAAGAGAAATGGCGAAAGACTAAACAAAAGAAATAGAGATAATGCGTACCTATATTCTATTGTCAGTCTATCACAGTCACTGACATTGGTATCTCTGCCAGTGTCAGTTTTTCAAGGTTGTCGAAGTCAGTTATACTGCCGATGTCGATAGGGGAAATGGTCGATGTCGGTCAGGGCAATGGCCTTGGGCGAGTTTTGGACAGGGTTGTGGTTAACAGAGGGGTCTGGAAAGTTTGTCTGGGCCTGGTGGTCCATTCAAGATTACAGGGAAGCCAATAGAGTCTTAAGAGGGATAAGGGGTAGAGGACAGGTTGTCAAAAGGAGTAAGTATATGGGGAAGGCCTCCCAACCTCTCTGGGAAGAAAATTAGGTTTGGTCTGGTCTACAGTACTTAGAAGTAGCAAATAGAGACTGATTACAAATACATTCTAAGTTATTGGAATGAAATAAAAGAAGAATACTTAGCTCTTACTTGCTGAAGAAGGAGTGTAGAAGACTTTTTGCTGATGCGGCTGATGTAGAAGACTTCCTGCAATGTTTCAATCAGGGGTGGAGTGACTGATGCAAAATTCCTATAGCCTGTGATGCTTGGTGTGCGTCTGGGGGGGAGAGAGAGAGAGAGGTCAAATTTTGGGTGCAAGAGAATTCACATTCGATTTTGTGATCAGCTTTTCGTTTGGCCTACAAGTTGGTTTTAAGCAACCGATGTTGGCAATCCCACCGGCGTCGGCCGATGGGTAACCGACATCGGCGGCTAGAAGATGGGTAAAAAGGCTATTTTTAGCCTTTTACTCATTCCTCTATCTGTGAAGTTCAGATGCTATTGGAAAATGGTCCAAAGGTGGATTAAATAGGTGTGAGAGGTTAGTGGGAGGATTAGAATGATTAGTCATAGGGTGATAAATGAGGGTATCCAAGGGTGAGGTGTCATAGGTGATGTGTCAAGGGTGGTGTTATTAATTTAAAATAGGTATTTTATTTTAAATTAATAAGTGTGTGGGTTAGAAATGTTTAGAAGTGGACCAAGGGGACCAAGGGGGAGTCGACCAAGGAGTAGACACAATTTTGGTGTCTATATTTGCCCCTTTTTGTCTTGTTGGTTGTTCTTGATGAACTGCAAGACAAAAATAAGAGTAAGTTGCCCCAGGTATGGGATAAGATCATTTTTGTCCTATTGGTTGTTTTGATGAACTGAAAGACAAAAATAGGAGTTTGTTGCCTCAGGTATGGGATGAGGTATTCCCCCCTCAAAGTGGGAGTCGAGGGAAGGTAACCAGATATCGGGTGCCGATTTGATAGATAGTGGATGGATATGGTGAAGTTTGAGTGTGAACGCTGCAAAAGTTGAGATTGCACGTAGACCACTTCAAATGATAGGTAGGTCAAATTGTCACAATCAAAGGTCGAGGAGTGATAAAATTGAAATAACTGGTCCCCAGCATTTAGTCGTAGCTGATTGGGTAAAATGATCCAAGCTGTAGCTCCAATGGTCATCATGCTCCAAGTATCTCGGGCTCAAGAAGTGCTCTTGGAAAACATGAAAATGTCACAAATATTGGGGATCAACTTGATCGTGATCTGACAATAGGTGTGAGGGTCATAATGTGATGTGAGCACAATTTTGCTAACTATTCGTGAGGTAGCATATATGCAATCGAAACAACCAAGGCATAGTTATCTCAAAAGTGGTCATGGTTTAGGGAGATAGTCATGATCTCCAAGGTTGTTGGGTTGGGTTGAGTTGAGATAGTTGGTCCATTAGATGGACAGACAAAGGAATGGCTGAGCTAACCTTAGAAGACTCCATGTCAACTAAGTGTTGCCTACATAGCCCTTGTTGGAAGGGCCTCAGGCCAATGTAGTTCTCCTTAAAAGGGAGAAAGAGGGTCGGTTATGGATGGGGTCAGACTAGGTTAAGTCATGGTTAAGGGTAATATGGTTTGTCCATCAAGTAGATGAACAAACGGATGGCTGAGCTAACCTCAAAAGATTTTGTGTCAACTGAGTGCTGCCTACATAGCCCTTGTTGGAAGGGCCTCAGACCAATGCAGTTTGGGATGGTTGATAGGTTGGTTTGGTCAGGTTATAAATGATAAGGGTATGATGATGTTACAACCTTTTCCATATTATGTGATGGTGTATTCTATAACATTGGCTATGTGGTCTTTCATCCCTAGCAATTTTCCATATTAGTGATGGATGTATGCTAAAACTGAAATGAGTATTTTTATGCTTCAGCAAGTAATGGTTTATGCTTGACATAAATTGTGTGGTCGATAGTTTCCATGTGTATTGGTTTCTATAGAAACTAATGTGAATAGGCTATGAGAACGTTAGTGGTCTAAAAAGGGTTTGGTTTGGTTGGCAAATGATTTAGTTGTATGTGACAAAGGCATGGAGGAAGTGAAAGGCATTTTGCCCTTTCATTGACAAGGACCATAATGATAGCATAGGTAGGGGGTTTTTAAAAACAAAAGCCCCATTCATGCATTATGTCATTGACCAGTGGTTGTGTTAGAGAAGTAATCGAATCACTTTGACATTAAAACGAGCTTAAAATCCATTGAGTAGGTGATGTGATATGTTAGGATAGGGTAACCCCTTTTAGTAGGGATAACTTTTCCCCTTTTTATAGGAGACCCTAAGAACGACTATAGGCAAGTCCATGAATTAATAGTTTGTCAATCATTTTTTTTTGGTAGACTGATCAATGCGGGAAGTCTATAAGGGGATGTCATTTTGTTTTGTGGTCATAGTTGAAGCTGATCAATGTGGGAAGCTTTTGAGAGAGTGTTGTTTAGAGAAAAAATTTAGGCATAGCCATCCTTCGAGGGAGTGGCCTATATTCTACTTTGTATATTGATGTCTTTGAATAGTTGTCCTTCAAGGGAGCAGTCTATTAATTACAACAATGATGTAGCTATCCTTCGAGGGAGCAGTCTACATTTATAGTTTTATGGCCTTTGAATAGGCATCTCATTTTTATATGTTTTGTTGACTAAATTCTTAGCCATGGATGAGCCTTTAGAGGTTTGGAGGGTTCCCTTTTATTAAGACAAAGCATTCATGCTTGACAAAAGGGTTAACTAATGTTGGGAGAAAGGGTTGAAAGGAATATGAATGATGATGATAGGGATTGCTCAAGGGATGAGCTCAAGTTAAACATCAACTGAATGATGACTTGATTAACAGTAGAATGGTCATAGATGCAAGGCATTAAGGGGCTCAAGTTCTGGTCGGCCTTCAAGAGAAGATAGACGATAAGTCCCTGATCCATACTTGTGCATTATGATATAAGGTTTGAGCCAATTAGGAGAAAACTTGCCTCGTTTACTTCTTTCCATATTGGTCACGTGTTGGAGATGATTAAGAAGTTGGTTGATATGTTGTTGGCATGTTTTGGTCGATGTCGGTCGATGCTTGGTTGGTTGATGTTTGGTCAATGCTTGGTTGGTTGATGTTTGGTTGATGCTTGGTTGGTTGATGTTTGGTTGATACTTGGTTGGTTGATGTTTGGTTGATGCTTGGTTGGTTGATGTTTGGTCGATGCTTGGTTAGTTGATGTTTGGTCAATGCTTGGTTGGTTGATGTTTGGTCGATGCTTAGTTGGTTGATGTTTGGTCAATGCTTGGTAATGTTTTGATTAAAGAAGCTAGTGGTTGGGGGTCTTCGAGTTGGACTTCCATTGTCTATAAAGCTTTGATTAAAGATTGGTGATGTTGTGGAGAGATTTGAATGAGGTCATATAAAGATGTCTTCACAGGGGTTTGGTGAAATTGTTTCACCATGGGGTCATGAATTGGCTGCAAAGATGTTGGATGGGATGTGCCCAAGATTGAAATCTTGGGTTTTGGTGGTTGAGGAGACTTGACGAATGGATATGTTTGGGGGAGAGAAACCTTCTCTTTCCCTTTATCCTTCATGGTTTGTGACATGTTGGCCATATTGATGGTGTTGATTTCAAATAATGGGGTTGAAGGTGATAGAGAGATCATAGTCTGATGATGGGATCTCGATTTAGGTGAAGATGTTTGAGAGGCATGGGATGGTGTCGATGGTTTGTTGAAAGGGTGGTCAAGAGGATCCTTAGTGAGAAGGGTGTCCTTTTTGAAGTGTTGATGAATGATAGCTTTAAGAGCACAACAATGCTCAGTGTCATGTCCAGGTGTGCGATGATACGCACAAAATTTAGTGTCATCAAACCAAGATCATTTTGATCTGAGAGTTGATGAGTGTGATAGTGAAGAGGTTTGGGAGACATTAGATGGTGTTGTATATTTGTTGATAGTATCCTCAATAAGAGGGGTGTCTTTTTCCAAGTATTGGCGAATGACAACCTTGAGGGCACAACAATTCTCAGTGTCATGTCTAGGTGTGTGATGATATAGGCAAATTTTAGTGTCATCAAACCAAGACGGTTTTGGTTTGAGAGGTTGAAATGGTTTGATAGGTGGAAGAGTGATGTTATAAGTTTGCAAAATTTGGTGTAGTATCAAAGCATATGAACCCGCTAATGGGTCTGTGCTTGTTGATGCACTAGGTGTTGATGACTTTTGTTTGGGAGTTGTTGAAGGAGACTTTCGTACCACCTTTTGGGTTGGTGGTGTGGCCAATTGTGTAGATGACACTTTCTTTGTGTGGGGTGCCAAATTTTTTATAGGAGGTAGGTTTGTGGTGGGTAAATGGAGTAATGGAGGTAACTTGTTTTGGTTAGGGGTTGGAGTATGGAGGACTCCTATTATGGTAGAAGGATGAGGGCCCAAAATGGAGGGCAATGATGATGGTGGAGGAGGAGTTCTTCGACGTGGTTTAGTAGCCTTCTTTGGTTTAGTGTGAGGACTACTATTGTGTGAGGCAAGGTTTAAGTCTACCTTTACTTGTGGGTGAGTGAGGTTAGGTATGGGGTGAACACCGAGGGATTTAACAGGTGTTGGTATGGTGGATGTTTGTGAGGGTTTAAGTTTGGATGCGGATGGTTGAGTTTTTGAAGGTTTGGAAGTAGAAGCTTGGTCCTCGTTAGAGACTTTTGGATATTTTGTCACAGGAGGGTCGACAGCATGAGATGAGACAGGACGTGTAAGGTGAGGATCTTTGAGTTGCTCCCATAATGCCTCATGTTCTAATTTCCTTGAATGGAGAGATCCTAAGTTCTCCACCAATCGAGAGAATGGTTTGGAAGATGTTGGATGAGGCTTTGGTTTTTTAGAAGATGTGGGTCGTTGTGAGATCAGAAAAGTGTTAGATGCAGCGATCTCAGACCCAAGGTGTGAGAGAGTCATTACTGGATCATCTTTGGTCGAAGTAGTTGAAGAGACAGGTTCTTCTCTTGGTGGAGAAGGAATTGGAGAATGTGACTCCTCAAGAGGATAGAGGGCAGGGATGATTGTGCCTTCTACTTGTGGTTGAGGATTAGGAAAGGTAGGGTCCTCCATTGGTAGTAAGAAGGATGAAGGTGGGGCTAGCGGTGCTGGTATGGTCAAAGCATCCTCAAATATAAGAGAGGTCAATGGAGAACTAATAGGAGTAGAAGGTTATTCCACCTATGATGGAGAAATAGGAGAATAAGGTTCTTCTACCTGTGATGGAAAAATAGGAGAAGAAGACTCTTCCACCTATGAAGGACCAATGGGTTGACTAACCTCTTCAGACTATGGGAGAGGTTGGTTAGACATAAGAGGAGAGACCGTGTTGACTGTGCATATATTATGCTCTTGGGAGTCATCGGCTATGGTCTGAATGTTATTTTGACTAGGGGGATGGTTAGGGAAAGGTTGTCTAAAGATGTCTATGTTTTGGTTAGGTGATGCGTTTGGGTTATCCAAGACAAGATCACCTTTATCTATCATGTCTTAGACAATGTTTTTGAAGGTTTTGTAGTTGTTTATGTCATGGCCTGTGACATGGTGATAATGACAAAATTCATTTTCCCTATACCATGTAGGGATGGCTTTTGAGGGGTCGAATTAAGGTGGTGGTCAAATTTGGGGGAGATTGAGGACCCCCTATTTGACGAGTTTATCCAACACGGACACGTATGACTCACCTATTGGAGTGTATTGGTGTTGTATGTATCATTGTTGGAATTTTCTTGTGATGCTTTGAGATGTGGAAGGTTTGGGTTGGTTAGTTGTGGTTGAAGATGATGGTCTAAGGACTGCAGCATTTGCTGATCCTTTGGACTTGATGTTGGAGGAAGAAGATTTAGATGAAGGGTCATTTGATTTTGTGTTGGGGTTTTTACTATGCAATCTGACCTTGTTTTCTTTAATAGCACGGATTTCAAGCTTCCTAGCCATGGTGAAAGCTTCATCAAATGTGCAGAATTTTTGGACCTGTAAGGTAGATGAAATGTGTTTGGCACATGCTTGTGAGAAGAGCTCAATGAGCTCAGGTTGAGGTAAAGAAAAGGAGAGTTGGTTGATTAAACTTCTCCATCGATCAACGAAATCAGCTATGGATTCATCGTCAAATTGTTTGATAGAATATAGGTCTGTGATGGAGACCTTTTTAGTGATGTTGATAGAAAAGTGGTCAAGAAAAAGTTGAACCAGTTGGGTGAATGTAAAAAGAGAGCGATTGGTAATAGAACTATACCAATCAAGGGCAGCACCAGAAAGTGACATGGGAAAAGTGCATAGTAACAACACATCATCATGTGATATAAGGTAACAAGTGTGTCTAAATGCTCGTAGATGTTGTTGTGGGTCCTCCTTACTCTAGAAGCAAGTAAACTTGTGAATTTCCCACTGGCTAGGATATGCTTAGATTGGGATTGAAGGATGAATAGGTTCATTACAGATTTGTTCATATGAGAGAACATTTCTTGAACCCGAAACAGATGTCTCAAGATTAGACATTTTGTCCATCAACATCTTGATTAGATCGGTTGACAGATTTGCAGGTGGATCGCCCCCTAGATTGTAGGGCACTTGGAAGGTGTTAGGAGGGGCATATGACGTAGTCACTTGTGCTTGTATAGGCGCAACATATTGGTAAATAGTCATAGGGACTAATGTTGAAGCCAAGGGTGGTTGTGTCATGAAGCTAGGAGGCACAACTTGACTTGATGTTGCCAGAGGTGGTTGGATGGTAGCAACACTAGCCAAAGAATGAGTAGCCACCCTGGTGTTGATGGGTGCAAGAGTAGGCGGGATGGAGACAACTAAGTTTTGGAATGGTGTAGAACTTTTTTGAATAGTTTGAGGTTAATGGGGTACCGAAACCCCAATGGAAGTAGGTCCAAAAATAGAAGGAGAAGCCACCCTTTGAATATTTATCATGGTCGGGTTATTAGTTGAGTCAACGGCCTAGGTGTCTATGGGTAGAATTATGGAGGCTATTGATAGGATTGCCATGTCAACTAAGGAAGTTGGCATCCCATAAACTGGGTTGCCTAAAGAGTCTCACGTTTGACTTCTTGTGAGATAGTGCTGAAGAGCCTTGACATTGAGGTCAAGGAATCTTTCAAAGTCTTGGTCCCCTTTGGGAACAATATGGGGTTGGTTGGGTAGGAGTTTGTTCAGTCTCTGAATGATACTCCATTAGAGGACTTGTTATGGAGGGCAAAGGCAGAAGTGGTTTTTGCCTTGCATGGTCAACAAGAGTTTTGGTTTGACTACGTGTCAAAACCATCCAAGGCAAAAAGGGTTAGGTTCCAGAAACTATGTTTTTTTAGCTTCAAAAACTAGAATGTGTTTTTGTTAGCAAAAAGGTCAGGTTTTAAGCTTGCTGTTTGAGAAGAAAGATTTTTGATAGTGACCGACATTGGTAAAAGAACCGATGTTGGTGAAGTAAATTGTTGATGTCAGTCAGATAACCGATGTCAGTGAAGATAGTTGCCGACGTTGGTGGAAAAACTGATGTCAGTTACTATGTATTTCCAGAAACTTTAAAAAATTAAAAGTTTTTGGAAGAAAAAAAGAAAGTCTGAGTTGTTCTTGGAGCTTAGAATGCGACCTCACCAGCTCAAAAAACTAGATAGAGACAGAAAAATAGATGAAGACAAGCAAACTCTAAATGTTAAATTCCTAAGAATAAGTTTTAGAGTCTTGTTGGCTTATGCCTTAGAAGAGTGTGTTTGGGAAGTTGGCTTTTAGAACGAGTCCTAGAAGAATCAATCTAAGGTTGGTTTTGGGTTAGTTTTGGTGCTCAAAATCTGTATTAGGTTCTGTACGTGGCCTGGTGCTAAGGAGAAAGCTCCCCTCACTTCACAAACCCAGAGATAAGCTGGGTTGCTCAGCTAGTATATACTTCCCCTAGAGTTTATACTCTGCCAGAGAATAGACTGGGCTCTCCTCTTGGTAGTGAAGTCCAAGTAGGATTACCAGGAAGGGTAAGGTATTCGCTAGGTGATGAAATCCTAGTCGGACCTTGTCTTAGGTATGTTTAGATGTTTGATTTGTGATAGTGGTCTGGTCGTGTAACATAAGTGCATTACGATTTATTCATAATGCATTTTTAAGTTACTAGATGAGCTAAAAATGCATTCAAGCAGAAATGAGATGCAATAGATTTTAAGCCCAAATTGAAATGTTTTGTTCAGATGCAAACAAGTTGAGAAGAGGTTAAGAGTATGAATTTCACTACTCTAAGATGCAGGAAATAAAAAAGAAGGATTCTTTTTAACTTGCTAATGGTTTCTTTTCAAAAGAGATAGGAGGAAAGGATGCAAGAAGAGATCTAATGCACCTATATGAAAAGTTTGCTATTTAAAAGAAAAAGTATGAACCCAAGGAAAAATCCAGGGTCCCACCGGGCATGCCAGAATGTTTCTATAAGTTTTTCACTTTTCTACATTTAGAAGATGAAAGAAACTAAGATAATGGTCAGGGGTTTATATGTACCTGGATGAAGTTTGCACACTGTATCCAGACGATTGAAGGAGCTCCTCTTTGGCTATGGAGGATGACACCTATAGATAATAAAGACTTAACAAAGAGATTGGTAGATAGATATGTGGTGGACTGCCAAGCAAAACTGGGTCCCAAAAGTGCAAAGACTTCCTTGAGGGATGACAGTCCACTTGTTTGACAAAAGAGTATTGCTAGAAAGAGAAATGGTGAAAGACTAAACAAAAGAAATAGAGATAATGCGTACCTATATTCTACTGTCAGTCTATCACAATCACCGACATTGGTATCTCTGTCGACATCAGTTTGTCAAGGTTGTCGACGTCAGTTATATTGTCGATGTTGATAGGGGAAATGGTCGATGTCGGTCAGGGCAATGGCCTTAGGCAAGTTTTGGACAGGGTTGTGGTTGACAGAGGGGTCTAGAAAGTCTGTCTAGGCCTGGAGGTCTGTGCAAGATTGTAGGGAAGCCAATAGAGTCTTAATAGGGATAAGGGGTAGAGGACAGGTTGTCAAAAGGAGCAAGGATATGGGGAAGGCCTCCCAGCCTCTCCAAGAATAAAATCAGGTTTGGTCTGGTCTACAGTACTTAGAAGTAGCAAATAGAGACTGATTACAAATACATTTTAAGTTACTAGAATTAAATAAAAGAAGAATACTTAGCTCTTGCTTGCTAAAGGAGTGTAGAAGACTTGTTGCTGATGCGGCTGATGTAGAAGACTTCTTGCAATATTTCAATCAGGGGTGGAGTGACTGATGTAAAATTCCTATAGCCTGTGATGCTTGGTGTGCATCTGGGGGAGAGAGAGAGAGAGGTCAAATTTTGAGTGCAAGAGAATTCACATTCAGGTCTGTGATCAGCTTTTTGTTCAGCTTGTATGTTGGTTTTAAGCAACCAACGTTGGCGATCCCTCCGGCATCAGCCGACGGGTAACCGATGTCAGCGGCTAGAAGATGGGTAAAAAGGCTATTTTTAGCCTTTTACCCGTTCCTCCATCTACCGAGTTTAGCTGTTGTTGGAAAATGGTCCAAAGGTGGATTAAATAGGTGTGAAAGGTTAGTGGGAGGATTAGAATGATAGTCATTGGGTGATAAATGAGGGTATCCAAGGGTGAGGTGTCATAGGTGATGTGTCAAGGGTGGTGTTATTAATTTAAAATAGGTATTTTATTTTAAATTAATAAGTGTGTGGGTTAGAAATGTTTAGAAGTGGACCAAGGGGACCAAGGGGGAGTCGACCAAGGAGTAGACACAATTTTGGTGTCTACACTTCTTAATAATTTTTGTGAGGGGCTTGACTAGAGTTGACAAAATCAATACAAACCTTCTAATGAATTTTATTTTCCCTAAGAATCTTTGGAGACCCTACTTATGACCTAGGAGGGGGAGTGATAGAATGTCCTAGATTCATTATAGATTAATTATGAGTCCCTATTTGGATATTATGTGTCCTAAAAGTTTGAATTCATGTATTTTGAATATGCACTTGCTCATATTCATAAAGATCCCAAAATCTTGGCATTTTTTAAAGATTTGCACTAGGTGACCCAAATGATTTGTTGCATGCTTTGAGAAAATAATTGTCATCAAGGTAAACCAAGATGATGTTGTTGAGGAGTCCCTTGAACACAATATCCATGTCCCTAAATAAGTTAGCTCTTATGTTTGTCAAACCAAATGGCATCCTTTGGTATGCAAAGGTACCCCACTTAGTGGTGAATGTTATTTTAAACTAATCATACTCCTACATAAGTACCTAGTTATAGATTGAATAACCATCCAAGAGTGAAAAAATTTTCAAACCTATGACTATTTTTATAATTTTATCCATTGTTAGGATTGGTAGTGGTATTTGAGGGAGACTTTGTTTAGGTCCCTAAAATCTACACACATGAAGATATCTACATTCTTATTATGCACAGGGACTAGATTGGCCACCCACGAGGAATGTTTGATTAGAAATATTATGTTAGAATCAATGATATTTGAGAGATAATTCTTCATTAAGGGCTCAATATTCAAATTAATTGGTCTCCATTTCTACCTGATTGGCCTGGTATTAGGTTCAAGCTCAATTGTATGATAGGCTAAACTTAGATCAAAACCTTTGAAGTCTTTATCACTCAATGCAAAGATATCATCATACCTTTTGATCATATTAATGAATTATTTGAATTAAAATAGGGATCATACCTTACTAGCCTTAAAGATATTATCATCAGAGATGGCCATTATCTTGAAGATTTCCTCCTTCACTATCATGTTTATCCTCCTACCTTTTAGCTAGTCATCAAAATTAAATATGCTTTCCAGTTTGACTATCCCCCTATTTAGCTTGTCTCACTTTAGTTGAATGATTTTATATTTATATTGATCTTAGATTCATGGTTAATTATTGACATAGAACTCATATTTATCTTGTATGGAGTTGAAAATTTATTCATCAATCTCGAATACCTACCAATTTATTGCATTGTCTAAGAATGTTGGTATGACTATGAGTCTCATAAATTGTTCAAACTTATTTTTTATGCTATATGTGAGGTCATACTACACACCCAAAAACCTGTTGGTGTCACCATTTTGTGCCCTTGGTATCAAATGGATATTGAAAGTATCAAATCCTTCAATCATGTCCCATTCTATATGTTTGTAAAATCTTAGCAAATAATTTTTAGATGTGTTCTATGCTCTAACCTAGTTTACCACTATCTTGTTATCTCCAAAATATTAAAACACCTTGATTCCTTTCATATGTACCAATTAGGGACCCTAGATTAGCTCTTTGTATTCATTAACATTATTTGTACATCTAAACTATAATTTAAATACATGGAAATATGTATCCTTTTGAGGGGAGACCATTATAACATTTGCTCCTATGCCATTTTTGCTTCAAGAACCATTGAAGGATAACTACCATATGCCTTTGACATCTTCTTGCACCTTTACAAGGTTCTACAACAAGGTATTTTCTTTGAGAATACAATCTATGCCTATCCATGTTTCCTCCACATTATCATATGGGTTGAACTCATAATGCTTATGCACCTATTCATCAAGTAAGTCATGTGGGACATATTCAAGGGGTGTGGAAATATCATGAAAAATTGAATTCTCTTCTTGGTCGAACAAATTACAATTTTTATTAACCAAGTTGGGAGTATATGGCTCTATGTGACTTTTCTAAATAGGCTTGGCCTTGATGGTCACCTTGGTCCCATATCTAGTTTTGAATAGCTTGTGTAGCCTATATGAGGATAGATATCCACCCACATTAATAATTAAATATCAAGAGAGGCATATATAAAATTAAGGGGTAACTCAATGATTATAATATCATGCATAATGGAAATGCTTAGACATGCATACAAAGTGAGATTCAGATCCTTGATAATTCCCATAATTTTAAATATTATTCCATCTAATTAGATGACCCCTTTTTAGGTGAGATATTATTCTATTCCTAACATGTCTATAATTTTCTTCAGCATGATTGATCTTCTCTCTCCCAAATCTATCATACAATTATGTACAATATGCTCATTGATAATTAGGGAGATGTAGAATGGGGGTGGTTTGATATTTCTATATACTTATTCCTTTGGTTGGCATATAATTATGTGCATAGTAGGCATAGACTATTATTCTCATGAGGTTAAACACTTCTTAGGGCATCCCATAACAAATTCTTTTGGGAAAGAATATCAAGAACATCCTACATAGAAATGTCCAGTCCAGTTTTATTCATCTACTCGATTATGTTAAAGGGGATATAAGTCCCTTTAATTTGTGACTTTTGAATTATAGCTTCTTCTCACACCTACTCACTATTATATGGTTGTCTCTCTATGCATAACCTATTTCATGCACATCAAAGGTTGTACAAGAGTTTTGAATTGAGTATTTGCATGCTAAACTTGGGGCACATAAGTTGAAGGCACTAAAGAAGAAGGTTCCTCCATCATTACCCTCCTTTTGAATCATTTTTTAACTTCACTATATTTCTTCTTGTGCTTGAAAATTAATTTTGATTCACATTATTAAAGTCACCCTCCTACCAATTTAAGAGGGTGGATTCACCTTGCACTTGATTTCATGCCTATGGTTCATCCCTTCGTTAATATGAAATAGATGTAGGATCTTGAGAAGGTGATACATTTTTCATCGTAGGTTCCTCACTCATCACTTCATTAATACACATGACCTAATCATGTGTCTAATTGCTTGGATATAACCATTAATATTCTTATGCCATGTTATTTTATATAGGTACAAGAACTCTGTAAGTACCCATAATGTTAGGTTTTAAGGCATAGAGTAGTCTATTATATGTGAGGTAGTTTTAAGTATACACAACATGTTTTTAGGAAGGCCTAGTCCATTTTTATTATTGATGTTAGAGTATCTTATTACTCGTGCTTTCTAGGCTCTAGGTCATTGGTCTTTGCCTAGTTTTGTCATAAGTGTGGATTTGTCCCACATTGGCTAGTTTAGCTTACATCTTATTTTTCCTTGCCTATTTAATCAAGGGCTCTTCATTTTAATATACATGATTTAAAATTCTTCATGATATTTTTCATATCTTTTTTTAATAATAATTATCTTGTTTACAATTGGTTTTCTTTCCTAGTGTGTATGTTGAAGCATTAATGGTAGTAGTATTGAGCCATTAGAGAGATCTTGGCTTAAGAGTTTTCATAAATCTTTCAGTTGATTAAAGGTTTGATAAGTCATATAATGCTGTGATTAATACCTTTTGAGTGTCACTTGCTCATTTTGAAAGGTCTTCAATAAGGACTTGACCTTGTACATCTCACTCAAAGGTGCAAAAGTTAATGGAATTGTTAGGCTAATAGCAATAAGAATGGGGACTAGAGTTGGAATAGGAGGCAAGGTAGATGAACTTATATATGTATTTTGGGATATAAGGGCATAGGGTATCTAATCACAATTTTCCTTGCTTGAATAAATCCATTTTCTACATGCATAATGACCTCATAGGCATATGGTAGTATTATGTCTCCTATAAATTGGATCATTATGGCCACATCATTAATTATCAATCTCAAAATATATAAGAATGCACTTAGGATTTGGACTTACCACGAGTAGAACTAGATCCCATATCCTCTAAAATCTAAAGTTGAAGTCGGGAGTCTACTCATGAGGATCCCTTTTAATGGTTGTGAGTTAATGCATCAGTGATAGATGATCACTCTTTTATTAAAAATTCTTGCATAGTGTTGTACCCAACTCATTATAATTATGAATAGAACATGCCATAAGCTATGATACCATTGGATAGATATCTCTTTCAAATAAGAGGTAAGGATTCACACTATGATGTAGTATTTAGTCACATTATGGATGAAGAAAATATTTACTATGTCATGTATTTTATCTACAGGCATAGTTAAATTTTCTCTAGTAAAGTAAGGGATTATCTTAAGAGAAACCATGGGAATATCATTATACTAGGAAAGGATCAATGGGATGCCTCCATTAAATGGGATAAAGGGTTGGTTTCTCTACACAACCATGAAAGGAATAGGGAATAATCTTCTTATGTGTATAGGCAATTGGCCAAATGGAGGTGTAGATTGAGCTCTAGGAGAAGGTCATATTGTGTCACTAGCCCTTATGATAGGAGATAAATATATTATAACTCCACTTCTTCTAGAAACTATAGGTATCTAAAATAAATTTAATTTAATGCCCTTGAAAGACATTATCATCTATCTAGCCATATAGATAAAAAATTTATGTTCATAAACCATGAATGCTTAGATATACCAATGATCTACAGAGTGTCTTCAACACTTGTATCATTGAGAGTACCACCAATCTCTTATATGATTTTTAAACTTGGTCCCACTAGGTGTGCTATAAATTGTTATCAATTGAAACATGCACCCACATGTGAATGGATATCATTATTACTTATGCATGTATCTCTTATGCCTAGCGCATTAGACTTACATGCCAGAGAGAAATTCAGTGTCTTGATATAATAATGGGATTATCCCCAAAGGTTTGTGAATATTTCACTCCTTGGGATGAACCTTTGGAGTAATATGGATTTCTTCTATTCTAGATGCACCTAGTCTAGGACTAGTGCACATACCTATAAAGAGAAGAATGAAATATATTACTCATACTAAACCAAAAGGAGAAAAGGAGAAAAGGGAGGGAAAAGGTAAGAGATTATTGGAATGTAAAATATGATTTTTCAATAATAGAGTGAGAACCTTACCTGATTAATGACACAATAAGACTAATTGACTACGTATAATATCTTCAAACTAGGTGTACTACATAAGTGTTTCACATAGAGGTAATGGAACATAACACAACATTAGGATGGATGACAAATGGTCCATAAGTAACACCTACATAGACCTAGGTATACATATAATGTGATTTATAGAGTCTTAAAGTTATGTGTAGAAGTGCAAAGGAAGGATGATAATGAGAGGGAAAAATATCCATAGTAAAGATAAAAAATCATGAAATACACACAAAACATAGATCATGAAGAAAGTAACTCAGTTCTTATGAATCCCAAGGTCTAAGGAAATATTACAAACTTGAATGGTCAAAGATTTGTTATATCAAGAGAGGACTCTTGGAGGGAAAATTTTGGTAGCATTACAAGGCTCAAAATATGTCAAATATTTTATAATTAAAGACCCAAGATTTTATAGGCAATGAGAATCCCATGAGTCATTAACTAGAATCTCACCCACTATCTTTACAGTTACAACATTTAATGGTGATGTGGAGAAGTAGTTAGGATATTTATCAAAAGAGATCACATGCCCATTTTATTACAACCTAACAGTTTCCCTTAAATTAAATTATGCCTTTAACTCAACCTCTCTTTGACATCTAATTGTTTTCAACTACCATTGTTGCTTATGGTTTGAACCTAATAATCCACATGGGTTTAATATTCTAATATGGAACTGCATAGGCATATCATGAAACTCTATTGTATCATTTTGCATATGCAATTGAGATTTGTATGTGACTTAGATTACAACTTATGAATTTTTAAGATGTAGGCATGATCTTTTATAATTAGCCATGAGGCCTCATAGTTTGAGTGCAAGAAACCCCCTAGAGAAGAGTGTGCAAAAAATGGATAATTTAGGTGTGCACATATGAACTTGAACATTACGTACCTTACCCATACATGATTTTATATTTAATATGCTCTTTATAAAAGGTACACATTGAAGGTTATGTAGAGAGTTGGATACGTAGTGAAGTTGTGAGATTGTGAAGGGCACAAATGTAAAATTCTTATAAGAAATTTTATAAACCTTAACTCTTCTTCATCAAAATCACTTTGGATCATTCTCATAAGTCTGAATTATATATCTAGGACTTATATCATCCTGCGAAGTAGATGGTGTGGAACTTAGATTGTAGCTTACAATTTGTAAGGGTGAAGAAGTCAAATTCTATGATTTGATGAAAAAATTTGTTATGAAGGAATGAGGAATCTTCTAGATAGGATTTCATAATAAGATCACATGTCTTGAGTATGCTCTTCATAATTTTAGAATTGTTCTATGTGGACCTCTTTCTACACTGACTGGAGCCTAGGAGACCTATATGCTCTTATTTATGCTCGATGTTGGCATGATTAAAGTTGTTTATGGTAAAAGATTGATATTTAGTTTATGTGTGAACCAATGATAACTAATGAGTGTAGGCATAAATGAGAATCATTTACATTTAGGATTGTTTTTAGAGAACTCAATACTACACAACTATGCAACCTCTTATGTGGTCCTTATGATTTCAGTGTCGTATAAAGAGGTAACTTGGAAAGTTAACAAACTCTTCCTCTTCTACAAATTGGAGATTGAAATGGACCACCATTATTTCCATAGTAATTTATAATTATTTTTTGCATGATTATCTAAACCAAAAAAAAAACATAAACTATGATGTGTTACCTTATTTTCAAAATGAGAGCATACATGATGGAATAAATAATTGTTTTTGATAATTCATGATGATTGTATGCATAAGAATTTAATTAAGGAGTTATAAGATAATACAAGTAATAATAATATATATAAAATAAAAAATTACACTAGCATCCAAATTACTTAACAAAATTGTTTTAAAAATGTTGTTAACATTTATCAATGTTCATAAGAATACATTTATTTCCTAATATGAATACATTTATTTATTATTTATATGTTTTACTATGATGAAGGGTTTATTGAACACTTATTCGATCTTAAATTTTGAGAACCATCATGGTATTTAAAATTATTTGTCAACATTCCCTATTATTTTTCAACTTTATATTGTGTCTTCCTTGCACCTTGACAGTTATTGAGGTCCTCGAAAGGGTTTTGCCTTAGAACACTTGGATAAAGAATGTAAGATAAATGAAACATTATACAAAATAAAAAACCAATGTTGTCTTTACAATCCCAAAATATATATCTCAACCATATTAACAAATAAAAAAGGGGTTCACTAAAGGTCAAAGAAAATACATATGAAAATGTTGAATAATGTCAAACATATAAATTTTATCTTCTCTTCCTCAAAAAAATAAGTATATATTTTAAAATAATAGTATATTTTTATCAGATTCCATAATGAATAATTACAAAACATATAAATAAATCACTAATATGGAAATACATACATGGAAACAAATATTTATATAGTTGAATTTTGTAATTCATGATGACCAATTTTCATTCAATTTCTTATATCAAGAGTCTAATTCATGTTAAACTCTAAATTTAATATTAGTTAAACATGTTGAACATAATTATGTACTTTTTCCGAGTTCAATGTGACTTCTAAAACTTATTTTTTCATGATTTTATCAATGTAACATTTTTCCCCAAATGAAACAATATAGTATTCCATATTACTCTATGTATGACTTTAATAAATAAAACTTAAATGAAAAAATTTAAACTCATGTCACACTAAAGTCCTATTTAATAACATTTTAGTAACATCCTAACATTGGATCTCTAACCTTATGCTAATATTACACTAATATCACCCTAAATTCACCTTGACATAGGAACCCTGATGATACCCTAACATCACACTAATATCACTTTTTAAAAATATTAAAAATGTCACCCTAAATTAAAATTTAAACATAATTTAAAATTTAAAATTTTGATAATAAACCCATCCAATTTTCAGTTCAACTTTAGGTTTTAAATTTTAAAGTTCTACTTGTTTTACTATTTAAAATTAAATTATTCTATGATACTTGTGGGTTTTAATATTATTTGTCCATAGTATACTCTTGTTTGTGTGTGTTTTCCATGTTTTTCACCCCATTTACTTCCTCTTTATATTTTTTAAAAACATTTCATCCTTGGTTTTCTCTCTCTTCCCCTTAATATATTGTTTTTTATCATCTCCTACTAGGAATATAGTAAAATACCAAGACCTAGTATTACATTCCTAGTCTTCCAAGAATGTATTACATTCCTAATCTAATAGGAATATAGTACATTCCTAGTCTACCAAGAATTTAGTATGTTCTTGACTTATTTTTCTATGGGTTTTTTTAACTTTCCTTTAGATTAATTGTGTTGTGAGTTCCTATTTTTCAGCCTTTACCACTAGTTTTGTGTTGGTTTTTATTTCACTAGGGTTATAATTTCATATATTTTTTAATAAATATATATCTTATTTTTATAAAAATTCCAATTCACTTTGAATTTTCAATTTAATCTAAGTGTAACACATTGAAAAAACTCATGTCCTTTTGTAACTTTAAAAAAATATCTTGTCGTGTTTCTATTAATAGATTTTTTTTCCAAATATAATAATATATTATTCCATAATACTTTATACATGAATTTAAATATAAACTCTAAATTTGAGAATTTAAATTCATCTCACATTAAATTTCCATTTAATGACACCTTAATAACACCTTAACATTGGATCTCTAACATCATCTTAAATTCACACTAATATCAGAACCATAATGATACCTTAACATCATATTAATGTCACCCTAGCACAATGATCAAATTATCATCTTTAGTCCAAATTTAATCCTAACTTTCAAGTTTTGAAGTTTTAATAAAAAATCATCCAAATTTAATTTCAAAATTATGTTCTATATTTGAAATGTCTAACTTTTTTAGTGTGTAAAATTACATTGTTATAGGTGCTTGTCTATTTTTTTGATTATATGTTCATATTATACTCTTATTGGTGTGTGTTCCCAATGTTTTGGGCCCATTTTCTTCCTCTTCCTATGTTTTTATCTCTCTTCCTTGTTTTTATCTTTTCCTCATAATATGTATTTATTTTTGGTTTCCTATTAGGAATGTAGTAGTATACCAAGACCATACTACTACATTCCTAGTCTTCCAAGAATGTATTGCATTCCTAGTTTATCAATAATATAGTACATTCCTAGTCTACCACGAATGTATTATGGTCCTAGATTATTTTTCTATGGATTATTTATGAATTTTAATTAGATATATCATGTTATGAGTTCATATTTTTAAATCCTTACCCACCAGTTGTGTGTTGGTATGTACACTAATGAGGTCATAATTTTAATTTGAGAATTATATGAATACACATGATCATTAGTGTGTATAGGATAAGTTAGATATAAATTTTATGGGAATTGAATTCCAAGGCCAATATTGATATGATGAATCCTAACATTTATTAATAATCATAAATTAAATGTTTATATTATAATTTGATTCAATATTTTAGTCTTCATATTGCATTGTGCAACTTTCTTTATGATAGTGAAACTTCATATGGGTTTTAGGGCTTGTATCCATGAATTTATTGCTTAGTTGCATCAATTTATGTTTTCTACCTTATCTAACAACATGGGTCTAATAATAATCAATAAATTATAAAGGCACCTCAATGAATCTCTTGTAATAAAATATTTTTAATTAGCTTTAAGAAAGGAGATCAATTCCCCATGCACTTATGCTTAAATATTGAAGAGTGAGAAATATTTTTAGAGCCTAAAATTAAATGATGTGGAATGTTAATTTTAATCATAAAATATTATAGATTTTAGTAACCTACTTTATAGTCTTGTTAGTGAAAATATAGGAGTGTACAGGCCTAGGCATACATGAAAAGTTATCTATTTGTCATAATTTTTCTAAGGTATTTGCACCTTTCCTAACACATTTTTCTACTTATTTTCATCTTTAACCTTCCTTCCTATCTCTGGTGATTTATTATTCTTATGAACCCCTTTATTTTAACATTTAAATTCTTTTATGATATCCCTTAATAAAACTATGTTAGAATTTTACTATTATATTAGCATACATTTAGTTAGATTTTAATTGCACATATTTATGGAGTAAATTTATTGTTTTTTCATGTAAAACCACTTTCTCATATTACATAATACATTACTTATACACACAATATATTTTTATGACATAATATTGCTATGTATTTGAATATGATTCTATGTTTAATCTGATTCTATTCCTATCATGATATTAAGGCTATAGGTTTTATATGCTACAACAATTACTGTGATTAACTCACATTACTTACTATGATTCTCATGACTTAAGTTTTATATGACACACTATTTTATATTTTTAATTTTATGGAAAACATCTTAGGAGAGATGCCACATTAAGGGTAAAACCAAGGAGGTAGGGGCATCTCTTCTACCAAAATCAATGATGACATGTACTTGGCCTACACCCTTTGGCATGATCAAAGAATACCAACAAGATTGAGCATGCCTAGCCATAAGAATATTAGTTACTGGGTCATGCATGTAGAATCCAAGAATACCAACAAGATTGATAAATTAAGGCTCATGCATAAAATCATAGTTAAAAGGTAAAAAACAAGATTCTTAATAATCCCATTAGAGGAAGTGTTACATCCTAATTCCTTGCTAAGAAAACATACTTGATTATCCATGGATTTTCTATAGTTGATATTTTGATTTGATTATTGCTAACTAAGCTTTGACATATATGCCATTATAATATAGTTGGATATTTCTTAGGTTACATGATTACATTGTTATGAGTTATTTGTAGTGTATATTCTTATATTATGACCATAATTGTAGTGTTTGATTACAAAGAGGATTAGTTCAAACATTAGTCATAAAAAATACAAAAGAATTCATAAGAACTAACAATCCAAGCCAACCTATTCAATGAGGTTTGAAAATGACAATAAGAATCATTTGAAAGAAAAAACATATGCGTACTACCTTCCCAAGTGATTCCACCATCCAAAAGTGGCTCCAAGCATGATTTCCCCCTTGATTTGGTGTTCTTGTCTTTGTCAACAATAGATGTCAAGAATTTGCATCATCTCAAGATCACCATGCATAATCTAGGCTCAAGATAATAAATCAAATCTATGACTATCAAATGAAGCTATTCTATTGAAAATAAAGCATTTATCAAACTACACAAAAGACTTGTGGAGAGAATCTTGCATTATAATTTTACAAAATTTGATCTTTAAAATGATGTTTTATACCTTTCTATTTATAGATTTTTGAAATGGGTCAAGATCAACCATGATCATCCATCTCAAGATTGAGATGTATGGCCATGAATTAATCTAATATTGCATAATAAATCCATAAATATCTTCATAAATATTTCAAAAGAGGAGGCATTAATTAGGCATGGATACCCATAAAACTGATATTTATTGCATTTATGGCTTATGGATGCCTCCCTATTGATCATGTCATTAGGTGATGTAGATATTCAAAACTAATTTCCAATAAAGAAATATTTAATTTACTCCATGGAATTCTTACTTAATCTCATAATTTGGTTTAATTTATGTAAGTAAGATTAATCATTTTAGTGTAATTCTTTGGAAATTGGTGTACAATTAATCAAATTGGTCAAAAATTCATATTACTGGGTTGTAATTTGACACAAGAAAAATTGGAAGGTGATGTTAGATGCATACAGACCATGATCCCATTAGGATGTTGTTGACATAAAATAACAAAGGTATGTGACGTTTACTAATGAATTAGAAGAAAAGAGTGATTTATGGCATCAAAATGTGAAATATTCATTTTGACTCAAAATGATTTAAGAAAATTTAGGAATCATATAAAATGCAATGCCCCATTTGGGGATACATTGGCCTAAATTGACACTTATAAATGACAATCTCAAACCATTTAGTATGTTTAAGTGATTTTGACCTAAATTGTGCATTTGATTACAATTTGAATAAGATTGAAAATTTCAACACAAATGGTGTTAGGAATTAGATGTCTACATTTTTACCCTATTTAAGAAGGTGTGGAGAGACATTTAGTCAAAGTAACATCTTTTCAAAGAAAATAGTTATCAAGAAAAAATTGTAAATGACCCATGATGCTCCCTTGAGAGGACATACTAGGATGAAAGAGAAGGATATACTCTTGAAAAGAGAGAGAAAATGAGATTAACCCATGGAATATATTAAATACAGATGAGCTAATACTTTTGTGCATTCATTCCAACATTGATCAAAATAATATTAGAATTTAATGGGCCTCAAGAATAGGGGTAAGGGGAAGGATACAATCCAAAAATATAATCAACACACTTTGAACACACCCAAAGCTAGGGTGCAAGTTATGTACTTTAGAATTGATCAATCCTAAGACAAGTTGCACACTAAAACATTACCATCATGGGAAACAATGTGGAGAGCTTAAAATTACAATAAAAGGAGAATATGGTCTCCAAAGATATAAGAAATAATAATTCACTAAATTAGAATAAATATGATCATGTGATAAACAATTTTGCCCCAGTAAGACTAATTTTGTCATTGATAAAGAATGGTTTGCCTCTATAGGGCTGATTTGATTCAATGGTCGGTTCAAATGTTGTGCCCTTGCATGGCCAAGTTAGAAAGAAAATATCTCAAGGATATAACCTAATGCATAAATTAAAAATGAACAAGAATAAACATAGATGTGATGGTGTAATGGATTTGAAAAAGAAATAAAAAACTAGGCATATGAGGATGCACAAAATGATGAAAGAGATGAAAATAAAATTGAAGATGAATGAGCTAAACCAGGATATGTCATATATCCAAGTGTTACTTACATAGTCCAAATGGAATTCAAGCTAATGTAGTTCACCCAGAAGTAGGAGAGAATGGAATGAGGGATGATGAAAATTGACTAGCGTTTGATTAAACTCATGATGTATGCCAAGAGATGCACTTGTAAGCATAGAGTTATATGTTAAACCTATTGAGCCTAGTTTATGCATGGTGATCTTGAAAGTTTTCCATCAGAGTTGTGTTGACATTTAGACTTGAATCCAAATCACAAAATTATTTCTATAGAAAAATAAATTAAGCATCATATGTATGAATAAATTATGAGGACATGGAATTTCAATTTGACAGAGTTGGTTTAAATGTGAATATTTTAGAATTAAGGATAATGGTAAAAAATGACCAAAGCTAGAGTTATAGTTATTTACATTTAAATAAAAACAAAGACAAAAAAAGTGAAACATAAATGAACCCAACTTAAAATCAAGATATGAACAATCAAGACTTAAGTAAGAACAAAAATGTTTAAAAACAAAGCAAGAATATCCTGATATCATGAGATCAAGATATAAATAATAAAGATTTATGTGGACCATCAAGATGTACTTAGAAAACAAAACAAAATAACAAGACCAAACAATAACTCAAAATAACAAACAAAATTCAAACAATTAAATAAACACACACGTAAAACAAAATGTTTTTCAAATTTTTGAATGTTTTACGAATGTTTTTGGAACTTTCTAAGTATCTCATCTCAATTGATAATTAAGAGATATAGAATGGTCTAGCTCATTAAATAGTGAGAGTGCACCAACATAAAATGCTAGTAAAATGGTAAGAGCATAATGAATATGGGTACTGAGTTGACCTCAACATGAATTGAGCACAACCTATGTAATCCCATTAGGACTTCAAGTCATAGTAATCTACCTCCATAAAAGGAGATGAAAAACCAACTAGGTCATAACAAGTTCACAAACAAAAATAAATAGTCAGGCAAATGATAATAGTAATGACTAGGTGATATGATAATGCATGATTGAAAAGCATTATAACTAATTTTTTGATAAATGGTTATAATTAGGAAACAATGTCATAATTATTATTTTCCCAAAGGTAATTATAATTAGGGGTACAATACCAATTTTTCCATAGGAAGTTATAATCAGTGATACTAATTAAGATGATAGATGAAAGATAACTTACCAAATCAAATGTCACACTACTTCCATAGATTGTCATTCAACATGGAATTCTAAAACTATTGAAACTAGATCAAAATGCTAAGTAAGATGGCTAAAAACAAGCCTTGGTTAATAGTAAATACATGGTATAAGAAAAATGATCAGTAGACAAGTGGATATATTAGCAACAAAATTGTCCCTAAGCAATGATATCTTTGCTCAAAAAATGGTGAGAAAATTCAAATGAGAATGTTCTTGAAAAATAGCAAGTGTGTTGGATAATTACATTCAAAACAGAAATAACATGGCTTAGGGGTGGCCGAGTTGAACTGAATATAAATTAAGCACTACCTACATAGTCCCAAAGGACCTCAAGTTAATGTAGTTCAAACAATGAGATAAAATGGGGAATAATTGTATAAAATTCCTAAAATAAAATGGTCTATAGGGTTTCCCATAAGACACAAGGAACAATAATGGAAAATTAAAAATGGTCTACTGCTCTTGATAACCTAGAGATACACATCCTAGTTAACATGTGAAACAATAAAAATGATCCACTATAAAAATTGTTACCCAATTCTCTTTTGGTATAGCTTCTTTATAAGAACCTGTTATTGATCTGGATTTCAGTAATTCATTCATGATCTTCATTGGTAATCAATTTATTTTCCTTCAAACATCAAGACAAGTTATCTTCATGACCTCTACAAAGGAAAGTGTATCTAGGGATGATAAATAATGTAAGGCAAAAGATAAATTGTAAAAGTGGGTAATTAATAGGTGGATGATAATGGAATGCATAATGAATCGGTAAATAATATAGATCGAGACATTCAGTCACATGTAATTTTGTTGTTTTTAGATTTGACATAATTTTGGTTGTGGTAGGGGTGAAAACCTCTCAATAAGACCACCAATTTTTTTTGTTGTTTAGTCTTGAGAGTAGCTACCATCTGATTATGTTGTTGATTGGTAATTGTATTGATTTATTCTTTAATAATGTCTTTATCAAGTAGTGGATAATTATTGTGCTCAGTTTTTGGTGCCCTGATGAGGTTTTCACCAGTGAATTTGTCTTGATTTTCCCATAGTGCCTCTGAAAAGGTTTCATGAAGAGATATTAGCATTTGATTTTGATTGTATTCTAGTACCGTCAAAAAGGTTTCACTAAAAGATGTTCAATTCAAACTTTTATTATCCCTTATCACCTCTAAAAATGTTTCACTATAAGATGGTTCTTCTAAATGAATATGATCTTGGTCCCTCTGATATTTTACATATGATATGTCACCATGGATGCAGTTCAACAAAGTGTGATTTTGTCAATCCTAATTGATGCTTGTGGGAGATGGAATTCCAATATAATGGCTATGTTATGTGGTGGTAGTGGGATGATGAAAGGCAACACAATCCTCATAGAATATACTAGCAAAATTTGTGTTAATGTTGAAGTAATCATCCTCAAAAAATCTAAAAAGATCACAAATATATTCGAATTGATCCACAAGGCAACTATAACCAATGTTATAATAACCATGACTATAATTTGATTATAATCTAAGTCCAAGTCAAGGAACTCTAAATCTAATGTTGAATTGATAGTGATTCTACTTCTGATGCTAAATATGATGTCGGTTTAGAAAGGGAGCTTGACTCTAATGCTGATTATGCATGTATTGTGGCTATTTATCTAATGATGTTCTATTGAATTCTTGATTTTGGAAAAGCAATGGCATATGATGGTATAATGGGCTCAATAAAAAGTGATTCATCTAGGAAGGGTTTAACATAGACTGGCTTGTTTAAGTGAAGCCCCACAAAGAGGGAATCACTTGAGGGAGGACTTGACAATCTTTTTTCTCAAAAATAGACTCCTCAATCAGTGTAATAAGATCAAGAGATAACTCTGTAAAGATTGGCTTGTCAAGGAGATGAGGCTCTTTAAAAATAGGTAAAATATGAATAGGTAACTCATCATAGGTTGACTCATCACAAATAGGTGTTTCAACAATAACATCATGATCTTGGTTAACAAGTGTTTACAAATTATCAACTTTGAACACATTTTGGTCCTCATAAGATGGTTCCTGAAGTGGTAATGGTTCTTATTTTGGCTTGAAGATCAACACAGAATTTATAAAGTGGGTAATAATTAGTTTAGCATGAACAATGGTTGGTGGTTCAATAATGGTCTCTCTAAAAATTAGACTATTAAAGAAGGGATCAAAAAATTTAGGTTCATCAAATGGATGTTCTTCAATAATAGGATCCGTAAATATAGGTAATGGGATAAGAATGGTAATGATGAGATGTTTCATAGTTGGGTTTCTCATGCAAACCAAAGGAGGAGGTCATAAAATAGTAACCTTCACACATTATGAAGATTGATTGCTCACACAAGCTAAAGGAGAATATCCTAAAATGGTAAGCTTTGAGTGTGGCATGAAAATCAAAGGAGGATATCCTAAAATAGTAACCTTTAAGTGTAGTGTGCAAATTAAAGGGGTAAGATGAGGATGATGTATAACAATCAGCATAGATTGAATTGATTTTCAATAAATAGGCTCTAAGAGAGTGACATCCTCAAATAAGATGGAATGCTCACGTCCATCATAAAAATACTATACCTTATAACTAAATCCATAAGATACCTCACTAAGAGTGTACCTTAGCATCATGTCTAGAAGGTTTCTCTTTACATTTTCCAAGATTTAGACTATGTTTTATAAATGTTTAAAAAATTTATGTGTTTTGATCTTTCTAAACAAGGTGACAAGGTAACAAAGAGACTATTAAAAGAGGAGGGTGGCATAGTACCACACACAATTAGAAGAATGATGTTCATGAATTTACTCAACCTTAGGTAAAGTTGAAATCATATGAATTAGAAGAGGGTATGATAACTCAACAATTTAAAATATAAACTAGAACACCAAAGTCTATATTCTTAGAGATACGTCAATACCGTAAAAACTAGTTCAACTTCGATGAGTTGATACTAGTTAACTAGAATAAATATACCTAAGTATAAAACTAGAACCAAATGGGTAGCACAACACTAACACATGGTAATAGGAATGGTAATCCAAAACTCAAAATCTTTGGTTGAAAGATAATTAAATAAATATTGACAACACAATAACAATAATGTTATCTATGAGATGTTTTATTCACTAAATTTGTAAACCCAAACATATGCCTATCTCTGAGAAGAGATGTCTAAGTTTCATTTCAGGATATATCTTCATGTATACATGTTTTGAAGGTGGGAGGAGGATGTGGAAGGTCACCAATATTAAGGGATATTAAGTAGTTTAACTTCCATGATTTACAACAATACAAAATTTGAGGAATTACTATTTTTAGAAACTTACTATTTTTAGACTACACTACTAAAATTGAAATTTAGGAAACTTCCATTAGGTTTTAGGGGGTAAAAATCCATTGAGTAAAGCTGCATTCCATCTCAATCATTCTCCTCAGTCTTAGCTTTCCAACGGTTCAAATGGTGAGTCAATTGGAGCTACGGTGCAAAAGTTATGGCTCCCAGAAGTTCTATCATTAATTGGGGTGGACCCGTCACCTGAATTGTCGCTTAAATTGTTGCCTAGATCAAATGATAGTATAAAATGTTATTTTATAACTTAGAGTGAAATTAATGCACAAGATGACTTACGTTCACCAATGATGAAAATTGATGATGATTCTATAAATATCCTTCAATCCAAATGGTAAATTGAACCCAAGTTCCCTCAATTCAAGTGAAAATGGTGAACCTAATTAACACATCAACCTTATGAACTTTGAATTTTAACTATCAATGAAAGACTTAAAATGATTTGGAAATTCATTTAGACTCAAATGGGCAGCATAACTATTCCAATGTAGATATGACAAACCATAATGTTTAAGATGAAAAATTGAATAAGGCAAAGATTGATTTGGATTTAACCAATGTAACACCTTCTTGTTCAATAAATTATGGACAACGTGTTTGGTCATGATGTGTGTTTACAATTAAGTTTTGATTAAAATCAATACCAAGTAAGTTAAGACCAAAAGATAAATGCAACTAAGTAATCATCTTAAACCTTAAAATGATAAGGTTGATTTGTATTATTGAAATCTTTCTATATACATACACTTGGAAGGAATTTTAAGTGTTAATCCAAAATAAAAGCACATTAATTGATAGGGTATTTTACATCCCCTTCTTCCAAGTGACAATACGATGATATGGAGCTTTAGGTTACTCACCCTACATCAACAATACTCCAAGGCAAGTGGGGTTGTCTAAACTTACAATTGATGACCATCTATATGGTTGCAAGTGTGACTAACACAAGGGATACAACACTTCAATTGAGTTCATATTGATCAACTTATCATGCAAGGGTCTATTTATTTACATCATGATTCCATATGTGGACTACTTAGTGAAATCCCTTGGTTGACCATACCTGACTCAAACTTTCATTACTAAAAGAGAGGTTAGATAATCAACCCTTTAGCTCTAGCATTATGTGTACCTTAATTTATATACCCTACCATGGAGCAGGATTGAAACACTATCAGGAGATGAAGCCCCGAGTCAATGCTTCCCTAGAGAACCCATGAGATGTAATGACATCCCCTTCACAAGCCAAATTGCATGAAATAAAATCTAAGTAAAAAGGTTTTAGGGTTGTTTTTATATCACCCAAACCATATGGGTTTTAGGAAGAGCCTAGACAACTTCCTTTTTACACCTTGGACAAAGGCACAATTATAATTAAAATGAACTTTTGATCACCCAAGTTCCCTTTAAAGGATGGGGGGAGAGCATACACACAAAATCCCTCTTGATCAAAAACTTTAATAATTAAGTGATAGATGAATTACATAAAACAACTTCAATAAATTTGAACTTTACATGAAAGTTGAGTTTTATAACACCAAATTTGAAATTTGAAGTGAAGTTCTTATCCCCTTGGCCTTAGTTTGTAAAAACTTTGAAAAACATACACAAAACATTTAAATAAACCATCTAATTTTCCTTTTAAAAACCAAAGGGAAGGTTCCCAATTCTTTTTAAATATCAAATAAAATGTTAAAAATACTTAATTATGATCAAATAAATACTTTTCCTCGTAGGTCCTATAAGAAAAATTAGATAGTCTTGTTTAGCTTTGAAGCATATTTACAAATAAAACAAACAACTTTAGATTTTTTGATCTTAGGTCTATGTTTTCTCAAAAATATAGAGACCGATGTTAATCACTATTGATTGATGTTAGTTGATACAAGACTGATGCCGATCATATCTTAACTATGGCCAATCAATAATGGTTACCTATGAACCTGGAGATAAAAATGTTATGCTCAAAAATACTTGTTAGCTCAATGGTTAGGATAAAATATCCAAAAGAAAAAAATTTGGATCAATAAATGTTTAGACCAGAGACTTATAAATCCAATTTTGACAAAAAAATTTGAATAAAGCTCAAAAAATGAAATTTTTACCTATATTTTCCCTTGCGACCCAACTGAGGCCAGTTGGCCTTGATCAATGTTGGTCACAAAGAATTGACACCGGTTACTGTGTAACCTATGTGTGCACAAAAAATGTTATAAAAATGGGGAAAAGACCATAAACATTTATGTTAAAGGAATTTTTAATGACTTTAATGGAAATCTAAGATTACCAAGATGTCTTTCTTATTTGAATGGATGCTATGGTCCCACCGGGCATGCCAAAATTTAGTGTTAGATTATAAAGAAGATTAGTTGAAACATTAGTCATGAAAAACAAAAAAGAATGCATAAGAACTAACAATCTAGGCCAACCTATTCAATGAGGCTTGAAAATGATAATAAGAATCTTTTGAAAGAAATCACATATGCATATTACCTTCCCAAGTGATTCCACCATCCAAAAGCAGTTCTAAGCATGTTTTTCCCCTTGATTTGGTATTCTTATCTTTTTCAATAATGGATGCCAAGATTCTCCATCATCTCAAGATCACCATGCACCATGCATAATCTAGGCTCAAGATAATAAATCAAATCTATTCCTATCAAATTAACTTATCCTATTTCAAATAAATCATTTATCAAACTACACAAAAGACTTGTGGAGAGAATTATACATTACAATTTTACACAATTTGAACTTTAAAATAATGTTTTATGCCCTTCTATTTATAGATTTTTCAAATGGATCGGGATCAACCATGACCATCCATCTCAAGGTTGAGATGTGTTTCCATGAATTAATCTAATATTGCATAACAAATTCATAAATACCCTCATAAATATTTGGGAGGAAGAGGCATTAACTAGGCATGGGTGCCCATACCCTTGATATTTATTGCATTTATGGCTTATGAATACCACCCCATTGATCTTGTCAATAAGTGGTGCAGATATTCAGAACCAATTTCCAATAAAGAAATATTTAATTTGCTCCATGGAATTCTTCCTCAAGATCATAATTTGGTTTAATTTGCCTAAGCAAGATTAATCAAATTTTGTGCAATTTTTTAGAAATTGGTGCACAATTAATCAAATTGGTCAAAAATTCATATTACTGGGTATAATTTGACTCTAGAAGAAGTGGAAGGTAATGTTAAATGTGTATAGACTATGATCCCATTTAGGATGTTGGTGACATAAAATAACAAAGGTATGTGACGTGTACTAATGAATTAGAAGAAAAGAGTGATCCAGGGCACCAAAATGCAAAATCGTCATTTTGACTCAAAATGATTTAAAAAAAGTTAGGAATCACATAAAATGCATTTCCCTACTTAGGAACACATTGGCCTAAATCGACACTTTTAAATGACAAGCTCGAACCATTTAGCGTGTTTAAGTGATTTTGTCTTAAATTGTGCATTTGAGTACAATTTGAATAAGATTGACAATTTCAACACAAATGATGTTTGGAATTAGATGTCTATAATAATGAGTTTTTATTTTAGCTATATTTTATGATGTATAAATATCATGTTATTATGGAGTTACTACCTAATAATTATGATTTTGAAGCAAGATAACTCATCCCTTAGACCATGATGGAGGAAGAGCATCATTAGAGAGGGTGATGTAGATGGAGATGTCAGAGGATGATAGAGAAAATGACTAGAACCCTACACACACCATATTAAATATTACATGTTAGAAGCATAATGGAATGATTAGTATAGTGTGTTTTGATGCTGATTTCATTTAGAATTATTTTCACATGGTTAGTGTAGCTTAATGGTTATATGGAACTTATCTTGTGTGATTGTGTTCCTGTCATATTCATGACTATTAATGTTTTTAAAGATGTAATTTATGTAATTAGAGTAAATTTGAGATTATTGATTAATGAATTTATTATTAAGTCATTATTACATTAGAGGTGATAATTTAATTATCAAATATGTTGATTATTATAATTAAAAATAAAATGAATAAAATATGATAATTAATATTTAGTAGGAAAAAATAAAAAAATAGAAGAAAATAAAAAAGTAATAATAATAAATAAAGAAAAAGTAGAAAGTTTTAAATTTAGTAAAAAATAAAAGAGGAATATATGGAATAAAAAAGGGGGTCCATATTTAAAGAAATCTACACCTTTTTCATAAAGGAATTAATTATTAAAAGAGGTTATTCTAATAAGAAAAGGGAGGCACACAGTTTAGAAGGGGGGAGACACAAAGAATAGAGAAGGAGAAAAGAGAAGTGTGACATAAGAGTGTAAAGGAGAACGAATTTTGAGAGAAGCATTACTAGGTAGGTGTCAATGTCTTGTGAAATATCTAAACTTTGTGTGCTTTCATAATTATAATGAACTGGTTGTATGCATGTTAAATTGAATTTTTATAGTAAACCAAATGGTGAATAAACAATAAATTGAATATAACTTTATTAAATTCCTAGATAAGGATATGGATGGTTTTCAGCCTCCTCATGCAACTTAGACATGTTACAAGAGACTGACGATCTATTCCTACACACACACACACACACACACACACAGAGGAATAAACTACGACTTAGTCACCTCATGAATATAATGTTATTAGATAAAAAGAGAAAGTAGTGATCTTCCAAACTGAACACCTAGAGAGTATGGTGATTTGTGGGGGTCGATCTTTGTGCCATATTGAGTTTATTTTGAGCCCTGTCACCTCAAAAAACTCCCACCTCTTATCTTAATATCAACTTTGTTTCCAAAAATTTACCGTACATTAATTAAATATAATATATGTGGTGATATTGGATAAATATTATATCAATGAGGATAATTATATAGTGATCGAGTATAATTACAAATACTCATTTTTAGAATACAATATAAATTTCATTCACAAACTATATAGAAAAGCTATAAAACTACAAGTAATTACCTAACAAACTATATGGAAAACCTAGTGAATTATAGAAAATAAATACATAGCATCAAGTGAATTATATTGAATAGAGTTTTGCAATGATCTATACAAAACATAGTTTATAAAATAATCTGACCAATATGCGAAGGATAGGGTGTGGAAAATGTTCCATTTGTTGATTAAAATAGATTTCAATCTTTGTACTATAAAAATAGAGAATTGTATCTTAGATGCAAGTAGCGAACCATTCAGTGACTTCTGATATACATAGGCATAACAAATAATATATATTTTATTAATTATACCTCTTGCATTATATATCTTGTTGTATACATAATAATATGAACATTCAATTAATTATGAATAGCTCAATGTATTTTGTTGTATAATACAAGCGGATATTCAAAAAAAAGAAATACATATATAAATATATATAATTGTATATGGTAAATATTTCATTATATCTTCTTCAATGGATATGGCAATAATTGGATATATATAATTGGATTTGTTATCTAACTAATTATAATATATGGGGGAAAAGTTGTACAATATAACTAATTGTGAATGTATACATATGGCATATTAAATGTATATAAAGTATGTGTTTTCTTGCACTTCAAAACTGGACATACCCAACTAAATACATTTATAAATACATTAATATGTCATCATTTACTATATATGTATGGTCCAACGATACTGGGGATATATAGTGGAGTGGAACATATGTATACTTTACAAAAAATATATAGTAAATGTATTGATGACATATATCAATGACTAATTAAGATATGTGGTATCTAAGATCTATGTGTGGAATATCTCATTTGTGTTTCGAATATGTATGTATGTGTATACACATAACATTTTCAACATTTTATTGATTAATGACACTTTATATCTTTCTGGAACCTATAAAGTCTTAATCTCTTTGAGTGCATGCCTTAAGGGGTGCACCAGGAAAGGGATGGGTAGACCATTGGTGTTCCTTTTACCACTTGCCATTTACACACTTGTCTCTTAAAACCATTTACCCCAACATTATTCTTCTCAGTCCCACCTCTTCCAGTTTTTTTCCTTTTTCTATCCTTCATTTCTTGCCTTAACACACTTTTGAATAATTGGCTATATTGGGATGACTGGGTCGACCCAATACAGTTTAGAGGTATTTTTCACTTTCTTGGCTTGTTAGCCTTTCAATCGACCTAGCTCAGACCTAGTGATTTGTCCCCAAAAACACACTGGGTTGACTAGGTTGACCCTATACAATTGATGTTTCTAAAAATATTTAGGGCAAGAACCACCTATATATACAAGTTCATTTCCCAACATTTCATAAGAGAAGAATTATTATCAAACATCTACTTATTGACCATTATACTTGAGGAATAAAGATTAGGGATCCATATTTTCTTTGGAGATATGGATATTGTTTTATGGAGAATTATTTTAGATGTTTATATACGTTGTGTATCCTAGAGCTGATTTATCTTGGTTATCCTTACATACCACAATAATTTCTTGTGGATCAACTTGGCCGAGGGAGAGATTGAGGCTCAACAGGTTCATCTTCAAAGATAAGTATTCCTAACTTTATTTATCCTTTGTAAGAGTAGATAGATAATGCATTTGTATTATTCTCCCATGTATTAGGATTTTTTATATATTGACATGAGTATGTCTTATAATAAATATTTAATTTAGTTTTTTTATTTCTTATAACCCCACTTTGTGCCATAAGATTTGGTTTGCACTAGATTAGATTTTACTTTTTGTTATTAGAATAAAGTGAATGTTTTAAACCTTGGGACTTCATTAGGGTTGTTGTGCAATTATGTTAAACTATAGGCTTTAGAAATCTTCTTATCATGATGTGTTATGGCAAGCAATCCCCTAATCGGGTCTATTTGATACATATATTGGTCATCCTCCCACTTAACAAGTGTATCCCAATCAAAAGTGTAGGTATGCTCTATCTTCTCTGAGCTAGGATTGATTTATAGAAATGATGCATGTCCAATTACATACATTCTAGTGAACCCAACGTGAAACTAACCCTTTAAATATTTCTTTCACTTTTTCATTCTTTTGATCTTCATTTTTATCATATATTTTGACATATTGGATCGATTCTATGAACCCAACTATTTTTTTTATACACAATTTTTTAGGAATAGGAAACTAGATCAACCCAGTCGACCCAATACAGGTTTCTAACCATTTAAACATATAGTTCAATCTACTAGGTTGACCTGGTTAATCCCTTATAGTTTTAACACTTTTTTAACAAGTTCTTATATAGCTTGATTGATTTTTTCGGCCCATTTTATAAGTTTCTCAAGAATACTTCAAGGTTCTTCATCAATAATCTTCCTTCATTTCATATCTAATCCACTAAGGTTCCTTTCTACATCTTTGTTTATTTCTTTTTTATCTTTCCTTTCATAGTTTTTATTCTTTAAAATTTCCCTTGCATAGTCAACTAGATCGATAATACCAACCCAATTCTATGTTCTATGTGTTTTCTAAAATAACTAGATCAACACTACTAACCCAGTTCATTTTAAAACCTTACTTATGTAGTATAGGTTTGACCCTATCAACCTTGTTCTATATTTTGTGCATATAGTGTCAAAAGTATACCTTATTTCAAGTTAGAATTAATCTCATATCTTTTAGTAATTATCTAACACTTTTTTCTTGTTGCTTGCATGCTTAAAATAGCTCACATAGTCTAATTAGGGAATTTTTAATTAATCACTTAGTTTCACTATTTCTATTTTATGCACACACAACCAAATCACAAAAATATAAATAATAAATTTAACATTTTATCTACTCTTGGATAAATTAATTAGATTTCATCACCAAGGAGGATGCCAACTTGATGCTCTGGTCAAATACAAAGTATGGTTAATGATATATTCTCACTAAGCACCTAACACCCTTATCATTACGGTGTGTGAAGTGAGGGGGTAGGCCCCAATACAAGGCCTATATCATTACCACTATAGTCCCTTTCATCCCAAACTACCTAAAACTATCATTAGATTATTATCTAGTACCTTTCTTATAGCCAACTTCTAATCACATTTAAAATCATATCTTAATAATTTAATAAACAATCAAGTTGACCAATTATTTACCTTTAATTTTTAATTTATTTTCTTTCTCTTTGTTCAATTGTGTGCATAAAATATTGCATTATCCAACATTAGTGCAAGATTTTGCTTTGTATGTTTCAATTGGGTTAGCTAGCATTAATCCAATTGATTCTTTGTGTCCTTTTAGTAATTACTTATTTTCATTACTTCCAAAGTTGTCTTGTTTCATTTTGAAATATATTTTTAGGATTGTTAAATTCCCTATCTATTATACTAGATTGACCCAATAGCTTTTCTACCTTTACTGGATTGAATCTACAATCCCTATTTTTGTATTGGATCAACCCAATTGACCTTGTACTATTTTAGTCACCTATTTATCCTTCTCTTTCTCATCTCTCTTCTTTTCCCTTCATCATGGACTTTTTGTTGGATAATGGCACTGAGTTACAGTGGATAGACATGATGAAATTTACCAATCCTAATAGGGTTTCCCATAGACAAAGTAGGGATCCTCTTTTGGATGTTAGTAATCTTCATATTTCCACTCACACAATGAAATATAGGATCCCTCCTCATACCTCTTCATATCTTAATCCTCTTTTCTCATTATAATACCAACCTGAGTTAGAGTATACTCCTAAAATGCTTTTCTTTATTTCTGAATTTCTTCAACATAGAGGAAAAGATCCTTCTCCTATTTATAAACTCATGATTAGTGGTCAAACCAAAGAGCCTCATTCACCTACTCCTATATTCTCAATGGGATTTGGAAGTACCACTTTCTTTGATTCTCAACCTCTTCCTTCAATTTTGACTCCTTATGCCATGACAGCTTCTTTTCTAACCTCTTCTAATTCCATGCCTAGTATCTTAACTAACATGGTAGGTTCTACATCTAGTGGACCTCTCATAAGGTCCACCATCCTTAATCCTTCCAATAGTTCATTTTTTTTCTACACAAGGGAATCATGCTTCTAGTGCTTCTTCCTCTCAACCATTCATTAGTCCATATTTTGATTCACAAGCAAATTTTGCCACTAGTACCTCAAATTCTCATAATTCTTCTCAAGCTCATATTAACACTAATAGTGGTACCCAAGCCACTAATACCAACATGAAAACCAATACTAATGCTTATAATTTTAATCAAACACATCAAATTTTGTTACAAAATCTCAATAAAATGAATACCTTTCAAGATCATAACATAAATCAAATGATGAGAATGAAAACCCACCTTTTTAATATTCAATCTCATCTGCAACCAATGGCTTGGGGCACAAATAACCAAAATGTTCCCCATCCCTCCCCCTTCAATATTCTTAAGTCAATCACATTCATCAACCTCATTTAGTTAATAAAACCATTAAGCATCTACAAAATTAACCTCTCACTACAAAAATTGCCAACATTGCTATAGGAGGTATCATACCTACAATTTCTTATAATCAGTCAACCGATCCTACCCTTCACCTTAAAACATTTGGAAATATTTAAAAGGATTAGATCAAATTAATTACTTTTGTTTCTACCAATATCATAGCCAAAACTCTCACAAGTGATGCCTTGGATTGGTATAATCAACTTAGAGCTCATTCCATTTCTAGTTTGCAGGACTTAATAAATGCTTTAATTCAAGAATTTCAAACTATTGATCTTTCTAAAAACACTTTGTCCCATTTCATTAAATGAAAACAACATGATAATGAAACTATCTAAGCTTTGTTAAGAGATGGAAGACTTTGTCAAACAAATGCGAACATAACATTGTGGATGACAATCTTTTTCATCTCTTTACAAATGCTCTCTTTCATAAACTTCAATATCGAGTCCACACTCTATCTCCACATACTTTAGAGGATGATATTGACAAAGATAAAATATAATATTTCCTAATGCATCAATTTTATCCACCCCAACCTTCTATGGGTACTCATTTATTACTTAAGAACAAAAATTATATTATCACCAATGATGGTGTTACCGACTCTTTTGACACCATTCAAAATGTTCAAGTTGTCATTCCTAAACCTTCTTCAGAACCAGCTCCTTCTTCTCAACAATATACTAATCCTCATTTTTCTTCACCCAATAACATCAATATTCACAAAGCTTTATCCTCGATTGAATTGCTTAATCGTCTACCCAAGACTCTTCCATGAGAGCTTGACCCTACCCATCCTATGAAATCCTGGTATGATCCTAACAAGTTTTATTGGTTTCACACTACTTAGGGTCATTATCGTAAGACATATAGACAAATTTATAATTTATGTATGGATTTTCTTCTTGGACCTAATTTAAATCATGATTCCATTATACATAAGCATCAACAAGCCTATGAGATTACTTTTAAGGACTATAAATCAAATGACAAAAATCAAGCCTTAAATCAAAAAAATGCTCATTTGGCTATCTATAAATATCCTTTACCTAATTATCAACCTATCCAAGAAAATAAATACAAGCTTAACCCTTACACCAATAACATAGAAAGTCTTGTTGAACCAACTTCAGAACAAAATATGGTTAGCATGACTAATATGCAAAGGGTGGTGGCTTTCATTGATTCCCAATCTATCTACACTCCTCCATCCCATAATAAATATTGTGTTATCTAGGATTCTTCTCCAACTCATTTAAATGAGTTGGGGAAAGAAGATATTCTCACTTTGGATGATCCAATTTTTTATTCTACCTTATTTAACACATCCCATTCTATTTCTACCACTCTTCCATCATCTTCTGATGCTAATGATAATCAAACTTCTACTAACACTTATTCTAATTGTAAAAATTAACTTAAACTAACCACTTCTTCATTTCAACATGATTTACCACTTTTTTCTAAACCTTCTTCTCATTTTTATCAACAAAAATTCTAATGTACTTCAGCTCTTCCTTCTAAGGACCTCCTTAACCATTACACACCTATATGTAACAACCTTCTTATGGGTTATGATGAGTGGGATCCCATCGTGGAGCTCACTAATCTCCCATCCTAAATTCCATTCATTTAGCTTATGATGACTTCCCCACATCATAAAAACTACCTCATGTAGCTATTATTTGATATGAATGTCCCTCACCCTCTCCTCATAGGATGAAAGGTAGCTTTATTAGGTTCTAAAGATAGTGTTTCACAACAATGTGAAGAGATGTCTATCAACATTGATGAAACTATAGACACTTTTCTTTCTATATGATTTCCCATAGCATCTATGATTCTCAATGTTATATTGCTTCATGTAGATGATCCTTATTCATTAGCACCCAAATCAATGATATCCAAATTAAGCATGTATTGATTGATGATGGTTTTGGCATGTGTGTCACTTCTCTCAATTTCATTAAGACTCTTGGGTATTTCAAATGAAATCTTAAGTCTACACAAAACACATGGAAAGGATATGATAAAATGCAAATGCCTCCTCTAGGTTGTGTGTGGCTTCCCATTACCATCCCACTTGTCACCATTCATGTGAAGGTGATGATCTTTAACTTCCTCCTTTATTATAACATATTTTTTGGTAGGTTATGGACTCACTGTATGAGAGATATCGATTCTTTCATAAACCAATGCATTAAATTCCCTCATAATAGAGCCATTTATAAGATTTAAGGTGACACTAACCCTTGGAATTTTGAATTATTCCAAGATCATGGTGTCTTCAAGATTCCTACTCATGAAGCTTTGCTAAGTGTTCCATTTCATGAGTCTCAACATCTGAACTTTTCTATTAACTCAACCCATGATTACAGTGGGCATCCTAAACTCATTGGTAACATTCCTATTAATATTTTAGATTTAAATGATGATGAGCCCAATGAGATTAATTTAAAGATCAAAACTTTTGATCTCTTACCTCATCTCATCTCACAGCTTCCTAATTCGTTAAAACCTCATTCTCACTAACTTCCTTATGATGACATTCCCATAGTCTTAACCAAAATTAGGAATTTTATTTACCATGCTTCATCAAATGACAAGGTGATCCCTACCTATCTCATTGATCTCAATACTCCAGATTATGATTATGGTTATTCCTTAGATTATTTGTTGTTAGGTGGTCTTGTACAGGCCCATGATGCTGAGATTATCCATTATCATTCTTCTTTGCTTGAGTATTTTCATGCATCTCATCATATTCCTTCACTTATAGTTCTTAATTTTTGCATTTTTCCCCTTTATCATAGGGTAGAGATGGTGTTGACACCTCTAATTTTTGAGGAGCCATGTAGGACCATGCTCATGAATCATTCTATGATCAGGCCTTACCATTTTACTAAGTATGTTAACCCTCATAGTTGGTTTACCCCTGAGGTTAGTGTAAGTCTCCTTAGACCCTCTATAAATCCCACTCCTCCCTCAGTAGAGCCTGCTATATTTGAACTTCTTCTTGATTATACTATATTTGATCATGTTTCTACTCCTACTATTGTTGAGTCTATTCCTACTTCTAATTCCATCACTCCTTCCATTGAGTCTAGTTCCATTCCTTCCTCGCACCCTCCCTTGGTGATGATTTACTTCCTTTACCTAAGATAGATCCTCTACCCATAAAATGGACTGATGAGTGCTCTCCAACTTCTTCCACTCCTATTTTACCTCCTTTCATGAGTGCTTCTACTAAAACCACTCACAAGCATATCTATTACTTCCATGGGATAGATAATAATTCTTCCACCCATTATCATAAATTATGGCAATATCTCGATACCTTACATCCTTTTCCCCCATCATCAGATAAATATATACCTCCCTCAAAGGTACTTCCTAAATATTTTCCCAAATGTGGTGATGTATATTTTTTATGGCATCTATGTGGTACCCATCACACTGATCATTGTCGCATCTTGCAATAACATCTAAAAAACCACCATATAGCCATTCTTGGACCTTCTTCTACTCCTCCCACATGTCATTCCCACAATAAGGATCCTCCTTCTTCTCTTATGGCTCCACTTCCAATGGATCCATGCCCTCGTATGGTCCCTTCACCACCTTATGTTCCTTCACCTATGATTTTTTCACTTATAGACCTTCCCTCACCTATGGATGCTTCTCCATAAATGATTCCTTATCCTCCTGTATATCCTACTCCCATGCATTCTCCTAAATAACATTTACCTAATTTTCCTCCTCAATATGATCCTTAGATAATTCTTAATTTTTCAATTGAGGAGATTATAAAAGAAGTATTTGCCCAATATTCATTGAATATTGATGAAACTTTAGCATCAATTTGACTAAAACTTCATAAAAACTTATCTGATGTATTAGATAATGTGCGTGGATAAATTTACCAGTATTTATGATCACATGCATGGTGATTTCACATTTACATTTGATTGTATGTGTGCTCTAATCTTATTTATATCTATTTTATATCATTTGACAATATGTTAAATTTTTGCTTATCTTATATCATGATTTCTTACTTGTTGTACTATATCTTGTTTATCTTTTATATTTTGCATATGATTGTCTTTTATTTATCATTGATTTCCCATCCCTTTTCCCCAAAGTTTTTCTCAAAACTCTATTCTTGTATCTTTATGATTGTTTTACTTTTTTATCCTTATTTTTTATAGATAATTTGTCATGGTGATTTGGTTATACCTAACCTATTCCCCTTGGTTATTATCTCCCTTTACCATGTGATCAGTTAGCAAAAAATCAATCTCATTATTATCTCTTTTTACCATCCACTTTGGATCTCCTTTTCCCCTTTTTTCTTTTTTCTATAAACTAAGCATAGGCATGGTTGAGACTTGAGATCACATGCTAGTTCATTGTCAAGCCTAAGTGTCTTAGTCAGTCTTTGTCTTTGGTTACTTAGCTTGATTTAGCCTTAGCTTACAACTCATTCATGTGTATCACTATCTCTTTCATGATCGATCATTCCATATCCATATGTAGGATGAATATTCAAAAATCCTTCAAAATTAAGTTAAAAGCCAAATCATTTAAATAAAAGGAAATGATATCAAAAGGCAAAATTATTATTAAAAGTCTAATCACAATAAAAGATATGATTCAATGCACATCTCCTTATTCTAGTCAAATCTCAAACTCCATAGTTGGCCTCATGGTAGAGTCGAGGTCCTTTGGAGTGTAGTAAGCTAGTAGATTAGAAGAGCAAAAAAAGAAATCTTTTATTGCTACCTAATTTCTCATGCAAGTACCCAATCTTTTTAGTAGACCGATAACTCTATAAGGGATCCTGAAGATTAGGGAATACATCCTGGGAAGGTAGGTCCATTTTATTTTTATTATACTAATATACCTTCATGATTTGATCTTAATATCACACCAGTTTTTCATACAAATCTTTGTGTCTATAGAGAATAGGTTTCCTTTGTGCATAGACAACCATTAGTCACTTAGTGTCTTCTCATGTCCTTAGTATGCCTCTTACCTCCTAAGTTCTTCTCATAAGATGCCTAATTATTAATTTTTAAATTAAATTTTTCACTCTTTATATCCCTTATATTTCCTGTTGAGAAATATTATTTTGCTGACTGATCACTCCCCTTGGGATTTCATTTTTGAGTTGCATTGTAAGACTATAGATAGGACCTAGTCATCCTCACAAATTACCATTTTTTCCTTCCTATTACCCACACCTTTAATTACCTAATTTTACTATTTATTCCACCCCAGTGGTGTTCTCTTTTTCAATTTATAGTGTAATACCATAGATAGGACCTGACCCTCCTCACAAAATTTTCTAATAGCCAAGTCACCATCCAAATTACATGTGTCAAATTTGAGATACGATCCGATCAATTATGAAGTTACACATCATTTTACATGCTTCCCATCTTGATTTAGTATGTTTTATGCTTAATTAATTTTTGTTTCTCATTTTTATCTACTTATTTTCCTAGTGCATATAATATTTCAACCATTTCTTGAATTTTTCATACTTCCCAGCTTGAATTAGTGTGATCAATTTAAGACCAAAGTTTTACAATTTTATTTTTCTTTCATACTTCCTAGCATGATTTAGTATGTTTAATTAACTTGATTAATTTATTTTTATTACCATTTTTTCCCTTTTACATACATTCCATTTTATTACTTTATTTTTTTATACTTCCCAATGTGATATTAGTATGATTTTACTTGTTTTAATTTGGTGAAAATATCTTTCATATTGGTTTAAAAACATATTCCTTTTTACTATCTTATTTTTCCATTTCTTGGTTCTTTTTTTTTTATTACACATTTCCCATCTTGAAAAAGTGTGTAGTACATTTTATTGATTGATTATATTTTTCCAAGTCCTTTTTCCCTATTTCTTTTTAACCATGCATGTGTCTTTCATAATGCTAGAATAGAAACCACATCTCCTATATTTCCTATAACATATACAACAAAGATAAATACATGTGCTAGAAAGAAATATATCCTAAGCATCCACAACCTCAACCATAATGAAAAAATAGAATAAATAATAATGACAACATACACATCCAACAATAATATGTCAAAATATATATATATATATATATATATATATCATGAATTTGATACAACAAATGCAACCATATACAATGCCCCATCTCTATGATTGGGTCCCATCATGTCTATCTCGTGGCTAGGCCACACTGCCTATTAAGGATTTAGTCTGACTCCTCTAAATGGTATGCTATAAAAATGATCTTTGGGATCTCAATCGCTCTAAGTATCCATATATATATATATATATATATATATATATATATATATATAATCATGAATTCGATACAACAAATGCAACCATATACAATGCCCCATCTCTATGATTGGGTCCCATCATGTCTATCTCGTGGCTAGGCCACACTACCTGTTAAGGATTTAGTCTGACTTCTCTAAATGGTATGCTATAAAAATGATCTTTGGGATCTCAATCCCTCTAAGTATCCTTATAGGTGTATTTCCCACATCTATGACTCCACCATCTAGATCTAAATCTCTATCATCTATGTTATTATAGTCATATGCATAGCTCTCTCATCTACTAGGGACTACCATGTTTGTAGCTTCCCTACACCCATCACTGCTAGTAGTTGCATCCTCTCTATTATACCCATATCTACCTCATTGCCTCTATAGCTAATCTAAACCAACTCCCTTGAGTTAGATCAAATGGTACACTCAGATCCTCTAGTATCATAGGATCGTATGGCTATAGAGTCTCATCTCGGATATCATGGAGTGCTCCCCTCACCAAGGACCCCCATCTCTCCTCCTCATCCTCACCTACACCTACAAAATCACACAATATATATATTAGACCACTATTATATCTCTAAATATATATCTATCTTTATTTCCAAACAAAATATAAGCAATAATTTAATTATCTCTTTTTACCTATCTATGTCTCAGCTACTATGGTCTCACCATCTACATGACTGCCTAACATAGTCTCCCTATCTATGCAACCTCCTAACACCTCCTCTATAGGTCACCTCCTCAGCTCAAACTTGACTATCATGGCTCATGTTAGTCTCAACTTGCATCTGAGTGGTCTCTATGTTGTCTCCTCTAGATCACCTACGGGGTCATCTAGGATGTTAATAGTTTCCACTCTCTCCTTTTCCTCCTACCTATGTCAACATCATGTCTTTGGTAATTTTTACTTATCTTACTATAATACTGGTAGTGGTACATGTAGTATATCTACCTTCACATCCCTATCCTCTTTCTTAACTCCTCATAGTGCTTGACTAATCCATGGTCACCCTCGATATGGCCTTAGTGTTAGCCTCACTACTAGTGGTCATATTCCTTTCCTCCCCTATACCTCCCTCACATGTCGATCCCACTACTCGAGCATTAGTATTGGTGTCACTAGATGAAGTAATCTCATCTACCCTAGCACCCATGCAATCAAATGTGGTTTTTTCCACTAGAAATAGTGTCTAACTACCTTTGTCCTCTCTATCATTGGTATAACTATGTCCCAAATTACACATGTAGTTATTATGTGCTCATATGGCTACCACACAATGTTTACACTTCTCACTGATTGTAACACTAACACATGGGACATGATTAGTGCTACCTAGTCCTCCTTCTATCTCTACACCCAAGGTAACCTATCATTGATTGCATGAGGCAACCCAATTGGCTTATATATGGGAAACCTCTCATATATCCAAGTTGTTAATAATATTATTGTTCCTATGGTCCTCTTCCCTCTAACTAACATCTCATACATATCATGTACCATCTAGACCCAGATGATAGATCCTAGGTCATATAGAACTCACTCTTATAATATCATCCCATTCAAGGCTACCATGAATAGTGGTACCTTACCATCTAATTTGTGACATATGACCCACTGTGTCATAAGGCCTATCATAGCCTTCTAAATATCCATAATCAGTGATTTATAGACATCAAACATACTCACTCTCCTACCTAGTAATATTGTTTCTAAGCCTATAGCCCACATAGTTAAGGCTTTCCTCTCCTCTAGACTATCTAGTACCCCTATGGTCACTTATGCTCCTATTATAGGTAGCTCTAGGATGACATGGACATCCTCTAGCATGATAACCTTCTGTATTATATCCCCATCCACCTCCTATTTGAAGGTGTTTGTTAATCATTCCCAATAACTAAGGAGCATGACTGATAGTTCAGCACTAAGGGGGATCTAATACATCTCTACTATCCCACCTAGACTTATAGATCCTTGTCTATCCCTATCTCTATTTGACAACCTATCTAACAAGTTTGGTAACCATGTCACATCCACAATTCTCCAAAATCTATGTCATCCCTACACCCAAGAAATAACAAAGGATGTATCATTTCTTCCATGTCATGTATAGTCATAATATATTCTGTTTACATTTTTAATTCAAAAACATGCCTAAATTACTCCATTTCATTCATTTTAGCTTACTTTTAGCCTTCTTGATCCTTCTTGATCTTACTTGGTCATTTCAAGCCATTATATCCCTCTTTCATATTTTTGTACACTTTTTTGTATCATTTTAGCTCTTTGGCAAACTTAGTTTGACCAAAATTTTCCTATCTTTTCACCTAGTTGACTCAAAAATCTAAGAAAACCCCCTTATTTTTCCTTCCCTAGTATTGAGTTTCCATTTTGGACCACTTAGCAACTCTAAACTAGGCCTTTAACCTATAGACTGCATGGGGGTCAACTTATACATACTGGGTTAGCACTATGGATTCTATTTATTTTATAACCTACTAGGTCAACTGAGTTGACCCAGTACCTTTTGCCTGTTGACTCCTTGTATTTTCCAAAAAAAGTGGACTTTTCTTATTTTCTACTGAAACCCTCCAAACCCATTTTCTATCTTCCTATTTTCTACCCCTAAAATCTAATTTTATTTCATTTTGACATCTATAAATGCTTAAAATTCAAAATTACTAAAAATTCACTTAATTTAATACAAATTTCAAAAATTAGTTTGAGATTCTTGGTTGCATACCTGTACTACACCTATTGCTGCCTCTACAGCCTCTTCCTATCTAGCATGTCATCTCCTCACCATCCTAGCTTATTTTCTCTCTAGACCTCTCTTTTCTCTCCTTCACAAATCAAAATAACAAATTATTCCTCTTTTTCCCCTATTTAAAAACACTTTTATGAATTTAAATCTTTCAATTATTGTCTTGCAGATTCCTTATTTTACTTATATCTTTGTTTTTACTCATATATTTTGAAAACCATAAAATTTTTTAGATTCATGATGACATAGAGATTATTTTCCACTACTATATGCCTTTTTTTAAAAAAAAATTGATTTTTGGCTATTTTTTGCACTAACTTCTATAGTTTCATCTAGTGTTCTATACATTAGACACCTTCCCATCTCTTATAGTATAATTATTTATCTACAACACTAGAGTAAGTTAAAGGTATGTGTTTTACCATTCTATCCTTTTATTTATATTATTTTTTTACTTACTGCACTTTACTTAGCATCAACATTGTGTGTTATCATGTTTTTATCTTGAAGCACCATCCCCTGTTACACCTTAGTGATATGTGATGATCTTCGAGTGGGGCATATGTATACACATAATATTTTAAAACTTTTATTAATTATTGACACATTATATCTTACAAGAACCTATTAAGTCTCAATCTCTTTAAGTACATGCCTTAAGAGGTGTACCAAGAAAGGGGTGGGTAGACCATCAATGGTTCATAAGATTTTTGTTCTTTTTTCCACTTTCCATCTACACACTTATCTCATAAAACCATTTACGCTAAGCTTATTATTCTCAGTCCCACCTCCTCCAATCTTTTTCCTCTTTCCATCCTCCCTTTCTTTCCTTAACACCTTTTTGGACAGTTGATTATACTGGGTCAACTGGCTCTTTCCATCCTCCCTTTCTTTCTTTAACACTTATTTGGACAATCAATTATACTAGGTCGATTAGTCAAACTAGTATAATTTAGGGGTATTTTTCACTTTCTTGGCTTGTTAGCCTTTCAGTCGACCTAGCTCATACATAGTGATTTGTCCTTGAAAAATCACTAGGTTGACCTTATACAACTGATGTTTTTAGGAGGATTTAGGGCAAGATCCACCTATATATACAAGTTCATTTCCTACTATTTCATAAGAGAATAATTATTAGCAAATAAGTGTGAGTAAACATCTACTTATTGACCATTATAATTGAGGAATATAGCTTAGGGTTCCATATTTTCTTTAGAGATACAGATCTTGTCTTGTGGAGAAGTCTTTTAGATGCTTGGATAGGTTTTGTAGCCTAGAGTTGATTTATCTTGGTTATCCTTATATACCACAACAATTTATTGTGAAGCACCTTAGCCAAGGGAGAGATTGAGGCTCAGTAGGTTCATCTTCAAAGGTAACTGTTCCTAGCTTTATTTCTCCTTTATAAGAGTAGATAGATAATGCATTTGTATTCTTCTCCCATGTATTAGGATTATGTATACATTGACATGAGTATATATATTATAATACATGTTTAGTTTAGTTTTTATATTGCTTCTAACCCCCACTTTGTGCCATAGACTTTGGTGTGAACTAGATTAGATTTTACTTTAATTTTGTTAGAATAGAGTGAATGATTTAAACCTTAGGACTCCATTAGGGTTATTATGAGATTATGTTAGATTGTAAGATTTGGAACCCTTTCTATCATGATGTGTTGTGACAAGTGATTCCCCAATCAAATCTAGTAGATCTCCATATTGGTCATGCTCTCACTTAACAAGTGTATCCCAATCGGAAGTGTAGGTATGCTCTATCTTCTCTGAGCCAAGATTGATTTAGAGACATGATGCATTTCCGATTGCATACAATGTATGTATATAGCATTGAATATTTTGGAATATTTATTTTTTTGGCATCTATTACATGTGATACCTATATACAAATTTGCATGTATAACACTATCTTTTCCAAATCCAACATGTTTCAAGTCTTTAAGTGTGTGTAAGTACTATTTACAATAAGTCAACAAAATCAAACTTACATAGGTTAATATGCATAGATGGCTATAAGGAACTATGTGAGTGTTTTAATGTTATAAATAATGGTGATTTGATATGAGTATAAATAAAATGTTACCTATGATAATTTATTTATTAATATTTTGGGAGTATTAATATCTATAATAGATCATCATTGTATTTTCTACATAGAAAAGTTATAATGATTAAATCATTGATCAAAATTATAATGATTGTTAAACTTTGAAAACCATATTTATATATTGGAAAGTAATTTTATGTGAAACATAGTATATATATAGTTAATATATATGAGGGTATTCATAATATATATATATATATATATATATATATATATATATATATATATCCCATAACTAAATGGATGGTTAAACTAAGTCAAAGGGTCTTATGGGTCTTGGAAACTATAAACCATATGAATATAGCCTCCTAAAGATATAATCATTTTTTAATGAAAGATTATGTTCACATGAGACATAACTTGGTTACCTGAATCTCTGAAAACATTATGGTTATTAGTATATATACATAAAATAATGAAAATTTGTGTGTGGTACATATTATGAGTATACCATATGTACAAATTTTTAGATTTATATATCATATATTTGTACATCATGATGTATGCCTATAAGTTCTAATTCTTTTTATTGATGGAATATAGTGTAAACATAAGATATACCTAGTTGGTATAAAAATGTATTTACTTGCTTATTATTTAGGATTATGAGACATTTTTTAAATTATAAGACTATTTATTTGCAATTATGTAGTTGTGTTCATGAACAATGAACTATGATATTATGGGATGTCATAGAGTGTTTTATGTTTGAAAACTAAAGTTTAAATGTATGTTATACCCAAGTGGTACAAACTGGAATTGTTATGTCTAAAATCTTTCTTATATTTGACAGACTAAATGTATGCATTTAACATGTTTTATGACAGCTTATAGGAATTAATGTATTATGTCTACTTATGGAAATTAGAATATACATTCTATTATATATATTATACCTAGTTGGTATAATCTTCACTTGTTTGCTAATTAATTATGTAATAAAAGATATTATGGAGATTCATTCATACATTTGATGAACTAAATATATGTATTTGATTATTTTTATATTTGCATGTTTTATGATTGTTAGTAATAATTAATCTATATGAATCTGTTGGTTATATATATGTTAACCAAATCATGCATTGTTGGTATTGAGTAAGTAGTGAGATAAAATTCACTAGCTTTCTAGCATCATAATGTCAGATGAAGGTAATCCAATCAAGTGGTGTGTATGAAATTTATTGATCCTAGAGATCAATAATTATTTGAAAACTTTGGCCAAAGTAATGTTAGTGAGACATTATCATTTCATGTGTATGATTTACATGATTGTGCCTTATATTATTAGAACAAATTTCTTTATGAAACATCGCATGTTTATTTTTAGAAATAATACAACACACAAGTACTAACTTGTCTCTATAGATTCTCATACCATCACTATCTTCTAATCTTTGAAAGGAGGGCCATTGCCTAATGAGAAATTGTGTATGGGGTCGATGGTCTGTGGTTGGTGTGAAAAAATATTTAGATGATGATCTCCCTCCCCATAACAGTACTTATTTGGAGATGATAGTTGAGATTACCACAGATACTAGAGTTTAGAGAACTTATGCTCTTTAGAGCCATGTATTTTATATATATGCATTTTATTATATTTATTATTGAAGAATTATCATGATGAGCTATAATTAATTACTTATTGTACATTGAAAGTGGTGGTATATTTATACTAGCCATGGATGGATATTTGTAATTACCTTCTATAATCAGTCATGATGTGTTTCTTATGATGATAGTAATTAGTGATGTATGATGTAGTATGCTTCATTTACAATTATTATACTTATATTATTTTATGTGGTCACTAATTATATTCTCATGGTGTAATATAATTAAATAATATGTTGGAAGTTTTTAAAAAATCACATTTTTCTTAGTCAAATCCAATGGGGTTGTTACCTGTGGTATCAAAGCTATAGATCAAACTCTAAGACCTAATGAATCCACTAGCATTTTCATATCCTTCTATTACTAAAAAAGAGAATGGTGAAATATAGAGTATTTAAAGAGGGTCTTTTAAATGTCTATGATAGTAACCCTCCATTTCATCCTAACCGATTTTCCGTTGAGCAAGAAACAAAGATTAAATTCTCATAGCTATGAATGAAACCAAGGATCAAATTTTAGTCCTGGAGATAAATTTTCATGGCCTTCAATAGGAAGTACACCATGATGTACCTGAAGAGCATCTCATTGACTAGGAAAACCCTTGAAATTTGAGAGCACAAGTTGTACCCATGTATGTAGTGTATTTTGGACTTTTAGTGCCTTAGTGCCAAATCATGCTACACCATTATTGGAGTCATGATATTTAGTAGATCCTCATGTGTGGATTGATGACTATTTTAGGTAATAAACATCCAAAATTCTTGGAATTATGTTTACCTATGTGGATGAAATGTTGTGTGTGGTACATTGAGTGTGCACCCTTAGGAGTAATTGTGCCCTTTTAGAGTTGTTAAAGGGTTGGTTACTGAATATCTTGATGGTGATGGTTGTATACAATGTTGGGTAGGAGAGTGCATAACATATTTATTGAGTCATGCACAAGAGATTCCTATAGTATTTTTGATCATTTAGATTAAACACATTGATAATGTTTACATCCTTAATCAAGTAACCTTTACCACTTGTATTTTGTATTGTGAGTGTTCAAAAATCATGAGATGATTCACACTTAATAGTATGTTCATTTAGATAGAGTATTATGTCTTAATCTTAGGTTTGGAAATCCTAAAGGACCATTTTTTGGATTGGCACCACCTAGTGTGATGGGAATTTTGTTTTTAGTGGAGAGTAGATGTCTTTGTTGAGAATTTTTGTGTGTTTTCTCATGGATTGTCACCCCATATGTTTATGTAGACTAGGGAGAGGTATCATATATCATAGTTAGCTTAAAATGAGAGTTTTTATTCCTTCACCCTCTTTTGACATCATTATAAGCCACTAAGTGGACTCACCTTTTCATGATGTTGATTAAGTGTTCCCTTAATCAGAAATTTGTTTCTAAAATGTTGTTTTGACAATATTCCTTGGAGTTCATGGTATAGTGTCTTCTATTTCTTATTTAGAGAGAATTTGTAGGAATGGAATGTATTAATACATTTATGTGGTTAATATTTGTCCTTTTGGTTGTGGAAACAGGTGGTGATACTACACTTATAGGTTTGGTAAGTAGGTAGTGATTATGGCAACTTGGGTTGTGATTTTTTCTTTATACCATGTAAGCGTATTTAAGAGGTTTTTTGTTGTGGATTTTTAGAGTCATACTTATCAGTGATACTTGAATGTTGACCATGCGAAGCTGTGAACCTTGAATATATATTAGTTTTAGATTAAGCTTTATAAATTTATTATAATCATTATGTTATGATTCACCCTTGATTAGATTGGTATTATTCTTATCTTGATTTAAAACATGTTGTTTTGATGAGATATTTATGTAGCTTTTACCTAGAGTGAGTATGAAATAGGATGTATGGAACATCGTGTTAGTCTAAGGGTTTGAGATAGCTTATAACTTTATGTGTAACTAACTAAGAAAATGGGGAGGCAATATTTCTCTTTTTATTTTTATAATGCTTTAAGGATGGTGTGATCCTTGGCCTTTATTTATTATGATAATTTTAATATTATTTCCTCTTAACCATGAATATAATAGAACTGGGTTAAGCTGTGAAATGTGATACCAGTTATGTTTGGCTAATGGAGACTAAATATAAACATGGAATGTTTGTATGATTCATCTTGGGAGGGATATTGATATAACTTGGATTATTTATTATTTTTCATTGATCTCTAAGATTTGTTAGTATAAATTTGTGATTCATTGAACCATGTGCACATTTTAAAGATCATTAGGCTATGAAGACCTAACGGATGAGTGGTGAATTAGGAACGTGATTACTAAGAGATGGGATTGGATCCTAATTAGTCTCACATTGACTTGGTAGTTACAAAGATTGGATCTAATAAGGGGAGCTTATTGAAACTAAGATTTGGTAAGTAGACTTGTCAAATTTAGTTGTATAGCTATACGCATGTATACTGATAAAAATTTATTTCTCAATTTAGTATACATTAGAAATGTATTATTTATATTTCATATTAATCATCATACTAGTTATTAGCTACATGGAATATCAGAATTATCGACATGTCATACTTATCAGGGCCTATGTAGAGTAGCGATGGTATTGACTTGTACACAATTATTGCCAATTCCTCTAAACACTTTTCTCTAGAATGAGAAAAACACTCTCTAGGTTAAAGAGCTATACGGGGGATGAAAGGCATCATGGAACTCTTTGGTCATTTGTTTATGACTTTTATGATGATTTCATATGATTATGATTGAAGATCAAATATGGAAAGTCAACGAATCTTTCGACAAGATATGTGGGACCCTTTAAGGTATCATAAGTGTTTAATCTTATAGTATATAGGCTTGTCTTGCCAGGTTTTGAACCCAAGGTGGTCATGATAAAACCAATTAGAGTAAGTGACACTCACAAACATTGTTTGCAAAATGAGGAGATGTGACAATGTAAGATATTATGGGACCAATACTCTAAGGATAAAACTACTTAGGAGGACTATGATGAGTTCTACAGGTGATTTCCATATTTATTTACTTGAGTTTATGCTTCATACTATGTTATTTTTATGTTGAATAATATTTTTAATTCATAACTTATGTTTGAATAAGTGTCACTTGGGAAAATGACTAGCTTTAGGGGGAAAGATGTTACATCATGATTCCTTTCTAAGCAAACTTACTTGATTATCCTTAAATTTTTTATAGTTGATAATTTAATTTGATTATAACTAACTAAGCTTTGAGATATATGTCTTTATGGGATAGTTCGACATTGCTTAGGTTACATGATTACATTGTTATAATTTAGTTATAGTGTATGTTCTTATATTATGATCATAATGAGTTCTTATTTCAATTATATTTTGTGATGTATAAATGTCATGGTGTTATGGACTTACTACTTAATTATTATGAGTTTGACATAGGAGAAATCATCCCTCAGAGTGTGATAGAGGGAGAGCATCATTAGAGAGGGTGGTGTAAATAGATATGTTGGAGGATGATAGAGAAAACACCTAGGACCCTGTACACAACACATTAGCTATTAAATGTTATATGCATAATGAAATGGTTAGCATAGTGTATTTTGATGTTTCTTGCATTTAAAATTATTTAAATTTGGTTAGTGTAGATTAATGGTTATATGGAACTTATCTTCTGTGATTACATTTTTGTCATATTCATGATCATTGATGTTTTTAGAGATGTAATTTATGTAATTAGAGTAAATTGGAAGTTATTAATTAATGAATTTATTATTAGTTTGTTATGGCATTAAAGTGTAAATTTAATTAGCGAATATATTGATTATTGTGATCATAATTAAAATAAATAAAATATGATAATTAATATTTAGGAGGAAAAAATAAAAAATAAAAAAACAATAATAAATAAAGAGAAAGTAGAAAGATTTAAATTTAGGAAAAAATAAAAGAGGAATATATGGAATTAAAATTTTAAAAAAAGGAGGGGGGGCAAGTTTTAAAGAAAGCAATGCCTTTTTTGTAAAGGAAAATACTATTAAAAGAGGCTATTCTAAGAAGAAAAGGGAGGTACATGGTTCAGAAAAGGGGGGAGACATAGAGAATAGAAAATAAAGAGAAAAGTGAAATGTGGCATCAGAGCGTAAAGGAAAAAGGATTTTGAGAGAAGCATTACTAGGTAGGTGTCAATGTCTTTTGAAATCTCTGAACTTTGTGTGATTTCATAATTATAATAAACCGTGATGTTCCCAAAATTAGCTACACTCATTTTTGGAACAACCCCTACGAAACTTATCATTTTCATATTTTTCTGTCTAGGTTCATCTTTTAAGGCAAGTTTCTCTTGATCTCAAGTTTTGTCGACTAACATCTTTGAAAAGGTTGCGACCTTTATTAGTTATGATTTCCCAACAAACGTGAAATTCATTATGATTTTAATGTGATCAGAATGTCCAAATTTTGATAAATTTCTAAGAGTTAGTGTTATTTTTCAGCAAATATGCAAAAGCGGCAAATTTTGCCGCCATTGCATATTTTTTAGCAAATATGCAAAAGCGGCAAATTTTGCCACCATTGCATATTTTTTAGTAAATATGCAAAAGCGGCAAAATTTGTCGCCATTGTATATTTTTTAGCAAATATGCAAAAGCGACAAATTTTGCTTCCATTGCATATTTTTTAGCAAATATGTAAAAGTGGCAAATTTTGCCGCCATTGCATATTTTTTTTAAAATATGCAAAAGCAGAAAAATTTGCCACCATTGCATATTTTTTAGCAAATATGCAAAAGCGACAAAATTTTCTGCCATTGCATATTTTTCAGCAAATATGCAAAAGCAACAAATTTTGCCGCCACGGCATATTTTTTCTCTTTTTACTTCTCTATGCATGGGCGGCAATTTTTACCGCCCATGCATACCTTTCTCTCATTTTTACTATCTTTGAAAAAAAATTATTTCCCTATTTTCTAAGCCTGCTTCCCTTTTGCTTTCTAATCTGCTCACACCTCATCCCTTTCAAGTGCATTTCCCTAAGCGTGACCATCAAATGTGTAGTTTTACCAGATTGCTAATTTTTTTCCTGATTGCACAATCACGATTCTTACTGCAGTTTCTCTAAAGGATCCATCTTCATCGATGTCTTTTCAACCAAAGTTCTTCTAGATCACTAAAGTTTCTCTAAAGAAGTCGAAGACAATGAAGTACAAGTATCAAGGTGTTTTTCCAATCACCTCAATTGCTTTTAATGTTGATGACATTAAAGATATAGAGATTGGGCACATGGATATGGTCGAGTTCATAAAAAAAACTAAATCAAGCAATCCCAGCCATGAAATGAAGAAGACTAGAAATAAAGATTGAAGCTATTCTTCCATGCGTTATTCAAAATGCACTTTGTAACAGACTTGGGACATTTGCACATGTACTTTTTTAATATGTAATTACATGTGAAAAATCCAAAAAATATCTCAAAGTCAATGCTGACTCAAATTTGACTAGGTTTTCAATATTTTAATCTTTTTCCAATTTTGAAGGTTTATCCCTATTTATAGAGGGAACCTCTTTTGTAAAAGTATCTCTGATAATTGAGAGCAAAAACTCTGCTAAAATTGAGACACTTCTTGAGACTTTGTGCTCAACTTGTAAATCATATTTTATCGAATGAATGAGAAACAGGTTTATTTCAGACTTTGTGTTGAAATAATTTGTGTTATTTAGGAAATAGTCCTTATGTCCTCTTTCCTGATAATCTCTTATCTGTTTGATTTAATAAGCAAAGTGTGTGTGTTGACATTATCTGAGGATGTTTCTAAAAAATAGAAGAAAGACTTTGAGCTACTTTTATCTTGGTGATCCTATTATCTTTTGTAGTTTTAGGCGAAGACTTTGTGCTTCATTTCACTCTACGGTTACGCGTATTTCGAATCGGTGAATGAGACAATGGAAGACTTTGTGCTTACGTAAGTTTTTTTGTTAACTTTGTGACCTACTTCAGGGGATTTTATGCTCTATGCTAGATACCATTCCTAAAAGAAGAGGAATGTTCTTAGCTAATGACCTGGATTTCTCTCTCTTGTTCCTTGGACATCATCTCTAAAAAAAGAGAGGTGGATGTTGTTATACTACCCTGAGTATTATTTTTTTCTTACTTATATATGTACATATAGCATATAAATATTCATAGGAAACCTCCCCTTGATGAGAGGAGAGATTTACCTCCTCCAGATGTAGTAAACCCACACTTTTTGTGGCATAAATCTCCTTGTGTTGTGGTTGATATACCCATTTTGTCATCAGTTAGTTGACGATAAAATATTCACCTAACAACTTTTTAACGACTCCACTGGGGATGAATGTGTAGTCTAAAGCCTCAAGTTTCATATTGAAGCAGTTCCTTCCCTTATCCATTATATTATAGACTCTAGTGACTTTGTTCCATGTCTTACCCATTATCATTATAGCCTTACCATCTTCATCTCTATTATATTATCTGGTTTGCAAAACTAGAGCCACTGAGAAAAAGAGCACACAGTTTGAATTCTAAAACTTTAAGCTGAAGCAGATCTTGCTCTTTTTCAATTTTTGTTCTACAATCTGGCAACTCCATGTTATATCAGAGGCCAAAAATCCCAAGGTGTTGTTGACCCTACTTTTGAGTTGGTACAGCAGAGTAATTTTGAGTTGTTTTCTCCACAACCTCACCTTAGACGAACTAGGAGTCTTCCTCCTAGCCCTACCAAGCCACCAACACAAGGTAAAACTTATTTTTCTACTACTAGCCAAGCTTTACCTATCCACGCTCCACCTAGATTAGTGATTCCACTTTTGCATAATCAAATCATGGCTCAAGGCCCTTGGGGTAATTCTTTTGGTCCCCTAAACTTGACTCCACCTCTGCATGAGCTTCCACACAGTTCAAAAAAGAATTTTCCTAAATTCTATGGCAATAAGAAGGTTCATCCTGATGAGAATATTTCTACCTTCTCTATATCATGTGGTGTGATAGGTGTGGAATATGAAGATGTGGTAGTGAGACTTTTTGTAGAAACTTTACAAGGCACTACCGTGGATTGGTTTTACAACCTTCAAGCTTAAACTATAATTGACTAGAATACACTCAAATCTAAGTTTGAAGTTAGCTTTAAACCTACTGAAAATGCACATGCCTTATTGGCTCAGCTCACGCAAATGAAGAAGGAACCCCATGAGCCCATGAGATATTTCATAGCAAAATTCAATAAACTAAGGAACCGGATTCCTACCATTACTCAGCCAATGCCAAAGAATCTCAAGTGCTTTTTCATCAACTCGCAACTTCTTGAAGTAATTTTTCTATTGAGGTGGGCCAGCCCTATGGATCTCGCTATGGCTCAAGACTTGGATATTGAGGTAGAATATGACCTTATCTTGGCAGAGAAGATAAGGAGAAATCCAAACAGAGGTAAATTTTCTCCTTCTTTTGAATACTCCCCTTCAGCCACCACTCATCCAATGGTGTAAAAGCTAACAAATGAATTACTGGTCCTCAGAAGACAAGTGGCCCAAGTTATGTCTACTTCTCCTAATTGGGATATGCCAAGGAGGACATTTCATAATTAGGCATACCAAGGCAATGCTGCTAGGAATTAAGGGCAGCCAAATCGTCTTTCTCCCCCACAGAGGAACCTCGCCCTTGAAGCACCTCCAACCAACTCAGCAGTTAGATATTTATAAACTAAGCATGATTTCTCTTTCCAACCTGAGTTTGATCAAGAAAATGATGCTGGTCTCTTCATGGAGGATCAAGAAGAATCAGCTGGCGACTCCCACATTGGTTTCCTAAACTATCAGAATGAACCCAGAAGAGAAGGCAATACAGCTGAAGGGTCATATGCTATATTCACCTGGTCTAAGAATTAATTAGCTCAATAAGCTGATAAGCAAAAATCAGAGGAGTGACCTCCACTAGCAATTTCAATTGCTAAGCGGGGATCCACTCTTCCTTTTCAGCCAAAGGACCCAGTGATTGTGAGAAAGGTAAGTACCTTAAATGCCCCTATGCCTTCTACTTCAAATTCACAGTCCAGTCCTCCCCCTTTCAAAAATAAAAAGGATGAACTCCCATCTTCTGCTCCTAACTCATTCCAGGCATTTGATATCATTGACCATATAAAAAAAACTAAAATTTAAATGTCTAAATTTGAATTTTTGCAGTCCCATCATAAGTAATTAGACAAACTGGTTCAATGTGTTAAAAACCAAAATATCCCTATTGAACTAGCAATTTCCAAAGTGACACATGATTCCCCCAGGAGCATGCCTATCCCAAACAATCTTTTTATTACCCCTCTTACTGTCCCTGGGAAAATAGAGCCTTTCTATGTTTTCCTGTTGATAAATGGTCACTAGCTCAACAATTGTGTCATTGATTTTGGGGCTTCAGACAATGTCATGCCTGCTAAAGTGGTAGAATCTTTGGGTCTCACACTGACCAAGACATTTGGGAGATGTTTCTCCATGGAGAACAAACAAGTGCCACTGTTGGAGCAAATTAAAGACACCCAATTTGCATTTTTTGCCTTTCCAGACAAGCGAATCAAGATGACTGTCCTAGTGACTGATTTCCCAGCATCATATGGCATCCTTCTTGGGTAGAACTTCTGTAAGGATGTTGGAGGGGAACTAAGCATGGACTTGTCTCAGGCAAGAATCCGTGTGAAATGTGTAATGCAGAGGTTGCTTCCTGAGAGGGAGGCAAAATATGTTATCACTCAAACATCAAGGCCTGAAGCTCAAATTTTATTTGAGTCTTTAGGTAGGGGTAATTATTTTCTATCTACTAAAGATATTCATGTTTCAGCAGATGAAAATCCTATAAGTGACGATCTAAGAATTGGTTCAGATGGAACAACACCAAGTATGCCTGATAGTGTCAATGATTGGTAGGTGTTGAATGTGAACAATCAAATCATGTGCTAGACTGAACCAAAAGAGCAACCAACTATGGTAATGGACCATGCTGTTGCGCATCAAAATCAGGAAAAGAAACTTTTTGCCAAGAGAGCAAAGATTCATGGTTTTTGGATTAAAATTCAAGTCTTGATATGGGGCAAGAGGAGAAAACCAAAGGGAGGACACAGAAAATTGGTTTCCTAGTGGAGAGTTCCATTCACCCATCACCGATTCTAGGGAGAAAATGGCTTCTTGTTGGTTTATCAGGATAGAGCACCATTTTCACTACCTCTCAGGGGGCAACATCTGAAGTACTTCAATTCTTGAAGCATCAGATAAGATCATTTGTGCATATGTACATTTGTATAGTCTTTAGTTCTTTTTTGTGCCTTTTCTTTTCAATTTCATTTTTGCCACCTTGCTTTCTTGTTGGTTAGCACAACTCCGTAGCCCAATGGCTTGGATGAAGGCACTTAGAGACTAGTTTCTAATCCTGTCAATCGATTTGATCAATGGAAGTTCCCCAACAGGAGGTAGTTGTTGTTTCTAAAATTAGCTATGCTCATTTTTGGAACAACCCCTATGAAACTTATCCTTTCATATTTTTCTCTCTAGGTTCATCTTTTGAGGCAAGTTTCTCTTGATCTCAGGTTTTGTCGACTAACATTTTTGGAAAGGTTGTGACCTTTCTTAGTTATGATTTCCCAACAAACGTGAAATTCATTATGATTTTAATGTGATCATAATGTCCAAATTTTGATAAATTTCTAAGAGTTAGTGTTATTTTTCAGTAAATATGCAAAAGTGGCAAATTTTGCCACCATTGCATATTTTTTAGCAAATATGCAAAAGCAACAAATTTTTTCACCATTGTATATTTTTTAGCAAATATGCAAAAGTGGCAAAATTTTCTGCCATTGCATATTTTTCAGCAAATATGCAAAAGCGGCAAATTTTGCCACCATTGCATATTTTTCAGCAAGTATGCAAAAGCAACAAATTTTGCTGCCATTGCATATTTTTTAGTAAATATGCAAAAGCGGCAAAATTTTCTGCCATTGCATATTTTTTAGAAAATATGCAAAAGTGGCAAATTTTGCCACCATTGCATATTTTTTAGCAAATATGCAAAAGTGGCAAATTTTGCCGCCATTACATATTTTTTTAGCAAATATGCAAAAGCGGAAAATTTTGCCACCATGGCATATTTTTTCTCTTTTTACTTCTCTATGCAAGGGCGGAAATTTTTACCGCCCATGCATACCTTCCTCTCATTTTTACTATCTTTGAAAAAAAATTATTTTCTTATTTTCTGAGCCCGCTTCCCTTTTGCTTTCTGATCTGCTCACACCTCATCCCTTTCAAGTGCATTTCCCTAATCATGACAATCAAATGTGTAGTTTTCCTAGATTGCTAATTTTTTTCTTGATTGCACAATCACGATTCTTACTACAGTTTCTCTAAAGGATCCCTATTCATCGACGTCTTTTCAACCAAAGTTCTTCCAGATCACTGAAGTTTTTCTAAAGAAGTTGAAGACAATGAAGTACAAGTATCAAGGTGTTTTCCAATCACCTCAGTTGCTTCTAATGTTGATGACATTAAGGATATAGAGATTGGGCACGTGGATATGGTCGAGTTCATAGAAAGAACCAAATCAAGCAATCCCAGCCATGAAATGAAGAAGACTAGAAATAAAGATTGAAGTTGTTCTTCCATGCTTTATTCAAAATGCACTTTGTAACTGACTTGGGACATTTTCACATGTACTTTTGTAATATGTAATTACATGTGAAAAATCTAAAAAATATCTCAAAGTCAATGCCGACTCATCTTTGACTGGGTTTTCAATATTTTAATCTTTTTTCAATTTTGAAGGTTTTTCCCTATATAGAGAGGGAACCTCTTTTGTAAAAGTATCTCTGATAATTGAGAGCAAAAACTCTACTAAAATTGAGACACTTCTTGAGACTTTGTGCTCAACTTATAAATCATATTTTATCGAATGAATGAAAAACAGGTTTATTTCAGACTTTGTGTTGAAGTAATTTGTGTTATTTAGGAAATGGTTCTTATGTTCTCTTTCCTGATAATCTCTTATCTGTTTGATTTAACAAGCAAAGTGTGTGTGTTGACATTATCTAAGGATGTTTCTAAAAGATAGAAGAAAGACTTTGAGCTAATTTTATCTTGGTGATCCTTTTATCCTTTGTAGTTTTAGGCGAAGACTTTGTGCTTCGTTTCACTCTACGATTACACGTATTTTGAATTGACGAAGGAGACAATAGAAGACTTTGTGCTTACGTAGGTTTCTTTGTTAACTTTGTTACCTACTTCAGGGGATTTTTTACTCCATGCTGGATACCATTCCTAAAAGAAGAGGAATTTTCTTAGCCAATGACTAGGATTTTTCTCTCTTGTTCCTTGGACATCATCTCTAAAAAAAGAGAGGTGGATGTTGTTATACTACCCCAAGTATTATTTTTTTCTTACTTATATATGTACATATAGCATATAAATATTCATAGGGAACCTCCCCTTGATGAGAGGAGAGATTTACCTCATCCAGATGCGGTAAACCCACACTTTTTGTGGCGTAAATCTCCTTGTGATGTGGTTGATATACCCATTTTGTCATCAGTGAGTTGACGACAAAATATTCACCCAACAAACCGGTTGTATGAATGTTAAATTGAATTTTTACAATAAACCAAATGGTGAATGAATAATGAATTTAATATAACATTATTAAATTCTAGATAAGGTTATGGATGGTTTTCATCCACCTCATGCAACTTAGACATGTTACAAGAGACTGATGATATATATATATATAGGAATAAACTACAACTTCATCACCTCTTGAATATAATTTTATTAGATAATAATAGAAAGTAGTGATCTACCAAACTAAACACTTGGAGAGTATGGTGATCTATGGGGGTTGATATTCATTCCGTATTGAGCTTACTGTGAGACTTGTTACCTCAATTAATCCCACCCCACGGCTTAAGATCTACTTTATTTTTAGAAATATATCATGCATTAATTAAATGTATGATATGTGGTGAAATAGATAAATATTATAGTAATGAGGATAATTATATAGTGATATTGTATAGTTATAAATAGTCATTGGTAGAACACAATATAAATTCCATTCACAAACTATATAGAAAAGCTAGTGAATTGCATGTAATTACCTAGCAAACTGTATGGAAAACCTATCGAACTATAGAAAATAAATACATAGCATGTAGAAAACTATATTAAATAGAGTTTTGCATTGATCTGTACAAAACAGAGTTTATAAATTTGTTTGACTGATATGCAAAGGATAGGATGTGGCAGAGGTTCTGTTTTTTTAATAAAATAGACTTTAGTCTCTACACTATAAAAATAGTGAATTGTATCTTAGATACATGTATCAAACCATTTAGTAACTTTTGATATACATAGGCATAAAAAATAATATATATTTCATTGTGTACACCTATGGTGTTATATATTTCATTATATATACCTCTTGTATTGTATATCTCGCTATATAAATAATAATATGAACATTCAATTAATTATGAATAACTCAATGTATTTCACTATATAATACAAGTGGATATTTAAAAAAATACATATATAAATGTAGATAATTGGATATGGAAATTATTTTGTTGTATCTTCTTTGCTATATATATATATATATATATATATATATATATATATATATATATATATATATATATATATATTATCTAACTAATTATAATATATGGGGGAAATGTTGTGCAATATAACTAATTGTGAGTTTATACATATGGCATTACATTTGTAAATACATTAAGATGTTATCATTTATTATATATGTATGGTATGGGGACTACTGGAGATATATAGTGGAGTGGAACATATATATAATTTACAAAAAATATATAATAATTGTATTAAAGACATATATATCAATGGCTAATTAAGATATGTGGTATCTAAGAGTTATGCATGGAATCTCTCATTTGTGTTTTGAATGTGTGTGTGTGTAGCAGTGAATATTTTGGAATATTTTTTTGCATCCATTACATGTGATACCTATATATAGATTTGCATATATAGTGATATCTTTTATGGATCCAACATGTTTGGATTTTTTAAGTGTGTGTAAGTACTATTTACAACAAGTTGACAAATACAAACCTACATAGGGTAATATGTATAGAAAACTATAAGGAATTATATGAGTGTTTGAATGTTATAAATAATGGTGATTTGATATGAGTATAAATAGCATGTTACCTATGATAATCTATTCATTAATATTTTGAGAGTATTAATATCTATAATAGATCATCAATGTATTTTCTGAATAGGAAAGTTATAATGATTAAGTCATTGATCAAAATTATAATGACTATTGAAATTTGAAAACCTTATTTATATATTGGAAATTACTTTTATGTGAAACATAGTATGAATATAGTTAATATATATTAGGGTATTCATATAGAAAGTATATCTATACATTGATTTGGGTATTCATATAAAATATAACATATATAGGCGTATTGGGTCATATGCCTAAACCCATAACTAAATGGATGTTTAAATTAAGTCAAAATGTCCTTTGGGTCTTGAAAACTATAAACTAGATGTATATAGTATCCTAGAGATATAATAATTATTTGAATGAAATATTATGTTCACATGAGACATAACTTGGTTACCTAATTCTTTGAAAACATTATGGTTATTAGTATATATACGTATAATAATGAAAACTTATGTGTGGTACATATTATGAGTATATTAATATGTACAAGTGTTTAGAATTATATATCATATATTGGTACATCATGATGTGTGTCTATAAGTTATCACTCTTTTGATTGGTGGAATACACCATAAACATAAGATATACTTGGTTGGTATAAAATTATATTTGCTTGCTTGTTATTTATGATTATGAAACATTTGATTCTTAAAATTATAGGACTAGTTGTTCATAATTATGTATTTTTTCTCATGAACAATGAAATGTGATATTATGGGATGTCATAGATTGTTTTATGTTTGAAAACTACAGTCTAAATGTATGTTATACCTAGGTGGTACAAACTAGAATTGTTATGTCTAGAATCATTATTACATTTGATGAACAAAATGTATGCATTTAGAATGTTTTATGATATCTATTAGGAAGTATTTTATTGTGTCTATTTATGGAAATTAGAATACATAGTCTAATATATATATTATATCCAATTGGTATAATTTTTACTTATTTTCTAATTAATTATGTAATAAATGATATTATAGAGATTCATTCATATGTTTGATGAACTAAATGTATGCATTTGATTTTTCTTATGCTTTCATGTTTTGTGATTGCTAGTAGTAAGTAATATCTATGAATCTATTGGTTATATATATATATATATATATATGTTAACCAAATCTTCTATTATTTGTACTGAGTAAGTAGTGAGATGGACTTCACTAGCTTACTAGCATTACATGCTAAATGAAATTAATTTGACCAAGTGATTTGTATGAAATTGACTGATCCTAGAGATTAATAACTATTTTTGAAATTTGGTTAAATTAATGTTAGTGAGACATTGTCATTTCATGTGTATGATTTACATGTTTGTGTGATATCTTGTTATAATGTGTTTTTTTATGATACACCGCATGTTTATTTTTAAAAATCATACAACACACAGGTAATTTCTTATCTCTTTCAATTTCTGCACCATCACTATCTTCTCATTTATGAAGGGAGGGCCATTATTATATGGGGATATGTGTGGGGGATTGATGTTCTGTGGTTGATGTGTAAAAGATCTCAGTTGATGCTCTCATTCCCCACAATAGTACTTATTTAGAGATGATACTTGAGATTACCAAAGATACTAGAGTTTGAATAACTTATACTCTATGGATCCATGTATCTTATATATGTACATTTTATTATATTTATTATTAAAACATTATCATGATGAGATATAATTACATACTTATTGTACATTGACAACATTGGTTGTATGTTTTCACCATCCATGGATGGATATCTGTATTTACCTTATATAATCAATTATGATGTGTTTCTTATGATGATAGTGATGTATGATGTATCATGCTTCATTTACAATTATTATACTTAGATTATTTTATGTGGTCACTAATTAGATTCTCTATCTAATTAAATAACATGTTTATATTGTTTTTAAATAATGTTTTTATAAGTCAAACACAGTGGGGTTGTTACAAGAAACAATCCCCATTACCACAAAGAAAGAAGGAGAGAAAGAAATAACAAACTAAAGATAATCTAATAACAACATTATTCAAAAGCTAGAGAAACAAAGACTAATTATGACTTGAGTAACTAGTATTGTTACTGTCTAGGATAATTATTCATAAAACCTCATCTCTCAACTTAGATGGTCACCATAAAGGAGGGGGGCCATATCCCTTCACATAGGTTTGATCAAGAGCCCAATTATCAAGCACATCAATTAATTTATTTTTCTATCAAAGAGTATGTAAATAGATAACCCTCTCAAAAAAATGTAAGACATTGAATTATTTGGAAAATTATTTGAATTCTCTAACCCTTAAAAGTATTAAGGATAGGTTCTAATAGTAATTGGACCCAAAATTTAGAATCAACAATAAATTGAAGGTTTTTCCACCCCTATTTCTAAGCTACCGTAATACTCTCCACAATAGCTTCTCCCTCAACTAAATTATTAGTATAAACAATAATTTTAGTTGAGAAAAATAAAGAAATGGAATTATTAGAATTAAAACCAATACCTCCAATGCTAGCACAATGTGGATTCACCCTTTAAGCACCATCTATATGAATCTAGTTGAAATAAGGAATGGGAGTAAAAGAAAAATTATTATGTGAGAGATCAGCCTAGGGATGAGGAGGAGAAGAAACAATGAGAAGCTTCTAAATAATAAATATCCATCACTTGGAGGGAACCCCAAGGTGTTTCATCATAAACATCATTGATTATCTAATATTGTCAAAGTTTTATTGCCAAATCCAACCATTTTCATTGATTGCCTATTTGAATATCCTATAATTTCATTCCTTCCAAGTGTTAAAAAATAAGAGACTACTCCAGTCCACAAAATATAATTGGAAAAACATCAAACTGAAAAAATGCAGTGTCAGACTTGAAGTGGTTGAATTAAAGATTAAAAATCTATCCAAGGAATACGTAAGACCTTTACTAAACACTATCACAAATCAATGATGAAGGGATATAAGAAGAATAAATAAGACATTTTCCTGATGATTTCAACACAACTCACATCTAAAGGGACCATTGAATACCCTTTTCATAAGTTGATCTCTTGAAAAAAAATGTCATAGAGTAACCAAAAAAACTAACTTTAGGCCAAAGATTATGATTCCAAAATTGTTTAAAGATCATCTTGAGAGACTAATCATAAGGAAGACAAAGTGATTGATAACCATCAGCCATAGTATAATCTCCTTTATGATTACCTTCCCAAGCCAATATGCTAACATCATCAAGGTAAAAAATATCTCTCCTTGAGAATATGAAGCAATTGATTTTTATGATATGTTAAAACCTAAAGTGGCTAAGATTCAATGGGTATCCATTCTTGTCAATCATCCACTTTCTACTGGACCTTTTAAAATAATTTGAAACCATAATCTAATAATTTTGATGAATTTTTTCCACAAGACCATGGAAATGGGGTTATTTTTCAACTATAGGTTGATACATATCCAAAGAATCGGTCTAAACTTGGGATTTTATGCCATTATTAATGATCCAAAATATTTTTTTCTTGATCATAGCCTCACCAAATTTGAGGATAGATAAAATAGTATATCCTTTAGAGAGGAGAGATAATTGTAAATTTTGATCTAAAGTTTTATTACCTATATATTTGGCCCTCAAGGTTTGTACCCAAAGCTAAGAAGGAGATCGAAGAAGATGTTAATAAATATTTATCAGTATAGCTTGACCATTTAAATGGGCTAGAGGAAACCTAAACCACCATCATGATTATGGATGCAAAGCTTAGTCCATTTCACCAAATACCATTTTTTGATGTGATGAATCCCTTCTCATAACAATTTGTGGCATACTTGATCAATTTGTTTGAATATGGCTATAGGAACATGCAATATCAAAGAAAAATAAATAAGGATAACTTTAAGAACTCCTTTAATCAAGGTGATGTGGCCTCTTATAAATATCCATTTATGAATCCACTTGTAAATTTTATCCCTTAACTTGTCAATGAACCAGATCCAGCCAAAAGGAATACTTTCCTTAAGGTGAATGCCTAGGCAAGTCACAGGAAATGAAGATCTTCAAAAATGAAGCTTATCTAGAATCATAGTTTATTATCTCGAAGATGTATGAAAGAGTTTTTTTTCTAATTTCTCTTCACTAATGTGTTGCCTAGTGGTATCAGTGAAGAGGCACAATTTCTCATTAAAATTCAAAGCTTCTTGAATTGAATCCCTTCCCATCAAAGAAGAATCATCCACAAACTAAAAATGTGTCATCATTTTAATACCATGTGCAAGATAATACCTTTAATACTTCTCTCTTTTCTCCCTCTAGCAATAATTCTACCCAAATATTTGCAATAATGGTAAATAAATAAGGAGAAAGGGGGTCTCCTTACTAAATACCCATGGAAGCCCCAAATGATCTAGTAGGTGTACCATTAACCAAGACCAAGAAAGAGACTAAGTAAATGCATCCTCTCACCCAACTAATCCACTCCTATAAGAATCCAAAACACTTATAAATTCTTAAAAAAAAAATCCAATCAATTGTGTCATATGATTTAGAAATATCTAATCTATTAAACACAACTAGATATTTTTGGAGTTGCATGGAATGAAAAGCTTATTGAGCTAACAGAATCTCATTAAGGATTTTTCTACCCTCTACATATCCCCTTTTCTCAATGGAAATAATTTTTTTAAGGAGTGGTTTCAATCTATTGACTATGATTTTTCAAATGATTTCATATAACACATTACAAAGATTAATGGGATGAAAACCAAAGATATTCCTTACAACCTACACTTTAGGAACAAAGGAAATAAAGGTTTGATTGATCTGATTAAGAGTGACTTTGGATGATCTAGATTCTTCCACTACCTATAGTAGGTCCTTGTGAATGATGTCCCATAATTATTGATAAAACTTAATAGGAAACCTATAGACACTCCATTTTTATCACTTTCATGTCAAAGTTACAAAATGGAATGACTTCCTGCAATTACACACAAAAAAATCCAAATTCATATGTTCATATAACATAAAAAATTGAATTCACCTTGGGGAATGTATAGGTGGGATAATTCACCATATTAATTCTATTTAATTATCAGTTTGGTCATTTTCTCTAGTAAGTTCTTCTAATCTGATTAATTCACTAGTTTTGCCTCATTGATCAATTAATGCAATCAATTCCCCTTCTCTAAATCATTTGTATAATTATAATTCTATGAAAATGAAATTATAATCTATGTTTAATTTTTAATTCCTCCTTTTCTTTCTAAAATGCATCTTCATTCAATAAATAATATTGAGATCCCATGGAATATTCTTTTTTAAGCCAAGCAATTTACTAAATGAATTAATATAAAAGATTATTATCCACCCTTCATATTGGAGACAAGATGAAGGACCCACAATTATTCTTATGAGATATTTTAGGATCATTCTCAATCTTTCATCTTGGAAAGAATAGAAGGGTCCACATTGACCCTCACAAGGATATTTTGAGGAGAATTCTTCACCCTCCATCTTGATCATATTAATCCTCCTTTCATATTTTTAAGATGTATCCTCCAACTTTCATATTGCACACAATGAAGGGATTGTGTGATAAATATAGGTGTTGATCCATGTGATTTGATGAGGATACAATTGTATCCATCCATATTGGAGTCAAGATGAAGGGTCCTCATTGATTCTAATTTATTATAAAGATACCTCTTCTTCTTTAAAATGAACATGCTCAAATTGGACAATGAAGGGTTGTTAGATTCTCAAGTTTTCTTATGCATCACCTTTATACTCTTCATGAATTTCAAATAATCCAATGTTTCAAAGCAGATGTTTCATCATGAAATAACATTGATGAAGACATATTGAAACTACATCCAATCGAAATAAAAGATGAGGTTTCTAATTAAGGTTTTTATTATATTGATTTAATCTTAGCATTGCTATATTAATCTTTGTAAACTCACAAGGTGTAATGTCCCTCTTAGGACCAAATTAAATGAAAATGGAAATTGTATCAAACCCTAATTGAAAACTTCAAAATTTTGAAAATAGTTATTTATACACTAAAATGAATTTCCACCCTTAAATGAATATTTATAAAATTATAGAATTGTAAAGTATCATTTCACACGAAAATTCTAATTTTTCACATAAAATTCAAACATGAAAATTATTAGAAAGTATTATAAAACTAATGACAGAAGAACCTAAATTTTCCATCCACAAAACAATGATAAAAATATTGGGCAAGCTTCCCAAGCAAGTTGCCACACTCCAAGTGGCTGGGAATGGAGATGTTAACCTTCACATGGCTGGTATACTACTATATCCACCCCTCAAGGTCGCCAAACTAGTTCACTCAACCTTCAAGGGTATCAAATCTAATTTGACCCTTCATAAAACTACCCAAACTAACTCACCCACCTTCCAAGAGACCCTTAAATATAAAAATATTATTGTTCCATCCAAATACAACCCTTCAATGGATTCACCAAGAAGAGATGAGGTTTTCATTCTCAAATTTGGAATCTAATGAGGTTTTTCATCCTCAATGGCCAAGAAATCATGGTTTTACATCAATAAATTGGTTGAATAATGATCATAGATGCCAAAATTAGAAATTTACACTTCCTTTTATACCCCTATTCCCTCCAAACATATCCAAAGTGTGGTGTTACAAAAAGAAAGGGAAAATAATTATCCAAAACTCATTAAGGGTTAACTTACATGAAATTAGGAAGTCCCCTTTCTTTATTAAAAAATAAATTACCAAAAGTTGTCGACATAATTAATTCTTAGCAACTTGAACACAAGAACCAAGTTTTCCTTTTTAAAAAGCTTTCCTTAGCCAATGGGAAACCAAATAAGTTAGATAAGGGATATAAACCAAACTAACCTCAATAATGGGACATTACAGTCCTCCCCTCTTAAAATTTCTTGTCCTCAAGCAATAATAGGGTAGGATGTTGAAAAATAATTGATCCTTCCCAAGTGAAATTTTGAATGGGAAAGTCCTCCAATGAATCAAATAATCTATGATGTTCTTATTAGTTATCTTCCTAAACCTCCATGATAGATTCTATAATTAAAATCAGCTTGACCTCATCATCTAATGGTGGTAATTCTTGTGGAATGCTATCAAAAACCTTGGCATGCTTGTCAAGGGATGAATATCCTTATGATGTTGATGTTATCCCACATTTTTTTGTCAAAACTCACAAAATACTCAACTACCCAAGCAAAATTCCCTCTATGGAAAACCCTTTCCATCCTTTTTTTATCACAGCCAAAGGAGCCCCATTGACCATACCACATAACACTATATTTTTACAAATTGATTTGAATTTTAGCTACAATGTTCGGTAGTTTTGGGTGAATTATCCTATAGAATACAGCCATTTTACCTCAAGGACTATGTTGATCTCTCCAATCCCACCACATTAAATTAATCCTCGATTTTATTCCTTCCTATGAGATTCAACATTTGTATGTTTTGTGTGTAAGGGATGGTGAATCCATCGATCATAGTTAACTTTAAACCCTTAAAATAATTATTTTGCATCCCATATTTATATGCCAAACCTTCATAAATGAAGTTACATGTGGCTCCATTATCAATAAGCAAAATTACCTTCTTACCTTGAAATTCCCCTCTCACTCTAAAATGGTGGTATCTATGAGCACCGGATAATATGGGAAGGATCCCATCCATGTTATCACCTTATTATTTCATCTCTTTCTCCTCTTAATTAGAGGCTCCCTCTTCTTCTTCCTCTTATCATTCTCCATTTGAAAATACCTCAATGTAATGAACTTTACATTTTCAAAGGCAATGATGACCCAGTGTCCAAGGGTCTTTGCTTTTGAAACTTAAATTCCTCCTTATCAATTCATTCACTGATTATACTTCCTTTTTTTCCTTGGTAGCTCTTTTTTATATCCCATGCCTTGCTAGTAAGGCCTTCTTTGTTGTATAATTAGGGTTTTTTTTTGCTACTCCAGAAGTGTAGTCCTAGGCTACCCAAAAGGTGTCCTTCATTGTCTAAAAAGAGGTGTTATCTACTATTCAAAAGAAAAAAAATCTATCCTTTGGTCTTGTTTTTTCAAGATCAAGAGCCTTTTTTATGGATTCTTGGGTGGAATAAGGGTTGAAATCCTTGATAAAACCCTTGAGTGGGTTCATAAACCATTCCATGAATAAAATTACAAGCCACCTTTTGGAAACATACATTACCATCACCAACACCTTTTGGAAATTAGCCACATAATCCTCCATAGAATTAATTTATTTCAGATATGATAATTATATAAAATGAACTTATGGATCCATCATATTGAAACTTTCAATCAACCTCCTGTTGAATTCATCATAAGAGTTGATGAGGTTGTGCCCTTATGTGATTATACCATGATACCACCACTCAAGTGTAGTACCCTCAAGATGTAAAGTGGTGAACTTGATGGCCTCATATTCCATCATAGTCCAAAGGGATAGGTAAGTATCTACTTTTTGGATATAACCTTGATTGTTACTCTTGGTAGACCCATCAAATTATATAGAGTAAACTTCCCCAATGCATGTTGAAAATCTTCTGATTATTTCACTATCTAGGATCAACCCTAGGCCCTTCTTTGTTTATTTTAATATGCATGAAATTAGTGAGGTTTATTTTCCCCTTGATTTATAATAGAATATTCTTTTATTCTTCATAACTATCATGAATATCATCCATCACTGAAAGCTAAAACCCTACCTCTAGAATGGATTCCTCTCTATAGATGAAGTCAGGTTGAAAAGGCCTAACTATAGATCCATTGGTTACCCTCTATGTAAGAGGAGGTTTAAGGTTGGATCCTAAATCAATCCCTTCACCATTGTATGGATTAAAAATATCCATTCCCCATGTGGTTTGAATCATCTCATCCATCATATCTATCATATGCTCTTAATTTTGAGTTAACTTCTCAAATCAAACATGATCTAGATCTGAATCATCCATATTCTTTTGCCTTAGCTGTTGAAACCCTTCCCTTGGTTATTATATCCCTTTTATTTTCTCTCTTTCATAATATCTAACCTATTTATCATCATTTGGCATGTAGGTAACCCTGTAAACCACTCAACCCCATAAATGGTAAGAAGATAGGATTTGATAACAATTTAATGTCCCTCTTGGGATCAAATTAAATGAAACTATAAATTGTATCAAATCCTAAATTAAAATTTAAAATTTTTGAAAATAGTTATTTATGCACTAAAATGAAATTTCACCCTTAAATAAATCCTCATAAAATTATAGATTTACAATGTATTATTCGGCACCAAAATTCTAATTTTCACATGAAAGTATGACCTTATAATTATTAAAAATTATTATCAAACCAATGACAGAAGAACATCAATTTTTCATCCATAAAGCAATGCTAAAACTATTAGGCAAGCTTCCTAATCAACTCACCACACTTCAAGTGGATGGGAATGGAAACACTAACTCTCAAATGGATGGTCCACTACTGAATCTAGCCCTCAAAGTCCCTAAATTGGTTTACTCCACTTTCAAGGCTATCAAATTTGATTTGATCCTTCACACAACTTCCCAAACTATCTCACCCACCTTCCAAGAGACCCTTGAAGCTAAAAATATTGTTGTTTCTCCCAACAGTAACCCTTGAATGAATTCACCAACAAGAGATGAGCATTTTTGTAACTAAATATAGAATCTAATGAGGGTTTTCATCCTCAATGGCTTAATGTACTAGTAATTATTCTTTTACATCAATAAATTGGTTTAATAATCATCATAGATGCCAAAATTAGAAATCTTCAATTCCTTTTATACCCCTTTTCCCTCAAACCATTTCCCAAGTGCAGTGTTCCAAAAAAAGAGGAAAAATAATTATTAAAAACTCATTAAGGGCTGACTTACATGAAATTATAAATTCCCCTTTCCATATTAAAAATAAAATTACCAAAAGTTGTTGACATAGTTACTTTTTAACAAATTGAACAAAAAAACCAAGTTTCCATTTTTTTAAACCTTCCCTTAGCCAATGTGAAACTAAATAAGTTGGCTAATGGATCCAACCCAAACTAAGATTGATAAGGGTACATTACATGAGTTATTAGGTGTATATTAGTAAGTCTTGATACTTCATTTGATCATTTGTAATTATTGAATAAGTAGAACTAATAAGATCTAGATTCTTACATCTTGCGCTTTAGGAACCAAGGTAATAAATGTTTGATTGATCTAATTAATAATGAATTTGGATGATATAGCTTCTTCCACTACCTCCAATAGATCCTTGTGAATGAGGTATCATAATTATTGATAAGACTCAATAGGAAACCCATCTAGCCCAGGGGATTTTCCTTTACTCATAATGAAGACAACACTTCTTAATTCCTCCATGGAAATGCTATCCATAGCAATTTATTATCATATTTTTAAATAATATTAGGAATGTCCTGAAGATCTAATATTATGTGTTCAAATACAAAGAAACATTATAAAATGGTTAAGAAAAAAATTTGAGAGCTATGCTCAATATACCCTATAAAAAGAATTCAAATTTTCCATCAATCAATTTCAAAGATTAAGCATAGTTAAAAGATATTTTCACAAGCATGGATTTATGAAAAAATGTAGAGTTTTTGTCTCCCTCTTTAAGATACTTAATCCTAGATTTTTTTTTCCTCATGATTTACACTATCATATTCCATTCCTCCATTTGATTAATTAAATTCATCTCTTTTTGTTTGAGATTTTCAATTATGTTGCCCAAATAAATAGTTTCAATGAATTTTTATAGCCTATCAAAAATATCTTACATTTTAAACTTAATATGCGCAAATTCATTCCAATTCTAATTCAAAAGTTGGTATTTGACAAATCTTCATTTTTGCAAAAATATATACATTTTAGTGCCATGTTGAGGCTTATCCTTATTCCACCAAGCCCTAATTTTATTTCAAAGATCATCATACCAAAGCCACATTAGATGGAACTAAAAAGGAATTTTGGGCACTAAGAATTCCTTATTTCTATCATAATTAGTCAATAATCTAACCCAACATTATTGAGAATGGTAGAATTGAGGACTTGCTTAGAGACAAGAAAATCCTTCATTAATAAAATTCTATCCAATCTTTCTGCAATATAATCATTAGCTAGTTTTTTATTGTACCATGTCAAGAACCCATTGTCCATCTTAATGTCAATGAGATTAACAACATAAATGTATTCCTTCATAAGGCTTGAGTTATAATCAAACTTCATGTTTCCCTAAACCTTTTCATCTAAATAAGTGATAGAATTAAAATCCCCTCAAATCATGACCCAAGCTCCAAGAAAGATATGAATAATGTAGTCAAGATTCTTCCATTTCTTTTTTTCCCCTCCAAAGTCATGGAGAGGTAAGTGTTGATGAATAACACTTTCTAATTAGAGTGTCTAATTTGAGCAAGGATAGCTATGATTCCCTACACAACCACAAATTCAATCATCATAATTTTCTTGGGATTCCAAAAACAAGTAATGCCCCTTAAATCTCCCTAAGATTCATTGGACAAAATATTAGCAGTTGGCTATATCTTCTTATCTAAAGTATTCATGATATCATTATATAAGTTGGTTTCCTATAAAAAGGCATATGAGGACTATGATCTTTCATCATTATAATAATTTAATTACATTTATAGGGGCCACTTTTAAGATTATTAGTGCTCCATGAGATGTATTTCATGTTGAAATATTGCTAACTGTCTAGGATATCTCTTTTGCTTTCCATGAAGAGACTTACTTTTCTCCTTCCCTCTAAAGTTAGCTCACATTATATTTCCTTACGACTTCCTGATTAGTATCCATCTTCCTATTCTTATTTGAGTCTTGACTAATTCCACTTGGCTTTAAAAAGGAAGGGATATTTAAGGCTAATGAGTATGGGACTAACACATGGAGGGGGGATCTTATAGAAGATCATTTGAGTATGTAATTATTTTTTCAAATTTATCCAATTTATATTTTTCAACATGGCATGTATCCTTTTGAGAAGAAATGATGATATTTTATGTTGTTAGAAAAGTAGAATTTCCAGAATATTGTTTCCCTAGGTAAGTGGGTAAAGAGTAAGTTATTTGGTAAATTACGTACAAGCACATTTATTTCCATAAACAAATCATCATCTTATTCCATAGGGTAATCAGTATCTAAGGATGTAAAATGATTTTCAAAAGTGGAAGGCTCAGATTTAGAGCTCTTGGGTTTAGAAGTATGCTTCCTTTTAGGTTTCTAAAAAACTTCCTTATCAGGGGAAACCTTAGATTTTTAAATAAAAATAATTACAATCCTTAACTAAATTCCAATACTCCTAGAAAATTCTACACCTAAAAATAATGTTATCATAATCAACTTCTTACTCCCAAATCCCTTCCCCAAATTTTAATTTAATAATTTTAGGAAGAGGGTTGTTAAAATTCATAGAAACATAGATTTTGGCATAAACAATGTGTTTAAAATGCAAAGTACTATCAATAATTAGCATATAATATAGGGTAAGTGCACAAAGTTGGAGAACAAAAAGTGGCCTACCCATGGACATGATTTTCTTGAAATTTCATAAATCTAAACTTCTGTAGATAATTTGAGATATCTACGCTTCAAATTTGAAGATGTTGTAAGAACATGAAATGTAGAATTTCAAGTCTAGTTTTCAAAACATTAATTTTTTTTTAAAATGGTTAATTATAACTAGGTCAAACATTTAAAATTTGAATAGGAACTATTTTTTCAAAAAACATAGTAGATAGATAGTCATGCGGTGCACCATTTTTGAGCAACATTTAATATGATTTGAAACCCTTTGGGTAAAATTTAAATAAGATCTTCTATTTTTTGACCTATATTGTTTTATGAATTTTTCAATTAAATAGATCCTAAAATTTGACAAAAAAAATGGATAGTCATCCGTGTGGTGCACCTAACTACCTCAAAAAAAATGAAAATTGTTTTTTTTTTTAATGTGTGTAGAATTAGGCCTAGTTTGTGACCATATAAATTATATTTCACTTGGATCAAGGAAAGACAAATTACATGAACATGTATAGGCATGTATGTTTGTGTCATGTTGTGGCCTAAAAAAGGCATAGTTAGAAATCAACATAGTTTGAAACCTTAAATTAGTCTAAAAATTATAAAAATCATATTTATGGAAAGAAAAGAGCATGTTAGTCATGACGTTATTAAGTTTTTTAATTTTTAGACTGAAATTCTTAGTGTATTTGGAAATCAAAGTTGAAATTTATTGTTTTTTATCATACCTTTCAAAACTCAGTTGTACATTGATAGTCCAAGCCTTTGGCTCAAGAATCCAAGCCATTTTTGAGCTAAAAGGCATGGGAATTGAATTTAAATTCAAATACCATGATTACATTAATAATGTGATCACGTTATTAATGAAATCACATTACTTAATAATGTGATTATGTTAATAATGTGATCACATTAATAACACGATTGTGTTAGATATTCTCAACACCCTAAAACCCAAATAAGAGACATTAGGCTTAGTAGTCTTAAGATCAAATATTGGTTGATTAAGATTGTTGTTTGGGACTAATATTATTGTCAAATTGATAGCATTGAATGATAATTGGAGATGTATTAACCTATGATTCAATTTATTGTTCTTTTCATCCCAATATTGGTGTAATCAGGGCAATAGATCCCAAATTGACATTAGATGGACATATTTCCTTGGATGGAACTTGGTTGGCCCCAATTACGTATCAAAATAAACTAAATACTTGGTTTTTTATAATATGGTGTGCAATTAGAGACCCAATTGACATCATAGGGACATAATTCCTTTCTTAGGGCTCATTTAACCCCGATTATGTATTATATTGATTAAATATTCAATTAGTTTAATATGGTGTTTCATGAAATCCCTAATTGAAATTATATTGAATTAATTCCTTGCACAGGGACTGATTACTCTTAATTATAGATTAAATTGAATAAAATAATTAATTTTTTAGATATGATGTAAAATCAAGGGAAAATATTCACAATGGACATTATATGGACACAATTCCGTACATGAGGTGAAAAATGCCTCAATTAATATTAGGTGGAAGAAGTTAATTACATAAGACTTTGTTATCCTCAATTGTATATAGTATTGAAAAAAATATCAATTGATTTAACATGGTGTAATCAGAGCTCCAAATGACATTAGATGGATTGAATTCCTTGCTTGGGGATTGAGTGGCCCTAATTGCATATCATATTGAACCTGAATACTTAATTGGTTCGATATGGTTTGTAATCGGAGCTAATGGAACCCAAAAAACACTATATGGAAAAAAATACTTTCATGGGGCTTATTTAACCACAATTATGTATAAGATAAAACTAAATACATGATTAGTTGAATATAGTTTACAATCAAGGCCAATGAAGTCATAATTGACATTAGATATATTTAGTTACTTCCATGATCCTTGGTTGGCCATAATTTCATATTCAATTAAACTAAATAATTGGTTGATTCAATATGTTATGTATATGGGACCAACAAAGCCCCCTATTGATAGTAGAAGGATGAAATTTCTAACACAAGGTTTGTTTAGACTAAATTTCATATCATATTGAACCAAATATTCTTTTAGTTGAATTTGGTGCACAATCAGAATCCAAATTGCTATTAGATGGATGTAATTCCCTATAGAGGGTTCAATTGGTCTTGATTCTATATCGGATTGAATCAAACACTCAATTATTTGAATACGATGTGTAATTAGGGTGATAATTAAAATTATGTTGACACAATTCCTTGGGAAAGCCTCAATTGGCCCCAATTATGTACCATTTAGAACTAAATACTCGATTGGTTTAATATGGTATGAAATTAGGGCCAAGTAATCCCAAATTTCCATTATATATGAATGTAATTCCTTGTACATGGATTCTTTGGAAAAAATTGAATATCAAATTGAAAAAATACTTATTTTTTTAATATGGTGAGCACTTAGATCCCCAATTGATATCAAATGGATGAAATTCCTTACATTGAGACTCAATAAGCCCCTAGGATCAATTTATCCCCAGTTAACATCCTTTATATATATATATATATATATATATATATATATATATATATATATATATAATTAGGTTCACAAGGATGAACTTGGTTAAAATTTCATCACTCATTACCATAATTAATTTTATAGGCTCAATCTATGATGATGTGGGGGATAATTGATCCCAAATTCACATTCTTTACTCACATATCTACTTTCAAGGAGCTCAAATTTTCCCCTATCACCATCATGATTGTACTTTATATACCCTAATCCCTAATACCTAAAGTTCTTAATCACTAAACTCTAAACCATAAATATAAACTCTTTAAACCATGAACCAATAATTTTAACCCAAATCAACAACATTTATACTAAGAATTAAGTTCATACGTCTCAATTTGGCCTAAATCACATGAATGATTACCCCATTTGACTAATTTACTCAATTTGCATGATGACATCCATGGTATACTAATAACCCAAAAACACATTATATAGTCAAAAATGGGTCAAAGTGATTCAAACTATTCTTAATTATCTTTGAGATTGACCCTATGTACCTTAAACCATATATACATTAAAACCTAAGCCATAAATGATAGGTTCCCTATTTACACTATACCCTAAATTGTAAACCATTAACTTTACCTATTTACCAATTTCAATTTACTCTCAATTAACATCTTTTTTAGTAAGAATTAGGTTTGAACATGGCATATCTAGAAATTAGACATCAATATACATGTCTTTAAACCTAATCCCTATGCCCTAATCCCTAAAACATAAATTATAATCCCTATGCCCTAATGCCTACTACATGATGTAAACATAAAAGAATTAAGATATAAATTATTTTACCATTAAATTTCATAAAATGCCCTTTTTAAACCTATGCCCTAAACTTAGCCTTTGGAGTACTAATCTAGTTGTGCATCTGAAGTAAATTGGGGTTATTTCGAGCCCCTTCAACCTAATTAACCAAAAATGAGGATCTAGTTGTTTCTTTTAATCAAGGATGCATTTGAGGACAATTTTAAACCCTTCAATAGCAAGATATGATTTGGGTAAAAATCAAAAGATAGATCTTCTATCATGAATTGATCCAATTAGTCATTTTTTGCAATTCCTTGCATGATCTGGGTAAAATTGAGCCCCTAAACCAAATTTATGGCTCAATAAATTTTCTAACATGTATGTAACATGTACATGGCATATTTGACCCTACTTTTATCATAAATTCAAACATGAAGGTAATCAAGTCATAAATAGGTGAACAAGCAACTCAAATATTCTTTAATTACCTTAGTTATTGGACCCTATATCTGATATCTTAAACCCTAAACCTTTTACCATTTAAATTTAACCCTAAACCCTACACCATTTACATTAAACCTTAAGCCATAAGCCCTAAACCCCAAAAACTTTAAATTATAGACCCTAAACCAATAAATTTAGCCCCAATTAGCATCCTTTATACATAATAAGAATTAGGTTCATAAGGATGAACTTGGTCAAAATTGCATCACTTGAATTAAACCATAATTGACTTAATTAGCTCAATATGTGATGATGTGGGGGCTAATTGATCTCAAAATCACATTCTTTACTCACAGATAAAGGTTTAAGAAGCTCAAATTTACCCCAATTACCTTCATAATTATACCTTATATACCCTAAAACTTATAACCTAAGCCCTAATACTTAAAGTTCCTAATACCTAAACTCTAAACCATAAATATAAACTCTTTAAACCTTGAACTAATCATTTTAGACAAAATTAACATCATTTAGACTAAGAATTAAGTTCACAGGGCTTAGTTTGGCCTAAATCACACTATTGATTACCCCATTTGACTAATTCACTCAATCTGCATGATGACATCCAAGGAATAATGACAACCCAAAAACACATTCTATAGTCACAAATGGGTCCAAGTGATTCAAATTGTCCTCAATTATCTTTACTATTGACCCTATGTACCCTAAACCATATATACATTAAAATCTAAGCCCTAAACCATAAAACCTAAACACTATACCCCAAATTATAAACCATAAGTTTTACCTAAATTTACTAATTAATTTAGTCCCAATTAACATCCTTTTTAGTAAGAATTAGGCTCATATGGCATATATTTATTGGACAAATTATATACATGTCATTAAACCTAAACCCTATGCCCTAATACCTAAAACATAAATTGTAAGCCCTATGCCCTAACGACCACTAAATTATGCAAACATACATGCCTTATGATAAACTGATTTTATCATGAGATGTCATAAAATGCATTTTTTAAACCTATGGCCAAATCTTAGCCTTTAGAGTACCAATGTAGATGTGCATCTTAGGTAAATTGGGGTTATTTCAATTCCCTTGAACCTAATTACATGACTATAAAATGTGATTTAGGGGTTGATCAGATTCAATTTTCCCCAATCACCATTATGATTATATCGGATATACCCTAAAACCTGTACCTCAAGCCTTAATTTTTAAAGTTCCTAATCCGTAAACTCTAAACCATAAATATAAGCTCTTGAAATGTTGAACAAATCATTTTAACCCAAATTAACATCATTTAGACTAAGAATTATCTTTGTGATTGACCTTGTGTACCCTAAATCTAATCCTTAAACACTATACCCTAAATTTTAAACCAAAAATTTTCCCTATTTACCAATAGATTTAGTCCTAATTAACATCCTTATTGTAAAAATTAGGTTTACTAACCCCAAATATTGTATTCATAATAATATGATCGCATTATTACATAATAGAATCACGTTATTATTAATACAAGCTTCTCAATGTGTTGGATGGAGCAAAACCTTGTACAACACATAACTCGATCGTGTTATGTAATAATGTGATCATGTTATATAACATGATCACATTATATAACATGATCTCATTATGATTATTTTAGACTAATCTCACTTCTCAATGACTATTTTTAACCCAAATTGAGAATTCTATCCCAACAAACATTCCTTGCATACCTCTATGAGATTTGTGGTACTTATGTACTTGACCACACCTTTGAAAAGTTGTCAATTTTCCCTTCTGATGGGTGATGGATCAAATTTTATAAGAGGAATTTGTTGAATAAGAAAACACTAGAGAAATTAGAATATTTGAGAGAGAAACATAAGGTACAAATGCAAAAACTTCATCGTAAACAAGGTACAAAACCCAATCCTAATGAACCAAATACTATAGATAATGATCCAATTGGCAATAATTAATTAAAAAATGATGAAATTGACCATAATCAATTGAATAATGATGAAATTAACCATAGTAAAATGAATAATAATGAAATTAAAAATAATGAATTAGTTAATGTTGGAAGTTCACATCCAAAGTTCCAAATTTTTTATTTTTTTGATGATGAGTCTATGTATGATGCTTCACCCTCCATGAATGAATAAAATTTGATGGAAACAAATAATTATGAAATTAACCATCAAAAATTTCATGGAAACATATAATGAATAAATTAACAATGAATAAAATGTCATCCCACCTCTAAATAATGAAAGTAATACCAATTTTGAAACACCCTCTCAGAAAATTATGCCATTACCAACACCTCCAAGAATTATGCATAGAAAATACTAGTACATAATTGAAGTCGATGAAAATATTTTAGAACCAATGCATAAAAAAATATTTGATTATCATTCAAGAAGACTAGCTCAATAAATTTGGGATACTTTTTTTCATAATTTGGATTATGATAGTCAAAGATGTCAATTATTTGTTTCATTGATAAAATTGATTAAGATGAGACCTATAATGTACACATTACGAATAAGAACATCTAAAATGGATGATGAAAACACTACATGATGCATATCATATTATAGGCCCAAAATCATGCACCAAAGATTGTAATGTTGTCCAATGTATACTTAGAACTTGTGCAGTAAGTGACAAAACAAGGAAAAAATGAATGGTTTTAAAAACAAGTTAAACACTTGATACAAACTAAAAAATAATAATAAAATAAATTAAAAGATGTGAAAGACTTAATGAACCTAATACCAATGAGGTCTAGGCATTATCTATTAGACTTATATGAAAGGACAAGGCTCTAGCCGATACTCTCAAAGAGTTAGTTTTTCAATTTTGGAAAGATAATACAAGAGTTTTACCCAATGCAAGAGATGTGAAAAGAAGAGTTGGTTTTCATAATCGTGAACCATATCCGAAAGTTGGTTCTTATAATCATGAATTGTATTCAAAATATTTATTGGATATAACTCAAACATAATTATACTCTAAATTTTTGGAAAAAAACCCACAAATTTCTATTTGTCAAAGATATTTTGAGATTATAAAACATTTTTATGTTAAAATAATTCGCACATGCACCACTTTTTGTAGGCAACATGTTGAATTTTAAATACACTATGATTTTTTTTTCATATTCATTGTAATTTACATACTAAAAACATTTTATAGGAGTGTGGCATTGAAGTTCCACCAAAATCAGCTGGGGAATTTATTCCAACTATCTTTTTCAAAAGACTAGATGGACAACTATTTTACAACAAATCATGTTTAAATGGAAATTAAAGCATTTGTGGTGGATTTCCAAAATTAAAAAAATGTATCCATGAGGATATTACAAGTGCAATTGGATAGAAATTAGTTGGTTTAAGCAAATATAAATCAATGACTTATCAATTAAAAGATGGAAAAGAATCTAAAAGGTGTGAGTTTGTTATAAAAAAGATACTTGTTTTTAATTTTTTGTCAAATTTAGGGAGAAGATTGTTTATGAGTATACAAGGCACACAAACAGGCTAGATGGTTGGATGAACATTTCAATATAAGTAAGGATACATTACCACTTGGTTCAATTGTTTCAGTAGTTGATTTTTCTAAAAATTAAAAATTCAAACCCCAAATGGAAGTTCAATCATAGTATTGCAACTCATCACAAGTTTCCATATTCATGCATATAGCATTCATGCATGCATCTCATAGTATAGAGCAAAAATGAAAAATATTAAGGGAGTACCATTTCTATATCAATGATAATAGATCAAATTGTTCAGAGTATGTGTAAGGTTGTTTCAATAAGTTATATGAAAAATTGAGTAAGAGGAACATTACTTTAAATAAACATTACATTTGGTCAAAAAATTGCACATCATAATTCAAAAATGCATGGATGTTTTATTGGTTGAGCAGGATGCACGTTACCACTGGTGTAGAATACATTTAGAGTTTCACTAAAACTATAGATGGAAAATGGGACCATGATAGTGCTAGAGCATGTGTAAAAAGAGCTATTTCAAGGGAGGAGTTGAAACTTAAAGAGGGTGTTCATTTGATAGATGCAAAAACTATGGTTGAATGGTGTAATGAGAACATGTGTCATGGTGCTCAACCAAATTATACTATTCATAGATATTTCTAGTTAATAGAGGAAGAACACTTGAAAAATTATGAGGATTTTATGACTCTAATGGGTTCAAGTGACCTCCACTCATTTCATATCTCAAATTCAAGTTCTTGGACTATTCATATGAGACACTTGGCATGTTTTTATTTTGCATGTGTAGACTCTATTAAGAATGAGTGTGAGTCACAAGAGTGGGTGGATGATTATATTTTCAAACCTATAATTCCAATAAACACATATCAGGTTCTAACAACATTTTAACTTCTAAATATGAAATCATCAAATGACTTTGACCATGTATCTGATCTAGTGCAATTAGGTAGAATATTTTTCATTATTTACAATTTGTTCTCATTATATATCTTCCTATTATCATTAAAAATGATTTTTTTTGATATAGGGAATGTTTTTGTAGATATTAAGTATGAGTATAATGAATAAGTCACTAATTAATACTTGTGTTGGTGTGTAGAGAGAGAGAAAATTGACTTTCCTAGTTATAGATGGAGAAAACATTGATTATCCCACTAGGTCAGTGGTAGTCACTGAAACTTGGTTTTGATGATATCCTATAAAATATTCATATCAATGGTTGTTTGAAGAGTTTTAAATTCACAATAAGATACTTAAATATTCAAATTTTATTCTTGAAATGAATATTAAATTACAAAAATATCATAGGAGACCATTAAATAGGAAACTATGGAAAGTTTCAGAGTCAGACCATGAAGCTATTCTTGATACTATTAAGGTTAGAGTATATCCTAGTGGTTATTTGGATTAGAATATAGAGGTATGTTTAATTTTCAAATGTATATTTAATCAATTTTACCAAATGTATTTTATTTTATAGGTAGTACATATTAATTTCATTTTTAATTACTTACTAACATTTTTTTGTAGGTTAGTGGTGCCAGATAAGCTTCTAGCTTCATGTGGTTATAATTCTTAGTAAAGAATTATATATTATTGAATCTAAGAGAATATTAAGTTTGGATGTGATTTAATATCAGGTTGGACATCATCAAAGCTCAAGAAATGACTTACAGGTTTTGTTTTATGGGTATTTGAACTTAAGCTACAAAATGCATTTTTGTTGTATTGGGAAGGGTGTTATTAAGGCTAAAATGGGTGGTGGGTTTGTCAATAAATCATGATGGGAGACCTATAACCTAGTATTATACATTAACCACCCCTAATATGTTTTATTAGTGTCATTTTTAAGTCAAGAAGCATCAAAACTAGAGTTATGCAACCATAACTTAAACTTTAATAACATTTGTTGTCCATGTTTTTGCTCTCTAGAACGATAGTGAAAATGCACTTCCAAGTGGATTTGAACATCATGATAGTGTGATCATATTTAATTTTCCTATATAAACATTATCAAAGTAATATAATCGTATGTGGAGGTCTCAGAGGTAGAAATGCCAATTGCAGCAAAAAAAGTTGCTTGTTCATTGATAAAAAGATACATTTTTGGACCCATCACTACAACTTGTCTAACAGATTGATATTGAAGCTTACACCTAATTTATATATGGTGAGATTATAGGTATTAAATAGGTAGGGTAAGGATCTGATGGTTCATGGAAATGACTTACAATTTTAATTTTATGCATGTTTGAACTTAAGCTAAAAATATGCATTTTTCTTATGTTGGGAAGGGTGTTCTTGAGGCCAGAATGGGTGGTGGGTTTGTCGATCGGGCATGATGGGAGGCCAAAAAACTAGTCCTAGATGTTATAAACCCCATAAAAAATTTTGGTAGTGTCATTTTTCACACAAGAAGCATCAAAACTAGAGTTTTTCAACCACAACTTAAACTTTGACAACATTTAGTATCAGTGTTTATGCTCTCAGGAATGGTAGTGAAAATGCACTTCTAGGTGTATTTTAACATTGTGGTGTTTTTATAACATATAATTTTCCTATATAAATATTATTAAATTGATATATTCATAGGTGGAAGTCCTAGAGGTATAAATTCTAGTTGGATCTCAAGAAGTTGTTTGCTCATTGCCAAAAAGTTGTATTTTTGGACCTATTATTGCAACTTGTCTAATAGATTGATATCAAAGCTTCCACCTAGGTGATTAGGGGTGAGATTATATGGATTAGATAGGTAGTATAGGTATATAAAATTTCATATAAATGATTTAAATTTTTTTTTAATGCATTTTTGAACTTAGGCTAAAAAATTCCATTTTTCTTGTATTGGGAAGGGTATTCTTGAGGCCAAAATGGGTGGTGGGTTTATCGATTGATCTTGATAGGAGGCCAAAAAACTATTATTATACATTATCCACCACACTAAGATGTGTTGGTAGTTTCATTTTTCACTCATGAAGCATCAAAACTAGAGTTTTGTAATCATAACTTAAACTTTGACAACATTTCTTATCAGTGTATTTGCTCTTCAAAACGGTAGTGAAAATGCACTTTTAGGTGGATTTGAACATTATGGAGGTGTGATAAAATGTAATTTACCTATTTGGATGTGATAAAAGTGATATATTCACAGGTGGAGATCCTAAAGATAGAAATACCAATTGGAGCTCAAGAAGTTACTTGTTCACTACCAAAAAGTTATATTTTTGGACCCATCACTATAACTTGTCCAACGAATTGATCTCGAAGATTCCACCCAAATTATATGAGGTGTGATTAGAGGGATTAAATAGTTAGCGTAAGGATTTAATATTTCACAAAAATGACTTACAATTTTTGTTTTATGTGTGTTTGAACTTAGGCTTAAAAATTGCATTTTTCTTGAACTGGGAAGGGTGTTTTGAGGTTGGAATGGGTGGTGGGTTTTTCGATCAGGCCTAATGGGAGGCCAAGAATCTAGTCCTAGAAATTATCTTCCACCATGAACATGTTGGAAGTGTAAGGTTTCACTCAAGAAGCATCAAAACTAGTGTTTTATAACCACAACTTAAATTTTGACAACTTTGACAACTTAAACTAGAGACCTAAAAACTTAATGAGTAATTGACCTATTGATAATTTTGAAAACTTTGACAACTTAAACTAGAGACCTATAAAATTAATGAGTAATTGAACTATTGACCTATTAGGTGGTGGTAGAAATGTAATTGACCTATTTACCTATTAGGTGGTGGTAGAAACTTAATCGACCTATTAGGTGGTGGTAGAAACTTAATTGACCTATTAGGTGGAGATAGAAACTTAATTGACCTATTAGGTGGTATTGAGTAATTGACCTATTAACCTATTGACCTATTAGGTGGTATTGAGTAATTAACCTATTGACCTAGAAAGTGACTTGTTGTGGATTCTCCATTTAGTGTATGTGATTAAATTAGTTTCATGTTATCCTTGAAGGTCTTTGAGGCCATGAATATGTTGTCATTTGTGTAAGGTTGCAAGTGGATGAATGACTATAGGTGGTAACCAAGAAGTGACTATAGGTCATAATCAAGGAAGGGAGCTTGGAGTGATTTCACCAAGTTGGTAAGTTGTGAGTCATCATGATATTAGTTTTGAATGTGTTGAACCTATACATACCTATAGAGAAATGAGTAAGACATTTCTACATGGAGAACTCAGTAAAAAGGGTTACCTCTACCCATATACCCTATTTTACCTATGACAGTCCAATATGAAAGTAAATGGTTGTTTTTCACAAAGGAAGTATGACTTTGGTGTAGATGATGATATATATATTGAGAATTATCATTGATTTGGAAGGTTAATTCTTATTTATACAAAAGATAATAGTAAAAAATCAACATACAATCCTCTAGAATAAAGAAACCCTGTTTATACCATGTTTTGGGTTAACAGTCACATTACAAAGGGAAGTAAGAGTTGTTTCTTAATATTTTCAGGTATGACAATGAATCTATGGACTTGGAATATGGTCCCATCAATAAATTATGTTTTGAATCTCTTATAATATGCATGAGATATTTTAAATTTAACTAATACTCCATGTTTCTATCATAAGCTTGTAGAGTGCCTTGTTGTGCACAGTCAAGATAGAGAGGAGAGACTTTTCTTGTATAAATGTGTATGATAATGGATATAATGGTTTTTATGGTTGGTGATAGGTGTAAATAAGGTATTTATAATTTTAAAATTCCTTAATAGAGTCCTTGACACTCATTGATACATAAACCATGTCACAATCCTAAATAGGACTCAAAAACTTGTGTTTTGATGGTTAGAAGAGAGAATAAAGACAAATGAGACGTATAACCTATTTTATAAGGTGTTTTGGGTTAAAAATACCTATATGTGTCATTATAGTCTTTTTAAACTTTGTATAACTCAAGATATTAAATTATATAGCCCCTCAGCCTGTGTAAAAGCCTAACTAGGGTTTCAAGAGCAAAAACCCCATAGAAAGAGTTTAAACCCTTATAAATTAATGAAAATTAATAATATAAAATTTTTTGATGTATGGAAAAGGAATAAAATGGTTTTGGTGTGGTTCAAGTCCATACAGTACAGATTTGGTGACTATGGATTTAAGATAGGGTTAATTAGGCCTAATTGAAGGGTGGTTTACAAAGGAAGTGTGGTAGAAGAGTAGAGTTAGGTCATGGAATTTTACATACACCTTTAAGTTGATATAGGGTGGCTATAAAATGTTTTAAATATCCATAATAGTTGATATATTTCTCAAACCAAGAGAATTTGCACAAAAAAAGGCTACAAGCCTAAGGAGACCATCGTGAGCCCTATATGTGGAGTTGAATGTTGAAGTGTGTTTGATCAATTTTAAGAGGTTAAGGCAGATTTTATTTTATCATATAATAACATATATGATATAATACTGACTGCTTGAGACCTATATCAAGTTTTGGTATTTGAAACCTAAGAGGATTGCCTAGTGAGAAGATAGTGAAAGAGTGAGAGGAAGTTTGTGAATGGAATATATGAAATGAAATAGATAATGAATGTTAGAGGTTTTTAATACATATAATGACACTAATAATTTTCTCAAAAGTTTAAAATAATTAGGTAAAAAGATAAGAATACCATTAGGCCTAAGTGGTATGAGTGTCATTAGTCATTTCCACTACACACAATGAAATAAAAACTTTAATTTAAAAAAATATGGAAGATCCAAGATTTATAGAATTGAAAATAATAAACTTTAAATCCTCATTTTGTTACAAAATTAAATATTAGACTCAATAGATAATAGTTTGGAAGATCAAAATAAGATTATACAATAACACACAATGAAATAAAAACTAAATATAAATTAGATAGATTACCATGATAGGCATATAATATAGGCATGTGTCAAATGTAAATAATACATAGATTTTCATGATAGTCATACAAAAAATTACATCTACCAACATAGTATCTAATGTTGGGTGAATGTCATATGCACATATACAATGCTAAAAATGCATAAATTGCCATATAGGCATACAAAAAAGTACATCTCATGTGTAAGACATCATATTATCAAATAGCCTCCATATCTTTTCCTTCCTTAAATAATAATATCCTTGGGACACCATACTAGTAGATGGAAACCCTTCTAATGCCTTGGATTCCTCCAAAATCCAACTACGTGTCCTACACTCATAATTAGCTTGCAGCTGAGCCTGTTCAAATACAAGAATTATTATAAAATTAACATAAAATACATTCAAATAATTGTTAATAAATTAATTTTAAACTATAATAAAAAAAAATCATTTAAAAATGCACTTATTGCAAGCTCATGATCCTGCTCATTCTTTTTTTCATGCTAAAAAAAATCAATGGTTAGATCAACTATCTGAATAGACATCTCAAATATGGGAGGAACATGAGAAGTTTCCCTACTAATCATCTAATTGGGATTATCAGATGTTATAGGAAAAACCTAAATACACATTACATTTACATAAGTTATATTTCCTCAAGTACATGTACTAAAATTATTAAAATAAGTCTATTTTTACAATTCAAATTTACAATTACTAATATATACCTCTATTAGTGCCTGTGCAGATAACATTAAAACAAAAATGCCTATGTCTATCTCAACTCATAAATATGGAGGATTTCCTACTCTAGCCATCAATTGTTCATGTAAACAAGGTCTCACTTACTTTTATATAAAGTATCAAATCTTATATATGGAACCATACATATCATGAAAAGATAATGTAAAACAAGAATCATGGAAGTGTAACTACCATACAATGTGAATATCATGAAAATACATTATAAACCAAGAATCATGGAAGTACATAAATGCCATATGACATGCATATCAAGAAAATACAATGTAAACCAAGAATCGTGAAAGTGTAATTGCCATATAACATGCAATGGACAAGAATAACAAGTAGTTTGCATGTTAGAGGTAATATAAAAATTATAATATACGTAGGAAGTGTGAGTGGAAGAGTAGGAGGTGGAAAGAATAGTATCACTTCGATAAGGCAAAGTTAGGGAGAGAAAAGGAATAAGAGACATATCAAGAAGTTTTTCCTTACTTGTAAAGCTTCTTTGGATAAAGTAAAATACCATTATATATTTACTTGGGAAAGGTTGAGATACACATATATGGCCATCATCCTTCTATTATATGAGTTATATCAATCATATATATCTCTATATATAATACATGGATTGATATCACATTCATTTATAATAGATGGATGAAAAGTGATTTATGGGAAATCACCCAACCAATAGAAAGGAGCACGAGCCACGATGAATCCACCTATTGACGAAGGTGTGTGTAAATAACATCCTACCAATAGGTCAAGGAAGGGAGGTCCTTATCTAATATATCAAGTTTTATCCATCTAAATACATATTTTCTTGTTTTGGCTCAAGATAACAAAATTGATAAATAGTTTGGATGTTGAATTGGAAGAAACTGCAAGGTGTAATTGTTGAGACTAGCACATATTTTAGTACTAACACAAATGGTGGCTCTCCCCCAAAACTTGTCTATTACCTTAAATTATTATCTTTTAGTATGATTGTAAGGTGTATCAAATAGATGTGAAGAGTGTGTCCTTGAATTAGGATTTAGATGAGGAAGTTTACATAGTACATCCAAAAGGATACATGGTCCCAGAGAATGACCATTGGGTTTGTGGATTTGTCAAGCCATTATAGAAACTTAGGCATGATCCAAAAACCTATTAAAATAAAATATATTATCACCTCTAAGATTATGGAATCAAAATAAGTCTTTATTATTTGAATTCACATGTTAAAATTGATAATGATAGCATAGTGATACTCATTGTCTATGTTGATGATATTGCCATCACAGGTAGCATAAAAACTGCACTTCAACAATCAGAAACTAATTTATGTTATGATTTTGACATGAGTAATTTAGGCCTCCTACATTATTATTTAGGAGTAGATTTTTGTAAATTTTATCATACTATATGTATGACAAATAAAAACATGCCAAAGCACTTTTGGAAAAGTTCATGATGACAAAGAATGATCCATCAACTAAAGCCATGGATGTTTATTATCTATAGGCAACATTTCAAGTGGATTGGTGTGGGATATTTATTTCACATGCTTACCATTATGTGTGTGTGTGTGTGTGTGCGCGCGCGCGCGCACAAATATATATGGGAAAGAGAGAAAAGGGATTATTTGTGTTTACCCATATCAAAGATGAGGAATTAAATTGATGCACAATTTATTAAAAATATTTATTAGATCAAACTTTATTTTGAATTCTCATGACAAAAGGTTAATATTTGTAAACAAAAACCTCCAGAGGAAATAAAAGCTTCACCATTACTTGAGAGAATACAAAACAAAGTTTTAAATCCTCTTTACAATTAAATTTAAAATTTATAACCCTTATTCTATGAAGAATTTCAAATTTTATATATTATGGATAATATCATCCACATTTAATTTCCTCTTATTGAAATACTTGGCGAACATTAAATTTCCAATAGAGGATTTAAAAGAATTGATACTCTTTCACTATGATGCCTTTATCTTTGGCGTAACACTAATGGCAGTAGAACCATTCAAAATTCTCTTTGAATCTTTAATATAAATATACACACCTGTACTATAATTATATTCAACTCTATCTTCATATCATATTTATTTATAAAACCAAATATTATGGCAACATGTTTGGTTAGGTTGTATAGCATACCACTTGCAAGTCATGCTAATTCTTTAACTGGTCAAATACCAATTTTATTATAATTAAAACCAAATAAAGAAATAATCTTGTAAATCATGCATTGCCAGAATATGCTTTCATGAGAAAAATCTTTTTGTTGAAGACTGAGAGTTACCAAAAAATGGCATTCACAAATTGTATGAGGTGTTTAGCCTTATGACAAGCAATTTCAATTATGGGAATAGAAATGGAAATGAAAATAATCAATACTAAAGCTAAAACATCTCTTATTATTGATCGATGCTTTAGTCCTCTCAATTTTACAAAATCTTTGATTTAATTTCCTTTACATGCAAATCACCCAAAATGGATTATGCCAGTCTTAAACTTGTAAAATATTTGAATTGGTTGTCATTACATGCAAGTACTTCCTATCACCACTTGCGCCATTGTATTATACTAATAAATAATTCCTTTATATTTATAAAATCTCAATCATACCACATGTAAGTCATCGCTAATGATTAGTGCCACTCACCAAATAAATATTTTAATATATATATCAGTGTATCAATCCTATGGATCATACAAAGTAGAAAGTTATTATGTCTATGCATCAAGCATTTCCTCTTTCAATTCAATCTAGGGTTCTCTCTTTTCCTCTCTTATGCATTTAACCTAAGTTCAAACAAGAACAAACTTCAACCAAAAATATTATTTTTATTAAATATCCTAAATAATACATATTATCAAATGCACACTCAACAACCCTGTAAAAAAATACAATTTAAAATTTATACTGACCTTTTTCCCTTTTTACCTGGAATGGAACTTATCCATTCATTAGAACAAATACTAAACTTAGACTTATAAATATGGATTATCCAAGATTTTTATTATCTTACTAATTCAAACATTCTAGATTCTTTACAACTATTTCCACTTAGATCCCTGACCAAATTTTAATTCCTACCCTTTTTTACATACATAATAATTTTAAAATTTAAAAGTAAAAAATAATAATAATAATAGCCCCTAAAATGTACTTGCATCAAACCATCGGGGTAGAAGAAATTGATTACTCATGAAATCTTTTTCATGAGTTGTTCCACTATCACACCATACCTATTGATTTTTGAAGCTGACATCCAAGTTGAATCCTTAACTGTATGATCTTTCCATTTTACCAAATAATGGAAATAATATTTTCCTTTGGTTTTTTTGACAATTTATTTATCCAAAATAGCTTCCAATTGTTCTAGTAATTTTTTTGGTAATTGTTGCTTCCATGGAATTTCCTATTCTACTTCATCTTTAAAAACAATTTCCTATTCATCACCTTTCCTGTAAGGATATATGTTAGAAACATTAAATATAGGTGATATTTAAATATCAATTATAATCTCCAATCCATATGCATTTGTTGAAAACTTCATGAGAATTTTACAAGGTCTAATCTTTTTCAATTTCAACTTATTATATTCCCCTCTTGGGAATCTCTTTCCTCAAATGAGAAAGTACAAGATTTTATACTTTAAATTATACCTCTCTTCTTTTCAAATATATTCTTTGCTTATACTTTTTTGAATTTTCTTGTAGCCTTTGTTTTACCAATTCTTGAAGTTCTTACATTGCTATTACAAATTCTTTTCCTTCGACACTTTGTTTCTCCTATTTACCTATATTTATCAATTCATAAATTCCTCTAAGATGCATTCCATATAAAATTTGGAAAGGACTCATGCATGTGCTTCTATTTGTAAAATCATTATAGGCAAATTCAACTTGTGCTAAGACTTGATTCCACTATTTGGGATGATCACTTACCAAGCTTCTCAAAATATTTCCTAAGCTCCTATTAACTACTTAAATTTTCCCATCTATCTGAGGATGGTATGCATAAGTGAATGTTAATTTTGTGCCTAACTTATTCCAAATATTCCTCATAAAATACCCAATGAATTTTGTATCTCTATCTCAAATAATGTTATTAGGTAAACCATATAATCTTCCTACTTCTTTGAAAAACAAGGCAGCTATGTGAGTTGCATCGATGGTTTTATAGCAGGGTATAAAATGAGTCATTTTTGAAAATATATCTACTACTAAAAAAATAGAATCATTCATTTTCTTTGTTTTTGGTAAACCCAAAACAAAACCCATACTTACATAATCCCATGGTCTATTGGGAATGGGTAATCGCTGATATAACCCTGTATTCTAACTTCTTCCTTTTGCAAGCTAACATATTCTGTAATTTTCAACAAAATTCTTTATATAAATTGACACACCTAGCCAATAATAAAAATCATTTACTTGGGCCAATGTTTTATTCTCTCCAAAATGTCCTACAATGCTATTGTTATGCTTTTCTTTGATTATATTTATCTAATAGAAACTTTTGGAATACAAAGCTACTTGTCTTTGAATAACATTCCTTCTTGCAACATGTAATCCATCCAAGGAATTCTATCCCTACTTTTAGGATATTTGCAATCTTCATATACTTCTTTAAAATCTGCATCATTTTCATACATTTCTTTTATTGTGTCAAATCTTGTAACATTCACCTATATTTCTTGTAAAACCAAACTTCTTTTGCTTAAAGCATTAGCAACCTTGTTAGATTTTCCACTCTTGTGTTTAATAACAAATGAAAAACTTTTTAAAAATTACACCCACTTGGCATGCCTTTGATTTAATTTAATTTGGGTACTTATAAACTATAAGGAATGATTATCAGTAAATAAAATAAATTCTTTTGGCATTAAATAATGCCTCCACTTCTTCAAATGCTGCACTATAACATAAAATTCTTGATCATAGGCTAAGTATTTATTTTTAGCCTCATTAAGTTTTTCTAAAAAATAAGCCACAGGTTTACCTTCCTGACTTAGTACTACTCCTATGGCTACTTGCATCACACTCCAGTTGGAATAACTTACCAAATCAAGTAGTGCCAATATAGACTACTCTGTGATCTTCTTCAATATTTGAAAGCTTTTATTATCTACTTTAGTCCATCTAAATGGTTGTTTTCTTCCTTTAATGGTTTCCACAATATGAGCATAAATACTACTAAAATTTTTGATAAACTTCCTGTAAAATCTAGGAAATCCATGAAAACTTCTTACCTCAAATGGATTCTTGGGTGTAGGCCATTCTTCTATAGATTTTACTTTGTCTTTGTCCATCTTTAAATATTCTTGTGAAATCACAAAACCCAAATAGATTAACTTTGTTTAAAAAAAAAATACACTTCTTAAGGTTAATTAGTAACCTTTCCTCTTGCAACTTCTTCAAAACCAATCTTAAATGTTCACGATGCTCATCTCTTGATTTATTAAATACCATGATATCATCAAGATAAAAAATAATAAATTCACCTATGAATGTCTTAAGTATTTCATTCATAAGCCTCATAAAATTACATGGGGCATTTGTCAACTCAAATGGCATTACCAGCCATTCATACAAGCCATCATTTATTTTAAATTTTATCTTCCATTCATCTCCTTCTCTTATTTTGATCTAATGATATCCAATTTTTAAGTCTATCTTTGAAAAATATCTGGCACCACTCAAACAATCCATTAGATCATCTATTATTGGTAAAGGAAATATATACTTGTTAGTAATTTTGTTTGTAGCCCTTGAGTCTGTGCACATCCACCAAGTTCCATTTTTTTTGGTGAAAGTATAGTTGGAACTGCACAAGGACTTAAGCTTGCCATCACCAATCCTTTATCCAATAACTCCTAAACCTGCCTTTTGATTTCCTCATTTTCTATTGGAGTCATCTTGTAAGCTAATTTATTTGGAAGGCTAGCCCCTGGTATTAAGTCTATATGATGGCTAATACTCTTTTTAGGAGGTAATTTATTTGATAAATCATCTACTACAATATCCACAAACTCACTGAGCAAATATTGAATTTTTAAAGGCAGTTCATTCAATTTAGTAGTAGTGATTATAGTCTTTGTCTTATCAATAAGGTCATTACTTAACTCTTTTTGTTTCACTTGCTATAGGAATTATTTTCCACTAATAACTAACACATTTAAATTTTCCTCTACTACCGCATCATCTTCTTTGAAGGGTGTTAGAATGTGTTTCTTACCATTCTTATCAAATGTACAAGTGTTCTATCTACCATCATGTATATATTTTCTATCATATTGTCAAGGCCTACCTTAGAGAACATGATAAACATCCATAGGCATTACATCACAAATAACTTCATCCTTATAAATCCCTATTTGAAATTCTATTTTGCATTGTTCAGTAACCAAAATTTGATGACCTTTCTGTAACCAAGACACTTTATAAGGATTTGGATGACTTATCTTCTTCAAATTTAGTTTACTTACCATCTCTATGGATACCAAATTTTTAGTGCTATCACTATCAATAATTACCTGACAACATTTACCTTTTACTTTGTAGGTGGTTTTAAACAATGTTTTCCTTTGAGGTGGTTCCTTGATTTCTTTTGTGAGTTTCAACAAAACCCTTTTCATCATCAATGTTTATCTTATCTCTGGAGCATCTTCCACATTCAGATTTCCCTCATACATGGGAACCTCTATCTTGGGTTTTACACTCACACTCATAATAATTTGAATCATTCTTTCTTCTACTATTTTTTCTTCTTCCACCAATTCTTATTCTAGTGGTTCCTCTTCTTTGTCATTGATTTTACCTATGTCAGTGCCTCTTCTCTAATCCATTTCTAGATATTGAAATTTAGATGTAATATTTCTTATCACTTCCATCACTGCTACCTGTCTAGCAGCTTGTCCTAGTTGCCTCCTTCTTTTGCCTCTTGCATCACCATATTTATAATCTTTCAGATCTCTCTCTTTTATATAACCTATTTCTCTAATACCACAAATTGATGTACAATTTATTAAAAATGTTTATCAGATCAAAAATTGTTTTGTATTCTCCATAAAAAAGGTGAATATTTGTAAACAAACACCTCCAGAGGAAATAAAACCTTCACTGTTACTCTAGAGAATACAAAACAAAGTTTTAAATCCTCTTTATAATTAAATTTAAAATTTATAACCCTTATTCCGTGAAGAATTGCAACTTGTATATATTATGGAGAATTGCAACTTTTGTGTGTGTGTGTGTGTGTGTGTGTGTGTGTGTGTGTGTGTGTGTGTGTGTGTGTGTGTGTGTGTGTGTGTGTGTGTGTGTGTGTGTATACATATATATATATATATATATATATATATATATATATATATATATATATATATATATATATATATATATATATATATACATATATATATATATATATATGCATATATATGCATACATATATATACATACATATATATATACATATATATATATATACATATATATACATACATACATACATATATATATATATATATGAATGAGTGGCGCTAATCATTATCGATGACTTACATGTTGTATGATTAAGATTTTATAAATATAAAGGAATTATTTATTAGTATAATACAATGGCGCAAGTGGTGATAGGAAGCGCTTGCATGTAATGACAGCCAATTCAAAGATTTTACAAGTTTAAGACTGACACCACTCCATTTTGGGTGATCTTCATGTAAAGGAAATAGAATCAAAGGTTTTATAAAATCAAGAGGATTATAGCATCGATCAGTAATAAGAGATGTTGTAGCTTTAGTATTGATGATTTTCATATCTATTTTTGTTCCCATAATTTAAATTGCTTGTCATAAGGCTAAATGCCTCCTCATACAGTTTTTGAATGTCATTTTTTGGTAACTCTCAATCTTCAACACAAATATTTTTCTCGTGGAAGCATATTCTGACAATGCACGATATACAAGATTCTTTCTATGTTGATTTGACTTATAAGAAAAATGGCATTTGATCAGTTAAATAATTAGCACGACTTGTTGGTGGTACACTGCGTAGCCTAACCAAACACATTGCCATAAGATTTGGTTTTGGAAATATATATGCTATGAAGATAGAGTTGAATAGAATTATAGTTCAAGTGTGTATATTTATATTAAAGATTTAGAGAAAAATTTGAATGGTGCCACTGCCATTAGTGTTATGCCAAAGATAAAGGAGTCATAGTGAAAGACTATCGATTCTTTTAAATCCTTTATTGGAAATTTAATGTTTTCCAAGTATTTCAATAAGAGGAAATTAAAGGTGAATATTTTAAACAAACACCTCCAGAGGAAATAAAACCTTCACTGTTACTCTAGAGAATACAAAACAAAGTTTTAAATCCTCTTTACAATTAAATTTAAAATTTATAACCCTTATTCCATGAAGAATTGCAACTTGTATATATTATGGAGAATATTATCCACATTTAATTTCCTCTTATTGAAATACTTGGAAAACATTAAATATCCAATAAAAGATTTAAAAGAATCGATAGTCTTTCACTATGACTCCTTTATCTTTGGCATAACACTAATGGCAGTGGCACCATTCAAAATTTTCTCTAAATCTTTAATATAAATATACACACTTGAACTATAATTCTATTCAACTCTATCTTCATAGCATATATATTTCCAAAACCAAATCTTATGGCAATGTGTTTGGTTAGGCTACGCAGTGTACCACCAACAAGTCGTGCTAATTCTTTAACTGATCAAATGCCATTTTTCTTATAAGTCAAATCAAACATAGAAAGAATCTTGTATATCGTGCATTGTCAGAATATGCTTCCACGAGAAAAATATTTGTGTTGAAGATTGAGAGTTACCAAAAAATGACATTCAAAAACTATATGAGGAGGCATTTAGCCTTATGACAAGCAATTTAAATTATGGGAACAAAAATAGATATGAAAATCATCAATACTAAAGCTACAACATCTCTTATTACTGATTGATGCTATAATCCTCTTGATTTTATAAAACCTTTGATTCGATTTCCTTTACATGAATATCACCCAAAATGGAGTGGTGTCAGTCTTAAATTTGTAAAATCTTTGAATTGGTTGTCATTACATGCAAGCGCTTCCTATCACCACTTGCGCCATTGTATTATACTAATAAATAATTCCTTTATATTTATAAAATCTTAATCATACAACATGTAAGTCATCGATAATGAGTAGCGCCACTCATTCATGTGTGTGTGTGTGTGTGTGTGTGTGTGTGTGTGTGTGTGTGTGTGTGTGTGTGTGTGTGTGTGTGTGTGTGTGTGTGTGTGTGTAAATACATACATATACATATATGTATATGTATATGTGTATGTATACGTGTGTGTGTGTGTGTGTGTGTCAGTATATCAATCCTATGGATCGTAAAAAGTAGAAATTGATTATGTCTGTGTATCAGTGATTGTCTCTTTCAATTCAATCTAGTGTATCAATCCTATTGATCATACAAAGTAGAAATTGATTATGTTTGTGTATCAGTGATTGCCTCTTTCAATTCAATTTAGGGTTCTCTCTTTTCCTCTCTTCTACGTTTAACCTAAGTTCAAACAAGAATAAACTTCCACCAAAAATATTATTTTTATTAAATATCCTAAATAATATATATTTTCAAACTCACACTCAATAACCCCATAAAAAATACAGTTTTAAAATTTATACTGATCTTTTTCCCTTTTTACCTAGAATGGAACTTATCCATTCATTGAAACAGATACTAAACTTAGACTTCTGAATATGGATTATCAAGGATTTTTATTATCTTACTAATTCAAGCATTCTAGATTCTTTACAACTATTGTCACTTGGATACCTAACCAAATTTTAATTCCTAGCCCTTTTTAATTTTTTTTACATACATCATAAATTTAAAATTTAAAAATATGAAAAATGAAATAATTTAATAATATCTCCTAAAAATGCACATGTATCATTAATTTTACATGTGCAATCATGTCAAGTTTGTGTCCTAATGGTTTTAGATGCAATATGGTCATAGTAATTTTAGTTTGCATTATTAGTAAAGTCTTTGGGAAAGAGGTATATGAAAGAGACTCCCATTTAATAGGATATTATCACTTCTAAGCCAACTTCCACAAGGAAAATGAGTGTATATTCATAAGGAAGCTTCAAATATTTTGTGGCAAAATGTGCTTCATGTTTTCTTCATAAATAATGTCCTATCCCTAGAAACATGTAATAGATTTCTTGTAAAATAGTGTATTGACCTTGGGTAACAGAAAGAGAAAATGTGCCATATAGGTAATGGGTAGAAGATATGAATACAACATCTACATCCTTAATCGATGACCCTCTAAGAGCATTGTAGGATGTTACTCCCAAGGAAGCATGGTCCAACATAAGACCATTCATGACTTTTATGTTTTTGGTTGTGTTATTTTTGCATTAATTCTTGAGGAGAGAAGTAAATTAGATGCAAATATCAAAATATATATGTTTGTTGTGTTATGTATATTGTTAATTATGCGCATTTCTTCTCTTTTACCTTAAATTTGCTTGATATTATCACTCATTTTCAAGGTTAACATGTGGATTTATGTATAATGGTAATGGTGACATAATTCAAAATGAGAATATGAATGTATTAAGCTTAGCAACTTCATTTTTAAGATGGTGTTACCTAAAAGGACCCCTAGATAAGTGTTCTTCATTTTATAAGTATCCTCGTGGCATGTGAACTACCCTTAACTAATATTGAATGAGATTATTCATGGGATCTTTGTGGGATTTTCCAAAATTATTTATATAAATACCGTTGAGCCCATTCTCATAAATTTTAACTATTGTAAAGAACAGAGCAAGGATAAAGAGAGAGAACATGAAAACAGAGTATGAAAATATAGAAAGATAAAGTTAACTTAAACTTACAAGGCAAATATACATAGAGCATAAGATTAACTCAAAATTTTACCTCTGTATAGGTAAATGGTGTCATCCTAATAGAGATAGATGTTGTAGTGTATGGGTTAGCAGCTAAATTTGAATATGTAAACAACAGTCATGACAAATAAAATTTTGTAAATGCCGACTATGATGATGAAGGCACTGTCACCTCTTGTGACATAAAAAATGGCATATATTATATTTAATTTCTATGTAAATTAATTGTTAGCTAAATTAAAGCTGTAAATATAAGTTAAATTTAACATGACATTTATATAAAATATACCTGCATTTATGTGGTGGCCAATGTTTGCACACCAAATATGCATGCAAAAAACTCATCACTCATAAGAATATTATCTAATCCATTTAAACCACCAACACCATCATCATCGGAATGTCCTGTGCACATAGCTCCACATGACCTATAAAGGTGGGGTCAAGTTCGGGTAGGTGGTGTATCTATAGCATCACTTTGTGAAAGCCTACTCGTATGTTGAATGATTGTATCAATGAATGAACTAAGAGTGTGGAGAGTGTCGATCTCTATGACCTACCAAATTGTAAAAGGGATCTCAAGCTCAAGAGGCTCTTAGATACATATCCATGTAGTCTAATTAGGCATATGATGTGCACCTAATTGATCCTACACAAATATTTTTTCTCGGCCCTAAAACTCACTAAAATCAAAATAATTAGCAATCTCGTTGAGCACAAACTCACAATAGAGTTTCCTAAAAAAATATAACAATACCTCATGGTTGTTACATGATGGATAGTCAAAGACCATCCACCATCGATCCCAAAAATTGGATGTGATTAATTTATGTACACATCGATGGATAGGAAAATGTTTAGTGGTTATGAGAAATGGGGCATTATTGGCTAGGTTGAATAATAGGGCACAAATAGAGGTATTTGAAATTTCCTTATTCTTGACCTAAAGTGTTGACAATTTATGAGCATAATATGCCCTACAAGTATTCCTATATGAGTTCCATCTGTCAATTAAATTGTTATATAGTCAATTTGACCTAATAAGGTCTCTAGGGAATCAACTAACTAGGTGCAGTAGGGGTTGGTCGAAGTGGGATCCCTCATTCTTCCAATTAACTCTTCAATTTCAAGTTTATTTTCCATAATGTTGTCAATCAGAATCTCTTGACTACCATAGAGTTTTGGAGAGCTATAGGAGGGTTAGATGGAGGGATAGGAGGAACAAGAGGGTTTTGTGGAGAATTAGGTGGAGGGTAGGAGGAGGAGAAACAAGAGGGTTATGTGGAGGGTTATCAGGATGGGTTGTTAAAAAAAATTATAATAAATAACTAGGGTTAAATAATGAGAATAATGAAAAATTAAGGTTAAATAGAAAAGATTTCTATCACTTACCTCTCCTACATGGTAGCATCATCGATCAGTAGGTTCATGGGATGAATTTGGTAGCTTCCTGACACTATCTGGTGTATTCTACGTAAAACACGATCGTGGAAGCTGGAAGAGAGCAAGGAAACTCAAATTTGAAGTGAGAATTTAGTATTTGGGTTTTGCTTTTTATTTTTTTGATACACAGGTAATATGATTGTGTTATTAACATGATCATGTTATTGAAAATGATAATAACATGATCATGTTAATAAAATGATCGCGTCATTATTTAAAATAATGTGATCACATTATATAATAACATGATCACATTATGGCTTGGTAATCACTGAGCCATAATTCAAATAATGTGATCATGTTATATAATAATACGATCATGTTATGGCTCAATAATCACCAAGCCATAATTCAAATAATGTTATCACATTAATTAAATAACATGATTATGTTATTAATTAAAGTGATCATGTTACCTTAAATGTCCATATAATTACCCCCAACTTCATGTACTTACCTTATACTAGAGTGTTACCTATTGCCTTGAAGATCAAAGAGTTCTAGAATTATGTTAGCAGTCCAAAAAGCCTCACCCATATTAACCCAACTAAAGGTAAATATTTTTCTAATTTAAAAAGAGAATGTTATGGCTTCATAAATAAACCAACTCATCCCATAAACCATAAGCCTCCTTGAAATATCTATTTTTAGTCTTCCTCATGAGCAAACACCACATTAAATAATGTGATCGCATTAATAACATGATCTCATTATTATTCAATATAACATGATCACATTATGACTCGGTCATCACTAAGCCATAATTCAAATAATGTGATCATGTTAATTAAATAACATGATTGTGTTATTAATTAATATGATCATGTTACCTAAAATGTCCACATAATTGTCCCCAAACTCTGTGTACTTACCCTATACTAGAGTGTTACCTGTAGCCTCGAAGACCAAAGAGTTATAGAATTATGTAAGCATTCCAAAAAGCCTCACCCATACTAGCCCAACTGAAGGTAAAAACTATTCTACTTTAAAAAGAGAATGCCATGGCTTCATAAACAAACCAACTCATCCCATAAACCATAGGCATCCTTGAAATATCTATTTTCAATCCTCCTCATGATCACACACCACAAATAAATATCCATTTGGGTAAACAAAGACCTAAACTCCCTAAATGTTATCTAAGATTTGGATGCCCAAACTCAAAAAAAAATAGGTGGGCCTGAAACCCAAGAATCGATAGATGTGAGCATGCCTTTCTAGGTTCTCAATGTTGTATTATATGTCTACATGTTGGAGATTGACCATCGGAGAACCATCTATCACTTTCATACACCAAGCCTCAATCTTCTTAGGATCTATCCTCGACATATGTAAGGGATGAAAAGGAAACCCCCTACCTCCATTGGTTGATCCCCAATATTTTTATATTAATTTTTTGAAATTCAAGTTCTTAAGGTTCTAATCCATAGTTGTGAAATTTAGTATTGCGATTAATTTATCATAACTTCAATGGCATAGTTATAGAGTTCTAAATTATTTTGCACCCAACATGTATCATATGACACAATAATTTTATTCCATACATAGTTTTCATGCCACAAGTTTTATATGATATAATGTCCCATGTGAGGCTATTTTCTAGTATGTTTATGTTTGGGAAAATGGATTAGTGTAGGGGTGAGGAGTGAAAGGGCCTTATTTTATATATAGTTGTTGACTAATTAATAATTTTTACAAATTATTACTAATTAATCATTTCTATAAAAAAAAATCAATGATATACTACATATGATCTCAATATCTCCTTGCAATAACTATCCTTTTATCTTGGAGCAACATGGTCCAAATTGTGTGTGTGTGTGTGTGTGTGTGTGTGTGTTCCCAAAAATGTTATATATCTTTGTATAATATGTTATTTTGTGATATGTGAACTTTTGTTGTTCACCACCAATTTTAAAAGGGGGCATATGCAACTCATTATTTTTTTCAATTTTTTTTTTTTTTATATAGTATGAATATTTATGGGGACTTTGACTTCACAATAAAGATAAAATAACATGTTAGTCATTGTATTCAATGTATTGAAATTGAGGGATTGTCACATGTAAATTACAATCATCCAACTTCAATGACTCAAGGACTTAAAATCATTTTAGATTTCAAGACTTGTAAACATATAATAAATTAGGTTTTAGCTTCATTCCATATTCTACCTCTTTGATGATATGATGAATCTATGGGACTTTTTCAACATATTAATAAAAATTAAGGAGGCATCTCATTTCTTTATTAACATTTACTTTTTCTAGTCACCTATATTTTTGTAAGAAATGTAGGTGTGATTTTGTAGGTTTTAAGACTCAGTATTCTGGATATACTCATAATTATAATAACTATCCCTTTTATATGTTCTAATTTGAAATGTGCTCTTACACTATATGGCTAAGTGCACATCCTAATGTGTGAGAATATAAATATTGAAAAATAGTCTTTTTGAAATGTTGTGTGTGTGTGTGTGTGTGTGTGTTTTCATAAAATAGTTCATATCAATTCAATTTTAGATTAACTTCATGGAAAAACAAATATCCCTCTATTTTTTTATAACTTTTTTATTGATACTATATTTGAAATATTTTGTAATATTTAATTTAAAATAAATTTATTTATATGAATACACAAATAAGACATTATGTATATTTTAATAAAGTATTATAATAAATTTTTTAAATTAATTTAATCTTAAAAAAATTAAAATCATAATCATCATTAAAAAAACATAAAACACAAATATCTTGTAAATATAAAAATTAATCAAATTAAAACTCAGTAATCTTAAGAATGTATTGTTGTACATTAATTCTATAATAATGCATCTTAAAATTGGAATATGATACTTTATCTTTTGATATTTTTACAATCTCACTATAAGCAAGGTCCATCTTATTTTTGTGAAAATTTATATACTATAATAAATAATAATAATTTTTATATAAAAATCATTTTTATTTTTGTAAAAAAATCTATATAATAATAAAATTTATATTAAAAATATAAGCAAATAAAGAGGATTAAAGATAAATCCAATTAAAAAAACATAAAATGACGATAAAAAATATTCCTGAAACAAAACCATGATAATCATAGTAAATTCGATATTTACAGGGGAAAAAAATTTCAAATATGTAATAATATGAAAGAAAATCTTCTTACCAATATATTGATGATATATTTTACAATGAGAGATTTCCTTTTGATGATACATCGAATTTAATGGTTTTTCATTTCCATTTAACCCTTGAATTTCTAGTTTTTTTAAAATAAAGATATTCATTGTGCATTTAAAAAATATATATTATCCTCCATAAACATGTTTCTTTAATAAAGAGAGTAATTTGAACAGAGTTTATTGCCACACCTTGGAATGTGTACTCAACCCTGATCAAATGGATAAGCTTGGATAATCATGATTTTTTTAACATTGTGTTCCATGGGATTTGAAAACTATTCATTGAAGTGGCATTGACACGTCATATATATGCCAACTATTCAATAAAGTTTGCAACACGTTTATAAGAGGTTCACGGTAAACATAGACCATGTCTTTTACCTAGTTCTTTCTAGAGATTAGTAGCAATGAAAAGATAATATTATTTTCATAAGTTTTGAAGAATATTTTAACTTATGAAAATAATAATTTAAATTTATAATTTTTTTAAAATTTAAAAATTAGATTAATTTTATTTATTGTAAATTCAAGCCTAACACTTTTTGCATTGTACTTAATAATTTTTTATTTTATTTTTTTTATTTTTTTTTAAAATATTTTAAGTTATATTTTTCATAAATTAAAAATAATTTAATATGTACAACATTTAATCATTAATTTTATTATTAAAATTTCTTTTCATTAATTTTGTAATTAATTTTCACTAATAAATTAGTATAATCCATTAATCAATAGGAAATGCATTTAAATATTCTTTTAAATATGATATCCATAGAGACTAACATTGTAATATAATTTATTGTATTTAGGATTAGGAAAAAATATAACATCGTGATAGTCTTGTATGAATAGTATAAAGTCATTGGTTCATGTATTGTATTTTTAATATTAAAATTTTTAAGAAAGATGTTGTGTGAAGATATTTTGTTTTGACAATACAAGAACTTTGTTTTCCTGTGGTGAAAGAATCATTATATTATATTTAGTTTAATTTATAACCATACTATAATTAATATACTTAATAACAAGATAATATATAATATAAATATTTTAAAAATATATATATATTTCTCATTTTAATAGTGTTGTAATACTTCTCTACATTAACCTTTTCACACCATTGAGTGGTTTTACATTAGGTTTTACATTGGAACTTTCATATAATTCATTTATAATATTAACATTGTCATGCTCACTAGTTTGTTGAATATCTTCATCAAAGTAATATTAAATCAAATGATTTCTTATATCATCTATATCTATATATTTTTCATGTTTAAATTATAATTATTTTATTTTATTATTATTTAAATATAATTGTATTTTTCATTATGCATATGTTATAAGTTTCAAATGAAATTTTATGTTTTCTCTTTATTGATAACTATTAGACTAGAAGTCTTTGTGGTGGTGACTCAACTGTAAAGAAGGTGGGCTTTACCCAGTAGGTCTCATGTTCGAGTCTCCCTTGCCATTGGTAGTTGACTCTTTAAGTAGCATTGCTCCCCACGGTTCTTCAAAGGTTTCTTCTATAAAAATAATCAAAAAAAACTGCTTACCAATATCAAAACAACTATTAGACTAGATGAGATGGCAAAATGGTACATGAACAAACTTGAAAAAAAAAAAAAAATTGACCAAAGAAAATATTAATCTAAAATGTATTTAAAGTAATGAATATAAATAAATTTTATATATAAGTTTTTAATCCATTCAACATAAAATATAAATCATTTAATAAATTTTTATTATAATAAAAATAATCTTAAATGTAAAAAATCTTTTCAAATAAATTCTTTAAAATAATTTTTTTTATTTTTAAATATATATTATAAATATTTCTAATTATTAAATGTATATTTATATATTATATATCAAAATTGAAAATATGATAAAAAAATCATGAATTATAAACCTTATTTCTATTCCATTTTCTTAACTTTTTAAGATTGAAACAAATATTCTTATTATAAAATATAAAATATTACCCTAATCCCATATCTCTAATATTCTGAACCAATACATAAGGAAATAATTTCTTCAATATCTCATTTCTTTTATTTGACACGCGTTCTTTATATATCTTTACAAAATTTGAAATACTCTTATATGCATACACACGACCATCTATACATACGTATACCTTTTATAATTCCTTTATTTGATTGTTGCTACATTTCAACATATTGTATAATTTGACATGTTGGATTTATAATCAGCCAACTTGGTCCAAATCTTGAAGGGGTATTTGGTTCCATAAAACGATAAGACGCGAATATTATGATCTTGACATGGTTTTGAACCTATACTTTTATTATTTATATATATATATATATATATATATATATATATATATATATATATATATATATATATATATATATATTTATTTATTTATTTATTGTTATATAATGAAGGGTTACTTTATTTATCATTCAATCAAAATATAATAATAAAGATTTTTAGAAAATATGAGGAAAGAAATAAAAATATATATATATTCAGAAAAAATATAAATATTTTCAAAAAAAATGTAATACTATAGTAGCATGGTTGTTCACTACAAAGAAAATTTAAATCTATTAGAATTCATGCAAGTTAGAAATACAATCTATATTGATGGATCCATATTTTGTAATCTCTCCTTCATCTCTTTATTGGCATCAATAACTCTCACGCTATTTATCCACTAATTTTAAATGTTTTGTAAATTTAACTCCTTTTTTTTGGTGTTTAAAGGCCTCATTTGATGTAGAAAAAATTGATCGATTTTTTGGAGGCCATAATTTTTTATCCGTAACTCCATTTAAGCTTTTTTACATGTTAAAACGACCATCTCAAATATTTAATATTGTCTTAAGTTGATCTATCTACTTAGAATTTATTTCGATATATTTCGGAGGCTATATGTCATCATCTGAGGGTCCGAAATTAATGTTTAATAATTTTTTTAAGAATTTTCTATTTTTAAAAATTGTATATTTTTAGAACCGGACATCAACTTCAGTTGAATTTCATCTCATAGGCTAATTATAGTATTTAGAGTATTTTGAAAGATTTTTAGATCCGTGCATGCTTACATACAAAACTTACTATAAATAGCGCATGCTAAAAATAGACCTTTTTTTTAGATTTTAATTTTTTCAAATTGTTGCATGTCACCTCTAAATTCCAAGTTGAGGCTTATTTAAGTATGGTTTGGGTGTGTAATTATTTCAAGTCATTCAATAGGAATCAATTTTGAGTGTTGTTTCAAGATCTTGGCCTATTGGTAATTTATTTGTTTTGATAGTTTTTGAGTTCATTACCGTTGTCCCTTTTCCCACCCAATAAAATTTTTATTTGAATTTTAAAAATCCGATAACACCACTTATGGGAGCCATAAATTTTGAACCACTTATTCAATTGATAAATTGTTTGATGCATTGGAAACCTTGTGAGGTGTTCTAAAACATATCGATTTCATATCATGAAACAAACATTTTTTACCAATGCCAAAAAAGTCATTTAAAGGTCCAAAATTCATATTGAATATTTTTATATAGAAAATTTGAACATTGAAACTTTAATAACTCACTATCTACCAATGATATTGAGCTGATTCTTTCACCAAAGATTGTATTTTATAATTTTGAAGCTCTATGTAAACTTTAATGTTCATATATGTACAAATATAAACTTATTAAAAATAGCAGGTAACTATTTTTGGCCTTCAATAATTTTTGACAATCATAAGTTACTGAAAACTTCAACCTATGCTCCAACTAAACTAAAAAACCTATAAAAATAAAATTCAAACTAAAATTAATTATATATATAATTTCAAGTGATACAAAATTACCTTTACTCCCTAAATTCTCTTGCATCATTATATCATATATTATATCTCCTGAAAATTTAAAAGTTCATACATTATAAAAAGTGACTTTTTCATTGATTATGTTTTAAAAAATTAAAATTACATCGCATAATCCCATTTTTTATTATAAGTCTAAAATATCTGACTCGTGATAATAAATTCTATATAATACCTATCCTCTATCTTTGTTCATTTTTTTTAAATAAATCAATAACCTATTTCTTTTCTAAGTACTTTATACCTCCTCTTCTTCATATGAAATTTCAAAGTTAAAAAAGACATGTTGATGTGCAACTAAATAAATGTGAGTAGTGATGAAAAATTATAAATAGTATCTTTATATGAAATTATCTCAAAAAGTGAACTTGTCTTTTCAAAACTATGACCCTTTCATATTGTTCCTCTTTTACCTCTTCCTCTTCTCCAAAGTGGAGATTGAAATGGATCGCCCTTATCACCCTAGAAAATTATAATTATTTTATGAATAATCATTAAATAGAAAATATATAATAAAATATAATATTTTACCTTAGTTTAAAAATGAAAGTATACATGATGGAATAAATAATCATTTTCAAGAGTGCAAAAAGATTTTACATAAAAGAAATTGACTCGGAGTCAAAGGAGAATATAAGTAATAATAATATAAAAAATATATAATGAATATAATTTCATTCAAATAATTTATTATATTTAATTAAATAATACTATTAATATTCATAATTATATATTTATGTTTCAATTATATGAATACATTTATTTAGTATTTGCATGAGACCTAAGGTTTTATATAGATGAGGGGTTCGTCTAAGCAAGCCTAAATGTTTATTCCTTCTATTGAAACCATTATGATAGTTTTTAAAATCATTGGTAAGCATTCCATATTAATTTTAACTTTATCTTGTGTCTTCATTTCATCTAGATAGTTACTTAGGTCCTTGATAGTGTTTTTTCATAAAATTCTTGATTAGAGAAAGTAAGACAAATGAAACATTAGATAAATTAAAGTACTAATAATGGTTATATATATATATATATATATATATATATATATATATATATATATTTATATATATATATATATATATATATATATATATATATATATCGAATAATGTTATACATATAAATCATTTTATTTATATTTAACAATGAATAAATATAAAACATGTAAATAAATTACTAATATGATAATATGTACATGAAAATATAATTAAAATTTTCAACTCGCAATATCCAAATTTCCTTCAATTTCTTTATATCAAGTCTAATTCATTTTCGATTCTCAATTCAAAATAATTGTGTTCTTTCTCAATTCAATGTAACTTTTAAAAAACATGTAGTCATGATTTTTGCAATGATTTTCTTTTTTCCAAAATATAACAAAATAGTATTCTATATTACATTACTTAAATAAATAAAATTTATTTAGTGTAGCATTGGAGTAGAGGAGTTTTCTAACAATAACCTCCAAAACGTAAATAAATTATTAACACCTGTTGTAGCTTGAAACTTGGTTTCATTTAAAAAATAAATTCTTGATAATATTTTGGTGGCAAAAAATAGTTTTACAAAAGGGGATTATTTGCAAATTCAATCAATTTTGGACAACTCTTTTGGCCCTTCATAATTGGATGTTGGAGGTTTGGAGACTAGTAATGAAGAGAAATTTAAAGATTTATCTTTGTGCTAGGGTTTTTTCATAATTGTTTTTTATTTGTCTGAAGATAGGAATAGAATATTACAAAAGCAGATGTGGTTCATGGATCAACATTTTATTTTAATAAAGTCATGGTTCCCTAATTTTAATTCAGTGTCTGAATCTTTTAACTCTAGGCCTATTTAGGGTTGCCTTCCACATCTTCCCCTTTAGTTTTGGTCTAAACCTTGCTTGGTTTCTATAGGGGAGGCTTTGGAAGAAATTTTGGCTATAGATGAATCCAAAAGTACATATCTTCATACTAAAGATGCAAGAATTCTTGTTATCATAGACATGACTTCTAAACTCCCAAAAAATATTGACTTGAAAGTCCTTGATTGTACTTGGTCACAAACCTTATACTATGAAGGGTTATACTTTAGATACAGGAATTGTTTTGCTATAGGGCACTTAGCCAACTATTGTCAAGTTGTTTGAATAAAAAATAGGGGGATTTTTAGTGTAAGAATAAAGACTATGATTCTTGATGGTAGAATGTGTTGAACTTGATCAACGTGAAGATGAAAATAATTTAGAGAAGGAAAAAAACATGATCTAAAATTGAAATATGAGGAAGAGTTACAGGGTGTATATGACTCAACAGAGGAGGTAATTTTGGGAAAAATGGTGGAGAAGAGCCCTGGTTTTGACAAGACCTTATTTATGTTAAATTACAATCCATAAGAAAAGGATGCTATTACAAATTCTAGCGAGTGGATGGTTTGTAGAGTCCCACTGGAAACCATAAACATATTGATGCATTAGAAGTTTCCATTCCTATATTTTCAAATTCAAGATGAGGTGATTGGACAATTTTCAACAATAGAAAGAAATGGAATGGAAAGATGGAGCTTGAACCTCTTAATATGATCCTCATATCCCGTAAGGGTATAGGTAAGTCATAGGTACTGTTTCAAATCTTTTTTTTCCTTTGGAATTTTCTTAATGTAATTCTCCTTCACTTCACTTTCATGTCCCCTTCACTTTAATTTCATGTAAAAATTTAAGCCTCTAATTAAAAAAACCCTTTCATCTACTTATAATACCAAAAAAAATAAAACATAAGTTTGAATATTTAATATCATATTTATTATGAACTAAAATTATATTAATGATACCTTAATGACATCCTTGAAAATAAATTTATAACATCACTCTAACATAATAACCCTAATGATACTCAAAAATCACACTAATACTGCCTTAATCCAATAATAAAAATAAAAATGTCATAGGAAATCCAAATTTAATCCTAACTTTTCAAGTTGAAATTTTGACCCAAAAATACCATCTGAATTGAAGTTCAAATTTAGGCTCTAATTTTGAAAGGCTTAATTGTTATAGTGTGTAAAATTTCATTTCTCATAAGTATTTTTGTGTTTTTATATTATATTTTTATTGATTTTTTCTAGGCGTTATTTCTTCCCCTTTCTATTTTTATCTTTCATTCTTATTTTTAATCTTTTTTTCTTAATTTTATTTTTATATCTATTTATTTTTCTTCCTTATTTTTATCTCTCTTCCTTAATTTTCTCTTAATATCTAATTATTTGTATTTCCTGATATAATAATATACCAAGACCTAACACTACATTTCTAATCTTCCAAGAATATATTTTGTTCCTAATCTACCATGAATATAGTACATTCTTGGTCTTAAACCAATAATAAAAATATCATGTAAGTGCAAATTTAATCCTAACTTTCAAGTTGAATTTTTTAATTAAAAAAATCATCTAATTTAAAGTTTAAGTTTAAGCACTAATTTTAAATTTTTTAAATGTTATAATATGTAAAATTTCATTTTTCATGAGTAATTTTGTGTTTTTATATTATCCATTCATATTATATTTTTATTGATTTTTGCTTTCCATGTTTTGAGCCCCATTTACTTTCCCTTTCTTTTTTTTATCTCTCCTTTATTTTCTGTCTCTTTCTCTTAATATTTAATTACTTTTTGCTTCCTACCAAGAATGTAGTAGCATACCAAGACCTAGCACTACATTTATAATTTTCAAAGAATCAATTACGTTCCTAGTCTATCTTGAATATAGTACATTCTTAGTCTACTAGGAATGTAGTGTTCATGGCTTCTTTTTCTATAGATCTTTCTCATCTCTTTTATTTTGATTTTCTATTTTCAGCCCTTCCCATCTATTGTGTTGGTTTGTATACCAATAAGATCATAATTTTATAGTACATAAAATTAGAAATGTGTATAAGATAATAAGAAATAAAGTGATTTAGAATTGAATATCAAACTAGATTGACATGTTGAGTTCAACATTTATTCATGAACATAAATTAAATGTTTAGATTAAAATTTGATCTAAGATTTGTGTCTTCATATTACATTGTACATCTTTTTCATATTAATGAAAATTCATATAAAAATTAAAGATTGTATCCATAAATTTATTTCTTAACTGCATTGAGTTGTATTTTCTATATTATTTAACACCGTGAATGTGACAATAATTTATAAATAATAAATGTGCCTTATTATATCCTTTATAATATAATATTTTTAAATGGATTTAATAAAAAAAGATCAATTTATGGTATATATATGCATAATTTTTAAAGAATAAGAATTATTTTTGAATTTGAATAGAAGAATAGGGTCATTAATTTTTTTTCATATAATAATATAATTCTTAAAATATATTATATATTCTACGAAAAATTCTCTATTCATGATAAATCTTTTTTCTCTTTATATATTTAAATTATTTTATAATATTCCTTATTAAAATTAAATCTAATTTATTATTATATTAAAATACATATAATTAAATCTTAATTTTACATGTTTATGAGATAAATTTATTACATTTTCAAGTACAACCACATTCTCATATTACATAATACATTATTTTCACATTCAATATATTTTATTTAATATTATCTGTAATACAAAATTGTATTATATGACATGTGGTTGCTATTTATGGTTGCTAGTCATATTTGACTGTGATAATGTGGTTAATCTGATGTTATTCATGTCATGATTTTAAGGCTACAGGATTTACTTTGATTCAGTTCACATTACTTTGATTCTTATGACATAAGTTTTATATGACAATAATTTTATTTTAGACTTGGTTTCAATCCCACGAGTTTTATACGATACAATGGCCATTTCTACCACATTTTCTCTGTTATACACTTTCCACTATTCATTATGATTATGTTTATCATTTTTTAAATATGTTACCATGTTATTCAATGCTTATGTTGGGGAAAATGGAGTAGCGCAAGAGTGAGGTTGCAGCGGCCCTATTGTCTATACATTTGTTGACTAATTAGTTATTGCTATAGAAAATTCAGTGATATACTGAATATGATTTCAATCTTTTCTGTTGCAATAATTTTACTTTTCTTTTATCTTGAAGCAACATGACTATAGTTTTTTTCTTGATAAAAAAATGTTAAATGTTTGTTTGTTGTTTTTTTTTTTTTTTTTTTAACAATATGTTATTTTATTTTATGATATGTGAGCTTTTAGAGGTTCACCACCAATCTCAAAACAGGCATACATTATTCAGTTAATTTTTTTTAATTCATCATTTTTTTTAATGGTATGAAAGTTCAAGTCGATTTAGATTTCATTATAGAGATAAAATAATAAATTACTCATTATCTTCACTATTTTAGAATTGAAGGTAATTTAAAAATTACAAGTTTTAATTTCTATTCTCAATATCACTCATGATTTAAATTCATTTTAAATTTCAATTTCAAAGAGTATCAACATGTAATAAACAGGGTTTTAGTTTCATTTCATCTTTCTATTTAAAAATTAATTAAATACTATATTAAATATAAATATATCCTATGAATGTATTGCTATACTTTTATAATAATATATTTTAAAATTGAAATATGATACTTTACCCTGACATTTTTATTATAAGCGAAATTCATTCCTATTTTAATGAAAACTTATATGCAATAAAAAAGATTAATCAATAGAGGATTAAAGAAAAACCCAAGATTTAAAATCCTATCGTTCAACACAACATAAAACAACGGCAAAGACATACATGAAACAAAACCATGGCAATCATGGCAAATTTGATATTAACATGGAGAGAAAATTTCTAGAAATGTAATAACTATCAGAGATATACACAACATGTAAAGTTATGATTCAGATATAAAATGATTGCCCAAAAGCAATTTCAAAATGTCCTTTATTGTGAAGATGAAAGCTTTAGCTACCAGCAAGTAAAGTAATAGGGAATAGAATTTAAAGAGACAAAACTAGTCAGAGTCGATAAATTTGGCGACGGCCTTGATACCCTCCTTCACGGCATGCTTGGAAAGCTCCCTAGGAATGATAAGTTTTGCAGCAGCCTTATGATGAGCATGACCTTGCTGTTCATGATGAGCATGGCCTTGCTGGATATCCCCACATCAGGATGGACCTGCTTCAGCACCTTCTATATATGACACTTGTGCGATTCGCTATTCATCTTCTTATGTTTATGCTTGTTCTTCTTTTCCACTTGCACTTCCAACGGATTGGGGAGCTTCTTCTTCCCCTCGCCAGTTGGCATTTTCACGGCTGCTGCGAGCTTCTTTCCCATTCCTGTAAAATTGGAGAGCTTCTTTTTTGCGGCGGCATTCGACACCATTGGTATGGGTATGATTGATAATCTCCTCTCACGAAATCAATTGCAAAAATGGGGTACACCTGAAGAGAATGAATAAAATGATTGTGCATGCATTGACATGATGTCTCTCTCCAATATATAGACATACAAAATCTTATGCAATGGCCCAGTACTTATGCAATGACCCAATGCTTATGCATCTTATTTTTAGGTTAAATAAGTGTATTGTATGATGCTTAAATGTTCGGTTTGTGCCGCATTATTATTATTATTATTATTATTATTATTATTATTATTATTATTATTATTATTATGTCATAAATAAAAGGTTATTTGATAGGATTTTTTTTTTTTAATTTATCATTTTTGTTTGAATATTTTATTAGAAGGAAAAAAAAAATTTTAAATTGATAATAAATTGGTTTAAAATATGTGAATGGTATTTAAATATCATGTACACGAGTGTGTGGCATGTTATTATTAACTCTTAATTAATATTATTAATTACAATTTAAACATTTATTAATATTATTTTATTCAAAATTAAAATATTTATAAACATATCCTATTATAATTATTGGATCTTATTATAAATATAAGATCATTTCCCTTATTCATATTTGTTATTTTAGTTTAGTAAACAAATAGATTTAAAAGTTCAAAAAATTAATAATAATTAATATGATTTTATTTCAAAATTAAAACATTTATAAACCTGTCATATCATAATTATTAGTCCTATCATAAATATAGGTCCTTAGGCCTATTGGTCAATAGAATCTTTATTGAATTGTCTCCATCATCTATGTGTATTTTTTAATTCTTATGTAGAATCGTGTTTGTTATTTTATTTTATTTAAATACATAAGAAATTTATTAGTCATCAATTAGCATGATTTTAACGTACTTTGTTCTTATTTTTCGATTACATGTTTAAATTAATTTTTATTAGCACATTCGATAGTTTTTTAATTTTTTAAATTTGATTTCAATGTCTTATTTTTTTAATCATTGAAATTGGTCATGGTGCACTTGCCTATTTTATTTTATTTTTACATCTTTTTCACTTTTTTATTATTTTAAATTAGTGTTGTATACTAATAAGATCCTAATTTGAATACAATTTTCTATAAATACACTTGCATTCAATTTCATTTGACATTCATTTCCTTGAGATTAAATAATCATGAGAGAATTTATCATTGTCTAAAGATAGTATTTCTCATTAAATATTTATGGTACATGACATAGGTTTTTTCTATTCAATCATATAAAATTCAATGATATATTCGATATGATTTCAATATTTTTGATTACAATAAATATATTTTTTTTACCTTGAGCAATATGATCCAAACTTCTTTTTTTTACATGTTCTCGAAAAAGTTACAAAAAAATATTTTTTATCTTTGCACAATATGTTCAGATTAGATTAAGCCCACCTTTAAAAACTAGTGTGGGTACCAGTCCCAGACACATCAAGAAGTTTGGGTCTCCTAATTAGAAACAGTGAGATAGGATTACAAAAAGGACCCTACCGAAAGATACATCAGAAGAATTGAGTCACCTCCTGGTCAAAAATAGTTAACCAGGAGTACAACGACCCAACAAAAATATATAGCTATAGTGAAGGATGAAGTGGGGCCTAACAAGGGAGAAACAATGAACAAAACAACAATCTTGACAATAATTGGTTCAAGACCTAGCCTAGACAAAGAGAGTAGAGGCACAAGACTTAAAAAAGTTTGATTTTGAATGGATCGAAAACCAACAAAGGAAGAGCCAATACCACATTTGACTGGTGCAACAACTAGTGGATTTTGGCTAGACCAAAAACTAGCCTGGGATGAAAGAGGCCTAGGACTCGAGAAAACCTCAAGCTCCCCAAGGGATCAACAAATCAATTGTTGTTGGATCGAGAGCCAACCTGAACACAAAAGGAGGTCCAGGTCTCCAAAAGACCTTCAAGATATCTGAGGACCCAACCTGCAACAAAATCATCACGAAAAAAACCATAATAACTCGAACAGGACCCTACCAATTTAATATGGTCTAAAAACCACCCTAGACTAAATAAGTGTGAGTCTTAGGTTTCTAAAATGACCAATAACCACCGCGTCTGACTGGGGCAACACCCAATCAGTTTTAGTTGGACCAAGAACTGGCCTGGACAGAAAAATTTAGAGGTTGCAAAAGACCAACAGGTCATTTTGACTGGATTGGGAATCAACTTGAACATAACTAAAGGTCTAGGTCTCCAAAAATAATGACTAGTGAAATAACCTTTCAGAGTCCTTTTTAAGCTCTAATTCGACAAGAGCACTATAAAAAATAAAACCTTTCAAAGGGCTCAAAAGACCCAACAAGATTGCAAAAGACCAACAGGTCGTTTTGACTGGATTGGGAATCAACTTGAACATAACTAAAGGTCTAGGTCTCCAAAAATAATGACTAGTAAAATAACCTTTCAGAGTCCTTTTTAAGCTCTGATTCGACAAGAGCACTGTAAAAAATAAAACAAAAAAACCCTACTAACCATAAGGATCTAAAACAAGGAATCAAATAAAAACAATCTAAAATTTATCTGGGTCTAAACCCAACTTGAACACACAGAGAGGCCCATGTCTCCAAGGAAACAAAGCCCTCTCCCTTGAGGACTAAGCTAGGGGATTCCGGATACAAAGTAACCCACGAGGATTTGAAAGAAGCCCCTAAATCCATCTCTAGAGAATGTTTTTGAATAACAACACAAATCATTTCCAACCAACAAAATAAAAGACATGAAAATGATGTCGAGGGAAAACCTGTAAAAGAGGCAAGGGTCCCAAAAAAGCTTAAACAACCCAGAAACAGGTCAGAACCTTTCACAAACAAATCCATCCGTCACATTACGACCAATAACATAAATGTTATTACTATAATCTCTACACATCCCTAGTCTTGTGGAAGTAATGCCATCATGGTCACCTTTCTTTTCCCACTGAGCCAAGCATTATGTTTTCACCTTCGCATCGTAACAGTCCATAACACCATGGCCACGTGTTGATAAAACAGGCTGTAATTTTTTATGCCTCAGCCTGTTCGTAGAACCCTCAACGTCCACTTTGAACCGGATCCATCAGCCTGACATGACACAATCCTCGGGCATTTTGGCCAGGGGAGGACCCAAAATAGTGTACTCGAACAACTACCCACTAAGCCCGATGCAAGCTCTTCACAAACCCTTCCATCGACGAGCTTTGAACAAACACTATTTTTTTAAATCAACACCCAAGTAGGGATAGACCAAATACCATCCAAAATCACTCCAAAAAACCCATGAACGCCACCAGAGTGGTCAAGAGAAGGATTAGCTGTAGAACAAGTTCCACTAAAACACGCCTCTGCACCCTGTGACTCCAACAGAGCGTCAGAATCGACATCAATAGAATCCTCAACACTAGCCTTTCCCGAAGAAGCTGCCAATCCAAGACCAGGCCATGACCAAACAACACCCGAAAATAAGAGAGGGGACACAACAAAGCCATGAGCAACCACTCTGAAGGCTTCACAAACCTCCAACAGGTATACAAGTCTTACACAATTACTTTCCCGAGCAAAGAAAGCCCGTTGCCAACTAAAATATTTTAAACATTATTTTCTATATTTAATGCAAATTTATCAATATATAAATAAATGGCCATACAAGAGTCCATATCAATGGATAAAAAGATTTATCAAAAGTGACTCAAAAGCTCTTATAACACCACTGAAAAAAGAAATAACCTTATCTTCCTCTAACATGTTTGATTGATGCTATATTTTAAATGTTTTAAACTATTATTTAATTTTAAAGTTGGTATATATATATAACAAAATAAATAAAATATCATAATATATTATGACCAAGTTTTATAAATTAATTTGATATATAGAATTCTTAAAATCATAATCATCATTAAAAACATATGAAATATAAATATCTATTCAAATTAAATCATAATATTTAGTAATATTTTATATAATATATAGAAATAATTTAATTTATAAAATTTTAAAAGTTATAATAATTATTAAAATTTTATGAAATATAAATATGTCATATAGATATAATTAGAATATTTATCTTAGATAAATTTATGTGAAAGACGTCAAAAGATATCATTATCAAGGTGTTTATATTATATTAGATTTGTTATATAAGTGGAATAAATATTTCAAGATTGATATCTCTCTGCATATTTTAAACATATTTATCTAAGATAGATATGAAAATAAATCTATGAGTATTATACTTTTCCTCAACATATAATTTTAAGCATTTCATAAAAAAATTAAGTTGTAAGTGTTGGAAGCATAGTCACGGAGAAGGGGGGATGCACAGGGGTGGGGGAGGGCAAAGAGGAGTGGTGAATCAGTGATCTCCCAAAACTTTATTCAAATTATTTAGTAATTAGTGCATGGACTACATGTCCTAAATCATATATGCAATGAATCAACAAGATTGTTGATCACCGACTCAACTTGAGGTACCAACCCCAAATAGTCAAGTACCAACTTGACAAAAAGATTAAGCAAACAGAAACTTGCTAGGAAGCAACAACTCTTTGATTTGTAGACACCAATCTACAGGAGGCTTCAACCCCCTTTTCCAAGAACCAACTCAACTACATCATATCATCCACCTTTCTCAGTTGATTCTATCAACAAATGATGGTATAATTCTACTTTCTATGTTTATTTATCGCATATTCATTTTAAGTGTTTATAATTATCAATCAAATAGACACATTAGGCTCTCTTTTCTACTCTTTATTTTCAAAGACTCTGTCTTCTTTGCCATCTCTACTCATCTCTTTTAGCTGATTTTGTATACTCTAAGATTAATCTTCCTATGAATCATTTGATGATTTCATATTCATGCCCTCTCTAGCCATCCATTCCTCAATAGACCTCTGCACTACTCCTTAGCAAATTTATATAATCATACTCTTTATTTCACACTTCAAAAACATAATTTGATCTTGATTATATACAAGATTTTGATCAACAACCTATTGAAAGTCAGCCAAATAGAACTCTAAGGTCGGCTATAAAATGTTTTATTCTCTTTTGAAAACATAATTCACACTAGATTATATAAAATCTCAATCACATCTAGGTCAACCTGAGTGAAATGAAGATGAAATAGACCAAGCAATCATTCTAATACATTTATAAATATTTTTCAAACAAGTTTATAGTGGTTTTGTTGAAGTTTGTAGTAGTCTTGATGTAGTTCATAGCAGCTTTGATGTAGTCTGTATCACCCCTAATGTAGTCTATAGTAAACCTAATGCAATCTGTAGCAAACCTAATATAGTTCATAGCTATTCATCGAGTAGCTCTAAACATGATCTTAATTTCCATAATCCTTATGCCACCTTCCTTCACACAGACTAGCTTATTCAATGGTCTTTAGTCTAAATTAATTCTATATCCTATTTATGTGACTCTACATGATGTAAAATATAGATAACAAGTCTCTTGGCTAATTATCAACATCATCAAAAATAACTTTCCTGAAAAGATACATACTTGATCAATAGTTATAAACTCTGTAGAAACTATGAACTCTTATTAACATAAATTTATTGACATCAATGACCATATTCTTTACTGAATAGCAAACCCTTTGACATCAATGACAACATATCAACAAACTCCCCCTTTATCATTGATGGAAAACCTTTACAAGCTGATGATCTGAGTAAATTTTATCATTCACTAAACATACCTTTACACTAGAACTTGACCTTGGTTTACTATTTCCCTTGTCATTTATTCACCAATGACAACTAGATAGCAGTTATACAACTTGTTATTTCTCTCCCATGTATAGCTATCTCTATTGTTGCACTATTTCTCCTTGAAAATCATCATCTTGTTAATTCTCCCCCTTTGACATCAAAGGCAAAGGGTTGCACAACCTAAAATCTATTTGATCCCAAATAAAATACTACTTCTTCAAAATTGATAATATCCATCTTCCTTTCTTTGAAGATAATTACACCCAATTCCTACCTTAAGAACTCAAATGTTGCACTTAGAAGAGGTTTTGTAAAAATGCCTACAACTTGGTTTTTTGTGGTTAAATACTCTAGTTTGACAATCTGATCATCTACTTGCTCCCTTAGAAAATGATACTTGATTAGAATATGCTTATTCCTATAATGAATGATAGAATTCTTAGAGATGTTAATGGCATTGGTATTGTCACAAAATATAGAATTGTACTATCACTCTTAATTGTAAAGCCACTCAAGGTCTGTTTCATCCATAAAACCTATGTGTAACATGATGTTATTGCTATGTACTCAACTTCAGCTATGGACAAGGAAACTAATGGTTGTTTTTTACTCAACCATGACACAAGAATATTTCCAAGAAATAATGCACCACCACTTATTATTTTTCTATCATCAATGTTACCTTCCCAATCTGCATCAGTATATGTTGTTAAAATGAAATTTTTATGTTTTGAGTACCATAAACCAAAGTCCATAGTACCTTTGAGATATTTGAATATCCTCTTGACTGCTTATAAGTGTGTCTCTTTTGGTTTTGCCTAAAATTGGGCCACTAAACCTACTACCTGCATGATATCAGATCTTGATTTAATAGTATATAATAGACTTTCAATCATAGATCTATACAAGGTCTAATTGATTTCTGATGACTTATCTTCTTTACTCAACTTACAACTTGTTATCATTGGAGTACTTACTGATTTACATTCTTATATATCAAATTTCTTCAACATTTCCTTAATGTACTTATCTTGAGAGATAAAGATTCCCTTATTTGACTAAACTACTTACAATCTAAGAAAAAAAGATAATTCCCTTTACACAAGTACCTCGAATTCTTGTTGCATTATTTCTACGAACTTCTTAGACATCTTGTCATAATCACTACCAAATATAATATCATCGGCATACACAACTATGATTAATTGATGCTCACCTTCTATTTTGATGTAAAGTTTTCTATCAACAACACCTCTATTGAAACCCTGATCAAGAAAATATCTTTCAAGTCTTACATACAACACTCTAAAAGCTTATTTTAGCCGATATAATTATTTATTTAGTCTACAAACAAGTCCTTATTTCTTGACAAAGATAAACCTTCAGGGTGATATATATACACTTCTTCTAAAGTTCCATTGATAAATGCAGACTTTACATCTATTTGATATATCTTAAAATATTTGAAACCAACATATGTCAAAAATAGTATTATGGCTTCCAATCTTACTATAGGTGCAAAAGTTTCTTCAAAGTCAACACCTAATACTTGAGCATAGCCTTTACATACTAGCCTTGATTTATTTCTTGTGACCTGACCATCTTCCCATCTTCATTCAATTTGTTCCTAAAAACCCATTTGGTTCCAATGACATTCTTGTCCTTAGGTCTGGAAATAAGTTCCCAAGTCTCATTTTTCTCAATCTAATTAAGCTCTTCCTCCATAACATTCACCCAATGCTTATCACTTTTGGCTTCTGAAAAAAAATTGGTTCTATCTTTGAAAATAGAGATAAGTTTACATTTTTTGATGTATTCATAAACATTCTCTTAGTTTGCACTCTAGCATTAGTATCACCATTGATTTGACTTTATGCATGATATTTTTGAATGAATCTAGAAGGTGCCCTTGTATCTTCCCATTCTTCTTCTTCTTGACCTTCTTCTACTACTTCTTATTCTTCTGATATTTTTTCTTCTTTGAGGTCAAGTTCCTCTGCATGAACTCTTGGTTGTGTGCTAAACTTCTTAGATATGGTTTCATCTAATCTCACATGTGTACTCTCCATAATCTTCTATAGTCTCTAATTGTAGCATTTATATGCAAAATTAACTGAAGAATATCTAAGGAAGATGCCTTCATCAGCCTTTGAATGAAATTTTCCTAGATCCTCTTCATCTCTCTTGATGAAACACATGCTTACAAAAACTCTGAAGTGTTCCACTAAAGTTGGTCTACCTTTCCATAGTTCATAGGGGGTCCTCTTGTTGTTTATTATGATTTGACCTTTGTTTATAATGTGTAGTGTTATGTTTATAGCCTCTCTCCAAAATCTATCAGATAATTTGGACTCATTTAACATTATCTTGACCATTTTTTGAAAAGTCTTATTCCTCCTTTCTACCACACCATTCTGACATAGTGTCCTTGTAGATGAAAATTATCTCTTGATTCCATGTTACTTACAAAAGTCATCAAAATCATTTGACTAAAATTCTCCTCCTCTATTAGATCTTAGACACTTGATTTTTATGTCCATCTCATTCTCAAGTAGAACCTTAAATGTCTTGAACTTATCTAGAGCCTTATATATCTCCTTCAAAAAAGTAACCCAAGTCATTCTAATGTAATCATCAATAATAAACATGAAGTAACTTTCACCTTGAATACTTTTAATTCTAGTTGGACCACATAGATTTGTATGAATCAACTCTAAAGGTTTTTTAGTTGAATATTATTTTATCTTGACCCTTATTCTTGTTTATTTTCCATGTTGACATGCCTTACATAGGGTGTTTTCAGGCTTAGTGATCTTAGGTATGTTCCTAACTGATTTCTTAGTACTTATCTTTACTAATTTTTCAAATTTTAGATGTCTCATTCATTTGTGCTAAATCTAGCTCTCATTTAACTTACCCAATTTGCATCAATGTTAAATTTAAGTTGTTGTTTTTCTATCATCAATTCTACCTACCCAATTTGCATTAGTATATGTTGTTAAAATGAAATCCTTACCTTTTGAGTACCACAAATCAAAGTTCATAGTACCTTTGAGATATCTGAATATCCTCTTGACTACTTGTAAGTATGTCTCTTTTGGTTTTGCCTAAAATCTAGCCACTAGACCTACTTCCTACTTGATATCAAGTCTTGATGTAGTAGTATACAATAGAATTTTAAGCATAGATCTATACAAGGTTTGATTGACTTTTGATAACTAGTTTCTTGAATCAACTTGCAACTTATTATCATTAGAGTACTTAATGATTTACAGTCTTCCATATCAAATTTCTTCAACATTTCCTTAATATAATTATATTGAGAGATAAATATTCCCTTATCTAACTAAACTACTTACAATCCAAGAAAAAATAATAGTTCCCCTAACATAAGCATCTCAAATTCTTGATGCATTATTTATGTGAACTCCTTATACATCTTGTCATAGCCACTACTAAAGATAATATCATCAACATACACAACTGTGATTAATTGATTCTCACCTTCTATTTTGATGTAAATTTTTCTATCAGCAACACCTCTATTAAGACCCTGATCAAACAAACATCTGTCAAGTCTTACATACCACTCTTTAAGGGCTTGATTTGGCGCATATAATACTTTCTTTAGTTTACAACCATAGTCCTTATTTCCTGACAAAGATAAACATTTAGGGTGATATATATACACTTCATCTTCTAAATTTCCATTGAGAAATGTAGACTTTGCATCTATCAAATATATCTTGAAATTATTGAAACTGGCATATGCTAAAAATAGTCTAGTATCATCTAGTTTGGCCATAGGTACAAAAATTTCTTCAAAGTCAACACCTTCTACTTGAGCATAGTCTTTACATAATAGCCTTGCTTTTTTTCTCATGTCCTGACTATATTCATTTAATTGTTCCTAAAAACCCATTCAGTTCCAACGACATTCTTGTCCTTAGGTCTAGGAATAAATTCCCAAGTCTCAGTTTTCTCAATCTAATTGAACTTTTCCTCCATAGCATTCATCCAATTATTATCACTTCTAGCTTCTAAAAAAGTTGTTGGTTCTATCTTTTAAAATAAAGAGAAGTTTACATTTTTCAATGTATTCATAAACATTTTCCTAGTTTGCACTCCAGCATCAATTTCACTGTTGATTTGACTTTATGCATGATTTTTATGAATGAATTTGGAAAGTGCCCTTGTATCTTCCCATTCTTCTTCTTCTTGACTTCCTTCTGCTACTTATTCTTCTTTTGATGTTTTTTCTTCTTCTTTGAGGTCAAGCTCCTCTACATGAAATCTTAGTTGTGTTCTAACCTTCTTAGATTTAGCTTCATCCACTCTCACATGTGTAATCTCCACAATATTTTATAGTTCCTTACTATATCATCTATATGTAGAACTAACTAAATAATATTCAAAGAAGATGCATTCATCAGCCCTTGAATCAAATTTTGCTATATCCTTGTCATTTCTCTTGATGAAACACATGCTTCCAAACACTCTAAAGTGTTTCACTAAAGTTGGTCTACCTTTCCATAGTTCATAGGGGGTCTTATTGATTTTTATTCTAATTTGACCTTTGTTTAGTTTGTATAGTGTTGTGTTTAAGACATCTCTTCAAAATATATCAAACAATTTTTAATCATTTAACATTGTCCTAGACATTTCCTAAGAAGTCTTGTTCTTCCTTTCTACCACACCATTCTAATGTGGTGTCCTTGCAGCTAAAAACTATCTCTTAATTCCATGTTCCTTAAAAAATTCATCAAACTCATTTGACCAAAATTATCCTCCTCTATCAGATCTTAGACACTTGATTTTTAAGTCCATCTCATTCTCAAATAGAACATTGAATGTCTTGAACTTATCTAGAGCCTTAGTTTTCTCCTTTAAAAAGATAACCCAAGTCATTCTAGTGTAATCATCAATAAGAATCATGAATTAACTTTCACCTTAAATACTTTGAATTATAGTTGGAACACATAAATATGTATGAATCAACTCTAAAGGTTTTGTAGTTGAATATTCTTTTGTCTTGAGCCTTCTTCTTGTCTATTTTCCATGTTGGCATGCCTTACATACGGTGTTTGCAGGCTTAGTGATATTAGGCATGTTCCTAAATAATTTCTTAGCACTTATCTTTACTAAGTTGTCAAAGTTTAGATGTCCCATTCTTTTGTGTCAAATTCAGCTCTCATCCACTCAACTAATAAAACACCTATCCTTATTGATATCATTCAAAACATACAAATTATTTCCAGTCCTATCAGCATCTACTACTAATCTTCTTGAACTTGTTTTTCTTGTTTCACACCATTTACTATGAAAATTCAAAGTATGTCCTTGATTGCACATTTGACTAACACTTAACGAATTATGCTTCAATCCTTTTACATATAACACATTCTCAATTTTAGTTTACCCATTGTCAATACTTGGTATTCCCTTGACAATAATATTAGTTGTTGTATTGTCCCCAAACTTGGCATTACATTCACTAGTCTTCTTCAAAGATATAAATTTAATCTTATCACCTATCATATGGATTGAAAAACCACTGAAAATGTACCATTTCAAACTCTCATCTTAAATGTGAAAATAAATTTATGCTAACATGGATTCTTCTTCCTTTGGACCATTATTTTCTTTCTCCCTTTCCAGTGTCTTGAAAGGTTCTAACTTCTTATCAATTTGAACATACACCTTCCTATTTTGACTAGGGGGGTTTTCACAACCCAATCTACAGAATCTTGCAATATGTCCAATTCCATTGTAGTTGTACTAAATAAAACTCTTTCTATTGATATTTGACCCTTGGACAAATGAATTTGAGATTTTTTTTGGAAATCCATGACTATTCACATCACTTCTCCATGCATTATTGTTTCTAGCATTTGATCTACAATTTACAACTCTATGACCAAACTGATTACAAGAAAAATAGTAGTCATAGAAGGAATTCATGAACCTTATTACATTCAGTTACCTAATATTAAATGATCTTTGAATATTTTTGAAAGGCATACTGACACTTTTATTATTTTTGAGAGGAGAGATGATCTTCTTGACCTATCTTGACCTCTGATTATCATTCACAATCTCAAATTTATTGAGAGCATCAGCATATGTATTTGGCTTACTGATATTCTACTCTTCCTTGCTACTCTTCTATTCATGCATGTATCAAAGGCCTATTTTGATGAGAGGTGACTTTTGACTATTCAATATGTCATCAAGAATTCCATTGCTCTTTTCAAACTTTTGACAATTTTTTAATTTGACTGTGAATTGTTCCAAATCTGACTTCAACAAACCTATCTCAAGTTTGTACTCATTGCACTCTCCTTCCTTGATCTTTAGACTTGCATTTGCTTCTTATAACTAAGTCTTGACATTTTTTATGACCTCATCAGCTTCCTTGGCACTCTTAGTTATCTTAGTTTCCAAGATACAAGCTATTATTTGTGACTTATGACTAGAGACTTCAAATTTTGTTTTTTATTTCTTTGACTCTTCAATTCATCCAAAGACTTTATAAGTTCTGCCTCATATCAACCTTGGATTATTATTCATCCACTTATTCATCATCCATGAAGACTTATTTTTTTGAACTATTCCCATCTTTAACTTCAATGACCATTAATAAAGTTTCATTACTTCTATGGTCTAAACTGCATTCATCACTATATGAGATATCTTTATCATTGACTTCAGAAGAGTTGTTGTCTTTTTTATAATATAGACTCTTTTTGTTATTGAAAAAATTGTTCTTGCTCTTGTCATACTTGTTAGACTTCTTTTTCTCTTCACCATGTTCTTTGTCATGATCGTGTTTTTCTTTTTGAGGAAATTTAGAAGCAAAATGACCAATCCTTTTAGAACTAAAACATTTGAATCATAGCTTGCCTTTGTACCTACCTAAAACTTTTCTCATTTTCCTCACAAATAAGGCTTCAACTTTGTCTTCATCAACATCAGTGTCACTGTCAATTTCAACCTTTTTGTTTTATGTTTTCTTTGTAACCTTGAAGATTGCTTCCCTTTTGGAAGATCTCCCATCATCAATTCTCATCTCATAGGCAGTAAGTATTCCATGAATCTCATCCATCTGTAACTTGTCTAAATCTTTTACTTATTCAACTATTGATGCCTTTGAGTCAAATCTTGGGGTCAAAGATCTTAGAACCTTTTGAACAATAGTTGGCTCATTAACCTTTTCTCCAATACCTCTAATTATGGTGACTACTTCATCAACTCTATGAAAATATGTTGCAATATTATTTTCTTCCTTCATATTTAGACCTTCAAACTATCTTCTATAGGTCTGAAGCTTTGCCAATTTTACCTTGGTGTTACCTTCATAGATGAGATGTAACTTGTCTCAAATTGCCTTGGCTGACTCATATTGCATCACCTTGACAAAATCATATTCTACCAATCCACACAATATAGAATTCATAGCCTTTGAATTTTTCTCACTTGCTTTCTTTCATGTAGTGTCAATTGGAGGAGTTTGAGGGATAATATACCCATCTACAACTAACTACCAAATATCAAACCTAAGATCCATCAAATAGGTCTTCATCCTAATGCTCCAAAAGGCATAATTAGTTCCAATGATCAAGGGGGTCTTTCTTGTTGAAAATCCTTCTTGTACTTCATGACTAGATATTATGCTTCATAGGATCTACCTTCTAGCTATCAAGCCTAACCTTGAAGGACCTGATCTGATACCAATTGTTGCAAGCACATCCACTGAGAGGGGAGTGAATCAGTGAGCTCTTAAAACTTTATTCAAATTCTTTAGTTAGTTAGTCAAGCATCAATGCAAAATCTATATAGAAATCAGATCATAGCAAAGAACATAAAGACATGACACATGATATAGGTGGGAAACCCTTAAAGGTAATAAAACCTACATTGATCACTGTATAGACTACATGTCCTAAATTAGATGTGCAATAAATCAACAAGATTATTGAGCACCAGCTTAATTTTAGGAACCAACCCAAATATTCAAGAACCAAATTGAAAAGAGGATTCAACAAGCACAAACTTGATAGGAAGCACCAACTCCTTAATTTGTAGACACCAATCTATAAAAGGATTCAACCCCCCTTGCCAAGTACCAACTCAATTGCTTCATATCATCCACCTTTCTTAGTTTATTCTATTAGAAAATGATAGTACATTTCTATTTTCTTTACTTATCAATCTTAGATTCATTCTTCTATTTTTTTACTTATCAATCAAATAGACATATTAGGCTCTCTTTCTCTACTCTTCATTTTCAAAGACTATGTCCTTTCAGCCTTCTCTACAAATCTCTTTTAGTTGATTTTGTATACTCTAGGGTTATTTTTCCTATGAATCATTTGATGTTATTATATTCACACCCTCTGTGGCCATTTTTCCTTAAAAAACCTTTGTTATTCTCCTTATCAAATTTATATAATCATAATCTCTATTTTAAACTTCAAAAAGATAATTTGATCTTGCTTATATACAAGACATTGATCAACAACCTCTTAAAAGTCAGCCAAACAGAACTCTATAGTAGGTTAAAAAATGATTTATTCTCTTTTAAAAACATAATTCACATTAGCTTATATAAAATCTCACTCACATAGGTTTGTCTAAGTGAAACTAAGCTAAAATAGACTAGGCAATCATAATAATATGTTTACAAATACTTTCTAAATAAGTCTATAGATATTTTGTTAAAGTCTATAATAGTCTTGATGTAGTTCATAGTAGCTCTGATAAAATATATATCACTCCTAATGTATTCTATAATAAACTTGATGCAGTCTGTATAAAACCTAATACAATTTGTAACTACTCGCCTAGTAGCTCTAGACATAATCTTAATCTCCATAATCGTTAGATCACCTCCCTTCACCCATAACATCTTATTCAATGATCATTAGTATAAATTAATTATACAATATTTTTTTGTGACTCCATATGATGTAAAATATAGATAACAAGTCTCTTGGCTAATTGTCTACTTCACCAAAAACAACTTTCATGGCAAGTTATAGACTAAGTCAATAACTACAGACTCTATAGAAACTACAGACTCTTATCATCAAAAACTCCTTGACATAAATGACCATATTATTTATTAAATAGTAAACCCTTTAATATAAATTCCAATATCTCAATATTAATATATAAATTAAAGCATTTTTGTTATTCCTATAGTTACTTGAATTATCGTGCATAATGGAAAATTATTTTGATCTTGATGATACCATGTCATAATTATAGCCAATGATTTTTTTTATTTAGCACTTAAGGTTCTATAATTCATATTTAATTCTATATCCTAATTTATGAGAAATCTATTTTATCTCTTTTTCACCTTGAATTATATAAAGCAAGATCTAATTGCCTCAATAAGTTAAAAACTTCACATAGAAAAGACTTATCTTGTATCCATAAACGAAAAAAATTATTTGTTCATCATGGTCATATTCATATTTTTTATTTGACAATTTTAATATATAATTAAAAACATTAAAATTTATAAATACTTTACCACTCTAATGATCCAGTCAACAATCCGGGTGACGGTTCTACCCCAATTAATGACAGAACTTCTAGGAGCCATAACTTTTGCACCATAGCTCTAATTGACTCGTCGTTTGAACCATTGGAAAGATAATAATGATGATAACATGGTGATATGGCATGAATATTTTATTTATGCATTTTTACCTCATAAAACCCAATGAAAGTACCCTAAATTTCAATTTTAGCAGTGCAGTCTAAAAATAGTAAGTTTCTAAAAATAGTAATTTCTCAAATTCTGTATTGTTTTAAATAATAAAATTCAAACCACTTAATCTCCCTTGATATTTGTGACCTTCCAAATCCTCCTCCTACTTTCTAAATGTGCATACATGAAGATGTAACCTAAAAGGGAAATCAAACATCTCTTCCAAGAGATAAGCATATAGTGGTATTACAATTTTGAGTAATAAAACATCTTTTCTTAGAGAATTCATTATTACTATGTTATTTTCATGTTCTTGAAATATCTTTCAATCAAAACTTTTGATTTTTCAATCACTCTACTAATAGAAGCTCTAATAACAAGTGATATGTTCCTTATGCCACAATGCATCTTTCAATAATTTTTTTTGTTATAATTATCTTATATACTCTTGATGCTAATTCATTAGGGTTTTAAATGTGTGCAATTTTCATCAACATTTGATGATAACATTTAGATTTCTTCTCCAATTTTGATTTATTCTTGGTAATTTACTTGACTACAACATGTTTGGAATGAATGGGGTTCCAATTTATGTTTTCTCTCCATAGATGTAGTATGTAGAGATTATTTTAATTTAATTTATCATAATTTCTTGTAGGTAAATTTTATTATCTCGTGTCTTTGAGTCTTAATATAATTTTTATCCCTCAAGATTCCATGGTCATTTGTCCAATCATGGTTGTATATATTTAGTGTTTTGTCTAACCATATGAATTGAATCCATGCTTTTATGGTGAACTTTTAATTTGCCATTCATATCTACACTAGTAATATTTTAATTTCATTCCTTTTTTCAATATCTCCTTCCAAAAAATTATATGTCCCAAATGCATGTACTATGCCACTATATGAGGATACTAAATAATATTTTATCTTCACCACTTTTTGGCTTCAAGTGGATTTTTTGGTTTTGTTCCTAGCATTAGCACATGCAAATCATGCCAATACATATTAGCTCCACTTTAAGTGAATAAAATGGTATGTGACCCATGTTGAAGCATAATGTAAATTAATTCACCACAACATTTTTCCCATTAGGACATTGTATCCCTCAAGGTGGTTCCAAACCATGTCAAACGATCAAATAAATGAGAATGGGGCATATTGTCTTTATACACATTCAAGTCCTTGAAGTTGATTGACATATCTCAAAGGGATTTTTTCATAAACATTGTTGAATAATTTTGTTCAAAATGTTTCATGATCATGTTCATCATTTAATATAGAAATCATGTTTGTCAGCCAACATGTTGATCCCTATATCAAAATAAGTTTTTAACAAATTCATGCAAATGTAATCGTCTCAATCGGGTTCTATCCAATCACATATTCCATCAAGAAACAGTGATGGAAATTACATATCAAGTAATCCTAATGTGATATACTCATTGATAGGATATGCTTGAATCCCTGACCATTCAATCAGTGTTCTAGGACCTACATTAAGGTTATTTACCCATGCGTGGATTAATTCCATCTCTCTTGAGGAATTTGGTGATTTAGATGCCATTGATGTCATATGAATAATGACATTTAATTCATCCATATCCATCATTGAACCTACAAATACAAATTCATTTGCATCAAAATCAAACTATATATGGATAGAGTTTAGCTAGTTAAAGACATTTTCATCAAAGTTAGTGGAAGTTCACTAAGAGCATTTTCAACAAATTGAACATCTAAATAGAACTTGTCATGTTAAATTTTGTATTTAAGTGCCTAATATACTTTCTCTCTATTGAAAGTAAAGTTGTAATTTATTCCATGATGATCCCTGCTATAAATTATAATCATCGACAAATATTTTATTTGATGTGACAAAACCTTAAGTATTTATTTTACTTATTTTATGTCCTTTATATTTATATTGACCTCTAGTTTTGTGTGTTTCTTCTAGGATTAGGTTGACATGAACTATTAACATTTCCTCAATTTGTGTTAAGTTTTCAAGTTCTAATGCTTATGGCCTAGGATATTATTTCAATCTAAAAATTGATGATGGCCTTCTCTTATCGACATTTATTCCATTCAAGGCCTTCAAGTGTTTGAGAAACTTTCATTCCTATGTAACGTTTTTGCAAAAAATAGCATATGCTTCATGGAGGATTATTTAGACCATGTCAAAAAATCATTTGAAAATTGTTCAAATCTCTTCCAAGCATTCCATTGGGATTAGTTGTATTTTTTTCTCTCTCAATTTACATCTTGTATTCATCTTCTTCTTCTAAGTTGCGATGTCAACTCTTATTCTATATCTTTATTTTGTATTTGACTTCTTCTTCTAGGTTACAATGTTATGTGGTCTTGTATATCATAATTTGATATGTTGTTTGCAACATTGACCTCAATTGGATCTTGAGTTTCATTCTATGTTATTTCAAGCACACGACCTATCGATATTGATTTTGCTTCTTAAGAATTAATTTCAAGATTAACAATCAATCAACAATAGTGACTTTGAGATGCTTCTCAATGAATTTCTTGTTTGTGTTTTCTTTAATTGATCTTAAAATATTTGTCTTTTTAAGTATTTTTTTAATATATATTACTTAACTTGAGATATTTGTGCATGAATATTTTTCATCTACACAATTTTTTAAAATAATATGTTTTTATCTTGCTTCAAATAGAACATTACGTTTGACCATTTTGAGATTTGAAATTGAATCAATTTACCTATAAATATAAGTCTGTATCAAAACACTAAACCGTATAATTTAGATTTAAAAAAGTAACTATTTTAATATTGTTAGATTTTACATGTATAAAATAAATTATGAAACAATATTCAAAATTAAATAAATAAAGCACACAAATATAATAATGTTGACCTAATACAATTTTATTTTTGCTTACAATTAAAATTTACATTGACCCATAATAAAATTTAAAATTGAATCAATTTATTTATAAATATTCATATGACTTACATTAAAAAGACAATAAAAAATACTTATCCTAAAATATTTATCATGATAGACCAAATTATATGACTTACACTGAAAAAAACAATGATACTGAACCAATTGTAATACGAATCTGTAAAAAGATAGTAAAGACAATAAATTCGAACCAATTATAAAAGAGAGTGAATAATTAACTCTATGTTGAGATTTAATAAAATACTTAACCAAATTAAACATTCTGCATGTCCATTCTCCATCCTGCCACCTTAATTAATTTTCACATTCCCCATATTTCCATGATTATACTCTATAATAATAAATAAATAATACTCATATTAGATTATACTCTATAGTAATCAGTATGAACTCCAAATCCACATCCAAGAGCAACTTTTCAAAATAAAGAGATAAACAAATAAAGAGATTTAAATATCCACATCAAGCCCACTCCTATTTTAATGAAATTATATATAAAATAATAAATTTTATATAAAAAAATAAAGAGATTTAAATAGAAATCCAACCAGATTTAAAATCCTAACTACTTAAAACAACTGCAAAGACGCACAGGTAAAGTTATGATTCAGAGATAAAGCAATTTCAAAATGGTATTTATTGTGAAGATGAAAGCTTTAGCTACCAGCAAGTAAAGGAACAGAAAATGGAATTTAAAGAGAGAAAACTAGTCTGAGTCGATAAATTTGGCGACGGCCTTGATACCCTCATTGACGGCATGCTTGGAAAGCTCCCCAGGAATGATAAGTTTTGCAGCGGCCTGAATCTCCCTGGAAGTGACAGTGTCTTTTTTGGAGTACTTGGCGAGTTTCCAAGCCTCATTGCCCAAATTGTCGAAGATGTCATTGACAAAGCCGTTCATGATGAGCATGGCCTCGCTGGATATCCCCACATCAGGATGGACCTGCTTCAGCACCTTCAATATATTGCACTTGTACGATTCGCTATTCATCTTCTTATGCTTTTGCTTGTGCTTCTTTTCCAATTGCACTTCCAACGGATTGGGGAGCTTCTTCTTCCCCTCACCAGTTCGCGTTTCGGTCGCGGAAGCCTTCTGAGCCACCGCCGCCATTTTCACGGCTGCTGCGACCTTCTTTTCCATTCCTGCAAAATTGGCGAGCTTCTTTTCTGCGGCGGGCTTAAGTGATAATCTCCTCCTCTCACGAAATCAATTGTGAAATTGGAGCACACCGTAAATACAATGAATAGATTGTCTCTCTTCTCAATATATATAGGAAATCTTCTTCATTTGCGTTGGGGAAATGACCCAATATCCATGGACCATCCATACAAGGTACTTTTCCCTATTGTCCATCCCCATTCCAATGGATGGCTCAACTTGGATCTATCTTAACCCTCCATAGATTTTTCATTAAATTACCTTCACCACCTATGTGTAATTTCTAAAACTCTTATGTCAAGCCACGTTTGTTTATTTATTTTATTAAATACACACTATTTATTACTTGGCATGATTTTAAATTATCTTTTTAATTTTTTATTATTTATTTAAATTAGGTTTTGTTGTTGGCACATTTCTCAAAATTTTAATGACCTCTTCGAGCTTGCATAAGGGCAAGAAACCCTGGAAAGGGTTTGGCTTCCCTAATCTACTAATCATTAAGTCTTCCATTCAAATCACAGGGTCCTTTGTGGCTAAAAGCATATTTGGAAAGCATGGGAAAAGATCAAACCATGTCTTCTCTTGAATGGTTCAGGGTTCCAAGATGGGTTGTCTGTAAACACCCACTCACTTTGGCAGTCCCATGTTATTAATTTCAACGAAGTTCCCCTAGCATAAGTCCCTTGGATCAACACTCTCAAGTTCTTCCGTAGGGTATTCATTATGTCCAGGATATCTACTGCAGGCGATCTCGCTCTTAGCCATCCTAGGAAGAGGTGAAATCCAAATTTTGGCTAGCCAATTCTAATCAAGAATCCTACCAAGAGATACTTAATGTCGTGCTGCCCTACATGCTCCACAAAATATCTATTCACTCCACTCGTCCTTGGTGGAAGGATTGGAAGTGGTATGTTGAGACCCCCTTTCGCAATTACACTCCTCGCCTTGGCTATGGATGGCTCAACCCCCATTTACCCATGGTGGACAAGTTTAACTCCCGTTGGGAACTGGATTATTATGTTAATAAGTGGAGCTTTTGCTTTAGTAATATCTAGGGGGTTTGCATGGACCCCAAGCTTGCCCAACTTGCTTGGTGTGTACTGCACCAAGGCTTACCTATTGGCAAAAGGCTCGTCGAGCTATGAGTTACCCTTCCTACTTGCCCTTTCTTATGGCCACCTTGAGATGCTTCTTCATCTTTTTTGGTACTGTATCAAAGCTCAAAGGGTCTAGAAGTGGATCCACGATCTCTTCAGGCCTTTCCAACTTGAATTTTTTCTTTAGCAGCACATCATCCTTGGAGATAAGATTGTGATGCCCGTCAAATATGCCCAAGTCTGGCATACTTTCAGAGTGGAGATTCTCTTTTGGCTTTGGAAAGAAAGAAATAATATTATTTTTAATAATGCTTCTTCAGATTGTAATGTTTCTGCTTTAAGCAAGTCCTCTATCATCTCCAATGTTCTTTTATAGATTCAAGTTCAAGCTAACGAAGTTGTTATAGAGCTTGGGCACCTTTAGGATCTCCTCTCTCACTAGAGAGAAGCTCCTTATGAAATGACTCGGGTTCCACCATCTCTACCCAGGGATACTAGACTGGAGGTTTGAATTACTTTTCCACCTCATGGTGAGCATTAGCATAGCCGTTCTCAGTGTCACTCTTATAGTGGCACCTTGTACCAGCACATGACCCCTCCTAGACAACAGTGAGGGTGGTAGCTTCCACCTCGTTCCCCTACTAGGAAGGATGGTTGGGATGCTCCTCCTCCTCCTCTACACTTGGATGCTTGGGGATAATCCCCTGGAGTCCAATTAGACATGCTAGACAAGTTCCTTAGACTCTCTCTAGCTATTTCACCTACTCAGACACAAGGAGAAGAAGATGATAAGGACACTACTCAAGCTACTAGTTGGGAGCCTATTCCAGAAGGCAATGACTTACCAAACTCAGGATGGAGACCTGATGATATGGATCCTCTACCTTTTGGCCTTGTTCTTACTGCTTAAAGTTATTTTTTACTTTATGACTTATTCCTAGGATTTGCCTAGTTGTTTTTGGTGCTTCTGAACTTTTGATCCTACACTTTGCCTACTGCGGTGTGCTCTCATACTGCCTATTTTTTTTGTGAATTATTTATGTATTTTTGTTAAATTAATATATAGATATATTTTATCAAAATTTTAATGACCTCTTTTATTCTTGTAGTTCTATTGTTCCAAAAAAAATTATCATTGTTCTGACTTATCTTTTTTTATCTCATCTTTTTCATTTTTTTAATATTTTATGTCAATGTTACATACTAAAAATATCTTAATTTGAATTTAATTTTATATAAATATATTCATATTATATTCCATTTGACCTATAAGAGATTATCAAATATTTGTTGTATTTTATTAAACACTTAAATTAATCTTAGAAATATCAAATTCTCATAATTTATCATTGTCTAAAGATAATATTCCTTGTAGAGTGATTTTGGTAAATATCATAAGTTTTTTATATCACTATAACTATTTTCAATAATACAAATTAGTATTTATCTATATACCTTTATTTGAATTATTTCCATTATCATTAAAAATACTAAAGTGTTTATGTTATTTTCCCAATGTATTGCATACCAATAAAGCTCGCTTTATTTTCCTAAAGCCCTAAAATATTACACATGTATTTTAGTTGCCATAGGGAAAAGAGAAGAAATTTTATTTTCAATTGATAGATAGGAAAACATACAAATTGCATTGAAAAATATATTAAGAGTATTTACAACGCATTTTAGACCTTGTTTATACCAATCAAATGCATTCAAACACTCACAATCACCTCCTAGAAGTGTCCTAACAATTTTTCTCTTTTACTTTATTCAGATTAATTTTAGGTGAAGTTATTAATAATTATAATTACACATTTCAAAGTTCAAATTCATATGATTATCACGAGACCTTATGTTATTAAAGATACACCCCTAAACTCTATGTGAAAGGAACAAAAAACAAAGTGTTCCAAACCACAAATATTTTAGGTACATTAACAACAAAACATCTCAAGAAGAATCTAAAATTATAAACTTTATATATTGATGTACAAAATAAAGAGCAATATCATATAATATATCTCTATAATTTCATATAAGTATAATTAAAGTGTCTTCCATCTATAGGCAAGAAACATCAATCATATTTTTATGATCAAGCTAAGAAATAACCTAGGGATAAAAACCCACTATACCTAAATAGAAAATATTTAATATCCACATCTAATTGGGTGGGAAAAAAATGCTTAGCTAAGTCAAGCACCTAGAAAACATGAGATACCCCACCCCCAAAGTGAAGCTAGGGACCAAAAATAAAATAAATTATCCACAATATGAGTCCCAATAGCAAGGCCTAATCAAATACTCAAGTACAATATATTCATGAAGAAATGAATAAGGAATATGTCCTCACGAACACCCCCCAAGGATAAATTTTGAAACCCCAAGCATTTCATACAACTCAAGGTAATGAGTCGATGCAAAAAGCTTCATAAAATTGTCAGAAACCTACTTTTGAGAGTCAAAATGTACTCCAAGCAAAGAACTCCATCATGAATGTGATAACAAATGAAGTGCATGTGAATCTCAATATGCTTGGTTTTCAAGTGTTCAACAGGTTTACAGGAAATTTGAATTACACTTTGGTTGTCACACCAAATTATAGTAGGTGAATCTTGTGTGAAACTAAACTCTATTAATAATAGCCAAAGAACCTGCTGACTCACTATGACTACAACCCTATATTCTACTTCTATAAATGAAAGTGCAATAGCCTATTACCTATTTCATGCCCAAGAAACTAGAGAAAAACTAAGATAAAAAAGGTAACTAGAAGTGGAATGCCTATCATCAATAGAACCTACCCAATTTGAATCAGTATAGCCAACCAACTTAGTATAACCGTTAGTGTAGTGTAATTCAAAGTGGGAGGTGCCTTGAAAATATCACAAAATCCTTTTAGAATCATGTTAGTGAATGTCATGAGGATTATGTGTAAAGTGAGATACAAGCCCAACTTTAAATAAAATATTGGGGTGTGTATGGGTTGAGTACATGAGACTTTCAACCAACTACCTATACAATTCAGGATCAAAAATAGGAGTGGACTAGGTGGAATTAAGAGTGACTCCAGAATGGAAAGGAGAGGGATTTGGCTTACAATAATCTATACCCAAATGTTGAATAAGAACAATGAATCCTTAATCTACCTAAAGAATCTATAAACTAAGGAAAAATTGTAAAAGATCAAGATTTGCCATATCAAACTGCATAGAAAGATCCTATTGAATAGTTTTTGTATGGTAATAACTCCTAATAAGAAATAGATCATAAACAGTCAAGACAAGTATAAAAATATCCTCTCTAACACACACACACACACACACACACACACACACACACACACACATTGTAGGATCTGAATGGTAGCAAATAACTAGTAGATAGAATAAAATAATCTATCTCCTCATAGTAGGCCTAAGGGGCATATTTACAACCATAGAGAAACCTTCAGAGTCTAAAAATAAGATAAGAATCATAAACCAGCCCAATAATTTTCCCATGTAGATTTCCTCTTACAAATATCTATGTAATAAATCACTTTTTATGTCCGTCTAGTACACTAGCCAAACCTATGATGTATCAAGAGAAAGGACAAGGCATATAGAACCCATCTTAGTAATAGGGGTAAAATTTTTAGAGTAATCAATACCTTACACTTACGAAAAACCCTTTACAACAATATGATCCTTGTGCTTATTAATAGACCCATCAACTACATATTTGGTTTGGTATATACACTTGCATCTAGCCAACTTTCTTCCCTTAGGAAGAGAGATGAGATCCCAAGTATGATTCTTCATGAAATAATACTCATTTTTCATCACATTATCCCACTTCTGTCTCCCATGAACTTATGAAAAATATTTTGGATCCCCATTAAATGCCTGACATAAGGTCTATAACCTATAAAATGTGCATGATGATGTTCAGTAAGTGGAATATCATGTATGAAAGATGTTGCCTCAAAAACTATAGTATAAGCCCACTTAGGTATAGTTTGAATATGATCCTCATCTAATGCTACATCCATAACCTAGTAGCCTCCTGAATTAGGTCCTCAAAGAAGAAGTATTCAAGATGAAGTGAAGAATCATCAATGGATGGGAATAAAGAATAAAACATGGAAGAAGATGAAGAATCATGAGAAGAGAAGCTCTCATCAAATTCAACATGTGTTTGAAAAATAACATCATGAGTATCAGTATCCAAAAGTTGATAAAATCTCATGTCCTCACAATATTCTATAAATATCAAGGGTTTTATCTTCTTATCCAAGGATTTTATTTTCTTCTTTTGCACAAATGTCAAAGCATGGCTCCCAAAAACTTGAAAAAATGAGACATCAAACTTAGTTCCAAACCATGCCTCCTTTGGAGTCAAATGTTCAAGTGATCTATGTGGTGTGTGATTCTAAATGTAGTTTTCACAATTGACTACTTATGCCCAGTATATAGGAGTTAAATCCCTAGAATGCAATATGCATCTAGCCATCTCTTTTAGAGTTCAATTCTTCCTTTGTAGTAGGCCATTCTATTATGGAGTATGAGGAACATAATTTTTATGAACAATGTCATGAGCTAAAAAGAATTAGAAAACTCTTTGCTAAAGTACTTCCCCCCATAATCAGTGTGAAGCTTCTTTATGTAAATAGAGGATTGATTCTCAATCAAAGCCTTGAATACTTTGAAGTGTGAAAAAACTTCACTCTTGTACTTGAGAAAATAAACCTAATTATGTCTTGATAAATTATCAATAAATTTAAGGGCATATTTGGCTCTATTGAATAAAGGAGTAGGAAAAACTATCCAGTCACTATATATAAGCACAAGTGGTGAATAATATTTCTTGGACATACCCTTAGGAAATGGATATTGATTTTGCTTCCCCAATGCATAGCTAGGGTAAACTCCATCAAGATAAGAAAATCTAGAAAGACCATCAACCATACCATGAGTGCTCAACTCCTTCAAATATCTATAATTAGATGTCCAAATCTCTCATGCTAAAGTTCATTTTATAATTGACATGAGAAACCAAGCATGTCCCCATATAAAAAGTGTCATCAAACCCTCAAAATGATATAATCAATAATTATGATCAGCAACACCTTATGTAACAAGTGAATACAGCTGCAACAAGGTTTGTATTTTAGCCCTTTTAGTATGAAATTCACTATTTTGCCTTGACATTAATGACAAATTTGGTAAAGAGAAAACAAATTTGTAGTGATGTTAGAAACATGTAGTACATCATTGATGTGGCCATCACTAAGTTGTATGCCACATTTTCCCTTAACAAAAATAAAGGAAGAATATCCAACCTCAATTTAGGAAGTAGAACTCAAACTAAGAGATACAAAAGACTCCTTAGAAGAAGTTATGTGGTGAGAAACACCAAAATATTTAAGCCAACTATTTATAACAAGTGATTGAGATCTTCCAACAACATTAAATAATTTTCCATCCTCATTAGAAGGAGGTCTAGTGGATATAGAGATCTTGTGTTTTATGACTGCATCCTCAAAGGCTTGCATTCTCTTCCAACACTTAGTTTCTACATGACCAGTTTCCCCACAAAATGATAATGAAAGGCTAGACCTATTTTTGGATTTATAAGACTCCTTGAGTTTATAATTATTGTCTTTGGGTTTAGTGGCACTTTGAGATAGAGAAGGAGCGTTTTTGGGTTTAATTTTTTATTTCCCCTTGCCCTTAGGATTAGATGTTAATAATTCCTTTTGAGAAGTGGAAGGATAAAGGTTAGATAATTTGCATTCTTCCTTAGTAAGTGTAAAGTAGGATTAAAAATCAAATTAGTTCATGCATTAGTAAGAAAAACCAATAATAAGCATAATTAACCTAATATGCTAAGCCCGCTCCCTTGAGGGGAGGTATAAATTAAATCCAAAAAATAATGAAGAAATAAAGACAAGAAATACCCTCCCAAAGTGAATTTCCTTCAAATATGGTCCATAAACATGTTTGTGCTTGGATTTGGTGCTCCAAATCTTTTTCAATCTAGTTGGGAAAGTGCCTTTGACATCTCTTCTAGCACCAATTGCTTTGGCTCCTTGGTTGATCAATTTGGAGGAATTAGTGAAGCTCTTTTAACAACATTTTGGCATAGGTTATTTGCACTTAAAAAATACTTTTATTTTTTGTCTATGGTAGCTCATGTATTTATACTTTTCTAGAAATGTTGAGAATCAACCATGACCTTCCATCTTGAGATCAAGATGTGTAGCCAAGGATCAATTCAATTTTGAAGGACAAAGATATTAATATTTTTGAGTAAGGGAGCATTAATGAGTCATGGGTGGCTTTAAACCTGATACTTATATCTATTAATGCCTAGTGCTTGACACCCTTTTGATGATGTCATGGCCCAGATATTTTGAATTATAAATTTTTAATAATAGATATTCCATAAATTTCCATGGATTTTCTACTTAAGCTTTTAATCTGATTTGAATTGCTTAATGACTTTATTTAGTATTTTGAAATTCTTGGAAATTGGTCGCATGTTTAATCAAAATAGTCAAAAATATCAATTTGCTTGGTCATAATTTGACTAGAGTTAAATCATAGGAAGATAATAGTTACAAATGACGTATTTCCTCATCAAGGATACATTGGCACAAATCAACACTTGCATGTGATGTGTGCAAATGAATTAGAGTGTTTAAATGGTCTAGAATGATAATTTTCTTGGTATCAAACTTGATGTGAAGTGAATTGGAAGAAGATAATGATTTTATAAAATACATTTCCCTATTCAGGGATACATGAGCACAAATTGGCACCTACACATGACATATGTAGATGAATTAGAGCATTTTATTGATTTTGGTCCAAATTCTATAATGTTGCATAATTTCATTCAAATTTACAATCTTAGAACAACAATGATAAGAATTAAATGTCTATAGTAAGTCTTTCACAAAACAACTATGAATTAGTCATTTTAAATATGGCACCCAACACATCCATGTTAGTGAAAAAGGTATAAAAAAGGATTTGGAATGGACCTTTCAGCTTGGATAAAATTAGCTAAAGACACTCTTCATCTTTCTTATCTCTTTAAATCCCCTTAAATTGAATCAAAAAGTGCTTGAGCTTATTAAGATAGTCTATAATGGATGAAAAATATTTAGGATTGAGAGAAGTGATCTCTACTTCAAGTTGTATCACTCTCATGTGATCCACCTTACCAAATAAACCCTTCAATTTTTCCCATATTGTAAAAGAAGAGTCACATCCTTACAAATGATATATAAAACTATCACTTGCATTATTTTTTGTCAAACCCATACACTCATCAAATTTGCATTGGTGTTGAAATTTTTTATATTCTCTAGTGAACACTAGTTGTACTTTAGTTATTAAGGTCCATAATCCTCTGTGTTTAATGATTGTTTCCATTATTGGTATCCATGTTGGTAATTATGTGTTTTTAATGGCTCACATTGATCTAATTCAAAAAATAATCCATTATAAAAAATTTACCAAAGAGTAATAGAATACAAAGAAGGTGCTCAAATTGGCACAAAGATAACCCTCTTAAAAGGCTATTTTATTAGGCTCCCCAAAGTTGTCACTTTATAATTGAGTATGTTTTACAAGATAAATGACACCAATAGATCAGGTATAAAAACATACACTTTTGAGAAAAATAGCACTTGGTTTTGAGCTCTCAGTCCAAATTTATAGTTATTACAAATTTCCCATTATAAATGGGTCAAATAAAAAATTCAAAAATTAAATGCTTGAAAAAAATTAAATTCTTGGACAGATTTTTTAAAATGGGCTTGAAAAATATTTAACTCAACTTTTTATGGAAAAATCAAGCCCCCTTGGGTTGGTTGTGACCAAGGGCTTAATTTCTATGTGACTAGGGGCTAATAGTGAGGATGAGTGTCCCCCCTGATTGATGTGGGAGTGACATCACCCTAAAAAGGAGAGGAAAAAATATGTAACTAGTGTTGGATTATGAATTTTACACTCTCTTGGCAATTGATCTATTGCACTGCTTTTGTCTTGAATTTGGCACTCTTCTACCCATCAATATTTTACGCATGAGAGATATAAAAAACATGTCACTCTAGCCACTATAGTAAAGAAACATTTGAGAGATAAAGCCACCCTGAGGGAAATAAATTTGGCATGAGGATGATCCACACAAAAATGTTATTTATAACCTCTTCCTTCTTCCTGGGCCATCATTATAAACTCACTAAAAAAACCCCACACTAAAAAATTGTAGTATAGAACGTAGTCATGGGAAACAAAATTTGATTGTAGTTTGCCCCTCATTGGAAAATAATTTATGTTGAGACAAAGGAAAAAAAATTTGTTAAGACAAAAAATTAGTAAAGAAACCCTTGAGAGGTTCTTTTTCCTCTTGCATTAAATAAACCCTTATGTTCAATAAGGAAAAAACGCAGAGTTTCTTGTAGCAAAGAGAGAAAAAACATAGAGGTACTCCTCCCATCCATCACAACAAAACAAATGTGGATATGTGGAAAAAAAATAACAATCCCTTGCAACAAACCTACATATGGATGGATGCAACACCTACTTGTCTGATACCATGAAAAGAATGAAAAATAAAGTCTTCCAAGCCACAAAGATCTTAGGTGTTAACAACAAAACATCACAAGGAGAATCTAAAAGCATAAAATTTACAAATTAATATACAAAACAAAGAGCAATTCATATAATATATCTCCATAATTTCATACAAGTACAATGAAGGTACCTTGCATATATAGGTAAGGAAGATCAAAAATAGCCATAAGGTCAAGCTAAGAGATAAACTAAGGATAGAAACCCACTATACCTAAATAGAAAATATTTGATATCCACACTTAAGTGGGTGGTAAAAAACTAATAACGTTTAACTAAGTAAATCACCTAGGGAACATGAGTTAAGGTAAATAACCTAATCTAACACTATGTAAATGCCTTATTCTAGATTTAAAAAATATTAATCAATGATCATTACTATTTATACATGTGTCCTATGCTTAATTTAAAGTAGGTTTTTATTTTGCATTTACATGTAATCCATTTATTCCTAATACATATTGCCCACATTGTCTTACATGTAATCATACCTTAGTTTATAGTTAGATTTTGTCCATATCATGTTAAATCTAAAATTTTGAAATTTATTTAGAGTATATTGTGCTAGAAGTAGAAAGGGGTATATTATATATTTTTCATGTTTATAAAAAACAAGCCAAGATTAAGAGGTCTCCTATGACTATCTCAAACTTGTAAAAGATTATTTCTTGAAAAAGATTACTTTTATTTTCTTGGTTGAACCCTTTGCATTTAGTGTTTTAATTATATTATACATTACATTTTTCATATTAAATAACCCCTTTGTATTAGAAAATACTAAATTTTGATCATTTTATATGTTAGTATTGGATTAGAGGTGATTTAAGGTTGAGTTTAATAACTATAAAATTTATAATTTTTATTTGAAATACCCCCTAATGTAGATTCCCAATGGATGATAATGTTGGGAATCATGTCCCTCTTCCAATTCTTCACTTACCCATCATGGATTTTTATCTTCTTCTAGTATCACTTTAGGCCATCCCACTGGGGGCATAAGAGAAGTTTTCAATCTCTCAACTACTATTGGAGGTCTCAATTACAAATTCAAATCCAATTCATAATATCCACTTGACCATTAAAAATGTTTCACTTCCTAGTTTTAGCAACCATAAATCACCCAACAGATCTGACTTTGATGTTAGGTATTTTCTTCTAGGGGACATGGAAGTAGGCTAGAATGGAAAAGTAGTTCTACTCTTGGTAGTGGTTCTCTGGAAGGCCCCAAATATTTTTTGGTTGTGACTTGTAGGTCCTTTGAGTAGCAAAGGCTACCCTAAAACCTACTTCTCTTAACCCCTTAGTTTATTTTTAAAAAATAAGTGGAGTAAATTCTATATCTTTAGGATTTATTCTCCTCATGGGGTGTTATTTCCCACTTCAAAAACTTATGGACTTCCTTTCTTGACCTCCATAAATATATTTCAAAGAACTGGTGTCCTATTTTGACAGGTAATCTATAAATATATCCCATTGTGAAAGGTTTTTTTAATTGTGTTTGACCTCCTAGAAGATAAGGAGAAGATTAATGATTATATCTAATTTTGGGATCAACACATGTTGCTAATGAAACACCTATTTCCAATTTTCAACCCTATTACTGAATCCTACACAATTAGACCCATTTGGGTCCATCTCCCTTACCTTTCCTTTCACCTCTAGGGTGAAGCTAGCCTAAGGACTAATGGAAATACCCTAGGTGAATTTTTGCACATTGATCAAACTACTACCCTAGTTTCCAACACTACTCTTTCCATAATTATGGTTAATATGGATAATTTAAAAGATCCACCTCCTAATCTTGACCTAAAATTACAATATGGTATTCTAAATTAATCACTTGACTATGAGGGTTTACATTTTTGATGCTAGAGATGTTTCAAAACTAGCCACTTGACCACATCCTATGGAAACTCCAGAAGAAATAAGTAATCAACTTGGTGTTAGGATATTATTTTTTACCTTATTACTATGAATAGAAAATATTATATCAAGTAGACTCCTTTGATTTCAAAAACCTATGATTCAAGGGTGGATCAAAAGGAATCAGCTTTAGAAGCTGAGGCAACTCCAAATAAGAGGGGGGTTTTGGAAACCTCTAAATAATCCATCTCTATGGTGAGAACATAGATATTGAAAAACCCAATCCAAGGGAATAACCAAAGGATGTTACAACGATATAAGACAAATCTCAACCCTTTAAATCAATTGAAATCTCCATACTAATTTTTTAGGAAAAATTAAAATAAGGGAGTGTGGACTAAAGTTCATAATAAGAAGAAAGGCATAAGAGTAGTGACCCAAAACAGTTCTTTTATAACCCTCCACTCAAGAGGGCCTTCAAGTATAAGTTTCACAAAGGTTGGTTGATGGCTGAAGTTTTGCAGAAGACTATCTAATGCTTTGTTAATGGAAGGTGGTATCTATTGCTCATTTACAAAATAAATTTATCCCTTGGCAAGTTTTTTTTTATTGTTCATGTATTCATTGTCTTGTTACATATTGGTCATTGGTAGAAGTGTTTCATGAGATCATACATGTATCTTTTTCTCCTTTGTTCAAAGCTCTCAGACCTTTCAAAACCCAATTTTTAAACCCTATCAAAAAAAACTTATAAATAATCAAGTTTTATAAATCATAATAAACATATAAAACACTTATTGATTTTATGTAAATTTTAAAAATGAGATTGAAATGTTATACACATTTCAATATTTTAGATATATACCTATGTTTTCAAAATTATAACATCCATGGTTAATGGCATATTTAATAGGATGATTACATTATGTTTTCTTAATACATACATGATACTTACCCTACTCTTACATGATTCTTTCCTCTCTAAAACCAAATTGAATATATTGTGGGAGAATTAAATATTTCCTTTATTTTAAACATGATATACATATTTATAATTATCTTAATTTCATTTTGAATTATATTTATTATTCATTGGTCTCTTCACACAAATAATAGGTTATTTTTAAAAAACCTTCACTTATTAATATATGTCAAATCTTATTAAAATGGTTTTGAATCCTTATTTATTTTTAAAAATATTATATCGATTTTTATTTTTATTTTTAATTTACGAATCTTGGTCATTTCTTGTTAAAAAATATCATAGCATTCATATTTTTTTATTGTTGTTCAACAAATATATAAAAAATACATAGCAACTAATTTTTATCACTGATATTCATTGGTCATGATTCAAATGCATAAATGCTTATGTTTATTTATGTTCTTGGATTGTTTTAAACAAAAACAAAAAAGACACTAGTCATTTATGTTTGTTAGTCATCTAATAAAAATACAACAAAGCTTCATCATTGTGTTTGTTGGCCATACAATATAAAAATGCAACATTATTGTCTTTTTGTTCAATATAAATATAATACATAAAACATAACAAAGATATTTTGTTTGGTTCACTGAATCCCTTATACATAAAACATATAAAAATCATATTTTTATTTTTTCATTATTTTTTATTTTTAAAGAATTGTTTTTGATTAAGTGGTCATCGAACATATAAAACATATTTTTTTTACCAAATATATAATATAAAAATTAATACATAAATCAACATCCACTTAAATATCATAAGTTGTGAGACCAATTAGCAAATAAATCTTGGGATTCACGATTTATATGTTTTACATTAATGAAGGTAGTCTTGACAAGCTATTTTTTTCATTTTACATAAATTATATATTTTTCTTTTGAATTATCTTGCTATTAATGTTTTTTAAATTTAAATTATATCACTTTTTTTTTCTATAATTACTTTACAATGGAAAAAAATTCAAAGAAATAGGGGTCACAACTTCCTCTACCAAAAGAGGAAGACCTAAGGCTAATGAACTTGATCATATTCCCATATTCCCATTAATAAATATTCAACTATAACACATTTATTTTAGATTAAAAAAATATTTGTTTCATGTGTTGTTTATCTTTCCCATCAATGATAAAAACATTGATCAAAACATTTTGTCTACTAATTTCATAATTCTGTTGTCATCAACAAATTAAAATTATGCCTAGAATCCTATAATATGATTGATGTTAATTTCATTCAAGCCCTTCAAAAGTGTGATATATATATATATACCATTGAAAAACTTACATTTGATTCAATTTTAAATTGCATTCATGAAAGGACATCAAACTCCATTAAATATGGTATAACATTAAAATCCATTCACTCACTCACACACACACACACATATAATGATAATGCATACTATTTAAAAACTTACATTTGACTCAATTTTAAATTACATTCACGAAAGGACATCAAACTCCATTAAATATGGCATATCATTAAACACCATTCATTTTAGAATATTAAACTCTATTCAACATGGAAATCTATCAAAATACCTTCATGGAAATATAAAAAACTCCATTCAACATGGCACACAATTGAATTTCGTCCATAGTAAGACACCAAACTCCATTCAACATCAAAATTTGTCAAACTCCCTTCATGACAAGTCATTTAACTGTGTGTGTGTGTGTGTGTGTGTGTGTGTGTGTGTGTGTGTGTGTGTGTGTGTGTGTGTGTGTGTGTGTGTGTGTGTGTGTGTGTGTGTGTGTGTGTGTGTGTGTGTGTGTGTGTGTGTGTGTGTGTGTGTTTCCATCAACTATTATTTCCATTTATTGATCCCTTAGAATATTTATCAAGTTCATTCCATGGGATAGATGCAATGCATGTTCACAATAATTCAACTTTATCTCAAATTCAAAACACTGACAAAAAAAAATACTAAGCAAACAAAGAATATAAAAATGATCATTGTGATATAATGTTTGGTAATATAACCTAATACTCCTTAACAAATTTTGAAAATTTCACAAGATCATTTTTCTATTCATTTAGAACAAAAGAATCATAAAATACACATTCAAAGTCCACAACATCCATTAGATGATGTGGACAAAGATACTAGTTGTTGAACATTTAGATGCAAATAATTATAATACATAATGAAATTCAAAAATAAACATATTACTCAATTTTTTAAACCTTTAATGAAAATTTATGGCAATGAATCCATTTTCTCAAGTGATAGATAAAATTTACTTGATCTAATTGAAGAGCATATGAAAGAGAAAAGTATAAGGTCTAAAATTAAACAATTAATGAAAGTATTTATAGACCTAAATAAAGGTCCAAGATGCTATTACATAGCATCACATAAAATAGTATAGGGAGATATATGAATTTAGGGTCATTATTCTCTAATAAATTTATTTATTGTGTGGACTAAAATGACATTATTGGTTTAATTGGATAATGCATAAATAATAATTATTGTGAATGCCCTAAAATCAGATACATTATTATTCACTATAAAGTGATGGAAAAGCTTTGATTAGTTGTTATGGATGAGATCCAGGGTGAACTTAAGCCTCATAACTTAGTACCTATGTTTTTTGAATCAAGCATGTCCCATAAGACCTTGACATATTTAAAACACAAAGAAACTCATGAAGTGCTTGGTGGGGTTAACACAACCTCAATTTTTGAGAAGATGATGTTATGGGCCAAAGAAGATAAGGAAATTAATATGTGTTGAGACTAAACATATGGTGTTAGAATGGGTGTTAAATTTAAGGATCTAAATGAATATTTTTTTAATGATTGGTTCATATGATAAAATAACTAGATCAAGAGTTGATGAAGTAGATTTCAAACATGGAAATGATCAATGTGTCTATTATAATAGAGGTAAAAAAATGTGTAAATTATTACTTGAGATAATTCAAATGACTTTATGTATTTTATAAGCATGGAAAAAAATTATGGTAAAGAGTATAAAAAAGTTTTAACACATGATTCTAATCCTAAAAATCCAAAGAACCTAATGAATCAATTATTGTTTGTCTACTAAAATATTATTAATATACTTCATAATACAATTTTCAATCAGAAATTGTATGATTATCATGATTACATGGTTAATACAAGTCTAATATAAAATAACATTTTTTTACTTGTGAGAAATGATTTTGTTTCCCATGATGCATAATCTTAAAGAAAGACATGAATATGGTAACAAATAAGCATGTTGTACTTGATGGTTATACATTTGATAATGTTTCTAAGTTGTACTCAATGACACCAAACTTTTTATAGAAAAGTTACATACTAATTTTGTTAAGTAATGTTTACCTTATTATGTGTTTTTCTTGTTGTATCTTATTTTTTTGACAATGTATAACATAACTAGTATGAATTAAACCCTGAGTTGGTTCCAATAAAATTATGGGATGGCATGTTTGGAGAATGTATTATAGATTTCAACCCATCATTAGCTGGAAGTAAATTTAAAATTGTGAATAAATATACCATCAATAAAATCAATGACAAAATAAGTATATTGTATGCCACATTATTTTTAATTTTAAATAAAACAATATTTATAACATGTAAGCTTGGATATTTTGGCTAGAAACTATTACACCTTACACTTGGGATGATGGAAAAAAAGTTTATTATGCTCACCAAAATGGAGTTAAAAGTAATGTGGACATGCTTCATGAATTTTTTAAAAAGGATAAGATTATGATGAGAATTTTCCATTAAATAACATGAGAAAGATAGATTTATTATGATTTGGGATGAAATATAAAATATGGGGGTTTCATGTTGGTTGAGACAACTGTAACATTACAAAATCCTTGATATTATTTTCATTCAACATGAATCATTTTAAATTTTTGTAAAAAATTATATAAATTTTACCTTGAATGTTGTTTTATAAGTAGAAGTAGCTTCATTTGGGAACTTTTCTATGTTATTTTTAACTTAGGTAATTTAATGCCTTCTAGATGAAAAAAATATATTAAGCTTGTGATAATATGGTAATTACATATATTTCCACATGTTACATCTAAAATCATCTAGAGAAGATATAATTAGATATGAGGAAAGAAATGTATGTGTAAAAACATAAATTTGGTGTTATACACTAAAAATTTTCATTTTTACTAAATCTTAGTATATATGAATTTTTCATGCATAAGTGACTCTTTCTCACACTCTCTCCTAGCCATTCACTTACCTATAGTCCCGACCTTCCCAATTTTTTTGTCATTCACATACAGGATTTCCCTAAAATTTTCTTAAATATCTAATAATCTTAAGTAGACCATCACATGATTTTATGTCATTATTTTCTATCTCTTGGATGTTTCCAACTATAGTTAGATGGATCCAATTGCCAAAGTTTTTTGTCTTGGTAAGACCTGTCTACACACTCTCCAATATATATTTTCACAAACTCAAACTCTTATTTTTTTTGGCCCACACATTTTGCATATCGATTTAGAGGGAAATTACCCAAAGATTTAGCTATATAAACATATCAAGATTAAGTATATGTTAGTATTTGAATGAGTTTATACAAATATTTATTTCATTCACTATACAATAGATCCGAACATAGAAAATTTAAAATAATCAATATTATATTTCACACTATAATTCTTATTACATACTCCATAGACAAACATATATTTATGAGATGGTGGTCCTATATTCTAGGAGGTCTCTACAACTACTTATCCCATAAATATTCTTAATCTCCTAAGTTGGTGAGTTGGGTGAATCAATCTAAACTCATGTACAAAACTATTATAACAAACTCCTAATATATATTATTGTTACATAATAATAATAATAATATATTATTAACTAATATATCATAAGTAAATAATATTTACCATACGGTAAATAAATAACTACCATGTGAATACTAAATTTTCCTATCATTCCCCCTTTAATTTTTACATGGTATAATACATCTCATTCTTAAACTACAACGTGTTTCCAAAATAGATTTCCTTGTGATCTTGATTCACACATGTGATGCATCATGATTTCACATACAACTGTGCAACATCAAACTTGCACAAAACACCAAATAAGTTATAATTTCACAAATGGATTTTATGTATGGATATAGTGATCATCCAAGTATGAATAGGCACCCACACTTATATTCATCCTCCATATTTATGCACTAATGTTTTTCTAGGCTTCAACCAATAACCTTACATGAATGGTTTTCTAGGATCACCAATAACCCTTAAAATATCCATGAGTACTACGGTAATTTTTTTATTAGTATTGTACTATGTTTTTATGTCAAGGGACTACATTAGAAATACTCACATATACAAGTGAATAGGAACATACTACGTCTATCCTTATTTTTCACACCACACTAAAAATAAATGAATCACTCCACAAAATTGAAAAAATAAGTCACCATACTAGAAGTGTAGCCCTATCATTGATGACCAATGAGAAGTCATTGTTTGACCTCCTTCCTTTGTTGCCTCTAACTTCCTTCATAATAAATTACTTACTCATCCAATGTATTGATGAATATCAACCTTTGCATGTCATTTGATGAAAAGACTCTCCCACACACATAACTAATGCTTTTGACTCAAGACGTTAGATTCACCTGATAAAGCATCTATAAGACAATTTTTTTTATTTTTACAAATTTTGATAATGAATCTATATGACACCTAAGTCTAAATGACTTTGACCTTTTCTAACATAAAAAACACTCTAAACCTTCTCTCATTTTATAATGTCCTTTTGACATATAAATACTTTGGATTTTTGACATAGACACAAAATAAATTTACATGAGACAAAAGAAACTTATAAAATCCTAAGTTTATAAACTTGACTAAAACCAAGACTATTTTAAATATTTTTAGACCTATATTTTTGACACCACTGACTATTTCTATAAAGCTTGTGAAAACTAGACTACAAACTAGATATATTGAATACATACAAACTATAAATTAAAAAGTGTGCAAAGCCCAAGCCAACTATTACTTACACATTAAATAGGATATATCCTTTCAACTCAAATGAAAGAGAAAAGTATTTCAATAGCTTTATATATGATGTCTATTAAACCAAGCACAATGGAGACATTATAGAACACAAGCAAGATGTGATGATGACCAAAATGTAAGTGAAGCGACCAAACATGAGGTAGTATGCATTCACACTTTCTACCTTTGTAGAAATGTGTTTGAGAAGTACACATGATTACCAATAATGATCTAAATGCTTTTAAAAAAGAATGCATTGTTCAAACTTTTGTTTATGGAATGAATAATGAATATCATCATTCAAATTGGATCTAACATAGAGAGATTCAAGTGCAAGAGTGGAGTAGTTAATGTTGAATAAAATGAAATAATTTGTGAGTTTATTAAACCAAAAATGAACTTCTTGTGTATGTTTGATGAAAGTGGAGGCTGGTGGATTAGGTTGTGTAAGATAGAATTTGAAATACATTGGTGAATTTGGCTCTCAAATACTTTTAGAAAGTCTTTGGGTCTGCATATAGAGAGGACTACATAGATGGCACCTTGCAAGATAACTTTGACACACTACATAAAGAGACAAAAGACTATAGACACTCCACATGGTAAAATGATCTAAGTAGACAACATACAATTCTCAACATATTAATAAAATGATTGTCAAGTGGAGCTCAATATTATAATAAATTTAGTTTTCACAAATATAATGATAAAGTTGAGAGGAAATCATAAAACAAGAAAAAATAGTAATCTATATTAGAAACTATTCAAACCATATATTCTCTCATCAGCTAGGGCAACCATAACGATGAATTGATCTTCCCCTTATAATACTCATTGTCACATATTTGTTCAAATAGATTATTCTGATACTAATGTTAGTATTTAAATGATATTATACTAAGATTTATTTCATTCACTATACAATGGAGCCAGACATTTAAAATTTAAAATATAAAATATTATATTTCACACTCTATAGTTCTTATTACATACTCCATAGACAAACATATATATGGGAAATGGTGGTCCTATATTCTAGGAGGTTGATCAACTACTCCTCCCATAAATATCTTACAATCTCCTAACTTTGTGACTTGGGTGACTTACTCCAAACTCATGTATAAAACTATTATAACAAACTCCTAATATGTAATATTATTACATAAAAATAATATATTATTAAATAACTTATCATAAGTAAATAATATTTACCATACGGTAAATAACTAACTACCATGTCAATACTATATTTTCTTAACAGACTATTCCTATCTATCACTTACCTAGATAAAGACTTGAACACTAAATAATACATATGCACACCCTTGAATCACTACCCTAAAACATCCAACACTACAAACCCTCAAAGGAACATCCACTAAGCTAAGTCAGAATACTATTTCAAGGTCAAAATCATAGGTTGTCAAGTGTTGAAACCCACAAAGGATTTCACTACATACTATTATATTACTGATTAATCACACACATAGTTAGGTGGTATATTTACCTATAATTTGGGCCCTCTTCAAAGTGTCAAAATTTGATACAAGGTTTAAGGTGAAGGAAGAATAATTTAAACATACATGCACTATGAGCCTTTGATATTGCATAAAATAATTATCTACGTGTAGGCACAATAATCTGTGATGGAATAGTCAAACACTTCTCATAGGATAGATATATAAAATAAAAAATGGATCCAATTTCCATAAGTAGTCATTAATTATCATATTCATCCTATTAAGTTTTGATAGTCACTTTCCATATGCAATCAACCACATATCTATTCAAGATCATTGTTGATGACTATACATTTTCACAAACCTCGACAAAACTGTAATAGGATAAGTATCCTATCTTTTTAATCATTTATATTTATAGCAAGTGCAATAAATTTATCATACTCTTCTAGTTAAATTTATATTTTATTAATTTATATATAAATTATACAATCTAAATTAGTCTATTTTTTACCTTTATATTACCACTAAATCCTAAATAAGATAAAACATTAATGGGAATTCACCTTTGTTGACATGGGACACTTAAAACATGAGGTTTAATTGACTTGTATCTTATACACCCCATATGATTAAAATGAATATTATTTCGTAAGATTAGGAACCTTTCCAATGAGTAGCATTGGTTATGTTATTTATATCTAAGAGAGGAAATGGTCCCTTATATTCATGTTTAAGAAGCCCATGCTTATAGCTAATTATGCCAATTGATCCTTTTGCATTAATAAATGAGGTATGGATCACAAATATAGGGATATGAAATTTTTGAATGCTAAATTTGGTGGAGGAAGAGGCACTCCTCTAAATTATATTGACATGTTCTATCATGATAAAATGTGCCTAGAGAATGAGATGAGAAAACAATTATTCAAGTTGATCATTAGATTTTAAGAAGGTATGTTTTAAATTATGGTGCAAAGAACATTATTTTATTAAAATATTAAAACTCAAATTACAGTTTAATATGAAAATGTTAGGGAATAATTAGTCCTCATAGTAATTTGTAAATACTGTAATGTAAATAGCTGTGTGAGTAATAATTCACTATTACATATATTAATTTATTAGGGTAGAATATATTTGGTAGTTGTAATATTGTTACAACAATATTATGAATATAGATTATTTGTTATATTGTGTATTCATAGGGATATGGTGAGATATTATTGGAGAGATAATTTCCATGATTATAGTAATGATATTCCTATAAATTTGTAATGTCCCAGATGAACAAAATATATAACAAATAATATAGTGTGAAGAAATATTATTCTATATGTTTGTATATTTTATTCTATATTAATTTACTCGGATCTAAACCAATTATATTATCTAGTATCAAAGTAGGTTTGACATTAGCTATGGATCTGTGAGAGCATGTGAGGGACAATTGCACTACATTTTGTCCCTAGTAATGAGAAAAATTAGTTTTGTAAAGACTTCTTTGTGTATAAGTTTAAGATAGAACATAATTTAAGGTATTTTTTGTATTTTTTATTTGGAACTAGATTACTTGTCTAATATCTACCACCATCATGATGAAATAGTGTATCTTCATGTTAGAATATAGTTTGAGTCTTATATTTACATTCAATATTAGCTAAGTATTCCATCTATGTAAGATAATTATAGTTTAAGTACTTAAAATGATAGTACAACAGATAAGCATGCATACTCTACCAAATCTTTCTATGAGCCCTATTGGTTCCCAGTTTTACACCTCCTACGCTCGGCCTTGCACACTTAAAATAAAATGGTAAATAAAGATGAAAAACCTACTAGTATGTCATTGTATATAGGTGAGGGTTTGTCATATAGAGTGGACAAGACGTAAAAAATGATTGAGAGGCACCGATAAAAGGTATGGTCAACTCCCTGCTACTTTTGGCTTTGCCTAAACCAAGATGAGAGGATCTTAGGGGTAGCTTGCTCACATGGAGAGACTTTACGATCCAATCTCCATGGGTATTATTAGCATAATAAAACATAAATATGACTAGGGCACAACCAAGCTCGTTCAATCCACTTGGGAAGGTTTATCATGTAGAATAAACAAATGCGCTAAGTCACATACAAGATACTAAAGATAGATGGGGATGTGCATGCAACCTTCATTATAAAGAATTTTTCAACAAGCGGCTGAAAAGAAGACTGCAATGGTGGGATTTAAAGGACAAGATGTAGACACATGTTAATTATGCAAGATTTTATGCATCTATAGGGAAAATAAAACTTATGGTATGTAAAGGGTGTATTATATGCAAGACAAGGTAGGACAAGTTAGATGATAATATAAAAGGGGTGGTGTGTTGAATATTTTTTAAACATCAGGGTATCTTATAATATTCATAACATTATCCTTTGTAAAGATGTAGAAAAGACTCAAATGTAAGCTAATGGGAACTACCAAATGATCCCTAAAACCCCAAATCATATACTAAAACTAATAATTTAGAACACTTTTCTTTATCAAATCCATAGACCTAGGGTGCCCTAAAAGTTCATTTAACAACATACTTCCAAGTTAAACTACATAAAGGGATTTATAACCTAGATCCATGCTCAAAATAATAACCAGTAATAAACACAAACCCAAATATCCAATCAACAAAACTTGTAAAACATATTACATCACTTCATCAATAGGAAATATAAATAACCACAAGAATTTTCATTAACTTTAAAATAAACCTTACATACATCATTTTTTCAAAATGTTGCCAAGGGGACAAGCATGGTGAATTTTCACTTTTGACGAGGGAGACATAAACATGCTCTCAAATATTGTTAATGGTTGTACAACTACAAACACCTTAGTAAGAGAGACAAGATCTACACACAACAATGGATCCCAAAACTTTAAAGAGCCTAGACTTAGATAGAAAAACCAAAAGAAATAACAACCACCAACCTTTTGTATAGAGGATAAGCCCTCTATTTATACATTTTTTACCCATTTCAAATTTGAGAGTGAGGGTTTCAACTTACAATTTCTAGATTCCCACCAAGATGCTCCAAGATGGAACAAATCCTTTGTCATTCCTGGAATCTTCATGTAACTGCAAGTAAAATCATTGTTATAACTACCTCTACAAGAAATGAAGACTTGAAGCAAATCTTTTGATTTCTTGGATAGAAATGCCTTTCACATAAGATGGAAGGAGGGTATTTATGATGGAGGCCAAAAAAACATTGTCTTTATGTGTAATTGCCTAAGGATCCCCTTGATCACTTACTTGGACAACTGGAAACTTTTGGACAATTGTCCTCTCCCTCATGCATGCCATGGAACAAACTGATCTTACAATGATAGCTTGGAATATTATGGATCCATGGCCACTTAAATGATCTTCCTTGGAGTGTCCCACCTTGATCTTAAAAACCTATAATATCTCTCCCATTGGAAGAGCTTGGATGAGAAAAACATGAAAAAATGCAATACCCAGGTTTACTTGACCCCTTTACCCTTTTGGCTCCAACTTGCCTTTTCAAATTTTGTATTTTGCACCTTTTCCCCTTGCAAACTTTGAAATTTTCACATATTTTCCTTTTTTATGGTTTCCTTCACATTATCTCCTTATTAATACATGAATTCATTATTTTTAACCTTTGACCTATTTGGGTAAATCCTAGCCCCTCTCACAAATTTACAATTTGCAAATTACCAAGTTGTAATTGATACTTGTAGTTCCCCTAGGAAGTGCCTTTAGGTAAATCTTCAAATGAGCACATCAAGGGTTAATAAATCCATATTGAATTGTAATGCATTGACCATTGAATTTTCCATTTTTAAAACTTCCTCTCTTATCTAGGCTTTATCCAAGATCTACACCAAATCATCAATTATGTGATCATAAACCCATTCATATTGGCATGCCAAAATCATAGAAGCAACACCAATAGGTTACAAGTGATTTCTCATTACTCAATTTTATTGAAAGGTGTCTATCTATAATGCTAAGTATCAAGAAGTATGTGTCATCCACAAGCTTCAAACTTCCAATGTATCTCAAGAAGCCAATAAAGCAAAATACCCCTCATTCTCTATACATGCTAAAAACATGTTAGATATATGTTTTATAACATCCAATGGGTTTTATGCATCATCTATTCATCAGGGTCACATTTTAGAATTGGCACTTAACATATCTATAAAACCCACTCTTTACCCTAATTTCTTCTTATAGGACTCAAAACCACCCAATCAATTTGCAATTACTTTCAAATCCTCAGATTTCCTTAGGAGCTACCATGCCTCATTTGTAATTTTCCTAGTCAACCTACTATTAGTGGTGAAATATCTATTAACTACCTTACATATTGTCCTTGAATATGATGTGTATTCCTATGTGGCATTATCATGTCATGTCTACCCATCTATATCTTTATTTTTTTAAATGATCATTGCTCTTTTGAAAATCCTTCTTTCATTTCATACCATCTAATTATCCCTGCATAGGTCACTACATACCACTGATATTTGGATTATTTGAATCCAATTTACATGATTGTCATTGACATTTGCATGACTGTTAATCTTTAAACCCTAATGGATAATTACCAAGATTTATTTTGACATTCACATGATCATCAATGATATATACATGATCATCAATGATGTTCACATGACTATCACACTTGGAACACCAAATGGTTAATTACTAATCTTTACTTTGATTTCCAAATGACCATCAAATATGTCCATGCAACTGTCACACTGCTTATTTAAATTTAAAGGCTTGCATCTTGAGATAGAAAAGGCATGAAGGCACCAAATTTGTAGGAGATGTTCATGGCATCTAGAATATTGATTCTATGTAATCCTTCAACTTTGAGATGCTTTCTAGGAAAATTTATAAAATGCATAAATAAACTGACCAGTTTATTTGTTCATTTTTTATCTCTATTAAAAATTCCACCCTCATCTTACATTATTGATCATATTTGCATGGATCAAATGCTGGCCTTTGATCTCTATCTATAGGGCTTAGTCCTTTTCTCTACATTCTATTAGATCACTGATAGGGTTCTCATGATGGTGACACATGTCACCTTGTCACTTATCTCAGGGCTTTATTGAAACATTGGCCTTTTACGCACCATCGATCAGGATATGTACACTTTATCACGTACCATAGATCGATGAGAATGTTCTTGATCTTTAAATCATGTCCCATGATCTTAAAACTTATCACATCCATGCTCATCATAAGTCCCTTTAACTATTTAGAATTGATCACATAATGTTAGATCATCTTATTATGCATTAATATGCACCGTTCAATTATAATCCACTAAGTCAGACGTGATTGTCTCAAAATTAACATGAAAAATAAATAAGTTAGAGCTCAAGGAACAAATAACTTATTATAAAGTCTCATCCTTAGATTTTTGGGTGCATAAATAAATAGGATATAAGTTTTAGGATAGGACTTTGAATTTAGTTTAAAACAAAGGGACCAAGCATTACTTAGACCACTCTAATAGATAAAAAGGGACCAAGGGCCATGGGAAATTAAAAGGGACCAAAAATGAATTTTAGACTAAGGTTTGGTCATGTTAATAAACACAACCAAACCTTAATATAAAATTTAAAATAATTCCATAGCATATTGAAATCATTCCTACTTAAATTGCTCTTGCTGATTTGAAATTAAATCAAAGGGCTTAATCCAAGACAATTGGAACAAGGGTCTTAAAGTGCTCAAACATGAATTTAATTTGACCTCTAATGAACACTTGAAAACACAAAGTGGGATAAATAAATTAAGAATATATGATTAACAAGGGCTCAATTGCTTCAGTGTAATTTTGGGCACTAACACTAGCTCTCACCTAGGGATGTACACCCCATTTGGGTGTGTAAACAACCCTAAAATGTAAGACAAAGTACTAATCCATTAGGTCATGGAGTCAACACTTAGTCAATTTATACTAACATAGACTCATGAAGTCTTAAAAAAACATGAAAAATTGACAAAAATAAATTAGGAGGATCTAAAAATTAACACACAATAAAAAAACATGAAAGGAAACTATACGAGCAAGTTCCAAAGCAAAGGGGTGACAAAATAACAAAACTATACACTATACAATTATGTAAACAGTTGTAGACTCAATCTAAAAAGTGTTTTAGATGCCTACCATTGATTGGCAGCTCCATTATTTCACCATCTAGGTCTCTCACAAAGAAATTATGTTCCCCAATCTAGTAGTCAATGGAATAGATATCAATCCACAAGGCATCAAATTTTCCATGCTTGTCTTTCTCCTCATGCTTGATGTCCTAAAGTAGAACCAGATCACCTAGTTGGAAGGTTCTTAGAGTGACCTTCCTATCAAATATCTTCTTCAAATTTTCCTTGAACGTGAGGTGTATTTCATGATCTTGTCTTCAAATTTCATCAAGCTCAATAATATGGTTCATCTTGATTTCATAGTGGTTGATTTGCTCATCATATTCTAGTTTTTGTATGAGCTGATAGGTTGGTAACTGCAAATTCATAGGTAAAACTACTTGATCTCCATAAACAAGCTCAAAAGGAATTGTGTCTATAGCTCTCTTGGGTGTGATCCTATTATCCCATAAATCAAACTTCAGTTATTCACCCCACTTCTTCTTATTAGCTTCTAATGTTCGTTTAATGATTTTGAGCAAGTTCTTGTTACTGGATTCTGCTGGCCCATTTCCCTGAGAGTTGTAATTGGAATCATAAGTCAATTCAATCCCATACTTTTTGCACAATGCCACTAAAGGTTTATCTTTAAAACTCATGGCATTATCAGCAATAGCTTTTACAAGCGCACCAAATCTACAAATAATCTAATTTTTCAAAAAATCCATAACCACCTAGTGTGTATCCTTATTTGTAGGGACCACTTCAACTTATTTAGTGATGTAATCAGTTTCAATCAGTATCCACCTATGTTCATCACTCGATGAATCAATAATTTATCCAATGAAATCCATTCCCCATTATCTGAATGGGTATTCAATCATCACAGGCTTCAAGGGAAGAGAACTAAAAGCTTTCATCCTCCCAATAAAACACTAGCATTTTTTGCATTTTCTGACTTTCTAAGAAAGATCTTTGAACAATGATGACAACCAATAACCATCACTCAAAATTTTATGAGCTATAAATTTAGGTGCAAAATGGCCACCACATACTCCACTATGGACATCTTCAATCATGTCAGTATTTTTCTCTTCTCACATGCATTGCAAGAGAATCCCATATAGATTCTTCCATGCAAGTCCATTTTTTAGTCAAGAGGTATTTCTAGGAAATAAGCTTAAGAGTCCTCCTTTGATTCTTATCCCAGTCAGGGGGAAAACTTAGATTTTTTAAGTAATAAACAATGTTTATATACCATAGAGACATGTCAAATTGACTCAATGAATCATCAACATTGAAAATAGTAGTGTTTACCTCAATGGCTTACAAATTGGTCTCAGCCATGAGCTTGGCTAGACCCATCCTTCACACTAACTTGGTGGTCTAAATATCCATGTGACCCACCTACATCTTTTTCTGGATACTTTAGTTTGAGTCAAAATGTCCTTCACCATGGTATGCAAGACATAAGTAACAATCCTTGAACTCATACTATAAGGTCTAAATGCTTTAAAAACCTTTAAGAGAGTGAAGGCTTATTTTTCCATGATGGTGTAATTTAACTCACCACCTTGTATATCTTTGATAAATAAAGCTATTGGATGCTCATGACCATCTTCATTCTTTTGAAATAAGATGACAACAATAGTATTAAATGATGCAAAAGAGAATATCTAAAATGGCTTAGTGTAATCAAGGCTTTCCAAAATAGGGGAAAACTTTAGAGCTCCTTTGATGTCATTGAATGCCTACACAACCTTCTCCTCCCATTTGATGGTTTGGTCCTTCTTCAGCATGGAATTAATAGGCAAAGTATTCTTTACAAAGTTGGACACAAACCTCCTTACAAAATTAATTTTTCAAAAGAAGGACTAGATTCCCTTCTTGGACTATGGGACAGGCACTTTTTCAATGGCTTCCACCCTCTCAGGGTCAATCATGACACCATCTTTAGACACTATATGTCCCAACAACTTGGCCTTTTGTACTCTAAAGTGACATTTCTTTAGGTTAAGAAAAATTCCAAACTCATTGCATTTGATCAACACTTTCTCTAGATGCTCCAAATGTTCTTCTCTAGTCTTGGAGTACACAGTAATATCACACTAATACACAACTATAAACTTGTTAATCATCCCTATAAAATCAATGTCCATAGCTCATTGAAACATTACACCAACATTCATTAACCCAAAAGGCATCCTCATATATACATATGTGCCCCAAGGCATTATAAATGCGATCTTGGGTCTCTTAGATTCCTTAACCATAACCTAGTTATATCTTGAGAAATCATTTAATGTGGACAACATCTCTAATCTAGTAACACTTTGTAATACGTTGTCCATATTAGGTAGGGGATAATTATCTTTTAATGAAGCTTTATTCAAATTTTGGAAATCCACACACAAGTGGATGTCACCATTTTTCTTTCTCACAAGGACTAAATTTTCAACCCATGATGAATAATTGATGGGATGAATGATACCTCCATCCCTTAGCTTATTTAACTCATCTCACACCCTAGTGGCCTAGAAAGGGTTAATAGTTCTTTGTTTCTACCTAAAAGGCTTTATATTAGGCTGCAATGGGATGACATTTTGGAATAATTCTTCCCTATATGATTTAAACTTATAATAAGTCCATGCTAAATAATCCTACTACTTTCTTAGCAATTATATGTAAGCTTGCTTCTTAGCTACACTTAGGTGAGGACCTAGGCAAACCTTCCTTATATTCTCATGAGAAACCATATCACACTCAGTCACGTCCCTTGAAATATATGAGTCTCAAGTCTTTAATCTATCTACTCCATCAAAACATGCTTTTAAACTTACCAAACCTCTAGGGAGCATGTTTGTCTTCAACTAGATAATGTCCTTCCCAAATGGGGTTTATTTTCCATCACAAACCTGAACCATAGATTCCAAGTCTATGAGTTGATCATGGAACTCAACTTCACAATTTAGAAACCTCTTAATTTGTTCATCATCATCAAACACTTACCAATGATGAACATTATCTGGGATTGAAGGCTTGACAAGCACCTCCACTTGATAGTGACAATGATGGCTTGTATTTGTAATGTCAAATTGAGTACCTAACCCTACAATTCTGTCAGATTCTTGGTTAAAACTTCTATCATGATAACAGAGATTGAATGCATCAAAAAATTCAATCAAATCCCAAACAACATTATAATGTTGGTCCATCCTTTTATTTTTTATGGCATAAGCATTGAATACTTGTTTTACCACTATCTCATAATCACCCTTAACAATCAATCTTTTAATTCCATGTTCACGGGCAATCCATAGACCAAGCAAGAGTGCCTCACAATTAGCAACATTATCAATGCACTCAAAAGATAGCTTAAAAGAAAACTTGAAGCACTTACCATTGGGGGCATAGAATACAACCCCTACTACATTTCCAAGATTGGAGCCAGCCCCATGAAAACACACCTTCCAAACTGCACCTTCACTATCAAGTTCAACATCAAGAGCAACAAGCTATTCATTAGTGTCAACATTCCCAATTAAGTTTCCAAGGCCAATGTCTATGTACAATACTTCATTTTGATCATCTTTTGGATCTTCAATTACATGTAGCATCTTGGGATCTCTATAAATTTTGACAATATTACCCTCTAATTGAATGGTGGCATAGGAAAGGTCCATTTGTACACTTCCACCCATGCTAGAATCTAATTTATGTGATAGTATCATCCCCCACTTAGGTGGGCAGTCCACAATTACACATCTATATTCAAATACTTACCTAGATGCACTACCAATTGTACTACCAACCCCTTGACTTTTCCAACAAATGGAACTTTTCATGAGTCCATGGCATAACAATTGATAGAGGTTAATGTAATCTTCACCCTAAGCTCATTTATGACACCTAGGGGCATCAAATTGTAAGAATCACTGGAATCAAACATGTAGTTGTGAACAATCATACCATTGATCAAGAGAGTTGTGTAAAATGGATCCACATTTAGCTAAGTTTCTATAAGTGTAGTCCCCAAATACACTTCTAGAGCTGGTTTACAACTTACTATTATTCATCTTCCTTTAAGGGTGTTTGGGGTAAATAAATATCATTTTTAGTTAATTTCTCACCAAATTATAAGTATTCAAATTCCCTCTTCCTATGCTTAGGTATTCTTAATAATTCAAAAATTGGCACAGTGATTTTTAGTTGGCTCAACACTTGGGCCATATCACATATGCTATACTGAGGAAGGGGAATATTTGATGGAAGGGTAAAAATACCATCAAGTGAAATTCAACCACTTAAGGTCTGAAGTGGGGTAGGTTGGGGTGAATTTTCATGCTTAGAAGTAGTCTTCAAAGGTGTATTATGTTTAGCATCATTCACCCTCTTAGGAATGTTAGATAACAAAGGTACTTTATTTTTAGCAGGAGTACCTCTAGGTTTAGCAACTTGGGAAATGGGTATAGGTTTGGAAGTATTAGGAACTATTTTAGTTTTCTTAGCTTCCTTACTTGAATCCCCTACCCTTGGATTTGTAGAGGTAGTGACTTGAGGGGAAACATTTGGTTGCCTAATGCTCAAGTGGTATTCTTTTTCTTGGGTAATTATTGCATTAATTAGAAACTATTTATACTCAACTGATGCAATTCACCCATCATACTTATTAGTCATCATTGATCTTAAAAAAACAAAATCATGAATGAGCAATTCATATGCTTGTGAAATATTAACATCACAAGCAAATTCACAAGTTAGGATGCATACCTTTTGTACTACACTCCAAAAATGATCAATAGTGGTGGAACTTATTAATTCTATAGAGGTAGACATCTTTCTTTGGGGACTCTAACAATTAAGCATCATAATATCATCATCATATGGCATAGACTTAGGTTCATTTGCATCTTCATCAATCGATTTAGTTGTACCACATGGAGGATATTAAAGGAATCACTTATCATACCAATTAATATCAATGTCATAACCTACCACATTCACCTTGGTGTTTAATGGATTAGACACTTCTTTCCCAGCCCCTTTGTTCTGATTTGTTTTTGTTTTTCATCTCGTGTAGGCCTCTTCCCTCTATCATTATCTTGATGGTGGAAAGCAAGCCTTCCTTTTGCATAATTTGGATTTAGAGCACTCTCTTTACAGGTAGACACATGAGGGATCCCCTTTTAAGCTCTAGCCAACTTGTATGACATTTTTTTGACAATAGAGGCCAAAGTTTTAATAGTCTCCTCAATGTTGGTTGTCTTTATGGATTGTGTCTTTTTTAGATTGACCAACTTATAATCAACCCGCTTGTTCATGGGATTTCCCATAGCCTTTATGTTATTTTCAATTTTCATAGCCATATTGAATGCCAACCACAAGTTCGTGGGAGGCTTGTCCCGCAAGTAGTACATAACCTTATTGTCAAAGTCATCACAATACTTTATCAAGCATGTTGTATCATTGGGCTTGATGCTTTTGGGTAGCTGCATCATAGATTTGTTGAACCATGTATTGAAGTCCTAAACACACTCATTGGAGTTCTTCTTGATGTTTTCAAATTTAGCCAAAAAGAATCTCAGATCAATTATATCACCATATTGAATTTTGAGCACATTCTTCATCTCTTCCCATGAATCAATACAACCATAGGGAAGAGAGTTGAACCACTCATGAGCATCTTCTTCCAACATATGCATAAACAAATTACTACACACATCCTCATACTCAACCTCATAATATTCAATGATATTATGAAAAGCCTTCAAGTATTGATCACCACTCACTGAATTGTTCCCTTAGAACTTTGGAAGGCAGTTTCTTACTTCATTTGAGAATTCATTTGGATAACCTTCCATGTCCTCAAAATTTATAGGTCTAAATCTAAGAATGTGAAATGTAGGATGTTTATTCTCATCTTGGTCCCTATGCCTTATTATTGGTTCAATGAGAGGTGCAATAACTAATGGTAAAGGGATGTGAGAGGGTGAATGAGTTGGAATTTATGGTTCACACCTGAGAGGGGATTTAGTTGGTTGAGAAAGAGTTGGGTATTAAATTGGACTATAAGTTTTAACATTTCTATGAGAGCTATGATAGTCCTCAACAATGATGATCTCAATAAAATGTTCAAGATTATCAGAATTTTGATAGTCCAAGCAATCTTTTGTAGCTTCACTATACTCCTTAACAAGCCTCTAAACTTGTCTCCTTCATCTTTGATGCAAACTTAGGGCTGGGACAAGTTGTTTGGATGAGTCACCTTTGAAGGATGATCTCAATCCTTCCATCTTTGCAAATAATAAAATACTCAAAGCTGAAGGTTAATTAAGATTTTTCAAACTAGGCATTGATCTTCCTTGAAATCAAATGATAAGATTAGAATCACCACTATAATAAAACTTATAGAATATAACAACTGACAAACTATTGTGATACATTGTAAAATTAAACTTGTTGAAGCTTAATGAGATAGAAAGCAAAGACACTAAAATTTCTAGAATTATGTTCAAAAGGGGGAAGACACCTTCCAACATGCAATATCAATAGTTCCAAAATATAAGCAATAGTTTTAGCTTTCTACAAGATTACCTAGAAACACAAGGGCTAAGGTTCTTATCATCTCCCCTACAATGGCACCAGTTAAGTGTTGGCTCTTATTTGTACACCTCATACACTTAGCCTTGCACACTTGAAGAAAATGATAAATAAAGATGAAAACCCACTAATATGTCATTATAGTCAGGGAAGGGTTTGACATCTAGAGTATAAATGATATATAAAATGACTAAGAGATACCGATAGAGGGAATAATCACTTCCTACTACTTATGGCTTTGCCTGGACCAAGGTGAGAGAACCTCAAGGGTAACTTGCTCACATGGAGAGATTATGTAATTTAATCTCCATAGGGACTATTAGCACAAAAAAACACAAATGCAACCAGGGCATAACCAAACTCATTCAATCCACCTAGGAAGGGTTGTCATGTAGAATGCATAAATGCACTAAGTCACATACAAGCTACTGAAGATACATGGGGATGTGCATGCAACATTCATTCTAAAGAATTTTTCAACAAGGGGCTGAAACGAAGACTGTAATGTTGGGTTTTAAAGCACAAGATGTAAACTCATGTTAATTATGCAAGATTGTATGCATCTACAGAGAAAATAACACTTATGATATGCAAATGATGTATTATCTACAAGGTAGGACAAGGTAGGACAAGTTATATGATAATATAAAAGGGGTGGTTGTTGTTTCTTTTAGTTTTTTCTCACCAAGTGTAGGCTCTTCAAAGTTTTAGGATCTATCGTTTTGTGTAGATCTTGTCTCTCTTACTAAGGTGGTTACAATTGTACATCCATTATCAATCTTTGAGAGTATGTTTATGTCTTCCTTATCAAAATAGTAAACTCACCATGCTTTTCCCCTTGGCATAATTTTTAAAAACTGATGTATGTAAGGTTTTTTTCAAGTTAATGAAAATGCTAGTGGTTCTTTGCTATTTTTGTTGATGAAGTGTAGTAATAAATTTACAAGTTATGTTAATTGGATGTTTAGGTTTGTGTTCATTATTGGTTGCCATTTTGAGAATGGATCTAGGTTATAGCTCCCTTTATGTAGTTTACCTTGGAAGTATGTTGTTGAATGACCTTTTAGGGCACCATAAGTCTATGGATTTGAAAGGGAAAAGTGGTCTAAAATTTTAGTTATAGTATATGCTCTAGGGTTTCAGGGATCATTTGGTAGTTCCCATTAGCTTACATTTGAGTCTTTTCTACATATTTACAAAGGATAATGTCATGAATATTGTAAGATACCCTATTATTTAAAAAATATCCAGCATACCACCCCTTTCTAGTATCATCTAAATTGTCCTACCTTATCTTGCCTTGTAAATAATACACCCTTTACATAACATAAGTGTTATTTTCCCTACAGATGCATAAAATATTACATACTTAACATGTGTCTTCATCTTGTGCTTTAAAGCCCAGCACTGCAGTCTTTCTCTTAGTCCCTTATTGAAAAATTATTTCGAATGCATGTTGGATGCACCCCCCCCCATATGTCTTCAGTAGCTTGTATGCTACTTAGTGCATTTGTTCATTTTTCATGACAACCCTTCCCACTTGGATTGAATGAGTTTAGTTGTGCCCTAGTCACATTTGTGTTTTCTTGTGCTAATAATCCCCATGGAGATTAAATTGAATAATCTCTCCATATGAGCAAGCTACCCCTGAGGACCTCTCACCTTGGTTTAGGCAAAGATAGAATTAGTAAGAAGCAGACCATACCCTCTATCAGTGCCTCTCAATCATTTTCTACATCTAGTCCACTCTAGATATCAAACCCTTCCCCATATATAATGACATACTAGCATATTTTTCATATTTGTTTTCCATTTTCTTCAAGTGTGCAAGGTCAAGCATACGAGGTGTACAACTAAGAACCAACACTTAAATTTTCCATTTTAGTTATAAGTTATACACCTCATATGTTTAGCTTTGCACACTTGAATAAAATGTCAAATAAAGATGAAAAACCCACTAGTATGTCATTGTAGTTGGGGAAGCATTGGGCATCTAGAGTGGACCAGACATATAAAATGACTGAGAGGCACCAATAGAGGGTATGGTCAACTCCCTACTACTTTTGGCTTCACCTAGACCAAGGTAAGAGGACCTCAAGGGTAGCTTGTTGACATGGAGAGATTATGAAATTCAATCTCCATGGAGATTATTAACATAATAAAATACAAATACAACTAGGGCATAACCAAACTCATTCAATGCACCCAGGAAGGGTTGTCACACAGAATGAACAAATTCACTAAGTCACATACAAGATACTGAATATAGATGGGGATGTGTATATAACCTTCATTTTAAATATTTTTTAAATAACAAGAGGCTAAAAAGAAGACTGTAGTGTTGGGCTTTAAAACACAAGATGTAGACACATGTTAAGTATGTAATATTTTATGCATATGCAAGGAAAATAACACTTATGGTATGCAAAGGGTGTATTATCTGCAAGGTAGGATAAGGTAGGATAATTTAGATGATAATAGAAAAGGGGTGGTGGGATAGATATTTTTCAAATATTAGGGTATCTTGAAATATTTGTGACATTATCTTTTGAAAATATCTAGAAAATGTAGACACCTAAATTGGCCACTGATAACCCCCAATAAAGCTTCTGGCCAATTTCCACCCAAAATGCACAATTTGGCTTAAAAACACTAAAACATGCTAAATGATTTGAAACTAACATATTCAAGAGTCAATTTTGGCCAAGGTATCCCTAAATGGGGTAATGTAATTTATGGGCTAGCTAAATTTGATCAGACCATTCTGAGTCAAAATGCCAATTTTGCACCTAGGTTCTCTAGATTGCTCTTTCCTATCAAATATCTTACATGAGACATGTGCCTTAATTATTTGTTTTTGGTAACATCTTAAATGGAAATATGGATCCAATGCATCTGACAATGACTTCCAATTCTAATCCAGTCAAATTTTGGACCAATAACAAGGCATTCTGATCAATTTAAGTAATTTGTGCACAAATTGCTTAATCATGCTTAAGAGATAATTAACCCAAATTAACGAATAATAAGTATTTCCATGGAAACTTGTTGAAAACTTATTTTTGGAAATGAATATTGAATATCTGCATCATCAGGTGACCTCATTTCTTGGGAAGACAACCCTAGGTCATAAATGCCACAAATATCAGGATCCATGCCTTCCATGTCTCATCAATGCCTTTCATGATGCCCTCCATGCCTCTTAATTTCCCCTTCTTCAAATATCATGATAAGGATAATTACAAACTTAATTCCAAAAATCGAATTAATCCTTAACCACACATCTTAATCTCAGGATGGACAAAGTCTTGATAATGTCAATTTATAGTGCACAAATTATTCCAAAAGCCATTACAATTAGTGTTACCATGCCAAATTGATTCCAAGCCAAGCCAAGCCAAAGCCACAAGGTGCCAAGGAGAATATGATATAGCCAAGCCTCCTTTGATGAAGACTTCATTAGCACAAGTCGAGCAATCCACTACAACAAGAATTTTGGAGCATCCAAGGAAGGTAACAGAGGATTTATTTTGCATTTTAGTTGTGTGTTTTATTCATTTTTTTTAACTAAGCTCTCCCTAGTGTCTAGGCCTAGAGATCTTATGCAAGTTAGTGTGTTTCTTTTATTATTTTTTTCATTTTGAAACTAACACCATACTAACCATCCTATCTTGAGTCAAATTCCTAGATCCACATATGGCATGCCCGGTGGGACTAGACACATCTCATGCCTAAAGAAGATCATTTTACAACTTTAAAATATTCATTTGGACCTTTAAAAATCTTGAAAATTGATTTCCTAACTTTATTTTTGTTGTTTATGTTTACCACGGTTTTACACAGTACCTGACATCGGCAAGTAAGACTGACATCAGTTTCATATATTAACTGATGTCAGGTAGCAAAACTGACATCAGTTGTATACATGTCATTGATCACATTGGTATAATCGATGTCGGTTGGATAATCGACATCAGTTAGAAAATGTAACCATCATTAGTTATATAAACTGATGTTGGTCACTATGTTTTTCTTAAAACATAGACTCGAGATCTCTTTTTATAAATTTTATTATTTCAAACCAAAAATAACTTCAAATCTAAAGGACATGCCAACATTTTTGTTGTAGGACCAAGCTTGACATTTACTAAAAACATGTTTTAAATCACTTTTTGCATGCTTAAAAATCAATTAGGAACTTTTTTTTGGTGTTTAATGAAAAATTTAGATGCTTAGATGAATGTTTTCAAAGTTAAACTAAGACCAAGAGGTCAAATGAACACCACTTCACTTTCCCTTTGGGCTTAAAAATTAACTCACCTTTGCAAAGATTTTTGTGTTTACTTAGTTATTTAGATTAGATTTTTGGTTGGAAAAAATAGGGATGTTGCGTGTATGCTCTTCCATTGGTCCCCTTTAGGGAACCCTTAGAATCAAAATCACCATTCCTATTGCAAATAGCCTATTCCATGGCTTAGAAATAAATTTATCTAAAGCACTCCCTAAAAACTCATCAAAGTTTGGGTGACCTTGAACATGACCCTAAAGTCTTTCTACTTTAATGCTTTCTTTATTTTTATGCAAACTTGGCTTGCGAGGGGGACTTCATCACCTCCTGCAAGTTTTTTAGGGAAGCTTTGACTTGGGGCTTCACCTTCCAACATTAACTTCATTTGGATCCTAAGTGGAGTTGCACATAGGATGTAGTGGCACTTTGGACATCACACTACACTAAGCAAATAGTAGGATGTAGTGGTTGCAAAAAGGACTAGACCTTTTTGAAATAAACCAAGTGATATATAACCAAAATCTATGCTTTTATTTTGCATTGTTTGGCATGAAATTCATTATGTAATTGATTCCCTTAGAATTTTTAAAAACTTGTTAGAGCTTAGATAAATCTCCACTTGCCACAGAAGTATTGTTGGTGTAAGGTACACCTCAAGGTCCATGTCACAATACTGTCATTTGAGAGAAGGGGGGTATAAAAACCCTACTATATAATTCATATTTACTTTTGGATGAACACTTAAAATCCTCTCAAATGACGTATATTTATGGATTCTAATAATACCAATCAACCTTGTCAATTTAGGATCTAAGAATGATTAATTAGTTGGTATTATCCTAGATTAGAGTCTTGTTTGAAGTCAAAACTTGGTGTAAACAAAAAAAATAAAACCAAATACATGGTCCTAATTTTCCTTTGAACAAGGAGGCGTTATGTTGCCCGTGTGAGATCATCAATTTGCTCTATTCAAAAGTTCATCAAAAGCTTGAGAGTCATATCATCCACTTTGGCATAGTTATGTTGCCCAATTGAGTCTAAGACCTTTACCAAAGTTGTTTAATTCCTTCACTTATAATCTAAATTTGAAATTGTACCTTTACAAGTTCATAAGGTTGATGTGTTAAGTGGGTTCATCATTTTCACTAAACTTGAGGGAACTTAGGTTTAATTTTGAATTTGGGTTGAAGACCATTTAAGACTCATAATCACTATCATAACTTGATAGAATTAAGCCATCTTGTGCTAAGCACTTTCACTTTGAGTCTATGCACCACAACATTTTGAATCAAGAAAAGTAGTGTTATGTTATCAAAATTGTGGGAAAATGTCTTTGCCTTAGAGAGTTTTTGAAATAAATTTTTTTGTCACAGCTTTAGGGTAGTATAGCATCATTACACTACCCAAAACATTTCAAATATTGTTTTATAAACCCTCTTGCATTGAGTTCAAATTTGTTCCTAAATTTTTAGACCAATCTAAGTGTACTTTTATGATCTTTTATGTAGCACAGTTATACTGCTCACTTTTGTCTAGCTTATTTGTCAAAAGAACCAAGTTTTATACCAATTTTTATGAGAAAATAAACTATTTCTAAATTGCCTTTTTGTTTCATACCTTATACCTAGTTGATCAAGGTCATGTCCAAGAATCAAATGCCTAGTGTTTGTTAGAAGTGTTTCAAATTTGTTAGATTAAAAATTTCATCTATTTCAAAGTCTATCTTTTGACGTTGTTTGGATAAGAGTCCTAGCACATGCCTTGTTTGAGCCTAGCTTTTTACACCACATTTGGCCAAAAGATCTAGAAAATTTTAAATTCTTAGATTAGACTGATTTGAAAAACTTTGACCTTAGAGTTTGGCATTTTTATTTTTGGTCCATTTACTTGCTTATCTTTGTGTGAACAGTGAAACGTTAGATACTTCACACTAGCTTGTTTCCTCATAAAAATTTGCATAAACCTTTTGATATTTTTGATGAATCTAGACTAAGTTGGAGCATCATCTATTTTAGACATTGTCCTTTTTATAGTTTGTATAACTCTTTGACCTTTTATCACAAAACATTGACTATGTATCCCAACATGTATTCCTACACTCGTAATAGACTCATGTACAATTCAGGGATTAGTAATGTAGTTGCACAGGAAGAAATGGTGCAAGACCCATATGCAGATAATATTGCTTATGAGATGGATTCTTATCCCTCTTATAATACTCAATCAGGGGCACAAAGACAAGATCTATTAGCTAATTATCTGGTTAACACACCACCTTATTCAGAACAAGACCAAGAGCAAACCACACAATACGTAGCTACAATACATGTAGTAGAAGAGCTAGTTCTTCAACAGTCATATTCTACTAATACAGCTTCCACATATGATCCATTTTCATTTGAGAGACATTTTTTAGAGAAAAAAGATGATATTTTGGCTAGGGCCATATAGGTAGGGGCCAAGTTTCCAGTAGACTTTCCCCATGAAAATTTATCGAGTCTAGTAAGAGTGCCCCACAATATCATTTATGATCAATAGGGTTCTTCTAGAAATCCTATGGCTCTAGTCTAAACAACGTACCAAGATCCTAATATATATAATCAAGGTAAAAACATCATGGAAGATCACTTTAACCAAATACAGACAAAATATCAAACCTACCTAAATCTGGCACATGATTTCAATAAGATGAACATGGTGAGTAAACCTCTCATTGACCTAGTTCCTTCAACAAGAGAGTTGATAGAGTTAATTGGGAAAGAGAATTCAAATTCTAACCCATTCATACAAACCACTTTGATAGATAACTTGATACATATGCCCATTATTGAAGAAGTGTTTTTAGCCTCTACACAGAATAATGAGCCAAATGTAGTGGATAGGAGTTTCCGCACCCCAACCTCAACCAGATGCTTCTTCAAGTGTACAACCTATGGGATTAGGTAATCAAACAATGGCTAATGTCATGCCTCAATGATAGACTATGATGAATCGCACTCCTCCTCAATAGGTAATGAGTAGTATGCCACAACAATAGACATAACCTAGTGTATCAATGTAATAGAGGACAAATACATTGTCATCTCAATCAAGGGCAACTAATGTTCTACCTCACTAGGTAATGATGAACATACCTCTTTAGTCATAGACTAATATTCCATTTCAAAACCAATAAATGACTAGTCAAAAACATGCAAATATTGGTCAGTGATAGATGTCTAATCTACAACCTATTTTCACTTCCTCACAGGGATTCATGCAACAAGGAGGTCCCCATGTTTCTCAAGTACTTACTAGACAACCATTGGCTCAAAATGTGTGATAAATTTAGAGACAGGGTCTTGGACCACAAGTCCCCACTCAATAATAAGGTTTGATTAGTCGGTAGCATGTCCCTTTTCAACCACAGTAGGCATAGTATAGTTATATCCATTCATCCCAACCACCTAATCCTCCAAGTCAAACCTTTATCACTAACCCAACCCATAATATTGTACAACCAAGTGTGAAATTACAAGTACATCCTAATCCACGTATGTGTATTCTTGGTCCATTCCCTAACCAAACCAATATACCTCAATAGGTATCTTTGTCATACCCTAGTCAAAGTGTCCCACTTTTGACCTCCAAACCATCTACCCAAACCAATTTTCTCCCTCAAACCAATTTTCCTTCTAGTTTCTTATCCCAAGAATTGCAACAGATGAAGGATACAATTGCTACCATTCAGGCTAGGAAATAAACTAAAAATTTCAAAATGGATGACGTATATTCCTACCCATTCAACATGGAGTATTTACAGTTATCATTTCCTCCACGATACGAACCACTAAAATCTGACAAATACAAAGGGAAAGGTGACCCTAAGGCTCATTTGACCAAATTTTTTGTCACATGTCAACTAGTGACATATAGCAACATATACTTTTTTCTATTATTCCTAAAGATTTTGGCTGGACAAGCCTTGGAGTGGTTTTTGAAGTTGCCCAAAAATTCAATAGCAAATTTTGATGATCTTTCTGATAAGTTTGTGCAACACTTTTCCTATAATCTCAAGCATGAGATTTCATTAGTGGACTTAACACAAGCAAAGAAAAAATCTAGTGAGAGTTTTGAAAGTTATTTATAGTGACGGAGAGCCCTTGCAAGCCATTTAACCCATAATTTACTAGATAAACAATTAGCCACTATGTTTACCAAAAATTTGCATAGTGAGATAGTTTATCATTCGAAACTACAATGTGTGCATACTTTCAAGGAAATCATCGACAAAGGATTGTTGATTTATCAAGTGCTCATCAATAAAATAGTTATCAATATTAATTCAACTAATCAAAATTAAGGTACCAATCAGGGAAATGACCAACATCAACATCTCATTCAAGCACAAGCATCGTAACCAACACATGTCAATAACCACAAAAGACTGAAGTAATTCAACTTTAATAAAAATGTTATGGGAAATAGAGCAACTGAATCTCATCATGTCTAAATGATGCAAACATCATCTGCATCACCTTTTTAGCTTACTCCTACCTAGCAACCTCTCCAACCAATGTTACAAGCACAACAACCAAGACCTACACAATAAATATAGTAGCCTTTACCATTACAAACACCTCCTTTTAGGAGAACCATGCCTACACATCATGTCTTTAGTGACCTAGGAGAACCTATTAAGTCTATATTTTGTAAGCTTGTTTCTGCTAATCTAATTAGTTGGCTTATACCAAAGCATTATCTGTAATCCATTCCTTATCTTAATTAGTACCATGAAAACAAATTATGTGACTATCATTGGGTCAATGAGCATAATCTAGGAAGATGTGTCCAAATCAAGCATTTAATTAAGAATATGTTGGAGAATGGAGAGATAACATTGGATAATGATGTTTCCACTTCCAATCAAACTCTTGGGATTTATCAAAACCTCTTTCCCTGACATAATAATCAATAGTAGCAAAATAATTAGCAATAACAACAACAACAACAACCAGTGCAACATCAAAATCAACATCAAAGGTCAAACCAATAGAATCAAAAAAATCAACAACAGAACCCATAATGATAGAATAATGGACAAAACCAAGGTCAGAATGGTAACAACCAACAAGCCTACCATATATTTGCACATGACTAAAATAGGGTTGTAGGTCATATTGAAGGGGGTAGTGTTAATACCATCTCCATTAATCCTAGACCAAGCACTAATCAGCCTAAACCATTACTAAACAAAAACATTCAACCAAATTACATGGAGATTTATTCTTTGACTTGGTAATGCATATATACAAACTAGAAAACTAGGACTTCCCCTTTTGGACCTTATATCGACAACTCATCCTTTCCACATGACCACATGTGAGTGCACCGACAAATGAGACTTTTCCTATATAGTTCCACACCATTCCCAACATTAATTAATAATAATGGTCTAGTATTTAATCTTGATTGTGCAATCACACTCAGAGGTCAAATATTATTATCCTAGGCCCAAAACTATCCACCACTTTGCCTATCATTCAGTCTCAGAATAAACCATTCACTACTGACCAGGATAATAAATTTGATATTGTGGAACAATTACAAAAGACACTAGCACAAATTTCTATTTTAGATTTAATATAAATGTCAATGATCCATAAGAACATCTTGAATGAGTTTTGGACCCAATCCAATATTGCTACTGACATATCCCCTGATAAATTTCAAGTTTTGGTTAGACACCTAGTTCTAGCCCAATAAGTCACATTCAACCAAAGTGATATGTCTTCTCTTGGCCCACTCCATAATAATCCATTATACATAGAAGTTTATATTAGATGGCATAAAGTGAAATGTGTCCTTATAGACAATGGATCCAACCTCAACATAGTGTCTCTAAAGCTCATCAAGCTTCTTGGGTACACAATGAAAGATCTCCAACAAGAAATAATAACCATCAAAGCCTTTGATAATCAGGAAATAGAATCATAACACACCATTAGTTTCCCAATTATCATTGGTACTTTAACCCATAATACACTTTACCATGTACTTGATCTTGAGTTATCATATAATATGATTCTAGGTAGGCCTTGGTTACATGAGATTCATGCAGTCTCGTCAACGCTGCACCAATGTATCAAGTTTTCTCACTCAAGAATGGAAGTGAATATTCCAAAATATTTACCCCTGTATGAACATTGCTAGCATCTTGAGGTCAAATTTTAAATCTATAATTATCATTATGACATGAATCCAAGTTCCAATCAGGATAAAGGAAAGGCTATACTTATTGATCCTTCACTAGATAATTGCATAGATCCTAATACCTTGGATTTCCTTTCCCACATGCCACCTCCTGAAGCTTCTAATCATTTCACCATTTCAGATAATGGATCGAGAGAGTATGTGACCCATGATACATTTCATATTGCCAATCTTCCTCAGAATCCAAAAACCTTTGGGTGACCTAAAGTCACCCCACATATGCATTGGTAACAAAAGAACAAAGATAAGAGACCTATCACATTTGTACCAACATCTGGCATAGGACCTAACCCTCTTAAAGGGGATGAATCATGGTTATACAATGACAACCAAGCTGATTATTATAAAAATACAAAGTATCCTATTCTCAATAGGATCATGGAGCATCATAATTATGAAAGAAAAGGCCTCAGACCAAATCAGCAAGGAACTATCGAACTAATTTTCATGACTAAGTATGAAATACCTTATAGACTTGGATTTAAACTACCTATGGGTGACCCCACATAACTTATTCAAACTCCATTGCCAATAAATAGTGATGATGATGCCAACAAGGAAGTAGAGTCTGATCATGGCCTTGCCTTTGATAATCTAGTTAAAACTAACCTATTTGATAACAATGGCATTTGTACCCTTACCCTAACCATTCATCACAACCCATTACCATTATATTATCTCTAATTGATAGATTGGGACCAACAAAAATCTAGTCTATCGATTGATGAGTTCTAAAATGATGAGGCATTATGTGACTTTTTAGGCCTTAAAGACAACATTCTATTGGGAGATCATAAATTAGGATTCTTAATCACATTAGATCTTGTAGCCTATTTTGGAGAGTGAGTGAACACCCTTAGATAAAAAAATTAAGTAAAACATTGAGGTCCCAAAGTGAAAACCTCTTTGAGGCACTTTCTGACTAGGGAAAAAGTAAAGATAAAGGCTAGTCTAGTGGTGAAAACCTATTTCAGGTACCATAGATGGGGGTGCTCATTCTTCTTTGAATTTAGACCAAGAGACCACCAATGATGAACTTACATATGGATCTAAGTTTAGCTTTGAGCAATAATAAGTATTTGATCAAAATTTTCAATAATTTTTTACTATTTTTGTCACATGGCTAGATCTCCCATTAGGGGACTTAGATTCATCATGCCTAGGAGAAGTTGAACAGCAAGTCTTAACAGAGGACCCTAACATAATTCAATAGTTCAAGTCATTGCCTACTATCCTAGAAGATGGTTCAACCCTTCTAGTTGAAGATACAACAAAGGTAAATATTAGGACTCCATTAGACCTAAAATGGATAAAATTAGGAGCATCCCTCACTGAGGAAGAATGTGACATCTTTACATCTCTATTAAGCTAATTTGTAGATATCTTTTCATGGACCTATTCTGACATGCCAGGTTTAGACCCCACCTTGGTTCTACACCACCTTATGGTTAATCCTGATGCCAAATCGATAAAACAAAGGTTACGTAAGATGCATCCTCATATTGTTGTACTGGTAAAGAAAGAGTTTTAAAAACTCTTATAAGTAAGTTGTATCCGATCTATTGACTACTCAAAATAGATCTCTAATGTTGTACCTATTAGTTAAAATCTTAAAGGGATCAGAGTTTGTACTAATTTTCAAGACATCAACAAAGCTTTTCCTAAAGATGATTTTCCCTTGCCTAATATCGACATGATCATTGACTCCATGGTAAGTTATGAAATGCTTTCACTCATGGATGGATTTTTAGGATACAACTAGATCAGAAAAGCATGAGAAGACCAATATAAAAGAGCATTCACCACTCCATGAGGAATATTTTATTATGAAGTAATTCCATTTGGCCTTAAGAATGTTGGAGCTACATATCAAAGGTCCATAATTATCATATTCCATTATATGATGCATGATATTATTGAAGACTATGTCGATGACATATTAGGAAAATCCAAAACCAAGGCCAACCATCCAATAGTGTTGTGTAAAATATTTGAAAGATTATGGGAATACAAAGTCAGACTCAATCCAAATAAATGTGTGTTTGATGTAACTTTAGGAAAATTACTTAGCTTCATTGTGTCTCATAGAGGTATTGAAGTCGATCTGGCTAAAGTCCATGTTATAACTGAGATGTTTCCACTAACTAATTTAAAGCAACTCCATAGTTTACAGGGTAAGATCCAATCAATTCAATTCTTCATCTCTCATTTAGCAGACAAGTTCCATCCATTTACACACCTTTTGAATAATGGAGTTGCATTTCACTGGGATGATCACTGCCAAATAACTTTTCAATAACTCAAAGACTATCTTGTTAATATGTTTGTTATATTACTTCCTATGCCAATAAACCCATTCTATTTATATCTATCAGCTACCAACCATTCTCTAGAGGCACTCTTGGCTCAACATGGTGACAATGGAAAATATCATGTTGTATACTACCTAAGTCATAACTTGGTTACATATGAACATAACTATGCACCTGTTGAAAAGGCTTATCTAGACATGGTCTTCATAGCTTAGAAACTACACCATTACATGTTGAATAATAAGACCATGGTCATTTTAAAAGTAGATCCGCTCAAGTATCTACTATATAAAATAGCTTTTTAAGGTGGAATGGCTAAATGGATCATGCTTCACAGTGAGTTTGACATAGAATATGTCAATCAAAAGGCAATCAAGGGACAAGTTCTTATAGATAAACTTGTTGAAGCACCTCTCACAAACACACAGCCACTCACATTTCCATTTCCTAAAGAATTCATAATGACCATTATTGAAATACCCCTTGAGGAGCAGCCTTAGAAGCTATGTTTTGATGGTTCATTTACTGCACATAGATCAGGGGTAGGCCTATTGTTTATTACACCACAGGGGGATCTAATCCCTAGATCATTCAAAATCAGCTTTTCTTGTACAAACAACATGTCCAAGTATGAAACACTTATTGCAAGACTTTGAAAAGTAGTGCATTAGAATATATCTCATCTCTAATTTTATGGTGATTCTCAGCTAATCATCAATCAAGTCACAAATCATTTTCAGACCAAAGATGACAAGTTGGTTCCATATAAATCCATGGTTGACACTCTTAAGTAATAAATTTCTAATATTCATTTTGAGCACATACCAAGGGATAATAATAGAACTTTAGATGCTATGGCTACTATTGGATCTCTAATTTGACAAATAGATAAAGCTAGAGAGTATCAGTTCCTCATCAAGAATTTGTCAACACTAGCTCATGAACCTTTAATCGTTGCCATGATTTGTGATATTGTTGGTCTTAATTCTATCTAGTACTTAGCCTTTACAACTACCTTGATGATGAAGTTCTACCACCTAACCTATCTCAAAAACAAAGCAAAGCCTTCATTCATCATTCCACTCATTATACTCTACATGGATCCACCCTTTACCATCATAGTTTTGATGGAACTCTACTTCATTATTTAACTTCAATAGAGTCTATACTAGCATTAAGAGAAATTCACAAAGGAGTATGTGGTTATCATTTTAGTAGGGTATTCCTATCCAAAAAAATCTTACGTACTGGTTATTATTGACCCACAATGGATGCAAATGCCACTGCATATGTAAAATAGTGTGACAAATGTCAACAACATGCTAATTTGATTCATGCCCCAACAAAAACTCTGAAACTGATGTTGACACCATGGCCATTTTCTACATGGGGACTTGACCTCATTGGAAATATTAACCCCACTTCATCTAATGGCCATAAACATATCCTTACCACCATTGAATATTTCACTAAGTGGGTTAATCTATACCCCTCACTTACATGACTAGAAAGGAAATTGCCAAATTCATTTTCAAACATCTCATTTGCCACTACAGTATCCCCTCTAAAATTATATCTAATAATGGAGGATCATTCAAGAACAAGGATCTAGACTAGTTATGTACTAAATACAACATCGTACAACATTTTTCTACAGCATATTACCCTCAAGGTAATGGCCAAGCTGAGGCATCCAACAAAACCATTATCAATATTCTCAAAAATATTTTCAATGATGTTGGTCATGATTGGCACTTGCAAATATTCCCTACTCATTTTAGTAGGGTATTCCTATCCAAAAATCTCTTGCATACTAGTTATTATTGACCCGTAATGGACGTAGATGTCATTACATATGTAAAAAAGTGTGACAAATGTCAATGGCATGCTAATTTTATTCATGACCCAACAAAAACTCTAAAACTGATGTTGACACCATGGCCATATTCTACATGGGTACTTGACCTCATTGGGAAGATTAACCCCACTTCATCTAATGGCCATAAACATATCCTTACCACCATCAAATATTTCACTAAGTGGGTTGAATCTATACCCCTCACTTACGTGAATGGAAAGTAAATTTCCAAATTCATTTTCAACAATCTCATTTGTTGATATAGTATCCCCTCTGACATTATATCTAATAATGGAGGATCATTCAAGAACAAGGATGTATATGTACTAAATACAACATCACACAACATTTTTCTACAACATATTACCCTCAAGGTAATGGCCAATTTGAGGCATCCAACAAAACCATTATCAATATTCTCAAAAATATTTTCAATGATGTCGGTCATGATTGACACTTGCAAATATTCCTTGCCCTTTGGGCATATCATACCAATCATCATACTCCCACAAGAGCCACTCCATACTCACTTGTTTATGGTATTGAAGCCATCCTTCCCATTGAGTTTTAATTACCTTCACTATGCATCTCTTTTAAGCATGTCTTGGATGATCATGACTATCAAGTAACTCGCCTGTAGCAGCTAGACCTACTTGATGAGAAATGCACAGCTACGCTCAACAATCTTCAAGAATATTAGAACCAACTCAAAGGCCACTATAATTGACATGTTTTGTATAGAACATTTGAACTTGGTGATCTTGTTCTTAAAGAAAATCCAAATAATACCATGGTTGAGAAGAAGCATAAAGGGAAATTTAAGCCAAACTAGATAGGGCCTTTCATCATTATTGTAGATTATGGATCAGGAGCATACAGGCTTACCACAGTAGACAAAGATGAACTTCCTAAGCCAATAAATATTATTCATCTCAAGTGGTACTATGCTTAAATGCTAAGGTGTATTTTCTATAAGGACCATTTCATTTATGCCATTTTATCACTATTCTTCTTTATACAAATACCATCCTTATTCATCATCTTCATCATATCCACTTTTTGCTTCTGACCTATTAGCCTAGTGTGTTATAAATCCTAACCCATTTGACCTTAGTTTTTGCCATTCAATACACATTTTCAGCATCAAGGTATTTGATCAGATTCATCAATTAATTCAAGTACTTCAAACAAATCATATTTTGGGACAATATGACAAAAGTTTTGGCAATTACATCCTTCATTTGTTATGCCTTCCTTACCACCAGTCTTGCTACTAATTATAACCACCTTTGAGAAAATTAGTAGCATTGATCTATGTTTTTTGTCTTAGTTATAACCACATAGGGGCAATATTAAGCCTTGACATACGAACTTGCCACTTCCTATGTCATACTATGCCTTTTTGCCAAATTGTGCTAATTTTATTTGAATTGATTGCTACACTATTCATATTTCTCCACGATAGGGTAGAATTATAGTGACTTAAAGTCCTACTCTGGGACTATGTAGGTAGTGCTTGATACTTGTTTAGGTTAGTTCAGTCACCTTAAGCCATGCTCTCACCATTTTGTAAGAAACATAAGCTATGGTCTCACCGTTTTGTGAGCTTGAACCATTTAGTGTCTCGTCATTCTTGATCGATTTGAGATACTTCAAAAATTTCCAAAAACATTTGAAAATTTGTTAAAAAAGAACAAAAACATTGACCACTTCTTTGCCTTAAAGATTCTGGGAACCCTTACTAAATTACAAGTAAATCACTTGTCATTTAGTTTTCCCATCCTTTTTAGCCTTTTTCTTTCACGCGCTTGCCATTTTACAAGACCATTCCTATTATTCTATCACATTCTTCCCATTCCATGGGAGAACTACATTTGGCCTAAACTTTTTTATTAGATATTACATCCATGGAACTATGTAGGCATCGTTCACTTGCCTAGTGCATATAGAGACAGCTCGGCCACCCCTTTCCTTTTCTTTTATTCCCCCATTTTGTTAATTTGTTAAGTTGTCACCTATTTTCTAGGGATAATGTTCATAGGGTTTCTATTGCATTATTTATTAGTTTGTTTCTACTTATTTTGTTTGTTTGTTTGTCTATTTGTTTGCTTTCAGCATTGTTGCCTTGATTTAGTTTATGTGTGTTTATTGGGTGATTCCTTGCCTACACTTGTACTCTAATCCATCTATATTCATATGATTACATTGTCATCATGGTTTCTATCATTAGTGTGTTATTTTCTATTTAGTATTGGATTATGGGAGTCAGTCCTTAGGCATACTTTAGTGAAGTCCTCATGATGCATACCAACATGTGCTATAACAAACCTCAACTTCAAGAAGTCTATTCAATAATGATGCTATATCTTCAGTACCAACATCCTAATTCTATCCTAATAATATCCCGAATAGAGTAATTAAACATGAAATAATTTCAATATTTATTAGTTTAGATGAGCATCTCCCTACTAGTAGGTTGTTCCAATTCATCATTACCCTTTGTGTTAAGTTATCATCCTCCTCGACCAAGTTTATCATGTTTGCCATAATCAAGGTCCAATGATTATAATTGCCTATAGGCAAATCATTACACACCATCCCACCTACATTTCTCAATGATTATAACTGTCTTTAGAAAAATCATTATGTTATCACCACTTTACTTTTTCTACCTATATGGAGGCATGTTATTATCTTGTTTGTCTATCCTAACTGGGGCAGCTCCATCTTCTCAATGATTATAACTTCCTTTGGGTAAATCATTGTGTTATCATATCACATTTCCATTATTGGGGTATAATGTTTATAACCACCTTTGGGAAAACCATTGTGCACCATCCCACCTGCATTTCTCAATGATTATAACCGCCTTTGGGTAAATCATTGTGTTGTCACCACTTTATTTTTTATACCTATACAAGGTCATGTTATTATCTTATTTGACTATGCTAACTGGGGCAACTCCATCTTCTCAATGATTATAACTGCCTTTGGGAGAATCATTGTGTTATCATACCACGTTGCCACTATCAGGGTATAATGTTTATAACCGCCTTTGGGAAAACCATTGTGCACCATCCCACTTTTATTCTCAATGATTTTGACTACATTTTTAGTATCATTGTGTTTTCACCATATCATCTTTCCTTTCTTTGGTCCCCTCATTTTGCTTCTTTTTGAGGGACCATTTGCCAACCTAATTATGCCAACCATTCCCTCGAGGGGGCATCATATAGTTAGTTTATCATCATTGTATTTGTAGGCATATAAGACATTTTCATTCTTTTAGAAGATGTTACTATGCTTATAGCTTGCAATGCCTTCCCAAATAAGGGCAAACTATAGACACCTAAATCTGGCCATCGATAACCCCTAATCAGGCTTTTGGCCAAATTCTACCCAAAACATATAATTTGGCATAAAAACACTAAAACATGATAAAATATGTGAAAATGACATATTCAAATTCCAATTTCAGCTAGGGTATCCCTAAATGGGGCAATGCAATTTATGGGCCAACTAACTTTGAACAAACCATTCCAAGTCAAAATGTCAATTTTACACCTAGGTGCTTTGGATTGCTCTTTCCTATCAAATCTCTTACACAAGACATATGTATTCATTATTTGTTTTTGGTAACATCCTAAATAGGAATATGGATCCAATGCATCTGACAATGACTTCCAATTCCAATCCAATCAAATTTTAGACTAATAACAAGGTATTCTAATCAATTTGAGTAATTTGTGCACAAAGTGCTTAATCATGTTTAAGAGATAATTAACCTAAATCAAGGCATAATTAATAATTACATGGAAACTTGTTGAAAACTTATTTTTGGAAATGAATATTGAATATCTGCATCATCAGGTGACCCCATTTCTTAGGAAGACATCCCTCGACCATAAATACCACAAATATCAAGATTCATGCCCTTCATGCCTCATCAATGCCTTCAATGATGCCCTCTATGCCTCTTAATTTCCCCTTATTATAATATCATGATGAGTATAATTACAAACTTAATTCTAAAAATTTAATTAATCCTCAACCATACATCTCAATCTCAGGATGAACGGTTCAGGTTGATACTAGACATTTGAAAAAATCTATAAATAAAGAGGCCATGAACATCATTTCTAAGCTATTTTAGTGAAAACTTATTATGCTCAAATATCTTAAAAGTCTTGATAATTCAATGTGATAATGCAAAAATGATTCCAAAAGCCATTTCAATTAGTGTTACCATGCCAAATTGATTCGAAGCCAAGCCAAGCCAAAGCCACAAGGTGTCAAAGAGAAGAGGAGATAGCCAAGCCTCCTTTGATGAAGAATTCATTAGCACAAGCCAATCAAGCCACTACAACAATAATTTTTGATCATCCAAGGAAGGTAAAAGAGTATTTCCTTTGCATTTTAGTTATTTGTTTTATTCATGTTTGTTAACTAAGCTCTCGCTAGTGTCTAGGCCTAGAGATGTTATGCTAGTTAGTGTTTTTCTTTCGTTTTGTTTTCATTTTGAAACTAACACCATACTAAACATCCTCTCTTGAGTCAAATTCTTAGACCACAGAAAAGACTCAAATTCAAGCTAATGGGAACTACTAAATGATCTTTGAAACCCTAGATCATATACTACAACTAAAATTTTAGAACACTTTTCCCTATTAAATCTATAGACCTAGGGTGCCCTGAAAGGTCATTCAAGAACATACTTCTAAGTTAAACTATACAAATGGATTTATAACCTAGATCCATTCTTAAAATGATAATTATTAATGATCACAAACTTAAATATCCTATCAGTAGAACTTGTAAAACATATAGCAAATAACCACAAACATTTTCATTAACTTTAAAAGAAGCCTTACATATATTAGTTTTGCAAAATGCTACCAAGGGGAAAAGCAAGGTGATTTTTCTCTTTTGATAAGGGATACATAAACATTCTCTCAAATCTTGCTAATTATTATATAACTGCAACCACCTTAGCAAGAGAGATAAGATCTACTCATAACAATAGATCCCAAAACTTTGAAGAGCCTAGACTTGGAGAGAAAAAACAAAAGAAAAAACAACCACCTATCTTTTTAATAGAGGATAAACACTCTATTTATACATTTTTTACCCATTTCAAATCTAAGAGTGAGGGTTACAACTTGTAATTGCCAATGCCCCACCAAGATACTCCTATATGGAACAAATCCTTTGACATGCCTAAAATCTTCATGTAACTATAAGGAAAATCATTGTTACAACTACCTCTACAAGAAATGATGAAGACTTGAATCAAATCTTTTGATTTCTTGGTTGGAAATGCCTTTCACATGAGCTAGAAGGAGGATATTCATGATGGATGGCAAACAAACTTTTTCTTTATGTGTAACTGCCTAAGGATCCCCTTGATCACTTACTTGGACATCTAGAAACTTCTAAACATATGTCCTCCCCCTCATGCATTCCATGGAAAAACCTACTCTTGTAATGATGCCTTGGGAATATTCTAGATCCATGGCAACTTAAATCATCTTCCTTGGAGTGGCCCACCTTGGTCTTGTAAACCTGTAATATCTCTCCCATTGGAGGATCTTGGATGAGTAAAACATGAGAAAAATCAATACCCAAGTTTACTTGACCCCTTACCCTTCTGGCTCCAACTTGCATTTTCATATTTTGTATTTTGCCCCTGAAAAACTTTACAATTTTCACATATTTGCCTTTTTAGGGTTTCCTTCGTATTAGCTCCTTTTTAATGCATAAATGCATTATTTTCAACCTGACCTATTTGGATAAATCTTGGCCCCTCTCATAAATTTGTAATTTACAAATTACCAAGTTGCAATGGATACTTCTAGTTCCCCTAGGAATTTCCCTTAGGTAAATCTTCAAATGAGCACTTAAGGGGATAATAAAGCCATATTGAATTCTAATGCATTAAGCATTCACTTTTCCATTTTTAAAACTTCCTCTCTTATGTAGGCTTTGTCCAAGATCTGCACTAGATCATCAATTATGTAAGCATAAACCCCTTCATATTAGCATGCCAAAAGCATATCAGTAACACCAATAGGTTTCAAATGCTTTCTCATTACTCAATTTTCTTGAAAGGTGTCTATCTATAATGTTAACTATCAAGAAGTATATTTTGTCCACGAGCTTAAAACTTCCAATGTATCTCAAGAAGACAATAAATCAAAATACCCCTCATTCTCTATACATGTTGCAAACATGCTAGATATATATTATGTAATGGCCAATGGGTTTTATGCATCATCCATTCATCATGGTCACATTTTAGATCTAACACTTAACATATACAAAAAAACCACTCTTTTCCCTAATTTCTACCCACATGACCCAAAACCATCTAATCAATTTGCAATTGCTTTCAAATCTTCAAACTTCATGAGGATCTACCATGCTTCATTTGTAATTTGCCTAGTCAAACTACTATTAGTAGTGAAAGATTCATTAACTGCCTTACACAAGGTCCTTGAATATGTGTGTATGCCTATGTGTTATCACCATGTCATATCTACTCATCCATATCTTTGTTTCCTTTTTAAAAATGATCCTTGCCCATTTGAAAATCAATCTTTCATTTTACACCATCCAATTATCCCTGCATGGATCACTATAGACTGTTGATCTTTGGATTATTTGAATTCAAATGATTGTCTACCATGGCTTGAATTTGACATATGTACACTTATAATTTGATGTCCATGTGACTATCATTGACATCCACATAACCATCAATCTTTAAACCTAAATAGATAATTATTGATATTTATTTTGATGTTCATGTGACCGTCAATGACATCTGCATGACCATCAATTACATTCGTGTGACCATCACACTTTGAACACTATACAATTAATTATTGAGCTTTACTTTAACATCCATGTGACTATCAATGGCATTTTCATGATCATCACACTGCTTTTCAACTTTAAAGGCTTGAATCTTGAGATAGAAAAAGCATGAAGGCACCAAATTTGTAGGAGATGTTCATGGCATCTAAAATATTGAATCTATGTGATCCTTCGACCATGAGATGCTCTCTAGGAAAACTTATAAAATGCATAATTAAATTGACCAGTCCATTTCTACATTTGTTTTGAGATCTATTGAAAAATCCACCCTCGTCTCGCACCATTGATCATATTTGTATGGGTCAAACATTGACCTTTGATCTCTATCCATAGGTCTAAGTCCTTTGCTCTATGTTATATTGTATCAGTAATGGGGTTTCCATGATGGTAACACCTACCACATTCACACTTGTCCTATGTATTTGTTGAAACATTGACATTTTATGTACCATTGATCAAGATCTGTATGCTTTATCACATACCATCGATCGATGGGAATGTGTTTGAGCTTTAAATTATGCCCTTTGATCTTGAAACTTGACACATCCATGCTCATCATGAGTCCCTTTGACTATTTAGCATTGATCATGCAATGTCAGATCATCTTGCTCTGTGTTATTATGCACCATTCGATTGTGATTCATTAGGTCAGATGTGATTGGCTCAAAATTAAGATGAAAAATAATTAAGTTAGATCTCAAGGAACAAAGAACTTATTATAAAGTCGTAGCCTTAGGTTTTTGGGTGCATAAATAAATATGACATAGGATTTAGAAAATACTTTCATCCTAGTTTACAATAAACGGATTGAACATAACTTAGACCATGCTAATAGATAAAAAGGGACCAAGGAGCATGAGAAATAAAAAGAGACCAAACATGAATTTTAGACTAAGGTTTGGTCATGTTAATAAACATGACCAAACCTTAGTATAAAATTTAAAATAAGTCCATAGCATATTAAAATCAAATTTTTCTTGAATTACTCCTACCGACTTGAAATTAAATCAAAGGGCTTAAGCCAAGGCAATTAAAACAAGGGTTTTAAAGTGCTCAGACATGAATTCAACTTGACCTTTGATGAACACTTGAAAACACAAAGGGGACTAAACAAATTAGGTATCTATGTTTATCAAGGGTTCAATTACTTCAGTGAAATTTTGGGCACTAACAAGCCCAGTTCATTTTTTATTCACATTTTTATCTTTGACCTCACCACATTACAACTGTTCTCCTCACCTCACCTTCCAACCTTGGTTTCTCTACCACCACCATTTTTGGATTGTGTATGAAGTTGTCACTCATGGATTACTTTGGAACCCACTAATTTCAATAACATTTACCTAAAAAAGATTTGATTGTTATTCCATTTTTTAAAATCTAGGTATTGAGTGAAGCTCATCGAATTCTAAGGATATAATTGCTTGATTGTTATAGAAAGATTGCATAATTGAACCATGTGTAAAAAACCTAGCACTTGGCATTATTTTAATGAAATTATCCATCTTTTGATAACTCAGTTTACATATCATGTTACACTTGCATCGATTATCCATGTGGGTTACATCTGAAGTTGACATGTTTTTAAAAAATGGTGTGAAATTACTTGTCTCCTTCAAATCAAGCACGCAGATTTGTATGTATATTTACATGTCTAAGTGCTTAGTTTTATGTTTATTCATAAGTCGATCAGTTTAGTTTTTATTATAACATTTTTTTCTATAATGTTAGGTTGTCTTTAGTTATTAAAATTTTCAAAAATCAAAATTAATAGGGACTTATTTTATGTTTTTAATCTTAGGTGTCAATATTGGTAATAAAGTGGTCAAGGGTATTGTTTTACTTTGGATCAATAGTAGTAGAGGTATACTTATTTAATCCATGATAATAAACATTGTACATTAAAATAAAATGAGCTAATGTGTCAAAATCATTTTTATTGGTCAAGTTTATTATAAAAAATTCATTTTTGTCATTGAAACCAAGTTAATGTATATTTTCAAAGTTAATATTTGGTCATCAAAAATTTTTAAAATGTCAAAAGAGTAAATTTTTAGTATGTCATATTTGTCAAAGAACCAATATAAGGACACATTATCACTTGTACACAATACCCAGACTATGAGGGGGATTTTTCCTCAAAAAATTAATGCACCTAAGATTCAAGACTTCATGTATTAAGTATGCAGTGATATATTGGAGGTTGGAGGACACTGGAGGATGGAGGCTTCCTACACCTCTCATTAGCCACTAATGAAGGGACACTTCTGCTATATTAGTGCATATATATATATATATATATATATATATATATATTGCAATTATTTATATGTGTGACAAATAAGAGGTGTATTTCCTATTTTCCCACATAGTGTACTACATATTAAAGGTGTTTAGGAGATGTAGGAGTGAAATATGAATGGATGGTTCCTACCGGTAAGTTCCCAGATTTGGTTGATGTAGTTCCCATTACATGGCTAGCGGTTCATACATGTTCCCAACATGGAGGAGGTTCTCATTATTGGTTGATAGTGTTCCCATTTCTTAGTTGATGGAAGATGTACCTATTTGAATTTCCCATGCTGATTCAATTGATGGAGGAGGTTCTCGATAGTGAATGGTTGATAAGAAGTTGAGGTGTTATTTCTTTACTTTCATTAAGTCCTATAAAAAATAAATTACCATGTAAGTCCCAAGGGGGAGAATGTTAGGGAATAATTAGTCCTCACAATAAATTCTAAATATTGTAATGTGAATAATTATGTGATTAATAATTCACTATTACATATATTAATTTGTTAGGGTAGAATATATTTGGTAGTTGTAATATTGTTACAACAATATTATGAATATAGATTATTTTTTATATTGTGTATTCATATGGATATGATGAGATATTATTGGAGAGATAATCTTCATGATTATAGGAATGATATTCCTATAAATTTGTAATGTCTTGAATGAATAAAATATAAAATAAATAATACAGTGTGAAGAAATATTATTCTTTGTGTTCATCTCTTTTATTCTATATCAATTTACTCATATTTGAGCCATTTCTATTAGAGAATACCCTATAAAAATTAATCTCAATAGGTATATGGAGTTGGCATCTCATTTCCCTAGTACTACAACTAAAGTTATTAAACAAGTCTTAACTCATGAGGGAAAGAAGCTAAAAAAGTATTGACTGTACTGACTAACCATATTCCAATAATAAGGCCCCTAATTAAAATTTGTGAATAGGAACATCTTGAATCAAACATTTTTTATAAATAAGGGGAATATTAAGGAGGGGAAGCAACATCAAAATAAATTTAAAAAATGTTTGATCGATTGGTAAGATATATTTATTATTTAAAGTATCATTTTGTAAAATTGTACTATTATATTTTTATTGTCCAATTAATTAACCACATATTTACCATATTCAGAAAATAAAATGGTATATTGGTAAAAAAATATGGACGAGTTAGAGCTATGTTTGACTCCAGTATTATGGAAACAAGGAATGGGACCAAAGCAAATAACGGCCCAAAAACAAGGATTGGAATTGAACATGTAAATGCTTTAAAGAGAAAAGAAAGGAAGGAATATTGAATAAAAATTACTCCTACTAAAAAATACCAAAAATAAACATAAATATGAATCCAAGGCTAAGGATGAATAATTTTATGATGAATGGTCACATAGAATTTATCATATTCTACCTGAATAGAAAATGTTTTTTTCAATATGTATGAATTATCTAGTGATTGAAAATTGAATGCTATTTATATCTTGATATGAATATTTTTGTATGAGACATAAATTTAGAAGAAAAAATTAACAAGTCATGTTATCGACTATAATATTTTTTATGGAAATATAAGTGATTCATGTGTTTAAGTTACTCTACCACTACCATTTTAATTTTATAGATTTGTGTTGTATAAAATAATGCTTATTATACTCTTACAATTTATTTCCTTATCTCTATAATGAATCATAACTGAAATAAAGATAAATAATGCAATTCTAACTGAAATAATGAAATAATAATATAATAAATATAAGCGTAATGAAGCAGGACTGAAATTTGTTGCATTCATTGAAAGAAAACATTTACACAAATTAATCATAATGAAGCATTATTAAAATTTGAAAGGAAATATAGAAAGAATTCAACTGTAATTAAGCATAACTATAATTGCTTGCATTCATTGGAAAGAAACAATTAAAAAAATCAAGCATTACATAACCTTCTAATGTACTGCTATAAACAAAAATAATAGTATAAACAAATTAAAGTTATCAATGTGGAAATATTTATACTATATAATGTTCAAATATGTTTTTATAAATAAACTTTATAACATTAATTGTATTAATTAAAATGAAACATATATATAATTCAACAATAATGAATCATATAATTTAAATTTGAAGTAAACATTTAAATAAATTAAGACTAATGGAGCATAATTAAAATTTGTTGCATTCAATAAAAAATAAATATTCAAAGAAGTCAAGGATAGTGAATCATAATCAAAATGTATTGAATTCATAAATAATAATGAAGAATAAATTATGGTGTAAACATATAAAAATTACTTTATATAAATCCTTGAAGTAGACTTAGGATAACTATTCTTGGTAACATCACTATCATCATGACAAGTAAAATTGAACAACATGATAGGTAAAATTTAATCAATTAACAACATGAAAATAAAAATTCATTTAATATAATAATTCTTGGTAGTAGACTCAATCACCATGGTCAATTATTTTTATGATCTCAGCTTGTCTTCAACATAATTCCATACTTGATCCAACTCCTATTACTTGAGTTGTAGATGCTCTAATTCCTTCTCAACTTCCATAGCACCATGCACTCCATGAACAATTTAGGATTTATCCACCATAATTATAGATCACTCACAATTTTTTATTCTTAATCTATAATGAAATTACTTAGATAATTCTCAATAATATAATTATACATCTTAAAATTAAGAACAGAATAAACAAATCCACAACAAAAATTGGCAAAAGAGCAAAATTCTTGAATGTTATGACTGGGCTAGATTGAGGGGGCATCATCTACAAAAATGTAATAAAAATAGAATTTAAAATATGATGATAAAATACTAACCACTACCTATTATATATACTCTGCTTGGCCATGATTATTATATAGGATGACCATACTAAGAACATTAAGAAATATAAAAAGATAATATGAAGGTATGTAAGTCACAAGTTGGCCATACATATCCCTAGACACACTATAGGTTAAGGGCGTAGTATTCTCTTCCCATTCAGAACAACATTGTACTCAATGTTCAATCAAACTAAGATTTTTTAAGAATTCTTCATCCTCCCATGTTGCATCTTCGGAATTTAGGTTCTTCCATTTGATCAAATACTCTTTAATCTCTCTAGTTTGTAGTTACTTAGTACATGTGTGAAGGACCTCTACAGGCTCTAGAATGACTTGAACTTCTTTGTCCAGTTCTATTAACTCAATATAAAGTGGAAACTTTATGCCCAATTACCTTTTTCTGGAAAGATACATGGAAAATTGGATGTATGTGAGTGGATGGGAGTAATTCTAATTTGTAAGCCATACTACCAATTTTCTAAAAGATCTGATAAGGGCCATAATACTTAGGTGATAGCTTGTTATCTTTTTTATATTTTTTTAAAAACATCTAATTGTATGGTTGTAAATGTATAAATACCCAATCACCTATGTCAAAATGCCTCTCACTATGGTGTTGATTTGCTTGTTTCATTCTATTTTGTGCCATTGCTAAATTCTCTCCCAAACTCACGAGTACCTCTTATTGATGGTGGATATTTTCCTCAAAATATCAAACCTTTGGATGAACCATCAAAGAAGAAGTGATGGATGGGGGTTAATACTCATATAATGCCACAAAGGGAGACAATTTGGAAGAAGTGTGAAAAGAATTTTTATACCACCATTCAATAAGTAGAAGCCAATGAATCCATTTGTATTATTTGTTGGAAACAAAAAACAAATATATCCTTCTAGACATTTTTTGACTACCTCTATTTGTCCATTATATTTAGGATGATCAAATGAGATATGAGCCATTTGGGATCCCAAACACACAAATAATTCAATTCAAAAACTACTATTAAATATGGGATCTCAGTCACTTATCATGATCTTTGGAGTACCATACAATTTTTGAACTATATTGATAAAATTAGAAGCTATTGTACTAAAAATAAATGGTTGTGATAAGGAATAAAAATGAGCAAACTTGGTGGCAATCCACAATTACCATGATAACATTTTTACCCTTAGACCAAGGTAACCCAATAATGAAATCCATGGAAACATCTTCCCAATGCTAGCTAGGGATGGATAAAGGCTAGAAAAAACTTAGGTTTTAATAGTTTTACCTTTTTTCTATTGACATATCATGCATTTAACCACATATTCAAACATCCCCATTGATTCCTTTCCAAAAAAATATTTCTTGATTCTATGATATGTTTAAAAAAATCCTAAGTGACCTCCTTATGGGGATGCATGAAGTCCCTAAAGGATTTTATTTTTGAGGATATAATGCTAACAAAGGTATAATATTTCTTTATACCATAATGTGTTACCCTTCCATGTAAATATTTTAGATTAAATAGAACCTTACTGAAGATTTTGAATTAAAATATAGGTATCACTATCATTCTCCCATTCTAATCGAGCTTCCTCTAGCCAATCTGCCTACCAAATAGTCATTACATATAACAATGCCTTAACTGATTCATTCCTATAGGATAGTAATTATTCCACCACATTCTCTTTTACTTTATTATAGAATTTAAAAATCATATCCTAACATTTTTTTAATCCATTTTTATTTTTATTCAAATGACAATCATTATTTTAAAAAATATTTGAAACAATCATGATCAATCTTCACCTGAAAGTGAATACGCATCAGATGGGGTATCTATTACTTGACTACATGTATAATATCCATCATCTCTTTCTCATAAATTAGTTTAATATTTTTTCTCCCTTAATCTGGTGACTTTCAAATTATAGTGGTATACCTTATTACATGAGTACATCTACTATGCCATATCCTGATGTGTCACACTCCACAACAAAAGTTTTGAAAAAATATGAAGTATTCAAAATTAGAATTGTGCACATAACCATTTAAAACTATTTAAATCCCTCGGTAGATAAATCATTCCACTATAAGGTGTTTTTATTTAATAAAGAGGTGAGTGGGGTTGTAATGCTATCATAGTTTTTGACAAACCTGTGATAGTAACCAGTTAACCCCAAAAATCCTGGGAGGTTCTTGAGGGTCTTTGGAACTTACCACTCCATCATCGCTTATATTTTTTTAGGATCAACTTTCACTCCTTCATATGAAATATATGACCCAAGTAATCCACCTCTTAGACACCAAAATCACATTTGGAAGGTTTGGCATAAAGTTGATGTTGTTCTAAAATTGAAAGTACCTATTTCACATGCGTCAAATGGTCATCCAAATTTTTGTTGTAGATGAAGATATCATCAAAAAATACCATTACTAACTTTCTCAAAAATGGCCTAAAAATAATATTCATCAAACTCTTAAATATAGATGGTGCATTTTTGAGGCCAAAAGACATGACCATAAATTTATAATGAGCTTCATGAATTTTGAAAGCTATTTTAGGTATGTCCTCATTGCAAATTTGAATATGATGATAACCAGAATGAAGGTCTAACTTGGTAAAATAAACAACACCATGAAAATTATCTAGAAAATCATCAATTTTTGGTATATAAAATGTATCTTTGATGGTATACTTGTTGATTCTCTATAGTTTAGGCACATCCTCCAAGTGGCATCCTTATTCTACACCATGACCACAAGAGAGGAATATTCACTTTGACTAGTTACATGATTCTTGCCTCCAACATCTCCCATACCATATTTTTAATTTCACTCTTCTAGGCATAGGGATACTTTTAGGGTCTATTTTTGGGTGGTGTACTTCCCAGAATGATCCTGATGGCATGATTATGTGCATGGCTTGGAGGAAGTCCTTTTGGCATGTCACTAAAAATAACATAATGGTCATCCAACACCCTTTAAAAATTAGGATTTATAGACTCCTTAGTCGGTTGAACCTCTATGGAAAATAAGTGTACCACAAATCCCTCAACACCTTTTCTAATAATCTTCATCATCTAATGGGAACTAACCAATTATGGAGATTCATCCTATAATCCATGTAGTTTATAGGTCTTACCTTCTAACTGGAATGTCATAAATAGTTATTATATATTCATCTCAATAGTGCCCAAAGTTATGAGACATTTCACTCCCAAAACAATGTCATCCCCTCCACAGGAATAGCAAACATAGGTAATCTAATAGGTAGTCTCCCATAAAAATCTTAATGTGCATCTTTAGCTAGTTTGAAATGACATTCAAACTTAGTCTTCATAGTGTTTCAATTGGTAATGAAACCTAGGTCAGTATGATAAAACTAGGCAGTCGCCTCATATGTAAAGGTTTTAGCAAATAATTTTATAGTTACATCTTTGTATTGAATCCCTAAAATCCCACACACACAAAAAAATTCAGCAATGTGTTCATCTAGGTGTTTTTTTCCATCACCAAAAAAATTAATAAAATTCTTTTGCAAACCTCTTAGTAGTTCATGCAACTATCCAAGAGCTAATGGACCAAAAAAAAATCCCAATGGTACTGCCATAGTTCAAATAACTATCTCTTAGCGATCCATTACTCCAGAAATAATTAGGGATTAGCTTACCAAAGTAAAACCTTATGGTGGATTCTTAGCTTTTGAACTTGTAGGCAAGCTCAGAAAATATCTAATTATTATCTTATTTTCAGTATAAAATTAGAAATTAAGTCATTATTGTAGATTAAATAATGGATCAAACACCCTTTTAGATTTAATTGCTCTAGTAAATTATCTTTTCACTATAATGAAAATGCTTATTGATGTAATAAACAATATTTATATAAAATTATACAAATCACTCTTGTCTCAAAAAAAAGGCATAGTTTTTACTTAGACAATCTATGTATTCTAAGTCTTGTGGATATTTTTGGGTTTTACAGAAAATCACAAAATGTGCCCCATAGTGAGCACCAAAAATAGTTGGTTGTAAAAAATGTTTGATATCAAAACATATGCACTACAGAATAGAATGGAACAAAGTCCATCCTCTATTATCAGGTGAGGTTACTTTTATTAAAACAAAGAGAAAATGAAAAAATATAATATATACAATTATACATGTTATATTTTGTGTGTTTGCATGTGTGTAGAAAGAAATTTTATTGATTCAAAAGTAAGATAAAAATGGAATGAAAATATATGAATTAAGAAAAGAGAATATGAGAATGTGAATAAATGAAAAAATGTAGATTTGATTTATGTATCACATTCATAAATTGGAAATAGGAATGTCTATTAACCCAAGCATTTTGTATAAAATAAATTTCAAATATTAACAATATGAATCAACAAACATAAGAACGTTCATTCACAATGATATAAGAGGCACAAAGTCCTTAAACAATATTGTTTTTATTAAATCTTAATAAAAACATTTTTTTTCCTTTATTTATTTCTTCTCTCAAAAATCATGTCCCTTGTCAAAAATTTAAAATTTTAAAGAGTCTTTTGAAAGGCTTTCATGCCTTTTATTTATAACCAAGAGGATAGAATCCTTCAACCCTTTGGCCTAGTAAAGCATTTTCATAAAAATATAATTACTTTCACTTTTTAATGTGAACTTTGAAATTTTCAAAGTGCACACATTACAATTCTTTGACTAAAAAAAATGTTTATATCTAAACATAATTTTATAATTGCAAAAGAGGGCATGCCAAAATGCACTTTTAGAAACTATAATTTAGAGGTTCCCTTATGCCACTTGTTCACTATTAACATCATTATATATTACTATATCTTCTTTTTTTTTTCCTTCTAGAGCTTGTTTTGATACTCATCAAATTTATTAATTGTCTCCTTGACCTTGTCTTCATCTGGACCTTTTAAATAAATGTATCCAATTTCTCCTTCAACATGTAGATCTGTCATTCAATGAGGAATGCTTTAGAAGTTCTTTAGATCTTTGTCAAGTTTATCAAAACTATTATGATATTTGATGAACTTTTAAATTAACTCATAATTAAAAGTAGGTGTTGGATTGGATTCTTGTTCTATCAAATGCTTGAATTCCTCCTTAATTAATTATGTAGAAATGACTTTCTCATTATCATCAAGAAATGAGTAAGAGATATTTTCAATTACCTATTGAATATCACATTTGACATCAACTACCAAAAATTGTGATTCCTTGAAATTTCCAAGGGATTATTCCAACATCCAGATTCTAAACTTTGTCATGCCTAGGAACTCAATTTGATCCCCCTGGCATTATTCAACCATGACTCCTTCTATGATGAGGGTATCCACATCGGCTATGGAGCAAACCTCTAATTTCGGTAATAATTGTCTTAGTTTATTAATTTCCTCTTTGCATACGCTTTAATTTTTGTAAGTGTAACCTATCTCTTTGTTAATTATTTCATAAATAGAGACAACCATAGTTATTACTCTAGTTCCCCGAAGGAGCAACTTTTCTTACCACTCTTTGGTATCCATGCCCATGTCAAATTCACTGAAAGAATTCATTATGCATAGATAAGATATAGAATATAATTGATAAGCAAATAAAATAATGAACACATAAACACATGACACAAGAGTTACCATGGAAAAACCTCAAAGAGGTATAAAACCCATCAATGTGATATTCATTAATAAGAGAAACCAAATTACCCCAGTACAAACTTCTTCTCACTTTTTCACATAGTGTTTCATAAAAATCATAGATTGAATAAGATAAAAAAACAAATTCACATGGTTTATTTTATAATAGGATAAAACCCTATTTATAGTATAATATCAAGGGAGGTGATCATTGTAAAAATAATAGGTCTAACCATCTCGATATAGTTAATTAATTAGAGTTTGATAATTTATTAAATAATTATAACTTTATTATTTATTTTCACAAGGTTTTCACCTCATGTTAATAAATAATATATTATTATTTAATAACTTTACCAAGGTTAAGTGACAATAAGCCCACTTCGGATTAAATGCTCTAACACTCTCTTTTAATGTTAAGTGGGGATAAATGTCATAGTCACCTTTAAAAAATGAATTATATTATGTACACAAATGAAGGATTTAAAAATTTTCATCATGCCAAAAAACACCTTTTGAAACAAAAAGAATTATAATCCATAAAATACTCAAAAGTAAGTTTAGGCTAGCATGATCATGAGACTACATCTCAAAGTTTCTCATAAATAATTAGTAAGCATATTTGAAGTGTTTTGTAATATAAGGACTGCCATTACAAAGTATGTTTTTAATGTGTTGGGGTACAAAAGTAAAACTTCCACACAAATATTACTTTAAATTACATAACTTCGACATGAAGTTTACAATCCTTTATAATTGAAAATAAGTATAGAGAAGAAGAAGAAGAAACATGTAGCCATTAGGAAGTGTAAATGTCATACACCCTCCCCCTTAATGGCAATTTCAATAGGCTTAGAATTGCATAAAATTGACACTTGGTAGCACCAAGTGGTTTTATAAAGATATGTATCATTTGATCATCTGTAAGATATAATAGCATATCAATATCACTATTGAGAAATTTCTCTCAGATAAAATGCACATGAACTTCAATATGCTTATATTGTTATTGCTTTTTACTTACATAAAAATTAAACACATAAACAAAAATAGATTCATGATAACATAATATGGTTAGCATCATAATAAATAAGTACATAAAAATATGACATATGGTTTTATATGGTAAAATATATTTAAAATAATTAAATCATGTTTTAAGGCAACAAGTTCACTACTTTGATTACAAAGTTAGTGGAAAGACATAGATTAGTGTATGCAGTTTATTATTGGACGTCTCCAATATAGATAAGATGAGTGTTTCCAATTGTCATGTGATGTGCATATAATAATTTACTAATAATATGATATTAAATTTATCCAAAAATTAGAAATTCTATTAGCAATAAATCATTTTATCATTTGAGTTTTATCAAAGCTTTTCAAATTGAATATTCTTCAATAATAGATTGATGTATAATCTCTCATATATCAAATATGGATAATTTAGCATGAAATTCTAGCATCCAATAAAATAAATATGAGACTAAAACAAAAAAAAAAACTCATAGATGTATAAATATAATTCTTAGTAAAGTAAATAATTAAGAGCCAATAATACAAACTCCATTTATACTTTGCAATTCATAACATATCTTATTATCAACTAAAACATATAAGGATGTTAGCATAAACAAATAAATAATCAAATAATCAGATTAGAGTATCTAAGCATATTAGTATAGAATTTCCCCACTAATCAAATGAAAGAACTTTAAAAAATCAAAAAACAAAAGATCCAAACTTACTGATCATGATCTTTTTATCAAATGTAATAACTAAACATGATCATCATGCCAAATTAAGCATGATATTATACATATAATGTATGTCTATGTCTATCCTAACTCATATGAATTGAAAATAATCATAATATCTATATTTTTTTTTTTGATTTCTCATATAAGACAAATATATTTCTTACAATATAATTATAATAAGTATTTTATAATAATCAAAACTAAATAGTTTTACTAAAAAAAATACCATGTAGATGAGACACTATCAATATAGTTAGTATCTCTAAAGTAACAACAAAATAATTTTATCAAATCAAATGAAATGCTATGAGCATACATGCATTTCTTATGTAAAAAAATATAAATATTGATCGAGTGTTATTGTTTGGAATATACATAGTAGTATTCATGTCTTCGACCCATAAGAACTAGGAGGAACATTTATAGAATGCAACATTATTCTAGCCATCTCAATAATGGTTCAATTTTTTATTTCTATAATATCATTTTATTGAGGAGAATAGGGAGTTGATTATCTTTTAATATCACCAATAATGTAAAAATAATTAAACTATTTACTAATATATTTACCACCATTATCAGTTTTTAATTTTTTAATAGAAAAATTAGATGTATTTTCAACACTAGTTTTAAATTCTTTGAATTTGGATAAAACATCAAAAAAAATTAATAAAATATGACTAGATGATTCTAGTGTAATCATAAATAAACATAATAAAATATAAAGAACCATTAAGAGATACAACTTCAACAGGTCATGTAACATCACTACGAATCAATTCTAAAAGATGTGAAAAAATTGCATCATGATTCTTGTAAATGGGGTTAGTATGTTGCTTACCACGTAAACAACCCTCACAAGTTTCATGATGAGAGGGGAGAAGGAAGTCCAACAATAAGATTATTTACATACATATCATGTAAACTTTTAAACTTGACATATTCTAATCTTTCATGTCATAATTGAGATTCATTTTTACTATGCAATAAAAAATATATAAAGAAGAAAGAGAGAAAAGATATAAACTATTATTTTGAACCTCTTCAATAATTAGAGACCCGGATTGATTTCTAATAGATCAAATATATTTAAGCAGTGTTAGAATGAAATTATCATTTATAAATTGAGAAATAGATTTAAAAAAAAATCTTATTAAACTTAAGTGCATAGAAAACATCATTAATAACAATATTTGAAAACTTTGCTTTTACCTATATAGTTGCTACTATCAAAGAATTATATCTCAAGTAATTTTTTTCAAAGATATCTATAAAATCATAAAAAATATCAAATAAGTATGTCATATAGTGTGATGCACCACTATATAAAATCTACTCATTTTCATTTGAATGAAATAAAGTAGTATATAAAACAATAACATTTAAATATTAATTGTTATTTTGATTAAAGTTCTGATTCTTTTGTTTGTTTTAATTATATTTCTTCTCTTTATTATTTTTATAAGATTGATTGTTAATTCTATCCTTATTTTTATAATAGGTTTCCCTTCTATGACCAATTTACCACACAGATTACAATTTTCAATAAACTTAAGTTTATGATTCTTATTGCCAAATTTCATGTTTCCTATTTTGTCAACAAAATAATTAAGGTTAGATTTATTGTTTCTATTATTCTCAAAAATAAGGTTAAAAGTGATAAGTTCCTGAGTGGAATTCTCCTTAGAATTAAAATTGGTCATAATTTGTTTTTCTTTAATCATGAAAGCAGACAAAGTGGTAAGGTCAGGGATATCTTTCTCAATTTGATATTTAGAATTCAAAATTGAAATGAAATTTTTAAACTTTTCAAGAATATTTAACTAAAAGATAAAATAAAGTAAATTCTAAATCAAATTATAATTACATCCATCTAACTGAAATGTAATGTTCTTGATTTTAGTAAGAAAATTGACAATATTTTCATCACCTTTCATAGGTGTAGTTAGCAATTCAATGATTAAATTAATTATTTTCCAAGAAATTTAAGAGATGAGATGAGTGCCTTTATGGATGGACTCAAGGATTTTTCAAGCATTACTAGAAGACTCTTGATTACCAATGTAGAGAAATAATTCATTGTTAACACTCTAAGATAATAGAAATAGTTTTTTGCAATTTTTATTGAAATATTTTGGTAAGCTTAGAGGTCACATGTCATTCAAAAAAGAATTTTTCAATCCTAAAGATAATATTTCATAACTTTCAAGCCATAAATTTAACTTTGACATCAATTTTTTATATATTATAGTTATTTTCATTAAGCATTTATGATTTATCTAAAATAAAATTAGGTGAAGATATAACTTCTCTTTAAGAATGATATTAAATAAATGATTTAAAATAAACCCATTTTAATTTGAATTTAACTTTATTTGATAGTGAAAATAGGTTTAAATTGTAAGCACATAATAATTATTCAATTTAATACTAGACAAAGTAAGAAAAATTGTAAAAGATTGTGATAAAATATGGTGTTGCAAGTGTCATAAAATACAATAATTAAGAACTTTTGATTAAAAATAATATTTTTAATAAATTTTTATACTTATTTTTTAAAATAAAATTAAATACACATGAAACTATACTTAATTACATAATTTATATGTCAAATAATATAAAATTTTGAAATAGAGTTGCACTAAATGAAGTGTCTAAAGAGTCATACTCAGAACAACTACATAGACATTATTATTACAAATAAATAAAAATAATAATATAATATTTCAAAACATAAAATGGAGCATGTAGATGTGTCCAAAAGATGTCAAAACCTAGGGATCAACTAGTTACATGACTATGTTTGACAAAACATTCGCTAGGTTGAATGTCGAAACAAGATTAACATGTCAATTAAGGTTTTGAACACATGAAACTTAGCATGCAAAATAAGAAATGAAATTCAAATTAAGCTAAATTTCACCAAATTCAAAAATAACCAAATTAAAAAGTTTATTTTAGGGGTTTTAAACATAGGACCTCCCTACTGACAAGATTTTAGCAAAATAAAGTCCACCAATTCATCTAGCAAACTTCTTATGAATTGATATGCACTAATTAATATTTAATTTACTTTTTTTAAAATTAAAAAATATATAACTAAAAATAAATCATGTGCATGTAATTTTAAAAGTAAAAATTGGTTTCAAATTTTTAATTATTTGTTAAAAATAACCATTTTAAGTGGGACCCACAGATTGCTTGCATGGAAAGTCTATAATAAATAAATAAAATATTTATTAAATGAACTTTCAAGACATTATACTTACCTAATAAGCTTTTTGTAGCTAAATATGACACTTAGAAAAATTTTGACGATTATTGATGTATATACAATAGTATATATACAGTCTACCAAATCAATTAAAACATTGAGAATCCTCTTTAAATTGACTATTAAAACCAGAACAAGATTCAAAAAAAAAATTGGAGAATTTGTTGTTTCACTCCTCCAAGTTTTACATGTGCATTAAAGACCCCGAGTTCAGGCAAAATTTTATAACTTGGATGAAATTTTCTCAGGCTTTGAAAATGAATTGAGAATGCTTGAATATGCATACAATGACCTCTCACAGCACCAAATCCCCTAAAGAATGATTGAAATAATTTATTTATGATTTCATTCCTTACATGGGTTCTACAAATTAGAAAATGGCATCCCAATGAATATTGTATTGAAAATAATAATAATAATAATAATAATAATAATAATAATAATAATAATAATAATAATAATAATAATAATAGATTGGTGCATGATTGCTTGTTTGAGGTTCAATTGCTCACCTTAATATTTGTTAGGCTCCACAAATCAAAGAATGAACCAAGAAATTTATTACACCATATGAAATGCCTCCAAGGCCATACACAGTGTTGAACCAGGGTTTAAAATAATTATTTTTAATTTGATGTAAATCAATTGGTCTTCATAATTGATAATGGATTGCTCCACTAGTTATACTCCCTTCGGCTTTGTTACCATGTCAAATTCAATAGAAGGAATGCATTATACATATAAAAGATATAGAATATAATTGATAAGCAATGTATAGAATGAACACATCAACACATGACATGGGAAAACTTCAAATAGGTATAAAACCCACCAATGTGATATTAATTAATATGAGAAACCAAATCACCCCTATATAGACTTCTCCTTCGCACTTCTTCACACAATGCTTCACAAAATTCACAAGTTACATAAGATAAAATATCACATTTGAATGGTTGATTTTATAATAAGGTAAAATCTTATTTATAGTGAAATATCAAGGGAGGTGACCATTGTAAAAATAACAACTCCATCCATCTTGATAAAGTCATTTAATTAGAGTTTGATAACTTATTAAATAATTACTACTTTATTATTTATTTTCATGATGTTTCCACCTCATGTTAATAAATAATATATTATTATTATTTAATAACTTTACCAAGGGTAAGGGACAATAAGCCCACTTAGGATTAAATTCTCTAACATCCCATATGTCTTTGAATTTATCATATAATCTCAGGGTTGTGATTGAATTGGGTAGACCAATTTTTGAATTACTGATGTTAGTTGTTCAACCTTATCCTTTAGTTGATCCTTTGTTGCTTTTTCTTAACCAAATTATTCAATTAATATGTCAATTGGTGTTTGTAGATCTTCTTTTATTCCCCATGAGTTGCCTTACCAAGATGTATTATTAAAACTTGGCAATATCCCACTCTAGCCTCTTCTTTAGATTTGTCAAGAGGAGGAACAACAACTTCAACATACCTCTCCCTTTGCTCATATCTGATTAGACGAGAAACCATATTGAGTTTTTTGTAGGCATAGGGAGTTGGTGTGATGAGAGTGTTGAAATCAACCTCATATGTCTGGATAACTTTTTTCCTTTCCTTAACCACTTTATCCAACCATTTAATCGCCTTTGTATTAGAATCTTCCTAAAAAGGCCCTGAATCAACTTGGGCTTGAGTCTCAAATAGATACAGCAAAAATGGCTAGAGCCTACTCTAATACTATTTCAACTTCTACTTCACTTTGATTGGGAGGTTCAAGTTCTTCCTCAATCAAGTTTTGGAGCTCGAGCTCAGACTCCAGAACAAAGGGTGGAGGTATGACTATATCTTTTAATAAACCTAAAGGAGGTAAGTCACATATCTCGATAGAATGTTGATGAATTTCCATTCTAGAATAAAAATATATAGGAACCACCCAAGAGGGATCATTCATCATGAATTTCAAGTTGGTTTTCTTAATCAATCATTGATAATGAACCACATTCTTAGATGGATCACCTAGAACTGTAGTAATCCCAAGAGTTCCTTTAGCTCTAGCTGACATTCTAAGCTTAATTTTAAATGGCCTTTTTACTAGCTCAATTTGGGGATCTTCCACCTCTTCAATTAATATAGTCTCTATTACAACACTAGTAAAAAAACACCTATAAGATATTTTCCCTCTTTGATCTATTTAGCTTGTTTCAAAGGTGTTATATTTTTTTCTCTCAATGGTGGTAGAAATATAGCATTTTCAACATTAACTCCCTTACCTTTAATCCATGAGCTAGTTTTATTCATTACTATTTTCATTTAATCTTCTAAGGATGTTGAATCTGAATTAATCCAATCTATGTAAGATAAAAGCCTTACTTTTATATTTTGATCAAAATAGCATGGATCTATAATTTCATCATCATCCTTAAATTCATCATGGATATAGGTTATATTTTAGTCAATCACATGTTTAAGAGTGAAAAAATAATAATCTATAAGTCCAACTTCTTTATCATCATTACAATCCATCTAATAATCCCCATAGTATGGTATATGTTGATATGCAAAAAATGGAATATTCTCTATCATTCCTATAACATCAAACAAAGGCACACTTTGAAAATGCCTAAGAGTGACACGAGTCATTTATGCTTCAATAGACTTTGCCTTATATAGTGTGGCACATGTGTATCTCCCAATGTTAATAGGAAAATGTGCACCAGACTTATGCTTAGTAATTAGAAACTTACGTGTTTCAATGAGTTACCACACCAACTCCATTAGGGCCCACCTATTTCACACCCACAAACCCTAATATAAGATAAGGTGGGGAATTGAATGAACCATACTCCTCATCTTGAAATTTTTGTGGTGGTAGCAATAGAAAATCTAATATAGTATGGTTCTACCTCAAACATTTGGAATGACGTATTTTAAAAAGGCATCATCAACTCTACAAAAATGTTTGGCATTGGACTTCAATATGATTTGAGAATTAAAGTTGTAGATCCATGAGGAATACATCTAGACAACTTTGCTCAATCCATTATATATTTTTGTGTGCACTATTGTATATACCAGATATGATTCCATATAATTTACTAGTTTGATGGACTTCACATAATTGCTTATGGATGGAATCACTGATTAGTTCAACCCAATTGATGAATTGATTATTTTCATGAATGATTTGAAGATATTTATACATCCACTCTTGATAATCTTTACCTGTGGGGCTTTCAACCACCCTATTCAAAACAGTGATAATGTCATTAACCTCCATCAAAAATTCCAAGTGACCCATAGTCTTAGAAAATTTGGTGGAAGAATACTTAGGTTTTATCAACCAATGTTTATTTAACAATTTGGAACATGAAACTATTTTGACTCCCAAAACTACATAGCAAAATCCAAAGGTCAATAAATAACTCATGATCAAGAATCCTCAACACATTTTCAATTTTCTCTACTTCCAATCATAAAATGTATTCATATTTTGAATTATTGATATCTTTATTTTCCCTATCATAATGACTCGCTAGAGTCAGCACCTACTTAGGGCATTGAACTAATATTAGAAAACTGGTTGCATGTGTTAGCTCGCTATCATATATGCTATACATCTAATCTTATTTATGATATGCATCGACCCTATTATAAAAATCCACCATGTTAATATGACCTAGGTCAATATCTATGATCTGATCCACATTGGATTATAGATTGGACTATGGAGTGACACTAAGGTATTGGTACTTCATTTCTCCTTTATTCTTTAGAGTCCTTTACATATGAAATTCATAAGTGGAATATTAGAGAAGAGTGATTGAAGAAGGTGGAAATATAAGTTTGTTGAGTAGGGTGAGAATCCAATAGGGTGGAAGCAAGGAGGTGTTGGTCAAGTTTTAGAGTCTGACAGGGTGGAAACAGGGGCTACTCGATAGTTTTCATAGTTTGATGGATGCATGGAAAGTGACAGAGTTTGACAAGGTGAAAACAGGGGGCTACTAGATAAGTGTCAGTCTGATGAGTGTGCAATAGGTCATGGAGTCTAACAATGTGGAAATAGGGGGATGCTCGACAAGGGATCAGATCCTATGAGGTGTTTAGCATGGGTTTAGAACTTGTGAGGTGTTCAGTTAGGTTTGAATCCTGCTAAATGCTTCAAGTAAATAACATTGACAAATAAAATATTTTAAACCCTAATTTATCCCCAAAATCATAACTTTGAAAATAATAAAGAACAAACCTAGAGTGTTGAATGGAATAAATAATCATTTTTCACAAAAAAATCCACTAGGATGAGAGAAAATAATGAAAAATTAAGCAAATGGGAGCTAAGACTCAAAACAAAGTGAATGAGGGATTCTAATAGAAATGAAATGAAGTATGAAATAAATGGGGAATTAAAAATAAATAGTAGGGCAATCAAACCCCCACACATGTAAGTATTAACCCTCATAAATGAGGTATAATCAAACTTAAAGGCCTATTTTACAAGCATTGAAGCCTGACATATACTTAGCAGGCATCCAATTATGATTAGACTTAAAGATTTCATTATTCTAACTTTAACTTTTCATTTGCACTTACTTGAATTTCTATTTTCTAACCTCCAAATTGAATTGCTTAAAACTTTTCATGAGGTACCCAAATTTTGTTGGAATTCCAAATTTGGGGATAATTAAAAGGTGTGAGTATTTTATTAATTTAAAAAATAAAGTACAAAAGGGTGTTAATATGTCATTAACCCTTGATGACCAAGACAAGTCCTATTTATTTAATTTATCATGGACTAATAAATCAACCAACTTAATAACTACCAAACATTTAATTCTATATGGGAATGTTTTCTTATAAAGCAACATTACAACTTTATTATTTACTAACCTAACAACATGTATAAAAATGGGGTGTCTTTCATAAAGAAGCCTGCTTTAAATTTTATTACAAACTTTTATTTTCTAAGATTATTTACATGAACTAATGTTAAGACTTTAGATAAAAGCCCTAACAAACCCCCTTGTGATCCAAAATTAGTTCTTTGAACACATTCCAAGTTTCTTTCTAATTTTAAAAATATATATATTATCAAGGGGTTTTGTGAATATATTAGTTTTTTGATCTGTAGTTGGGAAATAAATTGTTTCAAGTGTTTTATTTGACACCAGCATTCAAAAATAATGATACTTGACATCCATGAGTTTTGTTTTGGCATGAAATACTGGATTTTTTGATATCTTGATTTCACTCTAATTTTCAATGCATAAATGTGTGTGAACAATATGAGAAATCTAAAGATCTTCAAGGATGTGATGTAGATAGACAATTTCTCTAGAAGCATCCCATGTTAAAATGTATATAGATTATGTTGATGAATTTTCCATAGTGTTATGCTTCTTATAGTACCACACAATGGTAGTTGAATGCATATGCATAGTATATCTTGTTGTGGACACTCTATCATCCACACATCTGACAAAATCAGTATCACAATACCTAATAAGTTTGAATTTCTTGTTTTGGTGGTACTCAAGGCCATATGTTTTCATTCCCTTAAGGTAATGAAGTACCCTTTTAATTGCATGCCAATGAATTCCTTTGGGTTCATGCATAAACCTTGATAAAATTCTCACTGTAAAATATATATCAGACCTGATGGTCATCAATTATATTAGTCTTCCCACTAATTTTCTAGATTTTGTGCCATCAAAAATGCACTATCATCATCATTAGACAATTTCAATTTACTTTCCATCATAGTGAGAGCAGGTTTGAAATCATTCATATTAAACCCTGTTAATAACTCAGAAATATACTTAGTTTGAGCAATGAAAATTATTTTATCTTTTTGAGTGAATTTTATACCAAGATAATAGTGATGAAATCTAATATCTATCATCTCAAACCCATATTTTAGTTCCTTCTTCATGGACATGTTATGGTTTTCATCATTACCTATGATAAACAAGTCATCGACATAGAGAACAAAAATTAACAACTTTTTTTCTTGTACTTGAATATAGAGGATATTAGTCTATTTTTGATGCATAAAGCCAATTTTTTGCAAGTATGATTCCTTTTTTCATACCAGTCCCAAGGTGTTTGTTTGAGCTCATATAATGTTTTGATAAATTTTCACACCTTATGTTCAACACCAACTTTTTCAAATATGTGTGGTTGTGTCATATAGACTTAATCATGTAAATCACCATTTGAAAAATAAATTTTAACATCCATTTGATGTAATTTTCACCCATTATGTGTTGTTAAGGCAAGAACCATACAAATAGTGTGTCATTTGGTAGTTGGTGCAATGTTTCTTCATAATCAATACCTACTTGTTGTGTATAACCCTTCAGAATAAGTCTTGCCTTGTGCTTATCAGTAGAGCCACCAGACTTGTACTTTACCTTGTAAACCCATTTGCGTCCTATGGATTGAATGTTTTGATGAGGATCAACCAAAACCTAAGTGGTATTGTTTATAATGGAATCATATTCACTTTCCATTGCATTTTGCCAAACCTATTCAGTTCAATCTTCCTCAAAAGTAGATGGCTCTATGGAAGAATTTAATAACAATTTTTGCATAATTCACCTATTTATGAGAAGTCTTGAGACCTGTTTTACCTATTTTATCTACTTTCAAGTCATAAAAAATACTTTGATCCCACTTAGGATATTTTTACAAATTTTCAAGATCAATAATACTAGAATTCTCTGCATGTGTATCATTTTTTAGGAATACTTAAAGAATTTCCATCATTTTCTAAGTTAACTTTTCCCAAAGAACTCAAAGAAGGAGGAGGAATTGAAGGGATATATATCGTAGGAGGAATTACTTTGAAATGTAAATGAACCAAGATCCCATCTTCATAACCTATCTAGACTATTTCTCACCCTTATTTGATAGAGTTAATGTAAATGAGACCATTTTCTAACACAATCTGATAATTTTTCTTGTGAATAGTGACCAAAGAAAGGAGATGTTTCTATAAAGTGGGAACATACCAAACATTTTGCAAGAAATTGATAGAACCATCAAGTAGAAGATTATGAATAAATCCAATTCCTTGTGGAATATGAATAGACTTGTCTAGCAAAAAGATTGGAGTGAGATATGCTTCTTTGAAAGTATAAAAGAAGTCTCATCTAAATGTCATATGTGTTTTCCCTTTTATCTAGTACCCAAACATCTGTAAACTCATCTCTAGTCTCAAAATCCATATAGTCAATGTTCCCTAAAAATTTAAATGTTGATTTATTAGCAACATTCCCAAATTCATCATAATCATGTTTTGCATATTGAGCAAAGTCAGATTTATTCACTTTTTGTGGTTTGCAAATTTTATCAAAAGGAATCATGCATTGAGATGCAATGTGGTCATATTTACCACATTTATGGAACTAATTATATGATATTCCTCTACCTCTACCTCTATATAAACTTTGACCTTGTCCTCTATCATTAATTTCATTAAAATGAGAATGGTTATTGTACTCTTGATTATTGTAACTATTTTAATATTGATAGTATCATCTTCCTCTAATTTTAAATCTTCTTTCCATATAACCTCTATCCCCTCTAGAAATATGTCGACTAGAATGTGAAGAGCTAGGGTTTGACTTAATAATATGGGTGTCCTTTATTTTTGAATATTTTCTTGGGTAGAGATAAATCATGTTAAATAGGCAATTCAGCAATTTTGTCAAAAGTGATCCATGTGATCTTATCAAAAACATGAAGCATCTCAATTTTTTTGTAAGACACAAGTAGTCTTTTCAATGCCACAATCACAATTAGATCATCATCAATTTTTCCAAAACCAACCTTAGTATATTCAGTAGCAATATTTTTTAACTTAGACATATATTCTCCCATATCTTGATCTTCTTCTCGAGACAATGTGAACAATTACGTATGAATATCTATCTTTTTGTGTTTTGGCTTCTTATCATATAGATTAAAAAAAAATCCATGCAGTATAACCATGACAAGAGTTATCAACGTGGCTATATGTGTCTCTAGTAAAACAACACTTTATTTTGGCTAAAGATTTAGAATCATATAAAATGAAAATACCAAGCTTATCCTAAGTAGTGGGTAAAGTGAGATTTTATAATATGACAACATCCCAAAATTCATTAAACACTAATGATGATTAATTAAGCATCTCAAATCAACATAATCAGATATCGTTAAAAAATCCTTATCAAAAATCAAGTTTTGAATCTTAGGCATTTTCAAATGAAAATAAATACAAAAATAAAAATGTGACATGCCCACACAATTCAAAATAACACTTTGCATAAAAAAATGCATCTACATAGTTTTTCACTCAACCTCTGTATAGAGCATGTAGAATATTTTGATAGAGTTTTGCACTTAACCACATCAAAGAGAAATAAAATACACCCTTTTTACTATATTACATTCACCATGCAATTTAAATAAAAATATATATTCCAAAAAATATTCCTTCTTTTGAAAAATTAAAAAGTAACTTTGATTTAAAATAAATTTTGACCAAAAAGATTCTTTGAAGGAATTGAACCTTGGATTTCCAACTTACCAACATTTTACCAAAATAAATTTCACTACTTATTATATAAGCCTCAATCTGATATATTAGCAAGATATTATATTTAAACAATACTAATGTTGTGCTTCCAAGTAAAAAAGAATTTTTCTTATGCAAATAAAATGCATTTACATGTATCAAAGAAAATGAAGTCAAATGTTAAGGGACCCACAAAGGTGTTTGGACTTCATGTAAATCATATCAAATTAGGTTTTGATTAAGAATTAATATTTTCCAACACTCATGGCGCATTCCAATGTTGTAGGGAGGCCTTCCAATGTTGTAGGGAGGCATTATAGTGTTCTATTGAGCTTGTTCAATGTCTTTGGTCATAATTAGAGACTTGAAACTCCATAATCATGCCTCAAAACTCCTTAAAATGCCATGTAGAGTCTAAAAATTTGTGTTGGCTAGTTGTGAAGCTTCCAACATAGTACATATTCTTTCTAATATATCACCAACAATTATACACAATCCAACATTTTACCAACAATTGTACATGCCTTATAAGGCATTTAAGCACTTACAAAAACATTTTCAACACATTTTTATGTATATACACTCTAAAATATTATTTTTGAACTCATTGATAACTAATTTTTTATGGTATAAAGCTTTGAATCAGAGGGACAATAATTATTATAATATTTTTCCAAGAGAATCATTCCTAAGAAGATTTAAATGGTAATGAAATTTCTTTTTATGCCTTTAATTTATTTGATGTATATTTAAACAAATAAATGTGTGTGTGTGTGTGTGTGTGTAGGGAAGCTAAAATGAAGTGTTAGCTTCCCCATTAATTTTAATTTATTATTTCAATATTAATTGTGTGAACTCTTATTATAGTTTCTCTAGTTCTCCTTTTTGTTTACCTTAATTAAGGTTTTAATCAAAATTGGTTAAATAAATTTCACTTATGAATAAATCTAATAGAATAGTAGTAAAGTATATAATTTAGATCTATTCTAGTCTCTAAATTACAAACATGTCCAAAGTATAACGTAACAATGACAATAGAAATGGAAATAAGAGTAAATGAGCTAAAATTGACACATCTTGATTGTTTATGGAAATCTGAACATGGAATGTGATTGTGCATATTGTCTGCCACCTGTGTATATAATTTTAGTTGTCTAGGTAGACTTGTCACTTATAACTAATCAATGACTTTGAACTGGGTAGACTCATCATTGGGAAAATTCACACACCAATTCTGACTATGGACATCAAATCTAACCTATTCAATTTTTTTAGATATGTGCTCCTTAGGGTTGTTTTGTTATTTGATGATGCTTTTTTTATATGTTTGCTTCTTATTTCACTGAGAATAATCTTGAATTTTTTTGTTTCTTCCCTCTTAACCTAATTTGACACTCATAAAAAAATAAAATGGTTCTGGAGCTTGATAGGCACCAAGTTGGGGTTGCAAACTACATATCCCACATGCCTTAATTAGACCTTCAAATAGTTTTGAGTTTGTGTGAATGGAATATCTTGAGAAAGGGATTTGAACCTTCTCTTGCAAAACTAAATTATACTTTGCTATAAGAGGGTGATTTACAAGTGTGTAATATATGAATCAATGAAGCTCAACTTGAAGTAGGAGGAATGATAAAGCTTTAGGCTTGGCTAAGCTCTTATCTTGGTTCCTATTTGTTTCACTAAAATTTTGCTTATTTTATTTAGAAATAAAGTTATAAAACTTGAAAGAGGGGTGAGGTTAATAGAACATGATATGTTGTGCACACATGAATCCATATGATTGTCAATACTCCTCTTTGTCTAGGGAGAATGCCTTGTAGATGAGAAATGGTGGATTAGAGAGATATTAGGGTGGATTGTCTAGCATGAGCTAGATCCAAGAAGCACAAGCTTTCTTGGAAGCTGTCAATCCACACTTTTAAAACACTTAAGTTCTAATAAATTAAAAATAGGTACTTGCATAAAATAACAAAAGGTACTGAAATCAAATACAAGAAATGCTAGAAAAGAAACAAGTGATTTTTATTAAAAATAACAATAAAAGAATGAATAATAATGTTAAATTACTCAAACTTGATTCATAAAATAAGTTAGAGTTATGTAATAAAATAGAAACTCAAAAGATGGAATTTGGGTACAAGCAGATAGGTCAAATCAACTTGTTGTAAAAATGGATACATAGTGACCATCAATGGTTTGGGTATGACTGTTGGCAGTTAGGTGACCATCGGTGGTTAAGGAATTACTTAGATGATTAGGGTCAACCATCGGTGGTTACTGTGGGATCTAGTTTGGAAAAATAAACCTATTAAGGAGAGTTACAGAGAGGTTATGGGTGTGGTATTTAGGTTGAATTTTGGTTGTGAGATAGGAAATGATACTCAGAGGGATCTAGTTTAGGGATTGGGGTGTTCAGGTGAGTGAGAATGGTTTGTGGGTGGTTTTTGGGTAGGAGGTGAAATATCTGGAGTTACAAAAATCCAACACAAGAAAGTGAGGTGAAAGAGAAATAAAGGGAAAAGACACAAATAATGAAACAAATAGAGCTAATTATTGAATCGTGATAAAAAAACATAGATAATTAGCTTTTGGATTTGCCTGGGAGTTAAAACCTCTTGCACCTATATGTTGATCCTGATGATGATTTCAACCTTCTCTTTATCTCTTAATATAGAGGAAATGGACGTTCAAATCAAAGAGTTTAACAAATGGTTTATCAAATAATCTAATCATGCATTAATTATGTGAACAACAGACTAAATTTAGATAGCAATAAATCAATGAGTGAGTTATAGTCAAATTATAGTTGATTCCTTTGATCATGTAAGAGTGTAAGTAACCATCGACAGTCAGGGTTGACTGTCTATGGTCGAGGGTCGATCATCAATGGTTAGAGTTAATTAGTCAAAATGGCTAAGGTTAGTCATTATCACATATGTTTAGTGGTTGAGAAGTTAGGAAATGGTTCCAGGAAACTAAAAGAGGTCATGGGGTGCTTTAACAACTAGAAATGCATTGCACAGTTTTTAAGTGTCTAAATTTTGCCCCTTTTTTTGTACAATTTGTATTAGTAAGCTACAAAACAAAAATGGATAGGCTGGTATAAGGTTAGATGTCCCAAGTATGGGAGGAGGCATTCCCCCTTAAACTAGGAATCGATGAGGTGAAATAGAATTGGGTTCAGGTTTGATAAGCAAATATGTTGGTAACAAGGTGGGTGGCATGATTGGTTGGTTGGGTATTTAAATGCAAATAAGCATAAATAATGTGACTAAGTATGATTTCATAGATCGTATATAGACTAGGTTGTCATAGATGAGGTAGGTGTTAAAATAAGGTTGGACTATAAGAATAGGTGATAGGGTAGCCAGGCCATAGCATTAGGCATAGTTGATATGGGTTACTCCTATAAACTCAAGTCTCTTAGGCAATGTCAATGTATTCACAAGAATCTGAGTAGGATGTGATCTTGAGAAGACAAAATGGTCAAAGGTGTCAAGATCATAGAGGGTCATGCTCTGAGACACCTAAATGGTTGGTGCACAAAAGTAGCGCTAGTTCATCAAGCATGGCAAGGTAATTAATGTGTTCAAAGTAATAAAGTCAAGGTTGTCACAAAAAGTGTGAATAGTAGGCCAAAATGACCAAGGTGATGCTATTTGGTTGGTTGGTTAGTGGAGAAGTATTTGTTCTCTAATGGGTTCATGTTTGTGATAAGGTGGTTATTTGGGAAAGTGTTGGTTGGGATGGCAAAACCCTATAGGGTAGACCATTGATGGTTAGGATCAACAGTCAACGATCACCTAGTGATCATCAATGGTCAAAAAAAAATCCTAAAAGGGCAATCGTAAAGGTCAAAAGTGGGTTTTATTTTCTTATTAGTAAATTGACCCATGACACTCTCCACACTTATCCTATGTGAAAATGATGATGATTTATTTTATGCCAACTAAGTGAGTTGGGTAATGTCTAATCGAGAGTTGACTGAGGAGGTGGAGGTTGGTCAAGATGAGCTGGAGTAGATTTGAGAGACAACTAAGATGTAGCAAGGTAGGGGTAGAGAGTAGGGTCATTCGATGGTGGTGGTTTTGAGGGGTCCACCATGACAGAGGATGTGCAATGAGGTAGGGGTACCTTGAATTTATGGCTTTTGTTGCAATTTTTAATTGTTTTGTTATGTGGCTAGGTTAGGTGTTGAAAATTGGGTGATTTTAGTTTTTGGTATGAAATTTGGTAGAGGGGTGGGATGAAATAGGTTGAGGTAGGTAAGGTAGGTGAGGGTTGTAGAGGTTTAGGTATAATTTAGGTGTTTTTTTATTTTTGTTAGGGTTGGTTGGGTTAGACCTAGGTTAAAGTCACGAGTAGTCACCACACAGTGACTGTCAACGATCACTATCAATCATTGTTGGTTGATAGGTGATTGTCAAATGGTCAATGTGTGGACTATCGATGGTCCACCACCAAACCGTTGGTGGTTGATGGTGGATCGGTGATGGTTTCACAAGGAACTATCATCAATCAACACTTGACCATCAATGATCATTACAAGGTGTGGGTTACAAGTTGAAGGTTTAAGTGAGGAATTATGTAAAAGAGGTATAGTAAGATAGGGTTATGGTTGAATTAGGAATGAGTTAAATGTGTGGGTAGGATGTTAGACAGGGTAAGGGTTGGGGTTGTGTAAAATAGGTATAGGTTAGTTAGGGTGAAAGAATAATTTGGTTTAAATAGGATTAGGTGAAGTGGAGGTGAAGTTAAGGTAGGGGTGAGGCTTAATAGGTAGAATATATAGTTAATGTTTGATGGGTAAGTTAAACTAAGGTATATGTCTAACTTTACAAGTGAGGGAGAAGTTATAGATGTGAGACCAAGTGCCTCAGCTCCTAGATGAGTTACATAGGGCTATGATAGACTAGGAGTGGGAGCATATGATTGCAGTGGGCCTAGGGGACATGAGGTATTATTAGCATTTGCCTAAAGATGTGACGATGTTGGTGGCCCTCATCGAGAGATGGGATTTGGATACCAATACTTTCTTGCTTCCTAATGGAGATATTACCATCCTATCAAAGGATATTCATTAGATTTTTCAGATATCAATACAAGGTGAACTGATATAGAATATTAATAGTGGGGATTAAGATGTGCATATGGATTAGTTGTTCAACATAGACTTTGTTCATGCTAGGTGGCACATGGTAGGTTTCCATTATGCACCTATGTATCAGATGGATATGGGAGGGAGATGGCTTGTCATGATGATGATAATATCCATTACCTACTATGCACTCCTAGATTTTAGTAGTGGTAGATTTTCCTTTTTATTGTTGGGTGTTCTTATTGACATGATGATTGACCAAATAGTGTTTGCTTGGGCCCTAGTTTTACTAGTTCATATCTACTAAGAGCTTTAGGGATATAGAGTACATAGGCATTATGGTATCAACATTGGATTTTTATTACACTATTGGGCATATGAGCACATCAAAGTGCTATGACTAGGGGATTGCCATGGCACACATGGACCCAGATGGCTTTCAGAGTTGGTTTTATAATGTGGAGAGTTGATTACACACTTTTATCACCAAGGGGAGCAGCACGAGACTTAGAGTGGTATAGGGATAGTTGGAGGCACTAGTGGATGGAGAGGTCACTTGGAAGCCATATACCAAATTTCCAACATGGGCGAGCTATGTTAGGTAGACCCTATCACTACAGAGCTATAAGTGGATTTATGGGAGGTGAAACCATGAGGTGGAACTCATCCCATTTGATAGGGTTAGAAGGTAGCTTGAGATTATTTAGGGTGTTCTTAGTGATTTCCTAAGGTACAAGAGAGAGGACATCAAGGCACCACTACCTTCGTCAGAGCTTGAGGAGATAGAGATTAATCATGAGGAGCTACCAATGGTCATAGATATTGATGATGCAAGGGTTACACTAGATTACCTTGTATGATTTTAGGCACATTATGCATAAGAAATGTTTGGGGGAGACAATGTATAAAAGGCTATTGATGTATACATGGTAGAAGGGGTGGGGATCAGATGGATATGGATGCCCCTAATAGGAAGGCACTTATTGCAGAGAGAGATCAGGTGAGGGCAAATCTAGCTGTAGCACAGGTAGATTTAGTAGCAGTAACCCTAGAGAGAGATATGGAACAAGGCCAAGTGGCCCCTCTGATGTAGGAGATGGATCAGGCTAGGGTGCAGCTAGCCTTGGTCACACAAGAGAAAGATTCTCTGAGACCAGTAGGAGGGAGGAAAATGACACCTATAGGACCATTCTTATGGAGAGGTATGTGGCCATGGTTGAGGAGCTCAGATAATATAAGGCATTAGTCTTTAGACAACTTCTAGGTAAGCACCAATATGGTGAGTACAAAACATTAGTTATTATGGGAGTTATCAGTGTGACATCAGTTCAATGGGCAGCATCTGTGGGTGCACAAACAGGGCCAAGAGATAGATAGGCTCTAGGGAGCAGTAGTACTCCTCCACCTTAGACTCCTGTGAGTCACCTATTTGGATGTATTACATGATTATGATACTGGCCTATGATATGATACAACAAGATGTACATTCCTTTGTGAGAGACATGGATATTTATGATGTATGATTTTGTATGATTATGAGCTTATTGATGTGATCGTGGTTATGGATGTGGCTTATGGTTTATGGTTATTAGATATTGATGATTTAATTTATGTTCAGGATGTGATGATCTTGTTTATGATAGGATTATGATGTTGTGATGTGATTATGATTTTATGGATATTGCTTATGGTTATGGATGATTTATTTTTGTTTATGATGTTATTGGACATGATGATGATGTCCTGATTAGCCCTTCTCTCATGAGTAGATGTATATTTTTTTAGAAATGAAGATGTTTTAAATTAAATGAATCTATGCTTCCTTATCTAGAATTGATGGATAACATATGTGGATGACTCATTTTCAAAAAGAAATGATGAAAGGGTTATAGATGTGAAAAATGGGTTTGATGTGATTGGTTAGAAGGGTGAAGTAATGTTTGATGTATGAGATGTTAATTCATTAAAAATGGTTTTATGATTGAAAACACTTAAACGAATAAGGTAAGAAGGCAATCACAAAATAAAACACATATTTATTATATAGATGTTTTTAATGAATTTCATTTGCTTAAATGAAGGTGAGTTAATATTAAAACACATAGAGTAAGTTTTGGATAACCAAACTAGAAGTGAGAAAAAAAAGATGAAACAATCAAAAAGCAATTGTCTTAATGAATGTATCAACAATTAATTTTGAGAAAACAAGGAGACATGATGCCTCTTCTTTGGCAAGGACCAAAACAAACTTAAATTATACCGGCTTATGAACATAAGCCCTTCATATACTTTGCATCAATGGTTGTCAATTGGTTAAAACGTCTCTTGATCACATAGTGTTAATAAGCTCAAAATCCCTTGTTTTATAGAGGGTATAAAGGGGAGGTGGATGATAAAGGAACCTTCATGTGTGATTAGTTTGCCTCTTTTGTAGGTTGCCAAAGAGTCAATATGAACAAATCTATGTCATAAGTGGTATAGACTGGTCGATGCAGGAAGTCTACTCATGAAAGTTGATTGTGGCTTCCAAATAATGGGTCTTCTGATATTTTGTTATGGCTTTTGGTAAAACTGATTGATGCAAAAAGCTTCCAAAAAATTTCTTGCTTTTGACAAATGAGTTTACCTAGCCATCCTCCAAGAGAGTGGTCTAAGCTTTTTGAGACTTGTTTTAGGCTTTGTAATAGTTGTCTTTTAATGGAGCATTCTAACTTAAATTGAGTAATTTTGATTGGTTTTGGTAGTTGTCCTTTAAAGGAGCAGTCTGTTAATGCTAGAGGTGACCCATATGATAGATGGTTGTTAATGGTTTTGATTTTGATGACATAGACTTGCTTATATAGGATAAAAGGCTTACCTTTATGAAGGCAAAACTAAAGCACAAGAAGGTTAAAAATAGTGGGTGAGAAGATTTGTTGAGAGACAATGACCATGGGATTCCCTCCTATTAGGGATAAAAAGTATACATGAGAATCATGCCATGGGTAAAGTTGTGGTACCCATGTTTAGGATTAAGGCTACAACTATGATGGAAAATCACATGATTTTTTGCATTAATCAGTAGTTCTCAAAGTGAGGTGATGAAGGTGAAAATCTCATAAAAAAAATATGAGCTTAAGTTAGGAAGTAGGTGAGTTTGATCTTAATTAACAAAAGAAAGGATGCAGATGTGAAGCATTGAGAGGCTCATATTCTAGTTTCCCCTCAAGAGAGGATAACCATTAAGCTCCTGATCCATACTTGTGTGTAATGATATAATGTCCAAGATAATTAAAAGTAAACATGCCTAGCTTACTTTTATCCATATTGGTTACATGTTGATTTTCCTTTAAGACGAGGTGTCCAATATTAAATTCTCATTCTCATAGGTTTTTGTTATAGGCACATTTTTTTCATTCTTGATAGACATGAAGATGGTTAAGCATGGCCAAATGATGCTCATCAAGTAGCTCAAGTTGGGCTAAATGTTCTTGATGATAATCACCCTTAGTAATGAAACGTTGTAGGGATATACGAAGAGAGGGAATTCAGACTTCAAGAGGCAAAACAACCTTTGCTCCAAAAATAAGAGAGAAAGGGGTAACACCCATAAGGGTTTGAATGCTAATACAATATGCCCATAAGGTGAAAGGGGTGTAAATTTCAATCCCAACTAGGTGTATTAACCATTTTAGTTAGCATTTTGTTAAGGGTTTTGTTATAAGCTTCAGCCTGCCCATTAGCTTGTGTACGATAAGGCAAGGAGAAACTTAACTTAATTCCAAACACATCACAAAGACCTTGGACTTTTTAATTATTGAAATATTTACCATTATCGGTGATTATCTTATGAGAAACACCGAAATGATAGATAATGTGATGGTTAATAAAATAAACAATATTTTTGGCTTTAATTGAAATGAGAGGAATAACCTTCACCCATTTGGTGAAATATCATATTGTAGTGATGATAGAATGATGTCACTATGAAGAATGGGGGTTACTTTCACCAATAAGATCTAGTCCCTATTGCAAGAAGGGCCATAAATCCTTGGATACTTGGAGGCTATGACTAGGTGTGTGATGTAAATTAGTGTGTTTTTAACATATAACACACTTCTTCACATAATCATAATAGTCCTAGTTAAGGGTGGGCAAATAATAGCCAAGGTGAAGGATACGTTTACCGATAGCTAGACCACTAAAATGTCCTCCATAAATCCCATCATGCATTTCATTGAGAGCATAAGAAATTTCATGAATACGTAGGTAATGAAAAAGGAGACCATCAAAGCCATGTTTTTAAATAATTCCCCCTAGTATGGCATAATGAGGTGTACTCTTTATAAACTCTCTTCAACCATTGCTAGAAAGATTGGAGGGAACAATACTTAGGTTGAGATAGTCAAAGATCTGCTTATACCAAAGGTTAGGTTGGGTCTCCTCCACACTAAAGACAAAAGGAGGGTTTGATTTAGTATAAGAAGGCTTGGTAAGATGATGGATAATGACAAATAGCTTAGATTTGGAAGGTGTGGATGGGATTTGGGAAGCAAGGGAATTCATTATGTCGACAAACTTGTTCATAGACTATGGAATGGTTTGGATAAGGTGATGTTCAAATCATGCCAAGAGTACATTGACTAATTATCTGTATTGTTGTAGAACATTAATCTTACATTGGTAAGAGCTATTTATTTGATTCGCCATGAGTTGGGAGTCACCAAAAATACTGATTATTTTGACTCCTAAAGCTAAAGCAGTTTGAAGACCTATCAATAGGGCTTTGTACTCAGCCATGTTATTAGTACAATTGAAATAAAGATTGAAAGATAAAGGGAGGGGTTCACCATTAAGGGGGATTAGAATGATACCAGCACCCCCACCACGTTGGCACTTTGATCCATTAAAGAACATGGTCATTTGATAGGTGATGTTCTCTTGAGAAAGAGTGAAGATGGACTCATCAGAAAACTCAAGAGGAGAAGGTTGGTTGTTTGTTAAAGGTGCTTGGCTAATTGGTCGATGATGACTTTCCCTTTTATTAACTTCTACTGGAGGAACTCAAGGTCAAACTCAAGTAATATCATGAGCCACTTAGCCATAAGTTGGTTTTGGTATGGCTTGGAGTGCATATACTTAAGTAGGTCAATGTTGGTTATGACATAGGCCTTGTGATTCAGAAGGTAGTGGCAAAGTTTGGAGGCCATGAAGACCAAGGTGAGGCAAAGTTTTTTAGTATGGGTGTACCGAGTCATGTACTCAATAAGCATTTGACTTATATAGTATACGGCTTTCTCTTTATGTTGCTCATCTCGATGTGTCAGCATTTCCCCTAAGGAGTGGTTGGTGGAAGAAATATAAAGGTAGAAAGGTTGATCCTCTTTGGGAGGAATGAGGATGGGTGGAGAAAGAAGGTGCTCTTTAAGTGAATCAAAGGCCTTTTGACAGTCCTTATTCTACTTAAAAGATACATCTTTTTCAGAAGGTGGTGGAAACGTTGGCATCTATCAAATAGCTAAGAGATAGAGTGATGAATGGATTGAAGCTTCCCTTGCAAACTATGGAGCTGCTTGAGGTGGGTCAAAGGAGGCATGTCAAGGATTTCTTTGATTTTGGTGGGATAGAATTTGATTCCTTGAAGAAAGACAATAAATCTAAGGAGCTTTCCTGACAAGACCCAAAAAATGCATTTCTTTGGGTTAAGGTGAACATGGTAATGGATGAGGTGCTTGAAAATAACCTTGAGAACTGATAAATGATCTTTACAACATTTAGATTTCTCAATAAGGTCATCTACATAATCATCTACAATTTTGTGGATAAGGTCATGGAAGATATAGGTCATGGCACATTAGTACGTTACACTAGCATGTTTCAAACCAAAAGGCATGACCCTATAGCAAAAGGTTACCATGGGATAATAAAAGCAATTTAATGTTGGTATTCAGAGGAAATCAAGATCTGATTATAGCTCAAAAAATCATCCATAAGAGATAAAATATTATGTTTGGTTGTAAGATCAACAAGTTGATCAATGCTTGGCAAAGGGAAGTCATCTTTTGTGCAAGCAAGGTTAAGATCATAGAACTCCACATAGATGCAAAGTCCCCCTATTGCTTTGATGACAAGGATGACATTTGAGACCCATTAGGGATAGTCAATGGTTGGATGAAATTCATGGATAGGAGGCGTTGAATCTCTTCTTTAACAAGAAGGGTTATGTGAAGGTGCATCCAATGAAGCTTCTACTTGATAGGTTTGGCATCATGGGTAGTAACGATATTATGGGTAGTGATGGAAGGGTTAATTCTTTGCATGTCACTATAATACCAAGTGAATGTTATGCTATGATCTTGTAGGAAGGAGGAAAAATCTTGAATCTCAGAGGAATCTAGAGATTGGTCAATTTTGACAATGTATAGGTTATCCTGAGTACCCAAGTTGACATCAATGGTGGATTCGTTCAACATAGTTAAAGTCTTAGGAGGGAGAAATTTATAGATAGAGGGATATTCTACACCAAGATAGGTGATAAGGTAATTGTCATTCTAACATCAAATGGTATTAATGGTAGAAGATTCATCTTCTACCATCTCAAGATGAGTCAAAGAAATGGTTACGATCTCCCCATCCTTTTGAAAAGTTAGAGGTCTAAGGATAATCATGTTGATGAAAATAAAAAGTCATAGGGAATGATATAAAAATCCTCATATTCTAATGGTGAAATGGTCAATAAGGATGGGACGTCCTCATCAATGACGGTAATGGGAGGTGAACTGGTTGGCTCTTTAGGTGGGGTAAATCCGAGACCAAATCTCTCACGAGGCTTTTGGGTCTTACATGGAAATAACTCATGTGGTCCATGCTCATAATGTCCTAGACCAAATCCCTTCCAAGAACACCTATGAAGGTATGTCTTGGCAAACTCTAGTTTATCCAGATAAGAGAAATCAAAGGTGAATGGTGTAGAGTAATTTTTACTCTACATCGTATTTAATTTATTTTTGATTCGAGCTCTCCAATTTTGGTTCCTGCACACCTTGAGCGAAGCCACAGAGTTTTGGAGCAGAGGATGGGTTCATTTTGCCTAAGTGTCAAAGCGTAGTGAAAGCTGCCAAGCGTCATCCTCAGAACATGATCCCTTTTTGCTTCTCTTATTCTTTTCATTTAATTTTGGCCTAAGCATTGGATTCAAGCAGAAGCGGCCACCTGTCGGCCTCTGAGAAATGAAGACGGACAGCTACCGACTTTTGAGGACCTCGTTGTAACTTCTAGAGAACCACGGAATTCACCACGTGTCAGCATCCGCATATCATAAGAGGCACTCGTGTTTTCTATTTTGAAAAAGACTTATACTGAGCTAAGCAATAGAAAGAGTGAAAAGTGCCATGTGGCAGTTGCGGAGGCCCTGAATTACCTTTTTGAAGAAGCAGCAGAAGCCACCATGTGTCGACTACCAAGAGCCTTTGTTTCAATGCCTGGGTCCAATGCTTTCCATTCAACGCATAAAGGCATCATTCATTTTGATAAGTATCAAAGTGCAGTGGAGGTTGCCAAGTGTCACCGTCTAGGTCCCTCTCTACTCCATCTCCAAAGAAAGCAGAAGGCACCACATCCCCCCAGCAGGAGAAGCGAAAGATGCCACGTATCTTCCCAGAAGCCTCAGAAGCCACCACGTGTTGACATCTGAGAGATCATCTTCGAGTTTCATTATAAAGAGCGTGGTGGGTCCTGGGTTTTATTTCAAAGGTAAATGGAAGCTGTCGAGTGTCATCATTCGGAGGAGCCTAACCTACATCCTGAATATTTCTACAAGCAGAGCTATAGAAGAAAGCGAAAAGTGCCAAGTGTCATTTTCTGGTGCTTTCTAAACAATAAGAAGATTTTTAGGAAATTGACTAAGTGTCCTCTCCCATTTCAACATAACAAAGTGTTCTGTGTATCTATTGCCAAAAGGTGAAATGGACGGAAAATCGGCTGGAGTTAATTCAAGTAGATGGAACAGTGCACTGGGTAGATTTTTGCGGAGCCTGCAAGCATTGAAGATGTCATTTGTTTGTCCCCTAATAGCAGAGGCAGAGTAGACAGTTGAGCAGCCAAACAGGTGATGGAATGAAGAATTTTAGGCATGAAGAGAGGTACTAGACAGGGATCGTCATGCCACAGTCAGGGCAGTTCTTGATAAGACCAGGATGCATCCAAGGCATTGAATGCGTCGTCTATTTCATCCCCTGTGAGTGAAGGGCAGAGTGGAATTGCATGGGAAAAAGAGTGATGTAAGGAGACATCCAAATCTATATAAGAAGAATTAACAATCATTCAAAGGGGGGGAGAATTTTCCATAGTTTTAGACTTTCAGAGTTTTGACCAATAATATCATTTGCTTTTGTTTCATTTTCTTGAGTTGAAAGGTTTATATGACTGTGTGTGTTTCTGTATCTTTTGTATGACTGGAAGATTCAATAAGAAAATTGAATACTATGCCCTTGTTGATGTTATCTGTGTCAATTACAAAGTAGTTTATGATGTAGATTTTCTAGTGTTGTGATTGGAAATGTTATTTGCTTTTGTCCCATTTTTTGGAGTCTGAAGTTCTACATAACTGTGTGTGACTTTTTCACCTCTTATGTGATTGGAGGATTCTATTAAGAAGATAGAACACTATGCCTTTGTTGACAATTCTTGTATCTTAGAAAAAGACTCCCCTGTTATGAGCCTATGTTTCTGTTATTCGAATCTTTTACATTGATCATGCACTTGTCTGCTCTTAAATGTAATAGAATCCTATAATAGTCACTCTGTGCTCATGTTAGGATTAGGATTACACTCAGGTGCATCGCCATAGTTAGGTTTTAATTCCTGCATTTTGCATTTTTGTTTAGTCTCCTATCCCTTTTCCCCAACACCATAAAATAGAAGAGACCAGCTTCTTTAAAACCTAGAGGTTGTTTCAAGTCGCATTGTCCCACAACTTGAAACTTCCCATTGTTGATTGGCTAGGATCTAGCGCAATTTTACGCCATCAACAAATGGTCGAGTAGAAGAGAAGGTAGAGGTGGTGGAAAGTGGTTGATCAAGTCCCCCATAGATAAGATTAGTTTAGAGATCAGGAGGCCCAAAAAGAATAATGGTTCCGATATTGGGATCATAACTAGGGTTCTAATCAAGGTTCCCATATTCTTGTGGAGTAGGGAAGACATCCAAGGTCAAGAGGTGATACTCTCCAAGTAAGAGACATTGGAATGTTGATTCCAAGGGGTCCTTCATGGGTATTTGGGTAGAAGGGATGGATGATCTAGTCAAGGCATAGTTGATGGAGGAGGTAGATTCATCTTTGACTAGTGAAGATTTGGTTGATAGAAGGAGGAGGACATGATTTATCCGATACGTCATGTTTCAAGATGTGAAAGGACTTGGGTCAGCTTGAATAGTAACTACTTGACCCTAGTGCTTGAATTTGATGCACCAATGTAGGGTAGATGGCACATAATTAATGGAATGGATGCAAGGGCATCCAAGCATAACATTGTATTGGAATTCGATTTCCACTATGTAGAATAACTTAGGAAGCATGCAAGGTCCTAGACTAATGTGGAGGATGATAGTTCCTAGAGTTTTTGTCATAGTGTCATTAAATAAATAGATCATTTTTGTGGTTTTTGACATAATGTTCTCTGGTAATTTCAGTTGGTCATATGTGTGGGAGGAGATAATGTTGATGTTAGATCCTCTATCAATCATAAACCTCTTTATGTGGGTCTAGTTAATGTATGCATTAATGAAAAGGGGAGGATCTGGATCATGGGGATGAATGGAGGGTATTTCTAAATCCTTAAAGGTAACAAGGATGGAAAGCTAGAGGAATTCAACAAAGGTTGTTAGAGGCTGTGGATCTTCTTGTTTAACCTCTATGGACTGCAAAGCCTCTATCATTGCCTAGTGGTGATGGGGAGAGGTATTGATTAGTTCATATAAAATCATCTTCACTGATGGTTGGTGAAGTTGCTTTAAAACTACTCTTTGGATTGATTCAGAAGGGTTGGATTGAGAGGTACCCAAGATAGGCACCTTGGGTTCGGGTGAAGGTGAGGGTGTTTGGGTTTGGTTGGGTGGTTAGGTGGTGGAATAAGGGTATGTCCACGAAATAGACACCTTTGCCTTCCCCTTATCCTTTTGTTGGGCTTCTGATTGTGTGACCACATGGATGGTATGGATTTGGGGAAGAGTTGGGTTAGAGGATTGCTTTGGTTCCTCCTCACTCTTAGATGAGAGTGTGGGAGTAGGTAAGTGTTTGGTGATTACTGTTGGTTCTTGGAGTGGTGGTGGGCTCATGGGAAGCTCTTCTAACAATAGGTCATCGTCAGCACATAGCTGATGGACTAAGAATTGGAGAGCTTTACAATTCTTCATATCATGTCCTAACGTTCTATGGTATGAGAAAATCATATTATCATTAAAATAGGATGGCTTAGGACTATAGGGTCAAATGGTTTGATAGGAGGCAAAGTCAAGCAAGAAGCTTGCAATAATCTTTGCATGATGGTTGAGTAAGACTCAAGCAAAGGTGATAAGGGTGGTGGGGTTTTGGCTTTGGCTTTTGGGTTGGAAGCCTTCTCAAGAGTAGGCTTCACAACAGGGGTTTTGGGTGGTGGAATATTCTTGGTGGGTAGTGTTTTGGAATTTAATGTCTTGGAGGTAGATGGTTTGGAAGTTAATGGCTTAGAGGTAAATGGTTTGAAGGTAAAAGGTTTAGAAATAACAAGCTTAGTAGTGGGTGGTTTGTAAATAGAAGGGTTAGAAGTAAAATATTTGGTAGTGGAGGATTTGGAGGTAGAAGGCATGGAAAGAATAGGTAAAGGTGTAGCTAAAAGAAGAGGTTGGTCTTAGGTTGTCTTTGGGAGACATGTCTTATTAATGGAAGGATGAGGTCCTAGGATGGAAGAAGGATGTGGTCCTAAAATGGAAGGCAAGGTAGAAATGGGTGGCAAGATTTTGGGTTTTGGGATCGTAGGTGGCTCCACTTTCTTGGTTGGATTAGCGTGGGGTTTTTTTGGTGGGCTAGATGGTGATAAATCCAACTTTAATGGAGGATGAGTAAGGCTCTGAGTAGGGAGGATGCCTAGGTTTTAGATGGGATTTGTTGGGATGGTAGAAGGTGATTAGATTACTTTGAGTGGATTTGGTTTGGTTGGTTCAACTATGGTTTGAGAGGTAGAGGTTCCTACAAGTTTGGTTGGGGTGATGGTGGGTTCACGAATGGAAGTGGAAGGTTGGGTTGATAATGGTATGGTTGAGGTTTCTCACTTGGTTGGATAGGGGAGCCCGAGATGGTGCCAAAATGTGGCATGATCCATGTTGGGTTGGGATAGGTAATTCAAGTTTTAAACCAATCTAGAAAAAGGCTTATGGGTTTGGTTCTTTCGATATGGTCTCAAAGGACAAACCCATGGGTTGAGAGAGGGGAGAAGTTACCTTATCCTTTTCCTCAATCAAATACTCCAATGTTTGGGAAGGTGATTCCTCGATGGGAGGGGTAAATGAGGTGACCTATTCCTTAAGAATGTTTTCCAAAGGAAGAATGGATTGCTCTATGATGGAAGAGAAAGGTATGGTGTTAATGGTTTCCTCTTTTGGTATGTCTTCCAAAGGAGAGGTTGGTAGATCCACTACCTCAATAAGTGGAGAAAGGGGAATAGTTGCTTCCTTTGTTTCAGTTTCGAAAGGAATAGAAGGTGACTCCACTAATTTAATAAGTGGAGGGGAAGAAGAAGTGGTTTGGGCCATGGTTTCCTCAACAATGAGTTCACTAAGAACCACATTAATAGTATGGACCTCATAGTTGTGAGAGGACTCTATTTTATTATTTTCACTGTTCACAGAAGGGGCATGGTTGGGAAAAGGTTGTTTGAATATGTCAAGTGACTGATTTGGGGGTGCATTGGGATTATCTAGCACAAGTTTCCCCATGTCAATCAACCCTTGGACAATGATTTTGAAGGTATTTCACCTACCCACATCATGTCCAATGACATGGTGGAAGGTACACAATTCATTCTCCTTATACCAACCAAGTGTAGGACGAGAGGAATTGAATTTTTGGGTGAGTGTACTTAGAGGAAGTTGTATGATGTTTGATTTCAACAACTTTTTAAATACTAAATCATATGACTCCCCTAGTGGAGTGTATTGCTTTTGATTGTTATGGTTTTGGTTTCAGGTATTTTGGTTGGAGGAATTAGAAGAGTTGGGTCGGTTAACAACCAAAGGAGGGGTAGTTTTAAGGACAACTGTATTCGTAGTTCCCTTAGTTTTGGTGTTAGTATTAGAGTGGTTGGTGGTTTTGGAGGAGGAAGTTTCATTTGACTTGAAATCAGAATTCTTGTTTCACAATTTTAGCTTCCCCTCATCAATGGCTCTATTCTCTAATTTTCATGCCATGGTGAAAGTCTCATCAAAGGTCTTAAAAGTATGAACCTGCAGAGTGGAGGAATTATGTTTGGCACAAGCTTGAGAGAAAAGATCAATCAGTTCGGGTTGGGGAAAAGAGAAAGAGAGTTGGTTTATCAAACCTCTCCAAAATGGGCCACAAAATCAGCAATTGACTCATCGTCAAATTGTCAAATGGAGTAGAGATTGGTAATGGAAACTTCCTTAGATATATTTATGGAAAAATGATCTAAGAAGGTTTGAGCTAATTGGGTAAAAGAAAAAAGGGAATGCTTGGTAATAGCATTATACAAATCTAATGATAGACTGAATAGGGACATGGTAAAGGTATGAATAAGGAGAGCATCATCATAAGCAATCGGATAGAAAGAGTGTCTAAATGATCTAAGATGTTGTTGAGGATCTTCCTTGCTCTAAAATTTTGAAAACTTAGGAAGTTCCCATTGAGGAGGATAAGGTTAGATTGGGACAGATGGATGAATTGGTTCGTTAAAAATTTGATTGTATGATAAGAAGTTATGGGCACCAGAGATATGTGACTCCAAATTGGTCATCTTGTCCATTAACATCTTAACTAGATATGTTTGTAGTTGTGCACCCCCATAGTTGTAGGGTAAATTTTGTTGGGTTTGGGTAGGTGCAATATGTGAATAGCTAGTGGAAGGTTATGAGGTTGCCACATATTGGTATGTGGACACAGGTGGTTGGGAGGATTCCATGTATGGGTAAGTGGATATAGGAGGTTGGGTAGAAGATGGAGCCATATACCCTTGTGGGTTAGGAATATAGCTTGGGTTGGGTGCAATAGACATTTGTTGGGGAATTGGCATGAGTTAGGTTGGAGGTATGTTTGGGTTGATAGGTTGAGGATGGGTGGTAACTTTGGTACTAATAGGTGGAAGGGTAGAAGGTATGGAAGCCACCAATCTTTGGAATGGAGTGGAGGTTGGTAGATTGGAGATAAGAGGAAGGGTGGAAAAACTAGTAGAGGGTATCCCAATGGTAAGTGGGGTATAGGTGCCCAAAGGTTGGGTTCCTCCTCTATTAGAAGGGTCATTGGTTGGGGTGGAAGGCATTTGGGTGTTGGTTGGTTGGGTGGGTTGGTTTTGGATGGTGATATTGGAGGGATTATTTGTATAATAAGCTTGAGTGACTAAGGGTTGGGTGGAAATGGTGGCAATAGAGGTGCTACTCATAAGATGGGATGACATACCATAGGGTGGATCACTAAGTGGAACTGAATTAGGGGTACAATGAGATATGGTGTTAAGGTAATGTTAGAAGGCTATGGGGTTGTTGTCCAAAAAGGTGGCCAAATCTATATCACCTTGAGCAACTATCTAAGGGATATTAGAACTTCCAAAAGGATGGGGAGAACCCTCTATATTTGATATATACTCCATATATGAAGAAGAGGAGGAAGATGGGTGGTTGGGGGTGTATTCTGATTTACTTGGTTTCTTAGTTGTTGTCTAGTGATAACCATGCAAGGAAGGGGAAAGATTGATACAAGCAATCTCACAACTCAAAAGAGAAGCAAATAGAATAAAAGATCTCAATGAAAATAATGCATACACTAAAGTGCATTAAGATCCTAGTGTTAGGTTGTGGAGCTAAAAGCTTCACTGTTATGCAAATGGAGGAGGTTGCTGAGCTGCAGAGCAATCGACGTCGACAGGCCAACTGACGTCAGTCATATCTAGTGTACAGAGCAACCGGCATCGGTCAGAGATCATCCAACGTCGGTCATCTCCAGATAGACAGGGACTAACATCAGTTGCCTATGCGGTTCTAGAACTGCTAGTTGACGAATAGTTAGTTTAACGAACTAGTTGTTTGCATGTAAAAGACTAATTTTAGTCTTGAGTCTACGTTTTTAAGTATTGTAATTAGAAGTCTAATTATTGTTTGCATGGGATCTATATAATAGACTCATAAGACTGTATTGTAATCAAAGACAGAGGAAGAGATCCTTCCAATTGTAAGATTTAGGTTTGTAAGTGTGCAAGGTCAGGTTGATCTGCAGGTGTTGCAAGATCAGGTTAGATCTACATGGTAAGTAAGATCATTTGATTTACAAGTTATTGAAAGTTCAAGGGAGATCTACTTGGAGTACTTTGAGTACTTGTGTACTGGCAGTATTGTTACTGACTGGTGGAGGTGAACAACAACTCTGTATTTGAGTTGTTTGTTGTGACCGTAATTGAGAGAGAGAACTCTTGAAGGAGAATTATTGGGAGCCCTAGAGGTGAGGAAAGAAGAGTGTGACTTCTTTATTGTAATTTATTTCTGGATGAGTTGAATACAAGATTGTATTGTCTCTCAAATTCTGTGTTGTTTCTGATTTCTAGTTACTTGTTACTTATGGTTAAATTCCATGTTTAGTTGCTTATACAAGGTAATCAATTGTGCTCCTAATCCTGACAAAGTGGTATCAGAGCGAGGTTACAGGGAGCATATTTGTGTTTGATTACAGGTCACTCTCAGAGGTTTCTGATTGAGTGGGAGTAAAGCAATGGTAGAAGAAAGTAAGTTAAGAAAGGAGAAATTCAATGGCAAGAATTATCAATTATAGAGGATGCAGATAGAAGATTATCTGTATCAGAAAGATCTATACTTACCGTTGGGTGGGGTTGCATGCAAGCCCATAGATATGAAAGATGAAGAATGGAAGGTTCTTGATTAGAAGGCTCTGGTATCTATAAGGTTGAGCCTGGCATCGTCTGTGATTTCCAGCTTATCACAAGCTAAGACAACGATAGAGTTAATAGAATCTTTAAGAAATTTATATGAAAAACCTTCAGCTTCGAATAAGGTATTTCTTATGAAGCAATTATTTAATTTTTAAATGTTGGAAGGTGGATCTGTACACAGTCATCTTAGTGATTTCCATGGTTTGGTAAATCAATTAGTTTCAGTCAATATTGTTTTTGATGATGAAATTAAGGCTCTCTTAATCTTATGCTCATTACCTGAAAGTTGGGATAGTTTGGTAATGATAGTTAGCAATACTGCGTCTGCTTCAAATATCTTAAAAGTTGATGACGTTGTTAGTGTAATCTTGAATGAAGAAATTTGCAAGAAAAGCACAGGTGAATCATCAGGGAAAGATTTAAGTGTTGAAAGTAGGAGAAGGCAAAAAAAGAAGATCGAGCAAGGGAAATCAAGGTCAAAGATAGGCAGGAGATCCAAATCTAGGTATGGCAGAGTAATCTGCTAGAATTATGGAAAGGCAGGGCATGTAAAGAAAGATTGCAGGTCGATTGAAGATCAGCATGAAGAAAATGAAGATGTAGATGTTGCAGATATTATTGCACAAGATGGTCTTGTATGTTCCTTAGATAAAGTGGAATCTTGGGTTTTAGATTTTGGTGCCTCTTTTCATGCAACTCCAAATAAAGCATCTTTTCATGATTATGTCCAAGGGGACTTTAGAGAGATTTATTTAAGGGATGGTAAGCCTTGTCAAATGGTTGGCAAAGAGAAAGTGCAGCTGAAATTATAGACGCGCAACACATGGGTATTGAAGGAGGTCATACATGTCCCAGTCTTGAAGCTAAACTTGATTTTTGTTGAAAAGTTGGGTGATGAGGGATGCACAGTAACTCTCACAGCAGACTCTTAGAAAGTTTCTAAGGGTGCACTTGTTTTAGAAAGAGGTAAGAAAGTAGGTACTCTTTATCTATCTACTTGTATTACTGATTCTTTTTCTAGTTTATCTACTTCAGCTGTAGATTCAAAGATGTGGCTTCGTAGGCTTGGTCACATGTATAAAAAGGGGATGCATGTTCTTGAGTCAAAGGGTAAGAGTTCATATTTGGAGAGCATAGACGAGATTTCTATAAGCAACAAAAGAAAGTGAAGTTTCTTGAAACTCATGCTACAAGAAAAGATCGGGTTTATGGCATAAAGAAGAAATTTAATGGTTTTGACAAGAACAGGAAAGCCTTGGTGTTCAAGAAAAAGATGATGGATAGATATCAGTCATAGGGGCTAAATAATTTTGAGTAAGACAGTTTGGACAGAGTTTTGATCCAAAGTAAGCTCGTAAGTAAAAAGTCATCACTCACAGGAAAACACAGTTATCAACGTCGATCAGGTGGAACCGATGTCGATCAAGTGGAACCGACGTCGATTAGGTGGAACCGATGTTGAACAGGGAAGTACCGATGTCGGTCATGTGCAGATCAGAGTCGATGGTGTCAAGCAGGTTGCGATCGATTTTGGTCAGGGAACTAGCGTTGGTGACTAGGTGGACACCGACGTCGGTCAGAGAACTAGCGTCAGTGATCAAGAGGGATTGACATCGGTCAGGTGCAAACCAAGGTCCACCAAAAAATAGATTTTGGGCAGATAACAAGCTGTCAAGGGGTCTCAAATATCCATGAGGAGGACTGGAAGTGTAAGTAAGCCTCAAATTTATTATTCCCCTTCTTTAGACTACTTGTTACTCACTGATGGTCAAAAACTAGGAAGTTTTAAAGAAGCAGAGCAGGTAGAATCCAGGAAACAGTGGGAGCATGGCATGAATGAGGAATTTGATTCCTTGAATGAGAACCAAATGAGAGATTTGGTAGAGTTTTCAGTCGAAGAGAAAGCACTGAAAGACGAATGGATTCTCAGGTTAAAGAAGAGAGAGAATGGACACGTGAGACGAAAGGCCAGGGTATATGGTCTTGAGCTGGCTGCATGACAATAGAGATTTGATAGGGGTATGACAAAGCATGGCTTTAGTCAATGTCAATGTAACCATTATGTTTCATTTACCATGTTGGATAATATTAGCTATATTATCCTGTTATTGTATGTAGTGTGTATGCTTGTTGCAAGGTCACACATGCAGGGAGTTGCTGAGCTAAAGGTAAAGTTAGTTCAGAGGTGTGTCATGAAGAATCTGGGAGCAGCAAGATTCTTTGGCATGAGTATTCTTAGAGAAAGAAAAGATCACAGGTTGATGTTGTCTCAGGATGATTGTGTGAATAAGGTAGTGGCAAGGTTCAAGATGCAGAATGCAGAACCTGTTTGCACACCTATGGATAGATAGTTCACAGAATAGTTTCCCAATTCACATGATGAGGTTAAGTACATGTGTACTAGACCTGATGTTGCCCAAGCAATGGGTGTTGTCAGTGAGTTCATGGCTAATCTAGGAAAGAAGCACTAGAAAGTAGTTCAGTGGATTCTCAGGTATCTGAGAGGGACCAACAACAGGTATACATGCGATGCAAGGTCAAGCACTTCTCTACATGGGTATGTAGAATCGGATGTGGCAGGGGACTTGGATGATAGGCGTAGCACCACAAGATGTGTGGTGGTTGGTCTTCAAGATTGAACTTGAAGAGGGATACAAGCTAAGAAACAAATTAGATGGTGTACAGGTCCAAGTGCAGTTGTTTATCTCCAAGTGGGAGATTTTTAGGTTGTAGAGATAAAAGCTTCACTGTTATGCAAATGGAAGAGGTTGCTAAGTTGCAAAGCAATCGACGTCGATAGGCCAACCGACATCGGTCATATCTAGTGTACAGAGCAATCGGCATCGGTCAGAGATTGGTCGACGTCGGTCATCTCTAGACAAACAGGGACCGACGTCAATCGCCTGTGTGGTTCTAGAACTGCTAGTTGACGAACAGTTAGTTTAATGAACTGGTTTTTTACATGTAAAAGACTAATTTTAGTCTTGAGTCTATGTTTCTAATTATTGTAATTAGAAGTCTAATTATTGTTTGCATGGGATCTATATAATAGACTTATGGGGCTGTATTGTAATCAAGGACAAGAAAGAGATCTTTTCAATTGTAAGATCTAGGTTTGTAAGTGTGCAAGGCCAGGTTGATCTGCAGGTGTTGCAAGATCAGGTTAGATCTACATGGTAATTAAGATCATTTGATTTGCAAGTTATTGTAAGTTCAAGGGATATCTACTTGGAGTACTTTGAGTCCTTGTGTACTGGCAGTATTGTTACTGCATGGTGGAGGTGAACAACAACTCTGTATTTGAGTTGTTTGTTGTGACCGTAATTGAGAGAGAGAACTCTTGAAGGAGAATTACTGGGATCTCTAGAGGTGTGGGAAGAAGAATGTGACTTCTTTATTGTAATTTCTTTCTGGATGAGTTGAATACAAGATTGTATTGTCTCTCAAATTTTGTGTTGTTTCTGATTTTTAGTTACTTGTTACTTCTGGTTAAATTTTGTGTTTAGTTGTTTATACAAGGTAATAAATTGTGCTCCTAATCCTGACACCTAGGATACTTTATTATCTTTTTTTGGGCTTATGCCTCAATTTTAAAGAAGTTATGAATATCAAATTTGGGCTTGTAGAGCAGGTACTAGAAGGAGATGTTTAAGGATGGTTTGAGGTAGTTAAAAGGCTCTCAATATTTGTACTAGAACTTAGTACATGGCTTGATATTAGGGCCTTCCCCCTCACTTCACACTATATAATGATAAGGGTGTCGAGTGCTTAGTCAGAAAATATCGAGTTGCTAGAAATTATAATTAGCCAACGTATTGAATTGGTTCTCTCCTTGGTGGTGAAATCTAAGTAGGATAGCTGAAAAAAGGTGACCACTAGGTGATGAAATCCCAATTGAGCCTTATTTAAATGTTTTTATGTTTAATTGAGTATGTGGTTTGGTCTTATATGTGTGATAAGAAGTGAGACTATGATTAATTCACTTGATTAAATTAAGTTATGTGACCTAATCAATACAAGCAAATAATGGATGCAAAGTTAGTTTTAATTCAAAGGAAAGTTTTAGTATCCTTTCAAATGAATACAAAATAACTAATATGCACCTATATGAGAGATGATGATGCAAATCTTAAGCCTAGGATGAATATTTTCTATTTTTAGAAGTGAAAGCAAAACAAGACAATTTTTACTTTTTTCTAAGAAAGCAAAAGAAACTAGAACTTGTGTTTTGCAAGGAAAAAAAGGAAATAAGAAATGTTTAAATATTAGAAAATAATGCAATGAATGGCTATTCTCTAATGAAACTAAATATCTTATAACTAAGAACCCAAGAAAAATCTCAAAGATCCCACCAGACGTTCCAGAATGTTTCACTAAAATTTTGCTTATTTTCTGTAGAAAGGAAGTCCTAAAACTTGAAAGAGGAGTGAGGTTAATAGAACCTAAGATGTTGTGCACACGTGAATCCAGATGATTTTGGATACTCCTCTTCTCTGGGGAGGATGACCTGCAAATAAAAAAACAATCTAGGAAATGGTGGATTAGTGAGATAGTAGGGTGGATTGCCTAGCGTGAGCTAGATCTAAGAAGCACAAGCTTCCTTGGAGGTTGTCAATCCACACTTTTGAAAAATTTAAATTATAATAAACTGAAAATAGGTGCTTGCATAAAATAATAGAAGGTATTGAAATCAAATACAAGAAATGCTAGAAAATAAACAAGTGATTTTGACTGAATACTAATGTTAAATTACTCAAACTTGATTTAGAAAATAAGTTAAGAGTTTTGTGATAAAATAGAAACTCAAAAAATGGAATTTGGGCATGGTCAGATAGGTCAAATCAACTTGTTATTGTAAAAATGGACACATAGTGATCATCAGTAGTCTAGGTATGACCATCGACAATTAGGTGACTATCGACAGTTAAGGAACTCCATCGACAGTTAGGGTCAATCATCTGTGGTTACTGTGAGATCTAGTTTGAGAAAATAAATCTATTGAGGAGAGTTACAGAGAGGTTTTGGGTGTGGTCTTTAGGTTGAATGTTAGTTGTAAGATAGGAAATGATACTCAGAGGTATCTGGTTTAGGGATTGGGGTGTTCAAGTGAGTGATAATGGTTTGTGGGTAATCTTTGGGTAGGAGGTGAAATGTCTGGAGTTGTAGAAATTCAACACAAGAAAGTGAGGTGAAAGATAAATAAAGGTGAAAGACACAAGAAATGAAACAAATAAAGCTAATTAATAAATCTTGATAAAAAATATAGATACTTAGTTTTTGGATTTGCTTGGGAGTTAGAACCTCTTGCACCTACCTGATTGATCTTGATGATGATTTTAACCTTCTCTTCATCTCTTAATATAAAGGAAAGGGAGGTTCAAATCAAAGAGTTTAACAAACAGTCCAATCATGCATTGATCATGCAAAAAACAAACTAAATTTAGACAGTGGGTAATCAATGAGTGAGTTGCAATCAAATTGTTGTTTATTTCTTTGATCATGCAAGAGTTCAAGTAATTGTCGATGGTTAGGGTCAACCATCAGCAGTCGATGGTCAACCATCAGTGGTTAGAGAGGCATAGTCAAAATGGCTAAGGTTAGTCATTTTCACTTATGTTTAGTGGTTGAGAAGTTAGGAAATGGTTCCAGGCAACTAAAGGGGGTCATGGGGTGCTTTAATGACTAGAAACGCATTGCACAATTTTTTAGCGTCTACACTATCGTTAATGGACTCTCAATTTTTTCCTTTCTTCTGATTTGATATGACTTTGTATAAATAAAATGTTTTAGCACAAGTAATACACTTAGGTCAACTTTAAGAATCATAATAGGTTAACATTAAATCACATGATGAATGGCAAAGGGAAAAAGAACCCAAAATATTGTTTAGGGTAGACTCATCAGGCCTACGAGTTTGACCAAGGGAGTCTCATACGATCTACAAGTTTGACGAGGGATGAATTAGGGGGCTAATATTAAGGTAAAACATGTAAATTTTGATATTCAACTTAGAAGGGTTATGGATAGATTCTAATAAGTGTTAAACATGATTTTGAGATTGAAGGACCAACATGAAGATCAATAGGGGTATGGATAAGTCCTAAAAATGGGAAATTAAGCATAAATAAATCAACTATGATAAATTATGGAAAAAACACTAAGGAAAATGGTCTTGTGTCAAATTTAGGTGTCTACACTTATTCTATGAAGTAATTCTCACTTTGTCATGATTGAGCTTCTAATCTTGTTGATGCCTAAATATGTACCACAGATGCCCAAAGTGTTTAGAAACACTTCTCATTTTAGAATTCAAAAATTTCAGTGCATAAGTTGTAGGTTGTGATAATTCTGTTATATGTTGGTAGAAAGAGGCATAACAAGTGATTGTTTCATAATATTTATATTAGTTGGTGGTTGGGAGCCATCATGACCAAAGAATAGATCTATGCAAAGTATGCAGTAATTATGCAAAGAATAATGAATTATGATCAAGAACTAAATTAAAAATTAATTTAGAATGGATATTTATAATGATAAGTTAAACTAAGGTGATCTAGGTAAAAAAAATCAAAAAGAAGGGTAGAGTAGAAAGAAATATTGTCGATCATCATTCCAAACATCATGATAAAGTTTAGATTTCATCCAAGCATGCACTTAAAACCAATATATGATACAAAACAGCTTGAGCCCAAATCTTACCATACATTAGGGAAACTCTTAAAGAAGGTGGAAATAATGCAAATAAGAATCAATTTCACTTTAAAGATTCTACCCTGCAAGCAAACAACATTGGCCCAAATGTAAGAAGAGTAAATGAAATGAAATGAAACTAAAGACTTTTAGTCAACTTAGCATTGACACAAGTTAATAGCTCTGTAATTAAAGGTGAACATCAAGAATTCATAAGAACCATTCAAATTTGAAAATCAAAACAAGTAAATGAGAAATAGCAAACACACAGACAAAAATCGGACAATCTTTTTAGAATTCTTTGATTGTATTGCTTACAATAAGTTTACAAAGTAATTTTGGCTCTAAAACTCCCCCTCTCGCTTTTACAAAATGAAAATACTATTTTTTTTATAGAATGACAAGGCAGCATACTAATCAGCCATGTTAATAATAAATGTACAAAAGCAAAGACAATTATCCTTTTTACAAAGTTTATAGAATACACTAGAGTTTTTCAAAAATCTGATCGCCAGACCAATGTGATAAGAAACTAGCACATGACTTTAAAAAATATTCCATTTTCAAAATATTAAAAAAATTGCTACAAAATAGAATAGTTCTAGCTAACTGGTGGGTCCTATGTTGATGAAGTACCTTGTTGTTGTTGAAAAATACTCATGGTTGTATTTGCATTGAGTCATTACATATTTTTGTTTTTACTTCAGCGCGAACATTTATTAAAAATTAATTTAAAAATTGGTCTTCATTTAGCAATTTGCATTAATGAAAATCTTACAGGTTGCATAGCCTTGCCACTAAACTGCAAGTATCCTCCATTTGAAATCCGTCGGCTCTATTTGCATTCTTTCAATAGTGACAGAGTATGGAAAAATAACAAAAAATGCTTTGGAGGGAAACTTTACACTCTTGAATCTTTTGGTGTGTTTCATTGTGTGAGCTAAAACTTAGGGCAAATGGTCTTGGCACAACGGTAAACAAACCTATTTGACCATTTCTCTTGAAATTATAGTGCTTGCGAGATATGGCCTCTTCAACATGCTCACTAGGCTCAATTTGGACCCTACAAAATCGGCTATGGAAAAACAATGGAAAATATGTTAGAGGGAAATTTTCTATGCTTTTATCTTATGATGAGTTGTCTTACATGAGCTCAAACTTAGCACAAATGTTCATTGTGAAAATGTGAACAAACTCATTTGAACATTTCCTTTGAAGTTGTAATGCATGAGAGATATGGCCTCATGAAAATGCCTACTCGACTCTGTTTGAGCTCTCTGAAAATGGCTAAGTATGAAAAAAATAGTGAAATGTGGTTGAGATGCCAACTTTTTATGTCCATAACTTTTGATGCACTTTATCACATGAGCTAAAACTTATCACAAATGTTCCTTGTGCAAATGTGAACAAATCCATTTGACCATTTCCTCTAAACTTGTAGCGTGTGAGAGATATGGCCTCATGAAAATTCTTATTTGGCTCTATTTGAGCTCTCTAAAAATGGCTAAGTATGAAAAAACAATGAAATGTGGTCGAAAGACCAACTTTGCATGCCCATAACTTTTGATGCACTTTCTCGCATGAGCTCAAACTTAGCGCAAATGTTCCTTATGCAAATGTGAACAAACTCATTTGACCATTTCCTCTGAAGTTGCAGTGTGTGAGAGATATGGCCTCATAAAAATGCTTAATCGACTCTGTTTAAGCTATCTTAAAATGGCTAAGTATGAAAACAAATAGTAAAATGTGATCGAGAGGCCAAATTTGCATGCCCATAACTTTTGATATGTGTTTTCACATGATATCAAACTTAGCGTAAATGTTCCTTCTGCAAATGTGAACAAACCCATTTGCCCATTTCCTCTGAAGTTGAGGTGCTTGAGAGATATGGCCTTGTAAAAATGCCTACTCCACTCTATTTGAGCTCTCTGAAAATGGATTAGGAAAAATAGTGAAATATGATCGAGAGGCCAACTTTGCATGCCCATAATTTTTGATACAGTTTCTTGTATGAGCTCAAACTTACCACAAAAGTTCCTTGTGCAAATGTGAACAAACCCATTTAACCATTTCTTCTAAAGTTACAGTTGTAAGAGATATGGCCTCATGAAAATGCCTACTTGGCTCTGTTTGCACTCCCATTTAATGTCTACATGATCGTATTTGACGTCTTGCAGACTGTCAAATTTAAGCTCATGTGTTTTTTCGAATAGGCTTAAATTTGATGTCTACGTGATCGTCATATTTTTTTTGGGCTTAAATTGGAAGTCGGCATGATTGTATTTGACATCCCGCAGACCGTCAAATTTAGGCTCGTGATTTTTGATATGGGATTAATTTTGACATCCTTGCGACCATCACATGACGTCTACACGACTATCAAGGTCAAAAATGACTATGAAAAATTAACTGAATTTCCTTGAAAAACCAACTTTAGATGCCCATAACTTTTGATGCACTATCTCATGTGAGCTAAAACTTGACACAAATGTTCTTTGTATGAGAGTTAACAAACCCATTTGACCATTTGTCCTGAATTTGAAGAGCGTGAGAGATATGGCTTGTTGAATATGCTCACTTGACTCTGTTTGCACCATGAAAAATTGACTATGAGAAAAACTGCGAAATTTCGTTGAGAGGCAAACTTTGCATCTCTATAAATTTTGATGCACTATCTCATGTGAGTTGAAACTTGGTGCAAATGTTCTTTGTATGAGGTTTAAAAAATTTATTTGACCATTTGTTCTGAAGTTGAATCGCATGATAGATATGGTCTATTCAATATGCTTACTAGGCTTTGCACCTAGAAAACACATTCAAAAATGCTTTGGAGGAAAAATTTGCATCTCCATAACTTTTGATGTGTTATCTTGCGTGAATTTAAACTTAGCAAAAATGTTCTTTGTACGAAGGTTAACAAATCCATTTCACCATTTCTCTTGGAGTTGAATCACATGAGAGATATGGCTTGTTGAATATGCTCACTTAGCTCTCTTTGCACCTTGAAAATTTAACAATGGAAAAAATTATGAAATTTGGCTGAGAGGCCAACTTTGCATCTCGATAACTTTTGATGCATTATCTCGCATGAGCTGAAACTTGGTAAAAATATTCTTTGTATGAGGGTTAACAAACCCATTTGACCATTTGTCCTGAAGTTGAAGTGCATAAGAGATATGGCCCATTCGATATGCTCATTAGGCTCTGTTTGCACTTGAAAAACACAGTCAAAAATGCTTTGGAGGAAAATTTTGAATCTTTATAACTTTTGACATGCTATCTCGCGTGAATTGAAACTAAGCAAAAATATTCTTTGTATGAGGATTAACAAACCCATTTGACCATTTCTTTTGAAACATCCACATGTGTGAAATATGACTCTAGCAAACTATCTATTCAGATGTTTTGCCATCAGATCAGAATGTTCAGATGGACACAATGAGCAACCAGTTGAATACCATGCACTTCCATACTTACTACAAGCACTCTTGGCACCCCATAGAGTCTCTACACCCTATTTATGGCCTTTGTAAATTGACAAATGACACCTTAAGCGAACTCATTTAACTTAACTTTCTACAGACCAAAGGCTAATAAAAGACCAAATTATAATTAAATCATGAATTTCAGACACATCTCATTCAAGAAAGGCCTCATCAAACCTATAATCTGAACATGAATAACAAATGCTAACAAGCATAGACATGGTCAAACCATAACCATGAACCAATAAGTCAACCAGACTATGGTGTGGATGAGCTTCAAATATAAAAAATGTGCAAACATGCTAGTGACACTCTAATCAAATAAATTTTTAATTTTAAGGTACAAATTTGCACAAGTTGACACAAGGGTCCCCATTTTTCAGAAATGAGAGGATGTTGACCTCAAGAAGTCTTAAGGCCATTTTTATTGCCTCATCCAACCATAGAGACTCTTTGATAGCGAGCCAATATAGACACAAATCACTACTCTCTTTATTTCTCATTTAATGGTTTTTATAACTTTCACACTAAGGCTTTAAATCTTTGATCATACTCTTTTACTGACTCTCCATCCTTTTATACACTAAATATTTTGTCTTACTCACGCTCTTTATTGAAAAATTTAGAAAGTAAAAATATCTTTTAAAGGTGGTCTAAATGTTATCCTAGGTTATTGAGTGGTTTGGGTTGACTTTCATATACTATTAAATTTTATCTTCCCATAATGTTTCTATAAAGTCAAAAACTTTTACCTAGGGATAGATTATCCCATGGCTTCTCCATTATGAATCTAATATGAACAAATGTTCCTACACATATTTTATGTCTTTTCCAGACATTAGAATATTCATCTTTTTATGTGCCATCTTTGGTTTATTTTATGATGTACTTCCTCTACTCTTAGTACTACTCCGATGACTACTGATAATTTCCACTATTATATAATTCTTATTGTTATCTTTCTTTTGCTTTACCAAAGGATGTCTCATTCCATTATCTCTTTGTTTCTCTTCTTCACAATAAACCCCTCCTAATACTTATTCCAAGCTTCCTAAAATATCTCTTCTCTCAATATCTTTGTGTACTTTTTATAACTACTCAATACTTATTCTTATATACGTATCTCCTCACTCCTTCGTCGTTGCTCTCTATGATTGTCAATCAACATGGGGGATGGTGTTTTTTCCAAGGGGTTCATCTCCTCATGGTATCTTTTATTTGGGGGTTTGAAATGCAACATATTTTTTTATCTCCTTTTCTTATCCTTCTCTATCATTATATTTTACATATACTTCTTTCTCTTTTTATTCATCACTAACTACATTTACCTTCTTATCTTCTAAATAAATAGTTTATTCCCCTTTTTCTATATCCTATATATTTACTTCTACGCCATCTTCTCTATATTCCTCCACATTTTCTTCTACATTATCTTCTTTGTTATTTTTATCATTGTCTTTTATATGCTCTTCTACTTTATCTTCTACTTTTATAATATTCTCTCCTTTATTTCATCTATTTCTTGTTCTCAATTATCATCTATACTCTCATCTTCTTCTCCTCTCTCTTTGATCCTTAAGGAGCCAAATTGTTTTTCCCCTTCGTCTTCCACTCCCAAAGTTTTAACAACCTCCTTATGTCCTAATATTACCACCATTTCTTTCAAGTATTTTCTCATCTCTCTCATTACACTTTTTTTCTACGAATTAACTTCTTCTATGACACTTTCTTCTAATTCATTTTATTCCCTTCATCCTTGAGTGTTATATGTTGGAGACATCAATGTAATTGTTTGTTTTTATTCCATATGATTCTTTGTATGTAGCTTGGTTAGGTATGAAATTTTTTCTTGGTTAATTGCTTCATTATGTTCACAGTGTTTTCACCCATTTATGTTTTTGGATTATTTTCCATTTTTCTCAAAGTATTTTTTCTAACTATTTCTTCTCTCTCTCCTTTGTTTCTCTTTCCTTTCTTCCATATTAATTCTCTCTTATTCTAATATTTTATTCTCTTCTTATTATCTCATTACTTTTCTTACTCTAATTTTCTCTCTCTTTGAGTCTCTTTTACTAATCTCTTTTTTTTCATTTTATGCCTCTACATCTTCTTGTATTTAACTCCCCCCACCTTTTCCCCTAGCTCCCAACTGTCAAATTATATTTATCCATTAGTGGCATCATTTCATAATCCACTCGCTTTCCTCATGCCATCCCTTAGGCTCTTAGGTGCCTCCCTAAAGTCACTGTTATTTCATGTCATTCCCTTCTCCATAATGAGCATGCATATGAGAGTTGGGACTCTTTCCAAAAATCTCAAGCCTCTAGCTCCTTCTAAGAACTTGACCTCCTTTTTGTCAAAGCTAGTCCAACCTTGGATGACCCAAATTATAATAAATAAACATAAGGTTATTTCAGAGTGGTGTTCAATTGCCCTCTTCCAAGGTTCGTCTATTGTCTAAAATTTTTGGATTTTCTTTATTGAACACTCAATAGTTTTTCTAGCTAGTATATGATTAATTTAGTTTCTAATGCTTATTTTAGAATCCAATGCCAAAGTAGTTTTGGGAATGTGCACCAAAACTCTTCATCTTGTGCTAGGAGGAAAATACCTCTTACTAGTGAATATGTTTCTCTAGTTTGCTTAGCTTTAGTCTTAAATAAATTAATAAAATTCTCCCACCAGTTTTTTATCTTCGTAAGTGGTGGCTTCTACAAGTACAAAGGATACACCCCTCTAGACCTTTTTTTATCAAATATTCAAATGAAGCCACAAATGTTGCCATAAATAAGGTACTATTGGATCAAGTGACCTTAACTAGAGCTAATGTTACACAAAGGGGAATAATAAAATGAACTTCAATAGATTAATATTTGTTACTTAAAAAATCAAAAGAAGTGGAATCTATATTTGATAAACTTAACATAGAGCATATTATTTATGTTGGGAAATACGGAAGCACAATTGATTACCATATACAAGCAACTAACATGCGAAAATAACCAGAAGTAACAAGTAACTAGAATTCAGAAATAACACAGAATATGAGAGACAATACACAACTTGTATTAATACTCATCCAGAAAAGAATACAATAAAGAAGATGCCACTTCTTCTTCACACCTCTCAGAGGCTTCCCACACCTCAAGTGTACAGTAATTCTTTCCTCAAAGCTCTCTCTTACGATCCCAACACACAACTCAAACACAGAGTTGGTGTTCACCTCCAACCAGTCAGTATCCACTACTGCTAGTACACCAGTGCTCCACGCACTCCACAAGTGCTCCACGCACTCCAAGTACATAATCGTACTTCAAGTAGATCTCCCAAGAACTGCAACAACCTGCAACCCAAATGATTTTACTTATGGAAGGAACTGCCTTGCCTTCCTCTCTTGCTCTAGACTGAGTACACACCATACTCCAAGTAGATCCCACCTGATCCTGCTCCCTGTTGTGTTGCTGTCCTCCCTGATCTTGCTGCCACCTACAGATCAACCTGATTCTGTACACCTGCAAACCTCAGACCTTGCACACACATACACCTACAGATCAATGATCTTACTTACCATGCATATCTCCTAACGTAGCCATGCACACCTGCTGACAAAGATCATACATACATGAAGAACCCTTCTGATTCTCCAAATCAGCACCCACACTTGGCACTGTGGCACTAGGAGGAACACGCCATGCTCTCTTCACACACAGAAGGAGCTAATATTTGCTCTCTTACTCTCTAGCACAAATTACAATACATCCCATGAGTCTCTTAAATAGATCTCATGCAAACAATAATTAGACACTTAATTACAATAATTAGATCCGTAGCTCGAGACTATAATTAGTCCTCAACATGCAAACACTTGGTTCGTTAACTAATTATCTGTGAACTGGCAGTTCTGAACCGCACAGGCGATCAATGTCGGTCCCTATCTGCTTGGAAGTGATCGACGTCGGCTGACTTCTGACCGACGTCGGTTGCTCTTCTGTCTGCACCCTATCGACGTCAGTTGGCCTGACTGATGTCAGTGTCTGTGACACTCAGCAACCTCCTCCCCTGTTTGCATCAGTAAAACTTTTAGCTCCACAACCTAACAATCTCCCACTTGGAGATAAACAGCTGCACTGTACCTATACCTGTACCTCATCTAATCTGTTTCCTTGCTTGTATCCCCTTCAAGCTCAACTCTGAAGACCACCCACCACACAACCTATGGTGCACCTCCTGTCATCTGAGTACCCTGCCACATCCGAACCTATAAACCCATGTAGTGAAGCCCTGACCCTGCATAACATGAATCCTTGTTGCTGGTCCCTCTCAAATACCTAAGAACCCACTTCTTCAAATTGGCTCCTAACTCTCTGACAACACCTACTGCTTGGGCAAACTCAGGTCTATACCAGACCTCATATGATTTCGGACACTGAACTGTCCAGCCTTTGGTGTGCTCCAGTTCTCCATCCTGCGTATTGAACCTCGCCAACACCTGATTCACATCAGCTCCCACTGGAGACAAAATCAACCTGTGATCTTTCATGCCTCTCATGTCAAAGAATTTTTCAGCTCCAAATTCTTCATGACATGCCACTGAACTAACTTTACCCTTAGCTCAGCAAAACCTTGTATGTACAAACCTGCTAGCTAGCATACCATCCACATATAGTAACAGGATAATGTCACGACCATCATCCACCTAGTAAGACAAACACAATGGTTACACTGACACTAACTAAAGTCATGTTTTGTCATCCACCTGTCAAAACCTGTACCACTGTCTTGCAACTTCTTCAAGACCATATGATCTGGCCTTCCGTTTCACGTGTCCATTCTCTCTATTCTTTAACTAAGGTATCCATTCATCTCAGTGCTTTCATATCGGCTGGCAACCCTACCAAATCTCCCATTTGGTCCTGCATCCTGTTCATGACATGCTCTCACTGTTTCATGGATCCTTCCTGCTCTGTAGTCAACAACTAGTATAAAGAAGAGGAACAACGAATTTGAGGCTTACTTACACTTTCAGTCCTCTTCATGGGCATTTGAGACTCCTTGACAGCTTGCTATCTGTCCAAAATCCATCTCAGTGACCGACCTCGACCACTACACAGTCTGCATCCGACTGACGTCAATTCCATGCGACTACCCAGGTCATCGACGTCGATTATCCTATCGACGTCAGTCTTCACCTGCCCGACACCACCGACTTCTCTGGTCTGCACATGACCAATGTTGGCACCTGTCTGTTCGATGTCGGTTATCTTTGACCGATGCTGGTACCTGTGTATGCCTGTGAGTGATGACTTTTACCTGCGAGCTCTTTTGAATTAAAACCCATGTCCAAACTGCCCTGCTCAGAAGTATCCAGCCCCATCCACTGGTCTCTATCCGTCATCTCCTCTAAAAACACCAAGGCTTTTCAGTTCTTAAGTTTATCAAATACATCAGTCTTCTTTTTCCTGCAATAAACACAATCCTTTCTTGTAGCAACCCAATACTCACAGAAATCTCGGTCTATGCTCTCCGAAGCTAAACTCTTACCATCTGACTTGAGAACATCCATTCCCTTCTCACTTATGTGGCCAAGCCTATAAAGCTACACTTGTGTAACAGAAGTAGAATCAATAATATAAGTAAGTACATAAAGAGTACCTGCTTTCTTACCACATGCTAATCCAAGTGCATTCGCTGTGAGAGTTCTTGTGTATCTCTCATCACCCAACTTTTTTGAAGCAATTAGCCACATTTTCAAGACTAGAACCTTCATGACCTTCTTCAACACCCATGTGTTGGCCGCCTGCAATTTCAGCAACACTTCTCCTTTGCCAATACTATGACAAGGCTCACCAACCCCTATACTTGGGGCTACATGGAAAGAGGCAACAGAATCTATTAACCAAGATTTAACTTTATCCAAGAAATATCTCAGAGCATTCTGTGCAACAACACCTGCAACATCTGATTCTTCAGTTCCTTCATGCTGATCTGCTATCAACCAACAATATTTCTTTACCTGCTATTTCTTTCTATAACATCGTAAGTGACCATTCGTGCTATTCAGTTTCTCCATTCGTAGCTTACTTTCTTCTGTCGTTGCTATACTCCCACTCAATCAGAAACCCCTGAGAGTGACCTGTAACCAAATACAAAACCTGCTCTCTGCAACCTTAGCTCTGATACCACTTGTTGGAAAATAGGGAAGCATAATTGATTACCATATACAAGCAACTAACATGCGAAAATAACTAGAAGTAACAAGTAACTAGAATTCAAAAATAACACAGAATATGAGAGACAATACACAACTTGTATTAATACTCATCCATAAAAGAATATAATAAAAAAGATGCCGCTTCTTCTTCACACTTCTCAGAGGCTTCCCACACTTCAAGTGTACAATAATTCTTTCCTCAAAGCTCTCTCTCTTACGGTCCCAACACACAACTCAAACACAGAGTTGGTGTTCACCTCTAACCAGTCAGTATCCACTACTACCAATACACCAGTGCTCCACGCACTCCACAAGTGCTCTACACTCCAAGTACGTACTTCAAGTAGATCTCTCAAGAACTTGCAACAACCTGCAACCTAAATGATCTTACTTATGGAAGGAACTGCCTTGCCTTCCTCTCTTGCTCTATACCGAGTACACACCGTACTCCAAGTAGATCCCACCTGATCTTGCTCTCTGTTGTGTTGCTGTCCTCCATGATCTTGCTGCCACCTACAGATCAACCTGGTTCTACACACCTACAAACTTAGACCTTGCACACACATACACCTGCAGATCAATGATCTTACTTACCATGCAGATCTCCTAACGTAGCCATGCACACCTGCTGACAAAGATCATACATACATGAAGAACCCTTCTGATTCTCCAAACCAGCGCCCACACTTGGCACTGTGGCACTAGGAGGAACACACCATGCTCTCTTCACACACAGAAGGAGCTAATATTTGCTCTCTTACTCTCTAGCACAAATTACAATACAGCCCATGAGTCTCTTAAATAGATCTCATGCAAACAATAATTAGACACCTAATTACAATAATTGGATCCGCAGCTCGAGACTATAATTAACCCTCAACATGCAAACACCCAGTTCGTTAACTAACTATCCGTGAACTGGCAGTTCTGAACCGCACAGGCGACTGACGTCGGTCCCTGTATGCTTAAAGGTGACCGACGCCGGCCGACTTCTGATCGACGTCAGTTGCTCTTCTGTCTGCACCCTGTCAACATCGGTTGACCTGACTGACGCCGGTGTCTGTGACACTTAGCAACCTCCTCCGTTGTTTGCATCAGTGAAGCTTTTAGCTCCACAACCTAACAATTTCTTATTATAACTTGTCTTTATTTATATAAATCTTCATTACAATGAAAACATACTCTTTATATCCATACTATTATCTCTCACTTTACAGTATACTCTTTACCATATCGCACTCCTTAATCAACTCTATACTCTTTGCACATACATTTCACTCTTGTCTCGTATGCACACATTGCATATTATAATGTTGTAGTATAAATACAAACTTGATACCTTACCACATCCAAAGGCATGTCTTTAGGACATGCCTCATCTTCAAACAAGTGTCCATGTTTTGTCATGAAGCACCATATAATGTCACACGTGTCAAAGATATAGTTTCTTTGCTTTGTCCATCCATCACCATTGCTCATTATATGGCATGATTATAACATTTGTGGTATAAAAGAATGCTTTGATCACTTGATAACAAAACTTTCCAACATGTTCCTTGGGTTTAAAACTCCTTTTTTCTTTGGCATAATGTGGAACATTTCCTTTCTCCTTTTCAGGCTTCTCTTTCATTTATTTTCTCCACTATATTTCAATTACTAGGCATCTCGTGCTTATATCTACATCACATTTGCTTATGTATTCCCATCTCATCATGCAAATATTGTCTTAGTATATTTATTATCATGTTTATTGTGATCTTGTGTCTGATTTATTATATTCCCGACATGCTTATGTTCATGTTCTCCTTATGTTTCTAATGTGATTATTTCAATATGTACTTGATGTTCTTATATGTTTGTTATATTGTGTATCATTTTCAATGTGCCTATGCCATTATGTGATTATCCCCCTGACTTCCTTATATGTGTAATATGATTGTAATTGATCTAATTACAAGTCTTACTTATTTAAACATTTGGTGTATCATGTTTGAAGTACCTAAATGTGCTTATGAGCTTGATGTAACTTTCATGTGCCTAATTTGTTTTGCATGTGTATGATGTGCCTTGTCATATGGCTAATGTTTCTCATTGTGCCTAATGTGCTTTTTATGTGTTTTTTCACGTGTTTAATGTGTCTCCTCGTGCTTGAGATGCCTTCAATATTCCTAATCATGTTTGCATGCCTAATGTGATTTCAATACTTGATGTAAAATTTATATTCATATTCACATGTTTTCCATTGGTTGAACTGTTTTGAATATGCCTTCCATATGTTTGATGTGTTTTCTAGTCCTGACGTGTCTTGCATATTCATTTCCATCTCTAAAGTGTTTTCTATGTGTGTTATGATACATCTGACATGCCTTCTATGTCTCACAAATCATGTTTACCTTATGTGTTTAGTGTGTTTTGACTTATTATCTTGATACACATGGTGTTGTTATGTTTCCATGATCATTATCATGCATTCATAGTATTTGCACCTCCATTATGTGACCATGGTCCATATCCTGAACATACTTGGGGCATCTATTGGGGTTGAACCCCCACTATTCGTGATATCCATTGTTAAATTTTGCAGACTATTAGCTTAGTGCTACTATTTTTCATATTTTGTGTTGGCATGTTACCATTTCACAAATATCTTGTGGCAAGGTGGCGTTGTATATCCAAAGTACATATTTTCTAAAAATTATATCCTTGCATGTTATGTTGCTAGATGATAGCATTTGCTATATTTTAATGTTATTTGCAATCTCTTTCTTTTGAGATATGCACTTCATAAATTCACCCAACATCACAAAAATGGGGCATATATCATACAATAGATTTCTAATTGGTATGCTCCACTTGAAAATATGAAGACCCATGGGGCCTTTTGTTACATATGGAGGCCAAAGGGGCATGTGATTAAGTAGATTCAGTATTAGAGAAGTGGGGGCCCTTCACTAAACGAATATGGGTTCCAACTTCATTTCCAAATCTTCATTTACTAGTATTTTAGATTCATTTGGATGTGGAGGCCCATTCCTAGATGGCATCTAGGGTTTCAACCTCACTCCACCTATTTCCTCCTTGATCGTATGATAAACCCATGTGACTTCCATTGCATATTGAGGCCAAAAAGGTATCTTGTTAGAGTTATATTTTTCACATTCAACATTTATTATTTTTTAACTCATCCATATTTGTACATGAAAGTAGTTTTGAGCTTGTTCTGAGACCCTTTATTTCCATTTCTGGAGATTTAGGACAATAATATCCTTGTTATGTTCTGCTTTGAAGTGCATGCCTACACCACCTCTTTTGTGGTAATGGACTCACCTCAAAGAGGGAAAATATGCAGTATCCTAGCATGCCCCCATGGCCTTTATTTTATGTTAATTTGTGTCATTTTTACATGTTTTTCATGTATAGCTAATTTTGTCATTTGTACATTTGTTAACTTTTGAGGCCTCAAATCCCATTTTTGCATCCTCGACCTTTTTTACCCCTTGTCCCATTATTGGGACCATAAACTACACGAATGACAATCTACCTAAATTGAATAATTATTTTCACACCCATGTTTCACCAATTGGCACTTTTGGCAAATATTTTAAATTTTTCTTTTGTTACACACTTTACTTATTTTCAACATCTTTGTTTTCCACCAAGGGACCTGATAAATCAAAAGCATCAGATTAAGCACGTGCCCTCAATCTACTTTGTTTTCCTTGACACTCTAGGGAATAAAATAATTAGGTATTGTAGATACACATGAGTTGTAGCACGAGATCTGAGGGCAAGAAAATAAAGGGCAAAACCATGCAAACAAAACCTAAAAAACAAATTTCAGTTTTTGACACTTCATTTGGATTAAAGGTTTGCTCCAAACATCCTTCTAGAGTGAAGTGTACAATCCAAAAAATAATATTCAATCACCTTTAAATTTATAGATTACACTCGTCTTAAGCTCGAGTTACACATTTTCATATTCATATTTTATTGATGCGTTCAACAATGTTATACACATATATATGTCATTTGTATTCCTCTATATTTAACTTATTTGTGTTCTATTTATTAATTAAGTATTATTTTTCCATTGTACACATATTGTGATGCTTTCATAAGTGAAAGACATATGTTTAAATTTCACTATGTAATAAGGCGACTCATTCTTGATGAGGTGTCCAACAATGTCTTTTATAAGTGTTACATTTGATTGTCCACACACACACACACACACACATATTCTTGATGAGGTGTTGTAAAAATGATTAGTCTCCAACAATGTCTTTTACAAAAGTTAGTGTTGCAAAAATGATTAGTCTCCAACAATGCCTTCTACAAAAGTTACATTTGATTGTTAACTCGTGTGTGTATATATATATATATATATTATATGGGTTATGGAGTAATAGTAATTGGATGCTTTTGTAAGTGAAAGACCCAAGTTTAAATCTCACTCCGTAATAAAAATGACTTATTCTTGATGAACTCCCTCTCAATGGGGCACCACAATAACATGATTAAATAGTCCCTAATAATGTCTTCAACAAGGGTTAGATTTGGCAATCAACCATGTTCATTAAGTAAATAAATTATATGCATGTTATGGTGTAGTGATAATTGAGTGTTTTTGTAAGTAAAAGATCCAAGTTTAAATCTCACATGTATTAAGACGACTCATTTTTGATGGTCTCCATCTTAATAAAGAGTAATAAGACAAATCATTCTTGATGAACTCCCTCTTAATAAAAATTCCTAATGACATAATTATATAATTAAATAATCTCCAATAATATTTAAAACAAGAGTTGAATTTGACAATTAACCCTACTCATCAAAAATAATTATGATGATCATTTATTCAACATTACCCTCAAAAAGAGCTTTAAAAGTTCGTCTTTAAAGAAAGAAAGATCCATAATATTTTACGGTTAAAAAGTTTAAATACAATCCCCAATTACCCTGAGTAAAAATATATAAATATAAATAAATAAAAAGCTTTCGTGCAGATTAAACTCTACTTCAAGGTCGGCTAGTAACCGTTACGAAACTTTCCTCTTCAAATACTTATATGGATGGTAGATTCAACACAATTACTTCCTCCCTACAAATCCTTATAAAATCAGAAGACGAATAAATCAAATCCAAGCAAAAGCTGCTGATTAGAATTTCCGAAGCAATCAGGAGTAGCATCAAGGATAACAGGAAAGGCGAAAGGCTCCCTCAAAATTCTAATGAAAACCCCCCCGAACTCGTTCTTAGTAAGCTTGAATGAAAGGACCCACATCACAAATCCAAGTGTTTGCTACAACAGAGCAAGGATCAATCACAAGCCGAGGATGATAACGAGTAATCAAAATAGCATCGCAATTAAGAGATCCAATTTCTGCATTTGGTGTGGACATTGTCAGTCGAATAGGAGTGGGGTTTTGTAATTTGGGGTCTTTTAACTTTTTCCCTGGGGTTTGATCTGTTATTGTCTACTGTTATATCTGGTGGTTTCCCAATTGAAAACACCGGCCAGCTGATTTTGATACTCTAATCAAAGCAATTTCATTTTAACGCCTTACCATTTGAGGGAAATATCTGGGATTGTAAATTCTGATTTTAGGTGTGAGAAAGATATAAACGAATTTGGAATCACTCTTGTAGATCTGGAACAGACTACAAAAGATGGGGATTGACAGGTTATCAGTGAAAATGGATTGCGAAAACATCACTTCTATCCTTTATCGAGGAGATAATTGCTTGGGAGAAATGTCCATTCATCCTCAGTACAAAGATGCCTCTGTGATGGGCATGATTGGTAAGGAGATTCATATCTCCCATTTTTCCTTACCAAGCAAGAGGTGTCAACCACTAGTTGTGCTACATTCGATTGCTTCAAATGGGGTCTATTTGAAAATGGGACCAAAGGAACAACAGGCCCATCATGATCACTCAAACCTAAATTCTCTATATAATGCATGCCTACAACAGGCAAAGACTGCCATTGTACCACTTGGAGGAAATAAGCTGCATTTAGTAGCCATGTCATCTGGAGATAGGCAGGATCAGGTGCCATGCTTTTGGGGATTTATTGTAGCTGCAGGGCTCTATACTTCTTGTCTTCAAATGTTGAACCTTAAGAGCTTAGCCATTGTATTTGATTTAGACGAAACACTTATTCTTTCCAATACAAAGCGTTCTTTCAAAGATCGTATTGAGGCTCTTGAACGGCAGATTTCAGGAGAGGTTGATCCTAAGCGTGTGGCTGCAATGTCAGCCGAGATAAGGAGATATCAAGATGACCAGAAGGTTTTAAATCAGTTTGTTGAGACTGACCATATTTATGACAAAAGAAAGTTGATGAAGGCTCAGTCTGAGAGTGTTCCTGCTCCATCTGAAAACCAGCAACCCCTTGTACGTCCAGTTATAAGATTGTGTGAACAGAATATTATTTTGACACGCATTGATCCCAATAATCGAGATACTAGTGTCTTTGTTAGGATGCGCCCAGCTTGGAAAGAATTAAGAAACTATCTAACCACTAATGGGTGAAAGCGGTTTGAGGTTTTTGTATGTACAATGTCAGAAAAAGATTATGCTTTGGAGATGTGGAGGCTTCTTGATCCTGAGTCAAGCTTGATCAGTCCTAAGGAGCTCCATGATCGTGTTGTTTGCGTTAAGCCATGTTTCAGAAAGTCTTTACTAAATGTCTTTAGAAACGGAATTTGTCATCCCCAGATGGCAATGGTAATTGATGACCGATTGAACATATGGGAGGATAACGATCAATCACAAGTGTTTGTTGTTCCAGCTTTTGCACCATACTATGCTCCAATGGCAGAGACAAGTAATCTTGATCCAATATTGCGCATTGCTAAAAATGTTGTTTGCAGTGTCAGAGGTGGTTTTTATAAATATTTTGATAAGCACTTCTTAAAAAGAATGGCTGGTGTATTCTATGAGACTGACGTGAGAAAGCTACCGGATGTATTTGATGTCAGCAAGTACATGGTAGCGGAGAAGAAAGCAGCTGTAAATGGCAATACCAATTTACCTGTCCCATATGACATGGTAAACTGTGAGGTTGATGAGAATTTGAATCTCCAAGATCTGAATTTACTTTTGAAGACCGACCCTGCCTGTGTTCTCAAGGACAATCAAGAACCAAAGTCATGTATGCAAGCTCTACAGAAACCACAAGAAAATTTCACCGCTCCATCTAGTGCTTCTAACCAATTGTGTGTGAACAGGTTTACAAAGAATGTTAATCATGAAAATGATCAAAATCAGTCATCTAGAGGAACCGAAAGATCTACATCAGCAAAGGCAACGATTGTCAAGCAGGGAACGAATAATAGAAAAGGATCTTATAATCCTGTTGATGCACTCAAAGAACCGTGCACAAAGGAGGATCTTAATTGTCATCTTCAAAGCCAACCTTCAAATGGAGCTATAAATGTCATTGATTCCCACGTACAAGGGGAAATAGCAGGCAAAATCTTTGGGAAAAGTAGTGATCCAACTTGTGAGGCAGCTAAGCAGCAGGATGCAGAAAAGGCTCTTAAAAATCATAACACAAATTTATTCAATCGACGGTCCCAAAAGAGATTGAATCCTACAAGGATGGCATCAGGTCAGCCAAATAAAAGGGATAAGAAATAAAACTTACACAATTTGCACCCTTCTATGGAACTAAGAAGGCAGTTGTAAAAGTTTATTACTCACATGAAATATAAACTTTGATTTTTGTCATTATATACTTATTTTACCATTGACTTCGTTATATAAAGTAGCTTAATTTTTTAGAAAAATAGAGTTCCAACATCACCACATATGCCCTGGAGTTATGAGCTCGAGGCTGGGTCAAGCTCTGTTGATAACTTAATGCTAATTAAAACAAGTATATCTTAATTGCAATATGTATGATATGATGAACAAAAAGTTTTCTAAGAATCAAGAATAAAGGCTGCAATACAGCTATAGTTCCTGCCTGTCCTTTTAGTAATAATATTGGGTTACTGTTCACTTTTTCAACTTTGCATTTGTACTCTGTTTTTAAAAATGGAAATATAACTGCCCTCTAGGCATTCGGCAAAGTGACCGAGATAGGCATTCTGCAGGGAGGCCAAGGGCATTTATGCACTTAACCTTGAGGAAAATTACATTGGGTTTCTATTTACGCTTAAATTCGATTTTAATTTGTACACTATGTTTTAAATGGATATATAACTATTGTTTAACGCGACCAATATATCAATGTATAACAAAAACATATTTCTTCAAATGCTTATAATGAAGCATTGAGATTGTTAAATACTAGGTCTGTTACTAATAAATGAAATAAGCCACAAAATTTTAGATACTCGAGCAAATTTGAATGATCAGAAATTCCTGCAAATCTTTAAATATCGAACAAGTTCTACATTAAAAGATATAATGCTACACAACACAAAAAACAGAATAAAGAATTTCAACATTAAATGATTGTATATACAGATGAATTTTGATTCACATTGTATATGCAGAAAGATGGAGATGGTAAAATACACCTGAAACAACAAAAACTTGCTTGAGGAAGGTTATAGCTATGAGGAGGAGACGGGCTTCTAATGTGAGAGAGATCTTGGGTAAATTTAGCCATATTGTTGACATGTTGTTGGGCCTTAGGAGAGCCAAGCGGGGAATGTGAAGGAAGGAGGCTACAATGGAAACCTGTTGCATCAACATTAGGATTGTAAGGAGTGAAGATTTGAGTGGAAAAACATTCTGCAGGTTATGTATACTTGTTCCAATGTTTGGGAGCAGCAAAAGCCCAAGTCTTGTGATTTGTCCCTCCACATTTGCAATTACAAAAGACTATCTTTTTATAGCAAGAATCTCCAAAAGAATAGTACGATGCTGCCATGAATGCTACTGTTGTATCAGAGGCCACTTGATTGGTTGAGGGGAGTAAATATATCAAGTTTCCAGGGCTGATTGCAGATTTGAACAAGGTGACAACAATTAATATTGAAAGATTTAAAGACACTCCTAAATCTGCCTTTCGAGTTAAAGCTTTCATTAGAAGAACAAACAGGGAGATTTCAGGAGGAGGTGAGACGTGATTCCTGATGAGTTTTGGATGTTCATGGTGAATCCATCTGAAGAACCAAAGTTTCTTCGATCTGAGGACAGGACAAAGCCGTTTTTGGGGAGGAGATCCCATTTTTTTTAAGAACGGTGTGTGCATGATAAGAAGTGTCTGGGAGTCACAGAGGAAGAGAAATAGTGTTTCATGATGCTTGTAGGCTGTGGAACGTAAAACAATCAAGAAAACTAGCGATCAGATGGTTTCCTCCATGTGAAGAGCCGTTTGGGCAAAAAAAAGACAGATTTTTGGAGCAGTGTGCAGGTTGGGGAGTTTGGAAGAGAACCGATCAAGGAAAATGGAAAAACAATCCAATTTGAGCCATTTGCGGCCATTTTTTCCCAGTTACAGAGTGTTGAATCTGGTGGGTTTCTCAGAAAAGTAACCATATATTCTTGGTGGGTTTTTCGTCTAGTTGAAGAATCCACCTTTTGTGTTTACCCAATAATTCGTTTTGGACAGATTTTAGGGCTTTTGGGGCTAAAAAATGAGTTGCTTCTTTCCTGTTTTGACAAAAACGTGCAACTCTTTGAGAAGACTGGTTGGTAGTTGGGACAACATTCCCCTTTGCCATGATTTGGATCATATAAGTTTCAGTTACTTGCTGTATTAGAATTTCATTTGTGTTGAGCTGATCTACAGCAAGTCGATCTTGTAGAGTGTTAAGATGGTTTGAAACAAAAAATGTTCCGTTGGATGTGTGTATACCATAATAGCTGGGTTGTAATTAGAAGGATTGTGGTTCCAATTCTTGCAGCAGTTGTGTGTGATCAGAGAATTGAGGTGCATGGGAGTGCTCTGTAGTATGAATAAAAACAGAGGTATTAAATTTGTTTTATGGTAAAGCATAAAATCCAGATCATAGACCTTGGTATACATGGGACTCTTGAACAATTCTGATTGGTTAGTGCTTGGAAAATCTCTTTGCCAATTGTGTGTGAGACATAGATTCAGGGATTAAGCTGCAAAGCTAAGTTGGTCCTTCATTGAACCGCCACCTTGATGGATCACTTTATATAAAATGCTCCTCACTTCACTAGCGTCATATAGGTGCATCTTAGTGATCTGCGGAACTTGTTTTTCAAGTGGCTTCATGTGAATTACAAGAGAAGTAATATAGTCAATAATACCTCTATCATATAATCATCTATCCCAAAAAAACATCCTTATGAAACAGTTATTCAGAAACTCGTTTGCTTTTATCTTTTTATTTTGTTCAAGTCTTCTCAAGTTTCAATGTACATCATCATGTAAATTGTGTAAAAAATTACAACAATCCATATGATTGAGAGACGAGGATGGTTGGAAAGTAATGAGAGATGGATCGATGAATTAGAGATATAAGAAAACATGGTTTTTACATAATAAAGTTTTCAAAGAAACATGAGTGTTGTGGAGGGGAAGGTTGGCACCCCCCTCCGTAGGACAAATTTCCTTGGCTGGCTCTTGCCATTTCACCTGTCAGACAATCTGAATCTGAAAACAAGCAACAGAATGATGGTTGGGATCCCTTACTGGTTGATGAGGATCCCCCTGCTCAAGGGGGATGGGGAGGAAATTCATAGAATTCTCCGCCTCCTCTACCTGCCGCCATGTTTGTTGTTGTGGCTTAATGAGCTCCTTGTTGTTTGTGCTTTTGTTTACCCTTAATAGTTTTTGTGCACTTGAGTTAGTTTAACTTTGGTTTGTGTGGCCTTGGGTTGGCCTTTTTGTAATTTTGTACTCTTCCTGAGGCTTGTTTAGCTAGGTGTGGCTTTGCTTTTGGGGTGTGACTTTTCCACCTGTCTGTTTTGTATGACTAGCGTGGTATTATATATTGTTATATTAATAAAAGTGCACTTTTCAATCAAAAAAGAAACTTGAGTGTTTGACTAGGACATACACTTGAAGACTGGACGAAATCTTCAGAAGATTCATCGACATTTCTATAGCTTTGGAAATATTCAGAGACAAAGATATAGACACAAAAACAGTAGATGCTCTGGTAATTGGTACATCAGCACACTCCATACCACAACTGTTTGCTTGGAATGATGTTGAAGTGAGAACTTCAATTGACTTCAAATGAATCTCTACCTGCACTGACTTTTCTTCTTCTTTTATTTATTCTTACTCTAAGCTCTGAAGAAGAGCAGATGCAGGAAGAATTAAAATTCTTCATGTGTTATGATCATGCAATTGAAAAGAGAAAAGACCAATATTTGAATTATGAGTCTACTGAGAATACAGGAAGAATACCTGACATTATCATTCCACACAGCTTGTTTCCTTAGTTGCACTTGCATTGATAATCCATATTTTGCTGAGTAGATTTATTGATCTTTGAATTGGGTCCTGTTAGTTGGAGAAGCTATTTCATTAAATTTATAATGGTGGATAATCAATATTAATCAGTTTTGTATATAGTTTTATACTGCCAAGATGTTTGAAGCAGATTCTCCCTCAGAGCTTTTCGTGATTTATTGGCTTTTGTTTGACTTCCTTTGGTTTCGCTGCTATGCTATAGTCAGTATTAGGATTATAATATTTGATTTATATCAACTCAAATTCTAGTATTGAAAAGTTAATTAAGGAGTGCATAATGGACAAAATCTTCAAGTTGATTCTGCGATGTTTATTTGTGGTAGTGATGACATTTTCAGTTTGGCGTTGTGGAATTTGATGTCATTGGTACTTTTCACAGGTCATCTAGATTCTAAAAGATGCAGCAATTGAAGTCGATGCAATCTCTACCTAATGAGCAGCCTCTTCTATACTTTTTCACTTCCAAAATACAATATTTTCCTTGTTTTATAATATCCGTATGAAATTACTAGTCCTTACTGCTTGCCATGAACTCGTCTGCATGAATGAGTAAGAATGATGCTTTTCTATGTCAATATGCCAGTACAGGATGTGTACTTTATCCCTGGCATAGACAGTTTAATCCCATATGTTGTTGCAGTTCCCACTGCATTATGCACCCCACCTTTGAGAGTTTTCTATTTGCTACTTTTTAAGCATAGATCTGAACGGATGGGATGCCATGATGTCTGTGGTATGTTGTTGTACAATAGTCATCGACGGCTCTGTATTTTTTACAAATAAATATGATGTATGCCTGTGAGTGGTGGCTTGCGGACTCTAATAGCCTATTTTAAACATAGGGTGCTATCATTATAGAAATACCCCTTGTTATTCTAATTTCTTTTGGGATCCAAGTTCAGCCTTAGAGCAAAGGCAAACTTGGTCCTGCCCTACCTATTCTGCAAAATATCAATTATTATTGTTATTAGCCCATTACCAGGAACCTGAGAGACCTTTTCAATTTGATCTATGCTTGTTCAAACTGGGTATTTGGACCGGTATGATTTCTGACAGCTCTTCAAATTGCAATCCTGTTGTTTATCACCTTAATTGGAATCGAGAGGCCACACTTCTGCAGTAGCTGTTGCCACCATTATCACATTCCTGTGGTTATAATCTTCTTTTTTCTAGTCCAGTAATTTTCCTACATTTCTACCTATGTATTCTTACCAAATTTTACTACTACACTTTGATCTGGAGAGAGTTTTTGAAGAAGACAATGGGAGATATGTGAGGGTTTCCGTGTGCAATAGGGCTCTTCAGCTGTTTTGTTTAGACCAGGTATGGCTCGCCTCTCATAAGCAATGGATGGGATAATGCTCTTGTCATGTCTATCAACGCCAATGGCCTTCTTCTTGAGTGCTGCTGCTGCACCATGTCTCTTTTTGGCACCACATAAATCCAATGTATCATATCTACATTATTTTGGTCTTCTTGTATTCGTTTATTTGATTCAACTAATTGAACTTGAAAGCAATCTTTTAACATTCAAATAGAATGAATGACATAGCAGTGGAGAATGGGTAAGTAACTTCATGAGGATTCATTACAGTCATCATTTATTATTATAAGTAGAAATTATAGCAGGTCTTTAATATTATTACCCCTACTGATATATGTTTTGTTACATAGAGAGTGGTAATTCAAACCAAGACTGTAGAGTGGATGTCTGATGCAGTCAAGTTATGGGTTTCCAATTAAAGAACGCCTTAAACTTGCATCCACACTAAAGTCTTTGCAGCATTCAGTAACACACCATGGGTTCAATAGTGCAGTTAGTTAATTACATAAGGCGTTCATCTATTTCTGATCACACTAACATACACAGGAGCTTCTTTTCTAATTCTTGCTTAATCTGATATAACTAAAACTCACTGTACATTCTACAGAATAAAGACCCAATCACAGTTCAATTCTGAAGATGAGAATTTCAGTATCCATGTTCCACTTTAACAATCTGCTCTACATGAAATCTGGTTATTGGACTTTCAACAGCAGATATAACGCACAAAATATCAAGCATTAGTTACAACCAAAACTGCCAAGATGGTTCAAATTGACACTATGTATAAAAATGCCCTTCATGAAGTAGAATGGTTCTGAATTCATTTGCAAATCATAAATTGTTGGGTAAAAAATGCCTTTTGCTCCTTCAATGGGGTTAAAAACCATCACAAATCAATCATTAGTTTTCCCTGAAACTGCCCACATCTCTCCAATGGATATTTTGCCTACAAATGGCCTGAATTTGCAGAATTTCGGCCTCCTCAAAGTCTACAGCAGCAGCCTCCTCCTCCAAAAGTGACGATGGATCCTTTTCGTATGTGTCAAAGAACCTAGGTGGTTTTTGGCTAGCATATGTTTGAAATTATCATCGACTAAGGCATGGTCTTCACCATCGGGAACAGTTTGCTTCATTTCAGCTTGTAGAACAACCTCCATCAATGAAACGATTAATTCATCCATGAGATTAGGATGCAAACCCATAGAGGTTGTCTGGGCTCCTATTGTTAATGTGAGATTGGAACCATGGAGTTGAAATAAAGGATAAAGTGAAACTTTTTATGTAAATAAGAGACCTGACATTTTTAGAAAGCAAACTTTCAGCTGTTGCTGGAGAGAGGGGAGTGAAAGTTTCCCCCACCAACTTAGGGACTTTTTGTCAACATGGCACCTTGCATAATCTTTTTCTTGAGATTTAACGTAGGAGCATCTGGGTAGTCAAGCAATCTCGCATCACACAAAACGAGATCTTCTATGTTTGTGTGTTTTCAACAGTCGAAGACAACATACATGGACTCACTCACAGTTCAACAAGCTCCCAGAAGGAAGATGAAGCAGTTTCAGGTCATGAGACAAAGTGTTCTCTTTCTCATGACAAAACCACTCGCTAATGCAAGTTTGTGTTAACCAAAGTAATTTCATAACCACCACTCTGCAAGAAGCAGTAGTTTTGCCTGCAGTAGTTGCACATGCCCAGTAATAGATTAGAAACATTCAAGTGTCAATTTTGAGAAGTTTAAATATTCACAGGATCCGAATGGTCACTCCAAGCACAAAAGAAAAGGGAAGGCTTTGGACTAGGCAAGTTGAAGTTGGAGGAGATATTCCAAGTGAGTGGAGGAGCTTGAGGAGGAAGCTTAGAGGAATAGAGGCCAGTGTTTAGCCCAAGAAAGAGATGTGTAATATTCTTCCCTTGTGTTGTATTCGTAAAGAGAGTGAGTGAGTGAGTGAATGAGTGTGTAATCTTTATATCTCCTCAAATAATATCAATAAAACTGTGTATTTTAGTTTCCAATCTTATATTGTGTGTGTGCATATAGTGAAAGATTGCAAGGCCAAGGTTGTCCTTCATTGGACCCCCTATCTTTGACTACACCAATTAGTATCATGTCAAGATAACAACTCTAGGATGAGTGAGAGAGTGTTTATCTTCCATTAGGAAAAGAATGGGTGTAGTTGGAATTGAGGGATCTCCATCTCGTCTAAGTGGGTAGAGAACTGAGGGTACATCCTCCATTGATTGAACAATGGGTGGAGAGTGCATAAAGGTGTCCTCCATCTTTTGTAGGTGCAAGAAAACTGAAGGTACATCCTCCATCGAGTGAACAATGGGTAAAGGGTGCATAAAGGTGTTCTCCATCTTGTGTAGGTGGGTCAAAAACAAAGAGTTGAGAGAAGAGGTATAGAGAGGTGTATGACTTATGCAGGATTGCAATACAAAGGTTGTAGTATTGCGTTAGACGTTTGAGTGAGGAAAGTATTAGGAAGATAGATGAGAGGTGTGCAGCCCAAGTGGTTGAATTGAAGATTATGTTGGGGAAAATGCAAGCCCAAGTGCAAGTTGAGGAAAGGAGTAGGACAAAGGGTGGTTCTATACCACGGATATCAGAGATTGAGGAGTTGGTTGTGCAAGCCATGTTAGACAACATGGAAGAGGACATTGTCATTGCAATGGAGGAGAAAGAAAGGAGGAGAGCATGGATCATACCATGTGTTGCAGAGATGAAGAGGAGGAAGGGTTCTTGGAATAAGAGAACCTTGGAGTTGATTGAAGAGGCTTTAGTGGAGGAAGGAGCAGTAGAAGAAGAAGGAGCAGTAGAGGTGAATGCAGATTTGAAGGGAGCATTGTGTGAAGAAGAAGAAGATCTTCCATTAGGGAAGGATGAGGAGATTGAACCAAGAGCGGATAGAACAGCTGAAATGGAGGTGGAGGATGTGTTTCTAGCATCTTTAGAGGCACATGAGGAAGAGGTGTTGGTGGAAGAGTACCTTGTGGGAGAAGAGTTTCCTTATGAGCAACTGAAGACTGCCTTGAGATGTAAAGAAAGTGAAAAGCAAGAAGTGGAGGCATGCAGAGAACAAGTGAAGAATGGTGATAGCGCAGCAAAGGGGATTGATGAAGTTGTAAAGGGAAAAGTTCAGAAGTTGCAGGTTGATCCAAAGTGCATTTGGATGAGGGAAAGTGAAGAATGTCACTCTCGTGACATAGAGACAAGGAATGAGATCGAGGTGGTAAATGTGCTTCTACAGGGAGCAAGCGAAGGAGTACAAGCTGTTGCAGATGTGGGATCAGCCCACATAAGAGTTGAGGAAGAAGAGAATGAACAACTGATAACGTTATCAACCCAAACTTGTGTAGAAGAAGATAAGGTTGCAGCAGGTGATGAAGAAGATGAAGAGAGGTGGGAAGAGCAAGCATTCTGAAAGGAGATGGATGAACTATTTGAAGTCATCTTGAAGGCAGAAACAGCAGAAAAGGAGGAGGAGGTGTTGAGATTTAGCAGGGGAGGTCAGCACAATGTTAGTGGGGGTTGAAATGAGATAGTGTGGAATGTGTTTGGTGGAGGAGAATGGTTTGCAATCCAACAAAATGGCTAGAAATTATGGCGCTACATCACAATGTCGAAGGGTGCACCATGGCTTTACCCGTGAAATCAAAAGAGATTTTTACCACTAGTGCTCACAAACTCTTACTCTGGGTGTCTGATGCAGGAGCATTAGGGCAGTCGAGCAATCTTGCATCACCCAAAAATATATTTTCTATGTTTATGTGCTTCCGATAGTTGAAGTCAACCTAATTGACCCATTCATAGTTCAATAGGCTCCTATAAGGAAGAAGGAGCAGTTTCACGTCATAAGACAGTGTTCTTTGTCTCATGGCAAAACTGCCAGTTAATGCAAGTCTGCATTAATCAGTGTTTATGAAACCACCATGGCGGTTACATTGCAAAGCAATGGTTTCGTCTATGGCAATTGCACATGCTCAGTAATGGCCTAGAAACATTCAAGTGCCAATTTTGAACATTTTCAAGATTCATAAGATCCAAACGGTCACTCCATGAGGCACAAAACAAAAGGGAAGGCTTTGGACTAGGCATGTTGAAGTTGGAGGATATCTTCCATGTGAGCTTAGAAGCTTGAGGAGGAAGCTTAGAGGAACAAAGGCTAGTGTTCAGCTCAAGAAAGGGTCATGTAACATTCTTCCCTTGTGTTGTAGTCATAGGGAGAGTGAGTGAGTGAGTATGTAATCTCTCTATCTCCTCAAAGAATATCAATAAAAATGTGTGTTTCAGTTTCCAGTCTCATATATTTTGTGGGCATATAGTGTAAGATAAAAGCCTGCATTTTGATTTCCAATATCATATTCCATGTGTGCATATAGTGGAAGTCTATAAGGAAAAGCTTGTCCTATATTAGACCCCCAATATTTTGACTGCATCAAGATTCTAAATTCTGTTAAAAATCTAAACCGCCTGTTTCCATAAAATTCCTATAATTTTTCACCTAGAATTTCTTGGCACAAAAGAATTAAAAATCCATAGGACCTCTAAACTGGGAGAGGCATCTAAATTTTCTCAGCAATACTCGTTGAGAAAGTTTACCAAGCCCCCTCCATGGGACCATAGTGAACAAATGCCCTTCCACGCCCAGGTGACTCAGGTCCTCCAAACCATGACTTTGTCATTCTGGACTAGTCATGCGCTTTGCTAGGAACTCATCAAATAGAATCGGCACTACCAACGCCTATAAAAATGCACATAAAAACTAATTATGAAATTAACGATGATATTATATCCTCCTTATTACTAAACCTACAAACAACCTACCATGTTTTCTTGATGATGCAAGGTTATGATGACCCGAGGGATGCTCCTGCATCAATGTCCTCCTACTTCTCTTTGTTCGCTTTTCTGGTCAGCCTTTTATGGTTGGTGTCTGGTGCTTCGAGCAAAGACATTACCTTATGATGGTGTTTATACATTTGCCAGTACCATAAATTTACATTCCTCATAAATGAACCAATAAAACGTCTATAACTGGAATTATTTCATTTGTTGCAGGCCACCAAATTGTTAGGAATAACATTGGCTCTGGTTCAGATGATAATATAACTGAATTATAAGAAAAAAATCGAGGACAAGTTGAGGATGTAAAATTGAAAGTATAGTAGGAGTGCAATAAGGCGGGGGTTTTATGGAGGGGCTGCTGCTCTTATTTTTAATGCTGGTGGTCCCATGAAAAATAAAAGTCATGCAATAGGATATTTTAGAATCTTTTCTTAAAAATAAGAGGCTCGCTAATTTTTAGAGAGATAATTTGAGGGGGTGGAAAAAAAGGGGGTTGAGAGTTTTTCATATCTACTTCTATTTTTTAGGAAGATATTCTACTAAGTGTAAATTTATGAGTAGTCAAAATTTGTGTAAACATTAATTATAAATAAAAATATATATAATCAATTTAAATATTATCCTCTATAAAATTGGTGAGTTTTAATATCATGGGACCACTTTTACTATATATGCTCTTCCATTTAGTCTACAGTATTTCTTGAGAAAATTTAGGAGTCCTCTTCCGTGGGACCACTTCCTAAGAATACCTTGGAGATAAACAGTGATAGTAAAGTGCCTCACACTTCCTCTTACTCGACCTTGAAATGCAATTGAAATAAATCATGATTTACCCAGGGCTGCCCCACATATATCCTGAATAAACTTCCAAGTCATTATTTAGAAATGTCACTTTGAATTAGAAGGAATGATTTTAATAATGTCTATGAGACCGAGTAGTCTATTGGATTAAGAGGCCACAAGTTTGTTGATCTTAGGGTATAATTGTTTTACTTTCTACCTTACTTTTTTAATATTATATTGTATTGCATGTTATCATATTTTTTCTCGTTGACATTGTAATCGTACTTCTCGTGACCCTACTCTTCTTTATGATTACACATCAACTCACGTGTAGATTACCGACCCTAGATATCCTGCTTAGAGACATCTACCACTCGTTTGGACCTCTCTTGCATGATATTCTCATCCCCTACACATCCTCAATCCATCTTGGCCCTTTCTCATGCCAGATGGGCTCTCTAGGGAGTTTTATGTGATTTGGTGAATTAACATTGAGATATATTGGCTTTTCCTCATTCATTTGAGCCTTTACATTCACTCTCTTTGCATCTATACTCTGATCTTCTCCATTGATCACTCACATCCAAAGTTTGGCTACCTCCTTGAATCTCTCTTGGTTCTTGCTTGGCACAATAGCTTTCTTTGTGACAGGGGATGCCCTACTATATTGCAGCTTCCATTGGTGATTCACATTGCTTTTGATAGTGTTTCTAAAGTTTGTGGCTTGCTCCTTGCCCCCTCAAGACTCCATTTCACCTGTCTCTTGTGCTCCTTGCATTGACTTTCTCAGATTAACAATGTCTCCTTCACCTCTTCCATAGCTTTTGGATTTTGGCCTGGACTCAGCATACACACACTCTGATCTTCTTCATCTCTTGCCTCCTAGCTTGGACAATCGGTTGGTAGAAACTCTGCACATTTTCTTTGAGCTTGATATAAGGGCACTTTGTTTTGCAAAGTGAAAATCTTTGTTTATTTGTTGTATTATACATGCTAGGGTTTGATTTATTTTAGCAAATTAATTGTTTTGTGCATTGCTTAGAGTAGTTTCTAAAGTTCCCTACATTTATATATGATTAAAGAGTACTTTTATTGCTTGAAATATTCCTTTATAACATGTCATTTCTCTCTTTGGAAGCATTCCTCATTGCATACTATAAATGTACATGCTCAAGACAAACTAGACAATTTGCTCAAACATTCTCTTTCTCTTGCTAAACTAGAACATTGCATTGTTAGAAAACAATAGTGTTGATTTGGAAAGATAGCTCAAATCTAGAATATGCATCCTCTTGAACCCTTTCTTGAAAATGTCTTTATTGTTTAAAACGTCTTTCATTTGGTCTCAAAGTGCCTTAGTTTCTAGATTTACATTTCAATTGTTATTTTTTTTCATTTGGTATTATTGTTTTCACATTGTGTATGCAATCAATAGTCTAGTCTTAATGACTTGCTTTACTGTGGTTGGATTTGTTAGAGGTCCATGTGTACTTTGTGCATTTATTTGTACTAGCCCCAATTTGGTTTACAAGTTTGTCTATAACTTGGTGCAAGCCAACAAACCAGATAGCCACTATAGGCCTCTTGTAGCCCATAGAACCTATGACCCTTCTAGCCTCTTAGCGGTTTGCTTTAGCACCATGCCAAACATTGGTGGTTCCATTCAGATTCTTGAAGCTACATAAAGACAAAAATAAAATGGATTATTCCCCCAGTTGCTTATTTCATTATATAATTGCCACCTTAGATATTGTTTGTTTGCACGAAGTTAAGGTTGCAAGATTTTGTATGGACACTTTTTTAAAGTGTATCTGATTAGATGTCACACAATACTCCACCTCTCACAAGGACAAACTAGATGGTGCGAGTATATTGATTTTCTTCAAATTTTATGATATAATTACTACCTTAAGAGAAGACCCATGGCATTGTATAATATGGGTCACATTTGACATTGATGGTCAATCTTTAGGGCTTATTATGTCTACACAACTAATGATGGGATAGAAATACTCTCATTATGGCAATGGTTGGCAAATAATTGGGTTTTTTTTTCCAACAAGCTCATCTCCAAAGACTTTAATATGATTAAGAACCCTGAGGACAAGGAAGTCACTTTATTGATGCACTGGTGTGTTGGGGAGCATGAAGCTTGGTTTTATTTTAAAACCTATAGGGGTTGTCAAACCTTTTATTTCAGTGATTTCATGCAAAGAGTTGGTAATTTATGTGTCATATGTTTGAAGATAATAATCTTGACTCAAATTGTTGACCTCAAATTTGCATGTTGAAAGACCATTTGTCTTCATTGCATGAGCACATATGCACTTAATCAAGTATTAGTGTATTTATTTCGACCAAAGTTGAAATCAATAACGTATTGAATCTTTAAGCTCTTCTTTTTTTGATGGCGGTCATTAAATCCAAATCCAAAGTTTACGTGGTGTAACTTTTGGGTTGGCTTTGTCTTTGCTCTCAAATGGCTTGATCGTCTTATGCTTATCAAGCAACACATGTTCACTTTTTATAATTTTGATGGTAAATATATCACCATCCACCTAGATATTTTCCTCTCTAACCATACTCACATCACTTCCCAAATGGAGTGGGGAGGTGGCTTGCATAAAATCCCCCGCATTCATTTTTTTAGGAACACATCACTCCTTATTCATAAGGGTACCATTTGATTCATAACCTGAGTTTAGAATTTGTGTCATGTTTGCTTCATGTTGCCAATTAGATTGAATGGTGAAATGATGTAATCACCTAAACCTCCTCCTTTCTCATGCATTATGGCAAGCAAGTGGTGAGGGTTTAAAAACAAGTCGATGGTGTCTTGGTTAAATAATTTTAGAGGGTTAAGCATAACTTAAACAAAACTAGTTTGATATCCAATTACAAACTATGGTCACTAAAATCAAACACAAACTTAAGCTTGTGTAGAATGCCAAGCTACCCCTATATCTGAGCTCGTTTTCATTGGCCCAAGATGGGAGAACATGCCTCCAAATATATATTTTTCAAATATTTAAGGGTTAAGATAGTCAAATAACATATCAAAGCACTCAAGGTTGCACATGATCACCTTACTAATCTTTTTAAAATCTCTTTAGCCTTTCTAGACCATTATAAATTGGTGTTTTGGGGCAAGGAAGATACTTTAGAGTGTGTTTGAGCTTTACGAGAATGTATTGTTGTGGTTCCTTGAAGGCAAAGTCCTTCGGATAGATGGATTTGTGATGATCCACTCTCTCTAGAAGAGCTTATTGCCACAATGCATAACATGGCAAATGATAAAACATCAAGAGTGGATGGTTTCCCTTGTGAGTTCTAAAAATCCACATGATAGTTTGTTGGACCAAACTTGCTTTAGGTTTATCATGAAGCTCTACACAAAATATTTATAAAGTGTCACTAATTAAAAAAATTGTAAATGTATCCCTAAAGTAGGATACCAAAGCTCATTACTAGTTGGAGACAAGTTACCCTGTTGAATGCCTTTTATAAAATTGTTAATAAGCCTTAGCATTTTACCTAAAACATATCCTTTCTACAAATGTCAAACCAAAACAGATGGGATTTATCAAAATTTAGTACATCTTGGATAATATCATTGTAGATTGGGAAAGAATGGAATGGGCTCGTGCTTCTCAACAACAAACTTTATTTTGAAAAAGCATATGCCTGTATTGAGTGGCTCTATATCTTTGCCATGTTAAAGGCTTTAGGGTTTGGATATTTTTTCTCTCAATTATGTGAACTCTATTCTTTGATGCCTCAACTTGTTTAACCATAAATGGCCAATAGTTTGAGAGCTTTGGCCTTTTCATCTCTATCATACAATGATGCATGTTAGCTTTTGTGATCTACATTTTAGCCACCAAATCAATTGGCTATTTTTTGGCCTATAAATTTGATCAAGGGCTTATCAAATAAATTGTGCTTCAGGACAAGAATATTCAACTTATTAATGGCCACCTTGTAAATGCCTCCTTCCTTATTATTTTAGAAAATGAAGCTTCTTTTCAAGAAGCATTGGCTTGCCTTGGCATTTTTTACAAAGACTATGGGTCAGGTTTGTAGTGGGCCAAAACTCAATGCTATAGAAAAAGTATGATGTCAATGCCATATTGGTTAGATAGTGGAAATGGATCAACATAGGGGAGATGTTACAATTCTTGGGCATTACCTTTTCCTTTAGTAGCTCCCCCTCTGAGTTGTGGCAGTATGTGTTAGAAATTTGAAAATAAAATTTCCTAATGGATTAACAAACCTTTATCTCTGGTAGTAAAGTTACAAATCTACACTAAAATTTTGGCTACCACTCATGTCTATTAGTCTTCTAGTTGGGCACTTTCTAAGGCTTCCTATGATAAGGTCTTTGAAATGCTTAAATCTTTTATTTGGGCTAATTCCAAGCAAACATGAGGTTTCCATAGAGTGGCCTAGGATGTTTGATACCTCCCACAAGATAACTGAGGATAGGCATTATTGATAAATACATACAGAGTGTTGCTCTATGTAGAAAATGGGTTGTCTAAGCATTAATGGCCCTAAAACTTGGAAAGGTATACTTTAACATGGCATTGTCGCAGGCTTGCTATATTTTAAAGCCAATTGAAATAATATTGGATTGAATACTTCTCTCATTAACTATGCCCCTATTAAAAATTGAGGGGTCTTTTGTGGAAAATTTTATCTATAAATCTGTTGAACAATTAAGTAATTTTTCAAATGGGTTGGAGACAAGTTTAGATTTGGCCTTTAATTCAATGACCACAATATTTTATGGTCCCCTATTATAAGTAGCAACCTTCCACTTTATAAAACTCTTGGTATTAAAGCCAGTTCATTTTCCAAGAAAGTTATTCACATAGTCAGAGATATTGTCTCCCCTTAAGATGGGACTCCATGGTCCATTCTATAAAGAAATTAGAATTTATTAGCTTTAGGAATGCCTTTTATATTGAGAATACATGAGTTTATGTTAGATGTTATGATGCATAAACTAGGACTTTATCCACTAGTTGTATGGTGGAAATATTTGTGGTGGAACTGTGATATATCATTCAAGAATTACTCACTAGGTTTTTTGTATCAAATTATGAGTCCTTCTACTCGGCACTTGTCAAGTTAAATAGATAGGGGCATCTCGAATTTTCTCCATAGACATTGAATTCCCATCCTAACTAGAATCTGGTATTCCATAAATTGATCTAAAATTCACTCATATTTTATGATTTTTAGTCTATTAGGTTCTGCTACTAGGAGAAGGGATTTCTCACTTTAGGTTTCCTTATTCCAAGTGACCTATATGTTACAAACCAAAGACATTCAAACATTTATTTTGGACTTAACCTCATTCCCATACAACATGGCAATGGGTTCTCTAAAAAATTTTATGCTTTACCAACCAATGCCCTTCAATTTGATGATGTATTTATTTGGAGATCCTTCTTAGTAGTTGCCATGTATTGCATTTATTTGAGATTTTATAGAATCCTCAATTATCTTTTAGATCTGGAAATTTAGGAATGTCACTATATTTAGTAATGATGTTAATTTTTAACACATTTCCATTAATAATAGATTTTATGTGCTCACCTCTGCATTTTCCAAATCTAAGCACAAACCAAGAAAGTGGCCTTGGAATATCAACATTTTCAAGAGTTTATCAACTATTGGGGGAGTTTTATGAGCACTATGAGAAATATCCCTTTATATGTGTCACTTCAAGGTTATCCACCACCACCTTACATATATCATTGGAGTTTTGTGCATGGTTGTTTCACCATCCATCCTCCTCAAGGGAGATGATGAAGTCCTCAATTGTGTGGAAAGCCATATACAAGGTCATCTTATTAGACTTTCACAACACATGATGGTGATAAAACTAGGATAATAGTCCCTCATCCACCTGGTGTTGTGTGATCGTGCCTTTGGCTCTATCATACACTATTTAGGATTGGTGGGTACCTCTAGATCTACCATTGGGAGAGCCCTTTTCTTGGGTTTATTTGTCTACCAAAGATGATCCACCACCTCCTCCTTCATGTGTTACTACTTTCACTTGAAGTAAACGAGATTTCCAAAGCCTTGAAGTTATTGAACAAGATCGGAAAATGATTGTTTACACATTTTTAATGTATTTGAAACATATCTACATTTCATGAAATAACCATACTCTTCCAAAAACATTTGCACAATTATAGGGGTAATTTCTATTCACTCTTATTCTTTGGGGTTTTGTTCTCCTCGATGTCTAGACCTACGATATGTTGTTTTTTTGACAACTATCTCTAGATTTGTAACAAAACTAGATATTCTTATTGAATCCCATTTTGGCATTTATTATTACATCATGAATCATTTTTATGCAAATAGGTATGATTTAATATGTAGACCTTATTAGGCCTTATTTTCATGGATTTTGGGTGATTGTATTGCATGTTGATTTAAAATCACTTTCACAATAAACATTTTTGTGAAACCATGCTCTCTTACACCCCTCAGGGTTAGATCTTGATTTCATTATGGTGGATTTGATTATTCTATAGATTTTTCTATTCTATTGGTTAAAAATTATTTGTGCTACCTTTTGTGTGTTACATTCAAACCCTAGATTATTTTTCTTCTATATTATTCAATCCCTAGGGTATTTTCACACTATGTATGTTTTCATATTTTGCTAACTAAATTAATCAGATCTAAGCCCCTTATTATGAGTGTTATAATAAATTGTAACCTTTAGACACCCAAATTTGGTACAAACCTTCTTATTACAATATTTTAGCATTGATCACCTTGAATTAGGGGCTTATTGGAAATTTTATCTCCTTATATGTGTGATCTTATACTCTTATTTTCTTCTATTTGTCATTTTATTGAGTCTATGTTGTCCTCATTAATTATTTTCTCTCTCCTCTTTTTAGCTATGTCTATTATTTATTTTGGGATGGGAATGGAAATCCGTCGATCTTACCCTAGATGAGAATGGGGAGCCTACTGATCCTATCATGTTTGCTTCTTGGGATCTTCTTTCCATGTTCATGTCTTTTCAATGTTTGGATATGTTTTTCATTTTTTTCCTCTCTCTTTGTTTGGATTTGTGTGCCAATAGGTATTTAATTCAAACCATGAGAATCCTATATATACAAATCATATATGATCATTGTAAATTATCTGGGAGGTATCCATTATTGACATTCTAGTGGTCACATTCACCCTAGTGCTCTCACTTGTGCTAACATTTAACTTGCATTCCTATGATCTAACATATCATGTGAGTTTGGGTTTATGCACTCACCTGAGACACATAGAGGGGAAACCAAGGTAGGTCAGGGATAGTTTTGTACAATAATGGTGGATGGATGGATGGTCTTGTGTGCTACTACTGATCAAGCACATCGATGTTGTATTAGGTGCTAATACTCATGTGCACCTCTACCTAAAGTGTTTTGGTCTTATCTCATAAATATAAGGCCATAGACAAGCATGGATGCACATAATCACACAAAACAATATTCTACTTAGATATTCACCAATTCATTAATGAAGACATTATTTAAACTAGGTAGTAATGGTTTATCTAAGCCATAGCCAATTGCAAATCCATATTGTAATAACAATAGTGTATATTATATTGAATCTTGTGATTACAAGGTGCTCATGGCATTTATAATTTTATAAAATAACACTACTAGTCCTATCTCTATCCTAAGCTTTTGTTCAAATTCTTATGGAACTATAGACACAATCAAATAATGTTTCTTGAAGGCATCTATGTTATCTCACAACAACCAATAGTGACAAATCTGAACTTGTCAAACCCTTTTCTCTCTTAAGAGTTGTATTTTATAGGCTTCCAAAATCCCTTAGTTTCTTTGGAAGCTCAATTAGTACTGCTTTAGTAGTTATTATGTTATTTTTCCACTTGATAGTTAATGTTCTAGTTTAATCAAGGTAATCTACATCATTATTCTCCATCACTTATCATCTACTTGTTATGATTAAATATCAATTGTAACTCCCACCATTTATCCCCATGATATCCATTACAGACGTTGGATTCATGAAATTTCAGCTATCTTGACCTTGTTGTTTTTCATTTGTGCACATGGAATTTAATGTTATCATCTCATGCCTACATTGTCAAAAAAATCTACTAGACGTGCATATAGAGTAAGTTGTTTGATGCGCACCATTTTCCACTTCTTCGAGCATCAATTTTTACCTTCACTAGTTACACATGCTCTAAAGCTTTATTATACTTAGATGATTCTTGGGGTCAACATCACCCCACATTAACTTGCTTTTATGTCATCGAAAAACTTGTTTAATTTTCTTGCTTGCTTTCCTTATTCAATCCAACTATTTATGAAGTTTCACTATAAGCAACTTCTTGGTTTGGATTTACCCTTTTTGGAAAGCCTCATTGTTACATGCCTCCTCTCAAGATGATATCCAATTTTATAGTGGTAAGTAAAAATTGGATCTCTTCCCAAATGTTATTATGATCTGCTTTAGTGGGTCAAACTCACACATGATCTCATTATTATCATCTTGTTTTCCATCCAATCGTGTGGGTCAATAAAATTTTAAATTCCATTAAACCTGAAGGAGCTTGCAAACATGAAGTTTGTGAGGCTCCCCCATGTCAACTTTTCCTCTTATGTAGCCTACATTCTTGTGAAATAAGTTCAAATTTGGCCTCAACCTCTCCTCCAAGGGTGTGTGGACTTCACCTTGCCACTTTCTACCTCTGGTTGCTCTTATGACAACCTTTATCTACACATCCTCTGCACTCCACCTAGGCTCACTTGTGCCTCCTATCCTATTCCATATATACCTCTTACTTGCATGTTGCCTCCTCATAAGTTGCACTTGGACTACATTAAACATTGGGGTCACCTCTCTAGATGGCCTCAACCATCTAACAAAGGATAAATCCTAACACCTTACAGTCTTTCAGGCACCCTTGGCACTTACTCTCACCTTGTGGTGGGTCTAGGCAAAAACTATAAAGTGTGGTAGTGAAAAAACACATGGTTTTGTTTTCTTGCCTTGCCACCTCTTTTTCACTTCGAAGTCCTATCATCCTCTAGGTACACTACTCCATAATTTTAGCCACATGTTCTATTATTTTATGGAGTCTCCAATATTATTTAACACAAAACTACATTTGCTATCCTCGATCCACTTTCTATTCTTCTTTGGATCATATTCTTGTGCTTCCCACCCTCTACCCATCCACACTTGATGGATAGCCTTGACTCTCTATTGATTCAACTCCTATGCTCTCTACTCTCTACCAATTTGTACTTGATTGAGATATCCAACCATTCAGTGGGATAACTTGACACACTATTATTCCACTAGTCAGTGTTATTGACAATCCGTACCTCCTCTCTATCACTTTTTACCCTATTGTTTGAAGGAACTTATATTTCTTGTATTAATCCTGCAAACTTCTTGATTATTTTTGTCCTCCCACCTACACATATAGAATGCAAAAATGCGTTGAGTTTTTCATATTTTCAACCTTTTGGCTATACAAAAGGGGCTCATTGGTTTCCCTGAAGATCTCTTGACCATTTACTTTACTCTCCCTTGTTATGAGCCTCTTGGCTCTTCTCACAATGGTTATCTCATAGCCTTCTCTACTTCAACGACAGATTCAACAACACCAACCTTATTTTGTCAACACAATTTTAATTGACAATCTTCATCATGGGCTGATTGCCCTTATTTATCCCTATGAGGGATCGTTATCGAGTGATCCATTTTGTAAATTAAAAGTTATCTTCTTATTAGGTATACCACCTATTATATCCACCTATTCTAGGGTATTTTCACTAATTCATTCCTTGAGCCTTTCATTTTTTATAGGTGGCACGGTTGAGTCATACCAAAGCCCTTCAACTCTAACATTAATCAATTCCATTGCCTTTGTTAGTTTTTTATAGTTTTCATCTCCACAATTGGTGATTTAACCATCTTTAATTTTATATATTCAATCTCTATTCCTATTAATTCATGTTATACATTTAATTTTTTTTCACACCAAATCCTCCCACATGTCATCCTTCTCCTACGTGCTTCCCCTACTATTTCCCTTTTACATTTGTCCTTCTTTTGGATTTTTTTACACATTGTTTCTCCTATGTATTTGTATAAGACCTGTGCAATCCATTCTTCCATTATTTTGGGCATCACCACCTCACACTAAATTGTGTGCTTGGTCCTCCAATGTAGTGAACTTTTATCTCGGGGCATCCAAGGTTGTGCCTCCATTGGTATTACTATTTTTGGTTGGTGTAAAGTTCATTTTCACCACTTTTAATGTGAAATGAACTTTTGTTAAAAAATTAGATGTTTTACATAAGGATATGAAATAAAAACTTTGTTTGACTCACTTGATTAGATTTATGAGGGGTGCATGTTTTATTACATCTATTGTTGCACTCATCTACCACACTTAGAAACAAATATATTCTACTAAAATAAAAAGCACATAAATCAAATGGCCAAAGCCATATTACATTATAGACAAAAATCCTTATGACGCCATACACTCATTTAGAATAACATACAAATATGGGACTAAGACTCCTATTGGAAGCATTACCTCTATCCTATCTACCTTCATCACTATGGATGTGGTCCTTGACATCATACCTACTTGACACATGGAATATGTTTGATAGTATCATGTAAGGTTGTTTGTACCTATGTGAACTATGATCTTGATCATATTATGTCAAAATTATATCTTCACACCTCATTGGAAAGGTTATTATCAATGTACAATGGCTCACTTTAATCAATATGCATGCCACATACTAATCAAATAGAGAGTTCATTTAGTTCTTACCTTGATGTGGTGTGCCTCATATAGACTTTATCTTTGTGGCAAGTCATATTCTTAGCATGTGGGGCCTTTCATGTGATTTAGAGCTGGGGTCTTGATTGCACCATCCCGCATCTTTGGCCTACCTTTATATTAGGAATTTTATCATCAACATGCATGGTCTTGCATGTACCTTCAAACATGGGGTTCAAGTGCATCACACTGCATCTTTTTCTATTGACCTCATATGATTCTTGAAACCATTAATTATAATAAACACTTGTGGTATTAGAGGTCAATCAGGTGTTATCCCAACTCAAGATGTTCTCCCCTCATGGATCCAAGTTATTTTGACCTTGTGTTTTGATGTTATAGATGTTGATGAATTCATCTATCAACTCAATGCTTTCAACATATTGGGGAACTTTATCAGTTTTTATGCTCACTTTCACTATCAATCATGTATCATTATTTGAAGTGCATATATGCATTATTAGCATAACACTATGGTCTTTCAAGTAATGTTGGGTAACTGTCAGCCTCAACAAGCTCCATCACCTCAAAATTAGTGTAAAACTTGACATCCATTATCTCAATGTCAACATTAGTTAGAATGATCATAGGATGTGTTTGTGTTGTATTCGCTATGAATAATAATGATGTGAATGTTTTAATGTGGGGCTTCCCATCTTGTGTCAAACATCTTTAGTGAGGATATTGACCTCACCACCTATATTAACTAGTATGTCACATAATGACCAACCATTGATGTTAGCATTGATGGGAAGCACTCGATCATAACCTATATTCTCGGCTATCTTGTTATCATGCCCACATTCTAGGTCAAGTGTAGGCACATCAGAGGGAAACTTTTATTCATGTTTAGCCAAGAAATTATTGATCATGGGGCCATTCCTTTGAAACATAGGAGAATTAAAATATCAATGAGATCAACCTATTCTCCATGCATTTGGATCTCTCCCTGAGTCTTCTCCTCTAGATCCTAAGCATGTTAAAACTCTCCCTGTAAGTCTTAAATTACTACCATGGCTTCATGAAAAACCTTATTTGGTAGTGATTCATCCAAACAAGGTGATATGTGGTTTTTTGGGTATGTCCCACCATTTTTGGGTCCTAATGGCTCATATCCTAGTTTGGCAGTTTCTACTAGAACTATTATTGGTGGTGTAGTCATGCCACTACTTGTTGCCACATCCACCTTTGGTATAACATTATTCTTCTTCTTCTTGTGCCTTAGAGACCTAGTGGTTTGATTTTCATATACATATCATCCAAACACCCTTCTCAGGATTTCCCTTTTACACAATTTTTACATATAGTTATGGTTATTTTTGACCTAATGTTCACCATGGTAATACCCAAAAATAGGATATTGGGGGTAGTCATGCTGGTAATGGTTTGGTGACCCACATTTTTAACAAGAGCACTATGATAACCTTTGACTTCTATGTCCCCTAGTGTGGCTTATGTAAACATTCTACTACCCATATTCATATTGACCTTGATTAGGCATCCCACCATATCCTTGGTTTAGTGGTCCTTGGCTAGATGGTCATACAATTACCTATAGTGTGCCTAGCTCTCGTGCTTCATGGAGTGCATCAATCACCCAAAAATCCTCAATGTTTTGGATGGAGGTATCATAAATATTATAATATAGGGACATATTGGTTTGGGTTGCATACTATAGAAGGGGGCAGTTGTGTTTGCCATGTCCCTCTTGAAAAATATCACACGAGGTTAACAAGATGCACACAGTATGTATTTGGAAAGTTTTCTTGTTAGGGCCCTCCACCTCACAGTCAAATCACCATAATATAATCTTTCATGTGCATTATTGTATATTAGATTTTATAACAAGATACCATTGATGCAATGTATACCTCCATGGCTAGGGTGGCTCATGTGTATGTGATTCTAAAGATCTCAAATTTATTTATTACCTCTAGTGCTTCTCTTGACTTGATGGATGTCATAATATAGAGGTTTCACCAAATAAATACTATAAATCCTCTAATGAATTATTGGGCATGTTTCACTGGGTGAATCCCATAAGAGAGCGTAAACACTAGGGTTTTAAACCTAAAATCATATGCCTAACTTTTCTCTATAAGTTATTTTGACCAAATTTGACCCCAAGTCAAATTTGGGTTAGCCCCTAATATTTTGAACTTTTGAAGAAGGTTTCATGTCCTATGGGGTTTCATAATGGTCTAAACATCTTACTTATCCTTCCCCTAGTCCTTGTCTAAGCTCATCCCTCTTGAAATGGCCTAGTCAACCAAAGTCAAAGTTGGTCAACCTTGGTAAAATATGGTCAAAGGATAAAATTATGTTTAAAATTTTATAATAGGGAATTTAAAATGTTTTAAGATGTTTCAAAGTCATTAATTTATCTTTCACCTTGTTTCATATACAAAAAGGGTCATTTGGCCACATTTTTAGCTTAATTAATGACATGTACATATTTTTTACAAGAAATAAATTTGTCACAAAGATATGGTTAAATGTTATAGGGGTAAGATAATTTTAGGATCCATCAGATGATAGATAGAAAATTAGTTATGATAAGGAAATAGTACTTTTCCTTATTTTTAGGCCCTTTTGAGCACTTGCATGGACTCCTTGAGTTCACTTACAGCTAAAAACGTGGTAGTGTGAATCTTAACATCATAAAAAGTATTTTAAAAGTTTGGATTACATATATTTCATAAAAAATTTCATCTGTAACTCATTTTTCTTCATTTTCCATTGGCAAGCCAAGGAAGGGCAAGTTGAAGCACTTACTATGGAAGTTACAAGTAGAGTCAAGAAGAATGCTTATGGAGTTGGATTTTAATCTAAGTGAAATTAATTTTCACAAAAATAACTTGAATATTTGTGGCTCATCATTCATGAACAATCACTTGCACTCCAAACAATGTTTTATGGAATTACATTCAAGAGGGGTATGGGTTTGTATATGTTTCTTATTTTTTAAAATCCATGGAGATATGTGAGTATTATAGAGTGTTTTTAGGAGGTAATAAGGTATTCTCAATGGTGTTTCAATCATCCAACACTTCTCTTTCAATGCCCTTGAGGGAGGATTTCAAAATTGTGCTTATTTTCCAAGTTGGCAGCCATGTATGGGTAACCTAAGTTTTACAACATGAAAGAGAGCTCCATAGGAGGTTTCAATGTGATTGGGTCCATGTTTTAAATTTTATTCCATTAAATTTAATTTTGAGAGATCAAATCAAGTTACCATTCTTTCAGCTAATTTTTCCAATTTTCCTTGTTTACTGCCTTCTTAGTAAAGTGTGCTCACAGTCAAATTCTATAGAAGTTGAAGAGGATGTACGAAGGTAAAAATGATGGGATCCATGGTGGAATTAATTTTTGAGGTCTTAAAATCTCCCTAGGTCATGGATTTCATGCCATGAAGATAAAGATACTATGCAAAGTGGAAATTCTCCTTCAAAAGAATGATTGACTGTTTTGGTTCCTTTGTCCGTAAAAATGGAAAATAGAGATCCTAGAGATTTTTTGGGATATGAGTTCTAAATTATCTTGATTGGTTCAGATTGTAGCCATATCTACATGCATTAATTATGCCAATTTTGAGATCAAAAGGAGGAGTACAAGATGGAGTTTGGACAACCTCAAAATGGCCAAAAATCACTAAATCCAAACAGTGATATCTACAGGGCGTGGATAAAAAATGAATTTGTACTTCTATTTGGGAAGTATTTAACTATGATATCAAAGAGAAATTATTCACTATTCTAGAGGACATTCTTGAGCTAGGGTGACAGAGACAAAGGTGAATTTGATGTCTTGACCTCCAAAACACTCTTCCCTATTCGTATAGGGGACTAAGAATAACCATCTATAGTAGGTTTAGCAAAATGTTCATCTCTTTTTGGGCTAAAAATGACCAAATTAAAAGAATAGAAGTGAAGTAGACCTTTTTATGGTTATAGGCATAGGGTGGAAGTGTTTCTTGTCAATCACATGACCTAATGAAACTCAAACACATCTACAAGCAGACCTAAAGTCCATAAAATAGAGTCATGTAAGAAATACATTCAATAAGGTAGAAGTAAGGATTCCTTCATAAGAGAAGAGACTATGTTGGTAAATTTTGGCTTGGACAAGTGAAAAGTGACCCCAGGGATCTCATGGAAAACCCAATACATCTAATACAAGGGTGAACAAGGCCAAATGATCATCTATAGGTAGGACAAGTTATCTCAGTCAATTCAAGGAATGAGAGGAGAAGGACCTTAAGTGAGGTCTAATAGTCATTCAATTTTAAATTATGAACCTATATAATTATTTCAAGGTTATGGGAGGTATGAATTAATCCAACATGTCATAAAAAATCTCAAAATAATCCATAAAACCTCCAAACATAGTCAAAAGAGAAGTTGTCTCAGTTAGGGTTTTTGTAGGCAGTCTTGTGTTTGCAAAAGCATAGTGATGACTCAAGAGGTGAAATTATTGGAGAGAGATTTTAAAGAAATATTATGTGGTATTGAATATTATATAAGTATTTTTCATGAGCATAGGATAAGGCAAGAGTCTCCATTTTCCATAAAACATAGTCCATTCCCATAAATACCCTGTATAGACTGTCTAAGAAGGTCTGCCTAGGAATTTCAAGAAGTTTAGGGGTCTAAACTCATCATCAGAGGTTGAATTTTTTTTCAGATCATAATTTATACATATATGAGCCTCTAAAATGTTTTATTTTAAGGATAAGGCAGGGGAGATGCCCCCTATTTTGTCTCAGACAGGGGGCACTCCTTTCATGTTTGAAGAGATAACCTTGAGAGAAGTATGATAAAACATGGAATAGAAGAATTAGAGACATCCCAAGATGATTTTAATAGATGATACACACCTATATAAACTTGGGAAAATAATTAATAAGGTTGTAATACAAGTAGTTTGGTCTAAATAAGAGGACCTGCAAGTAGGGCAGCTAGGCAATGTACAAATATAGCTCCAAATGAAAGGTCACTTCAATTTAAAACCTTTTCAAAGCATTCCAATGCTTTGTTTCATGTATGTATAGTTATATTGGATAGGTAAAAACCATGGAATATAGGGGTAATCATTAGAGAAAGGTATTTTTAACCTAAGGTTGCAGGTAAATCCATTGGCAAGGTCTAAGCCTAATTCCAAATGGGTGGTCATCTTCACTTCCAGCTCTTGATGAGATATTTAGATGATTAGAGGATGTTTTTAGGGAATATATTGAAGTGTTTAAACCATTTTTGGCAAGGAAATGTATTAACAAACCATTATTGGATTGAAATCTCCTAAAGACTTTACAAAATACACAAAATGGCTCAAATGGTCAAGATCAAATGCTCATAACTTTCATGAACTAATGCATGGGACCTGGAGGTATTTAGGAGAGTTGGAAAAGGTAATTTAGGACCCCTCAATGGAATTTATAAGGAATTAAAATGTTAAATCTTCATGAACAAATGATAAGAGGGCTAGTGACTTAAAAACCCTTTCAAACCCTATTTTGTAACCTGATGGTAGAAATCAAGCCAAATGTGCATCCAAATGAATGAATTTGACCATGAGCATAAAAGATAAGTTGTTGCCAACTCTATGAGGGTAAAATACATGGAATTTTATTATATGGAATCCATAAAAGTGTTGTCAAAAATATGTTTTATTGACATTTTTTTGTGTTTTGTAGGTCTTGTAGATGATCAATGGATTCCAATCACTTTGGGAGGTAGTTTGGGACTTAAAACAACACCTCATGCAATTTTAAGACCTTGAAAAAACTCACAAGTGCCTCTTCTAGGTCTCTCTCTTTAGGCAGTCTAAAGTGGCATCTAAATTGGCATAGTAAACAACATGGAAACTCAAGTTTGGAGGCTTTTTAAGATGTTTCTATTGAATCCAAGCATATGAGGTGTCCCAACATGTGTCACAAGACCCCTGGTATGGATCAGTTGGGGAAGTTACAAAGATTCTAGTGCCAAGTGTAGCCTATTGGAGAGTGATCATGGTTACAAGGTGAGAATGAGCTTGTGTAAGGGAATGTCATGATCAAGAAAACTCCCAATGTAGGTGGAATCATCTTTATAACCCCCTCTCATCATCACACATGAGACATTTATCCATCACTTGATTTGGAATGCTTAATAAAGACCTATGATAAAGACAATTCACAAGAGAGAATGATGGAGAATATTTGCTATGCCACACTTGGAGAAGAGGCTAATTTGGGATATGATCAAGTGTAATTCACTTTCATGGATCTTCTTACACTTCAGCTTATGCTTTGTAATTTATTTTCACCTTTGACACTTCTCCTTGTGCCTCTTCAACTTCTTTCTTCTCTCTCTTCTTCTAAATTCTATAAATATGAGCCATTTTGGTTATTGTAAAAGATTCCAACTGTTGGTATGGCAAAGCCCTACCAAAATTGTACCTTGATTTGTACTTAAGCTAATGAGAAGAAAATTGGTTATACTCTAAGTCCATTTACACTACGTTTTGAAGTGATCCATCTTGAATGTCAAGCATATATTGAGTTCTTGTTTTCATGCAATCCTTAAATTTGTTACTGCAAATGACTTCTCTCGTAATAGGGTTCATGAAGTTTATGCTACTGCAATAGACTCTTGAAGTGTGTATGAGTTTGGTAGTGTCATAGTTGACCTTCCCTTCACTTGAATTCATTTGTTGAGTTGTTATTTTTCTTCATGAGGAACACTAATGCTAGGGAGCTCCATTAATGGTGTTGAGGCTAGTTTGGTTGTCTTAGTTCATTATGCAAATTCCAAGTGTATGAATGGAAGCAAATATTGGTGTATCACATCCTAATTTAGGTTTGATTTATGTATTTTTATTTCCCTTTTCACCCATAATAGGTAGTTTTAGTAGCATAAGCACATCAAGTCATATCTATGGAGCTAGCCCTAAAAATCTAGAGGTTTACTTCCACTATAGGTGCCCTACACACCTGGAAGTATTCCCATGTTGGCCAAATCTTGTAGAGGCTTGATCAACTTCTTCTAGGGTGTAAGATTTGGAGGCAACAGTTCTGACACACCCAGTGGGACAAGGTCTAAGTAGTGGGAAGATTGTTGGTGTGTCTTCTCTCTTTTCAACTTTTAGAAGCATCTAATCAAGCACCAATGATGACTCCAAATTAATTTCTTGTTGTAAGCAGCCCAGGTATCTATTGCTAAAGATTTTGATTAATTCTTGTCTTTTCATGTGAATTATGAAGTTGATATAGATGGCTATGAGGATAATCCTTACCATACACCTCCCTATCAACCCTTTTATGACCCTTTCTATCCTTTTCAATAGTCTTATCAAGAATACCATCCTCCCTATGAGTCATCATAGTCCTATGGTCAACCTAGTCCCTTTCCAAATGAGTATGATATTGTTGACCATTCATATGACCCATATTCATCTCAACCTTGTCATGAGGAGTCAAGCAACACCATTAGTTGGGAGGCAAAATTATGAAGCTTTGAAAACCTTGATTGAATAAATTAAATGGGCCAATAACTTTTTCCAAGCTTACTACACCTCTCATTCTCAAAATATGTGGGAAGTTATGCCAAAGTTTCTAGAATTGGAAAAGCATATGAGTGTGCTAGATAAGTGTTGTGATGAAACTCTTGGTGGTTTTATGGATCAGTTAAGAGTTTCAGTTGGATTGTTAATGGACATGCAAGGGTATGTTGAGGAAGAGAATCAATATGTCATTAGTGAAGGATTGTCCATGGTAAGAGATAGTTTTCAATGGTGGATTGATAGGTTAGAGAGATGGGACACTCAAGAGGCTATGAAATAAGTTACAGCTATAAAATAATCTTCAAAAAGCTATGAAGAGCCTTAAGAAGATGAGGAGGATGATGAAAGCTTGTATGAAGAAGATCTCCTTCCTATTGCTCATCCTATCTTACCTCTCCCTCAAGAGCCCATTCAAAAAGTTTCACCCACCTCCATGCCCATCCATGAACATCACACTCCATCCCCAACCCATAGACCTATATATCTCTCTTCCACCATTCCTCTCCTTGAAGAAGACTCTATTCAATACTCAAAAGAGCCTACTAGTTCCAAGCTTCCAACTTAGGACAAACTGTGAAGTCTTGGGGAAAGAAAGAGGTTAAAGGAGAAGTCAAAGAAGATGATGAAATTAATGAGGTGGTTGTGGGAGAAAGTGATGTGACCTCAACCCAACAAAGCCTTGTTGCTATCCAAGAGTCATTTTAAGAGCTTTCTCTTTCTTCCATATCCATTCATGAGCCTCTCACTACAACTTACATTATTTTTTCAGCTTATTCATCCATTTGCCACCCTCCAACCCCATCTCTTCTTGAAGAAGGAACTCTTTTAAGGGAGGCATCATAGGAGGAACAAATTCATTTTGTAGCAGAGCAAGAGGATGACACAAGGAATGATGAAGAAGAATTTATCATTGGAACTCCACTTGGGGCTATTAAGCATAACTAACCCTTATTGAACCAAGAGAAAGAAGACTAAAATGAAGTTATAGATGCTCATAAGAAGGATGGGGATATACTTGGAGTGGACCATATGACCAAGGATCAAGATGAGGTGTTTGAAGAAGAAGTTCATGAGGAAGAGGTGATCCTTGATGTGAGAGATGACAAAGAAGAATGGCTACAACATATTGAGTTTCTACAAGAGCTTGAAGAACTTTACAAGGTTGACGGTAAATAATATGAGAAGATAGAGCAAGAAGTATCCATGAGAAACAATGATCAAGATTAGGAAGATTACACTAAACTCCTTGATGAACTTGAAGAACTTGTAGCTGACAAACCACTTGTCCATTCTCAAGACATCATGGGAAGCCAAGAAACATGCTTTGATGAAGCATCATTTGATCATGTAGCAAATAAGGATTCTTATGAAGAAGCTGATGTAGTTGAAGTGCAAGAAGAATTCATATTTATATGTGCTTTTTTTGAAGTTGTCTCAGCTGCATTGAATTCCATGCCAAGAAGATTGGGCAACAACATGAGAAAGATGAAGGCTTTCATGCCAATGTTCAAATGGAAACATGTCACATGTATCCATTCATTTTGTGAGGCAAGAATAGTTTCAAACTTTCCCTTTGATCCAGGAGGGAGAGACTCTTTCAAGATAGTGTGTGTTTAGTTTGGTTTATTGTTGTGTTCCCTAAGTGCTCTCGAAACATAAGTTGTTTGTTTACTTTCTTATTATGTGTGTATATTTTATTCTGTGTGTGTGGGTCAACCAAATTATTTTAGTTGAGTCAAAGATCCTTTAAAATCAGTTATAGTGTCTATATGCATGACTCTGTGCCCAATGGAGGTGTAAGGCAATTGGTCCTAGGCATAACAAGCATGCCACCCCTGGGAATCTCCAAAAATGTTGACCAATTTGACCCCAAGTCAAATTTGGGTTAACTCCAACTATTTTTAACTTTTGAATAAGGTTTCATGTCCTATGGGGTCTCATAATGGTCTAAACATCTTACTTATCCTTCCCTTAGTCCTTGTCTAAGCTCATCCCTCTTGAAATGGCCTAGTCAACTAAAGTCAAAATTGGTCAACCTTAGTCAAAGATGGTGAATGATAAAATTGTTATAATATTTCATTTAGCATGTTTTAAGATGTTTCCAAGTCATTAATTTATCTTTCACCTTGTTTCATATGCAAAAAGGGTTATTTGGCCACATTTTTAGCTCAATTAATGACATGCACATATTTTTCCAAGCAATAAATTTGTCACCAAGATATGGTTCAACATGGTATAGGTTAGATAATGTAATGATACATAAAATTATAGTTAGATATTTATTTATGATCAGGAAATGGTAATTTTCCTTGTTTTTAGGCCCTTTTGGTCACTTGTACAGACTCCTTGAGTTAAATTGTAGCTAAAAACATGGTGGTGTGACTCTTCACATCCCCACAGGTCATTTAAATGTTTGTATTTAATATATTGCATAAAAAATTTCATTTGCAACTCATTTTTCTTCATTTTCCATTGGCAAGCCAATGAAGGGCAAGTTCAAGCACTCACTATGGAAGCTACAGGTGGAGTCAAGAAGAATGATTATGGGGGTGGATTTTAATCTAAGTGAACTTAATTTTCATAACAATAACTTTTATATTTGTGTATCCTCCTTCATGAACAATCAATTTCACTCCAAACAACTTTTTATGGAATCGCATTCAAGAGGGGTATGGGTTTGTATCTATTTCTTATTTTTAAAAATTCATGAAGCTATGTTATTTTGATAGAGTGTTATTAGGAGGGAATAATTTACTCTCCATGGTGTTTCAATAATCCAACACTTCTCTTTCAATGCCCTTGAAGGAGGATTTTAAAATTGTGCTTGTTTTCCAAGTTGGAAACCATATAAGGGTAACCTGAGTTTTGAAACCTAAAAGAGAGCTCCATGGGAGGTTTCAATGTGCTTGGGTCCATGTTTTAAATGTTATTCCATTCAATTTCATTGTGAGAGATCAAATCAAGTTACCATTATTCAAGCTATTTTGTTCAATTATCCTTGTTTACTGCCTTCTTAGCAAAGTGTGCTCACATTCAAATTCTACAGGAGTTCAAGAGGATGTATGGAGGTAAAAATGATAGGATCCATGGTGAAATTCATGTTTTATGTCATAATATCTCCTAAGGTCATGGATTTTATGCCATGAAGCTAAAGATACTTTGCCTAGTGGAAATTCTCCCTAAAAAAAATGCTTGATTGTTTTGGTTCCTCTGTCCCTAAAAGTGAAAAATAGAGATCCTAGAGATTTTTTGGGATAATGGTTGCCATGATAGAATGATTTTTCAATGCTATTAATTGGTTCACCTTGTATCCCTATCTACATACATTGACTATGCCAATTTTGAGGTCAAAAGGAGGAGTGGAATATGGAGTTTGGACAACCTCAAAATGGCCAAAAATCACTAAATCCAAATAGTGATATCTACAGGGTGTGGATAAAAAATGACTTTGCACTTAAATTTGGGAAGTCTTTAACTATGCTATCAAAGGGGAATTATTCAAACTAGTTCAAAGGACATCCCTAATTTGGGGTGATAGAGACAAAGGTGAATTTGATGTCTTGACCTCCAAAACACTCTTCCCTATCCATAAAGGGGACTGAGAATAACCATCTATAGTAAGTTTGGCAAAAAATTCATCTCAGTTTGGGCTAACAATGACCAAATTGAAAGGATTGAAGTGAAGTGGAAATTTTTAGTGTACTAGGCCTTAGATGGAAGTGTTTCTTGTCAATAACATGACCTAATGGAACTCAAACACATCTTCAAGCAGACCTAAAGTCCATAAAATATAGTCATGTAAGAAATATAGTTAGTAAGGCAGAAGTAAGGATTCTTTCATAAGAGAAGAGACTGTGTTGGTAAATTTTGTCTTAGATAAGTGAAAAGTGGCCCAAAATATCTCATGGAAAACCCAATACATCTAATACGAGGGTGAACAAGGCCAAATGATCATCTAAAGGCAGGACAAGTTATCTTAGTCAATTCAAGGAATGAGAGGAGAAGGACCTTAAGTGAGGTCTAATAATCATTTGGTTTGAAATTACGAACCTCTACCATGATTTTAAGGTTATGGAAGGTATAAATTACCTCCACATGTCATAAACAAGCTCAAAATAATCCATAAAACCTCCAAACACAGTCAAAAGAGAAGTTGTCGCAGTCAAGGTTTTTATCGGTAGTCTTGTGTTTGTAAAAGCATAGTGATGACTGAAGAGGTCAAATTGTTGGAGAGATATTTTGAAGACATATTATTTGGTATTGAATCTTTTATAATTATTTTTTATGAGCATAAGATAGGGCAAGAGTCTCCATTTTCCATAAAACACAGTCCATTCCCACAAATACCCTATATATACTATCTAAGAAGGTCTGCCTAGGAATTTCAAGAAGTTTAGGGGTCTAGACTCATCATCAGAGATTGAATTTTTATTAAAATAATCATTGATACATATATGAGCCTTTCCAATGTTTTTTTAAAGGATAAGGTAGGGGAGATGCTTCCTATTTTGTCTCAGACAGGGGGTTCTCCTTTCATGTTTGAAGAGATAGCCTTGAGATAAGTATGATGGAACATGGACCAAAAGCATTAGAGATACTCAAAGATGAATTTAATAGCTGATACACACCCAGATAAACATGGGAAAATAATTAATAAGGTTGGAATACAAGTATGTTGGTCTAAACAAGAGGATGTACAGGTAGGACAACTAGGCAACGTACAAGTATAGATCCAAATGGAAGGTCACTTCAATTTCCAACCTTTTCCAAGCACTCAAATGAATTTTTTCATGTATCTAGAGGTATATTGGAGATTTAAAAACCATGGTATTCAGGGTTAATAATTATAGAAAGGTATTTTAAACCTAAGGTTGCATGCAAACCCATTGGCAAGGTCTAAGCCTAATTCCAAATGGGTGGTCATATTCATTTCCAGCTCTTGATGAGATATTTTGATGATTTTAGGATGTTTTTAGGGAATATATTGAAGTGTTTAAAACATTTTTTATAAAGTAAATGCATTAAGAAACCATTATTGGCTTGAAATATCCTAAAGTCCTCACAAAATGCATAAAATGCTCAAATGGTCAAGATCAAATGCTCATATATTTCATGAACTGATGCATGGCACCTGGAGGTATTTAGGAGAGTTGGATAATGTCCTTGAGGATCCATAAATGGAATTTATAAGGAATTGTAATGTGCCATATTCATGAACAAATGATAAAAGTGCTAGTGACTCCAAAACCCTCTCAAACCCTATTTTGTAACCTGATGGTAGAAATCAAGCCAAAAGTGCATCTAGATGAACGAATTTGACCATGAGCATAAAAGAGAAGTTATTGAAAAATACATAATGGTAAAATATGTGGAATGATATTATATGTAATCCATATAAGTGATGCAATAAATATGTTTTCTTGATAGTTTTTTGTGTTTTGCAAGTCCTGGAGATGATCAATGGATGCCAATCACTTTGGGAGGTAGTTTGGGACTTAAACCAACTCCTCATACAGTTTAAAGAACTTTAAAAGATTCAAAAGTGCCTCTTCTAGGTCTCTCTCTTCATCTAGCCTAAAGTGGAATATAAAATGGCATAGTAAAAAACATAGAAGCTCAAGTTTGGAGGTTTTTTAAGATGTTTCTGATGAAGCCAAGAATATGAAGTGTCCCAAAATGTGGCACAAGACCCTTGGTATGGATCAGTTAGGGAAGGTACAAATATTCTAGTGCCAAGTGTAGCCTATTGGAAAGTGATCATGGTTATAAGGTGAGGATGAGCTTGTGTAAGAGAATTCCATGATCAAGAAAACTCCCAATGTAGGTGGAATTATATTTGTAACCCCATCTCATCATCACACATGAGACATTTGTCCTATTGACCATTTTTTGCCCAACAGGCCAAAAATCAGTCCCCTTCTATCCCTGCTATTCTAGGCCATTTCATTTTTTGATTTTGCATGAATCTGTCCATTTTTACAGACTCTACAAGATTTCTACAGACTCTGCAGGTCTAAAACTATGGACTCTATAGGTTTTAGATTTCTATGGACTCAACAGGTTAGTCCTTTAGCGCATGAAGGATCAATTCAGAGAGTACTGGGTTTTACAAGGCTTCTTTGGGCTCTTGTCTAAAGAAAATCATGAATAAGGTTGGCATCATTGAACCATTGAACCAGTTCAATGCCTTGGTTCAATGCCTGGTTCAATCGCTTGGTTCAATTGGCCTTGGTTCAATTCAGTTGGTTCAATGCTTCAGCCTTGGTTCAATCAGCGGGTTCATCATTTGGTTCAACCACTAGGTTCATCAGCCTTGGTTCAATCGACTTAGTTCAACCAATCGACTCATCAACAAGTCAATCGACACACAGTGTTGAATCATTGAACCGATTCAATGGATTGGTTCAACGATTGGTTCAAGCGAAAGGTTCAAAGGGCTCAGTGCACAGTGTTGAACCGATTGAACCATTAAACCATTTTTGGTTCAATCGGTAGGTTCAACGGCTTGGTTCAAGGGAGTGCCCTAAAGTTAAAGGGAAAGTGCCCTTATGGAGGGTAGTTCTGGGTTCAAGAGCCCTTACAGAGGGCAGGGAGCATTTTAAAGGCAACCAAGAGAGTTTCAAAAGTGTACAGAAGACTCAAGGCTCTGAATTTCTTTAGACTTTTTGTTTGAAGGAATTCCTTCAAACAAAAAGTTTGAAGGAATTCAGAGGAAGGCCACCACTCGACAGAAAAGCCAAAAAAGCCTGAAGTATTTAGCTCACCCGAAGGGTATGTGCCCTTGCAGAGGGCTCTCACCGAGGAGGAGGACTGTTATCAAGAAAGTTGAAGGGTCATTTCCCCTTTGAGAAGGATCAATGAAGAAAGTTCACAGGAAAAGGCTGGAGCAAAAAAACCCGTAGAAAAGCCCGCCAAAGGACCCAAAGGAATTTGCCAAGGATGGTGACATCTCAAAAATCATCAATTTTAAAGAGATGAATTAACCATTATTTTTAAAGTGATGACGGGTGCGCGAGCATCAATTTTAAGGCAGTGAAATAGCCATTTTGTTTTTGAACTACCTAAGCGCCAATCATGAAAAGAGCCCAAAGAACGTAGCGACCCACTAGAAGATCGCCTTGAGGGATAAAAGAGTAGAAAGAGACAAAGCAGGAAGAAGACAAGGTGTAGAAAGAGACAAAGCAAGGGGTGAGTTATTGCCAGATGAGTGATGCAGCCTATTTTTTCTAGTTGACATTTATGAGGGGACAAACTGCAGCCTATTTGCAGAAAAGAGGCACGGCCATGTTTTTTACATTAAGATGGAATGCCAAAGTCAAAGCAAGAGCCGAAAATCAGATGGTTTCCTCTTCCCAAGGTTCAAAATGTACATGGCCAGATTGTAAAAAAGAGTGCCAAAATCTTTCCCAAGAAGTGCCAATTTCTCTTCCTCTTTCTATATATTGTAAAAATTCTCATTTGAAAAGGGGACTCTCTTAGCCTTAAGGCAAAACTCTACCCAAAAATCTCTTGGGCTTATAAGGTAGAGCTATGCCATATTTTACCTTGAATCAGGACTTAGCATTTTTACCTCTATCTAGACTTGCACTTTAAAGTATATGTTTGTTTTCTCCTTTGTGTTAAGTCATTATCTTTCATGCTTTCACAGATCAATCATAACATGTCTAGTGCATTGTGAAGTCTCCTTTTTGTAGGTCTGCCAGAAGTGTCTATAGAAAGGATATAGGTGCCTGTGAATAGGCTGTCAAAGTGTGTCCCAAAACACCTTTGCTAGTTCCTTCCTCCCTATACTTCCATGGACCCCTAGCTGACCATTGCAGGAGAGCCTCCCACTTCAGATGAAGTGTATGGGCATTTATTCCTAGTGAAAAGTGTATATTCAGGCTAGATGGGTCACACTTTTCTAGTGTATCACCTTTTCATTTTAGGCTTAGGTTCTGTTTTTAGCATCTCTCTCTCCCTTTTCATCCCCCCCTTTTTTCATTTTATTTGTTAGCAGTAGGAGAAACCAGGGCCTAAAAGATACATCAGAGGGAGCTAGCCCTCATCTAGAGACTCTCCCCTCCAACTTCATCGGTCCCATAGGTGAGAGGGGAGTTTCCATTGTTACATGTGGAAAGGCAAGAGCTCGGCCTCTTGCCATGGGTGTAATCCACTGCATCAACAATTTTTGGCATGCCTGGTGGGACCAACTAGGATAGGTTTTGTCCAAAGAGTTGAAGAATTTTTGGTGTGTTCTTCAACCAACCAGCCTTTGGAGGCTTTTGCATCAACACCAATGGTGAATCTGAGTTGAATTAGCTGGTTAAGCAGCCTGGTGCCATCAAAATTTTTCTTTTTGTATGTATAATTCCTTTACACAAAATCATGGACCTTGTATTCCTTCATATGACTATGATCAAGCTCCAGATATTCGGTGAATCCCCTCAAGTAGCTCTCCTATTTTCCCTTCAATGATAAGGGAGGTGGTGCTGGAGTTCAAGAAGCAGGTAATGGAAATAGATAGACTAGATGAGTAGTATGATTATCACTAGGAGCTGATGTACAAAGAGGCATGTTTGTTCAGGCAAGTTGAGGCCTTGCAATCCATAGAGGAGGAGGTAGCAAAATGAAGGAATCCATTCATTCAAGGTAGTCAGCCTTGCGTGCCCCCTCCATCCTAAAGAAATCCCCCTCTTGTACACCAAATCCTTTCTATTAGATGGCACTTGCTCACTCTAGTTCATCTGATGCATCTGCTCTCAATCCTGTATGCCTGGCTTTCTAACATTAAAGGGCATCAAAGCAACCCCCCATGGAGACCAATCTTCTCAATTCCTTATATTGTGAACCCTCAATTGAGGGAAATACCACAAGCTAGCACGTCCCTCTTCTAGAGACTCTTCCGGTGTATCAATAGTCTCTTCTTAAAATTCCTCAACCTCCCCATGTTTTTCAACATGATGTGCAAATTTTGAGTTGGAGGAAGGAATGCCAGGAACCAGCCCAGAGCCTTAAAGAGGATGATGCTGGTGACCTCCAAGAAAGACTCTTTCAGGATAATCTAGCCAAACAAATTAAATATTTAGAGGTTAAGATGAGACTACTTCATGAAAGAGAGTTAAAACTTCTAGACCTTGTGGAGGAGCCCCAAGACCTTGGAGAAAACAAAGTTGCTGCCTGTTCACAGGAGCAAAATTCCAATTTTGAGATCTTGAACTGGAAGAAAATAGTAGAATCATGGAGCAGGAAGGAAGAGAAGAAAGGTTTTGTTCAAAACCTTGAAGAAGCTGAGGTTGATCCTACTCATGATGATGCTGGTGACCTCCATGATAGGCACTTACAGAGGATATGGCTAGAAGAATTGCAGAGTTGGAATCCAGAGAGAGATTCCTCAGCCAATATGTGATGGATGGTTCAGACCTAACGGTACATTATATTTTTTAACACACCCCATCTACACATCCCCAAGAGAGCTATCAGGCCACACCTGATATTGATGAAGTGTTGGCCAAGTGGAAGGAGGAGAATCATTCAATTTTAGCTCAAGGACTGCCTCCTCTTCCACATGTTTTTTCCACTTCATCCCTTCTCAAGGAGGAACCTATTCTGTAGGAGGTGAGTGAGGAGAAAAATATCTAATATATAGTTCTTCAAGAGGCTATCATGAGCAACAATGAAGAAGAAATCATCATTGATGCTCCTTATGAAGACCTCATCAACAATGGAGAAGAAGCAGGTCACGCATACATGCAGATGTTCCAGTAGTATGAGGAGCAACAAAAGCATAGTAAGCTCTCTCCCCCTTGTTTGATGAACTCCCTTATTGTTTTGATGAGGAGGACTACTATGTCAAGGAGCCTGAGTTGGAGGAGGATCAGGAGAACCTCTTTGAAAATCTAGAGATCTTGATCTTTGAGGAGGAAAAGGAGATGCTGGTCTTCCTTGAGGAAAGCCTTGAAGAAGAAAGTTTTGAACAAAGAGGTGATGTTCTATGGGATGAGCAATCAGTTTGTGATTCCATTTTAGACATCACAACTATCACCCTTCTTCAAGAAGGCCAAGAGGAAGCAGAGGATGAGTTTGACATGGCCTTTATTGAAGCAAAAGGAAATGGGTCAGACCATGATGCATTGTAGAGGGACTGTACATATCAAAGGGCTTATGGTGATGAGCCAGTAGCCACAAATTTCTTGGTGATATGCACCAGCATGAAGGACTAGCATTCAACAAGATTATAGGAACAAAAGGAATACATGTATGTGGGAAGCATGTTTGAATTTGATCCACTCGAATATCAGCCAATCCTGGTGACAGGCAAGAGGAGCAGGTCACCAAATATCCTTTTCATTCAACCACTTATCTGGCACCATAAGTTTCCTTGCTAGGGAGGGGACTTAATAAGTTTTCCCTTTGATCCAAGAGGGAAGCAAATGCACCTAGTTAGTTTTATATAGTAGTTTGTTTTTAGTTTCTTTTCCTACTTTCCCTAAGTGCAGTTTGCACAGGTAGTGTTTTTAGCCTTGTGTGTGTTTTCCTTTGTGTCTGGGGTAAAAAGCTTCATGTTTGATTCTTGGATCTTTTGGGGCTATTGCTAACTTTCTTCAAAGATGCATTCTAACTCTGTGCCCAATGGACTACAATGCAACTGGTCTTTAATCATAACAAGCATGCTTCCCCTGGGAGTTGCCAATTTGTTGACCATTTTTTGCCCAACAAGCCAAAAATCGGTCCCCTTCTATTCTTGTTATTCTAGGCCATTTCATTTTTTAATTTTGCATGAATCTATCCATTTCTATTCTGCAAGATTTCTATGAACTCTGCAAGTCTAAAACTATGGACTCTACAGGTTTTGGATTTCTACAGACTCAGCAGGTTAGTCCTTTGGTGCATGAAGGACCAGTTCAGAGAGTACTGGGTTTTACAAGGCTTCTTCAGGCTCTTGTCTAAAGAAAATCATGAAGAAGGTTGGCATCATTGAACCATTGAACTAGTTTAATGCCTTAGTTCAATGCCTGGTTTAATCGCTTGGTTCAATCAGCCTTGGTTCAATTCAATTGGTTTAATGCTTCGGCCTTGGTTCAATCGGTGGGTTCATCATTTGGTTCAACCACTAGGTTCATCAGCCTTGGTTGAATTAGCTTAGTTCAACCAATCAACTCATCAACAAGTCAATCAATGCATAATGTTGAACCGTTGAACTGATTCAATGGATTAGTTCAATGGTTGGTTCAAGTGAAAGGTTCAAAGGGCTCGGCACGCAGTGTTGAACCGATTGAACCATTGAACCATTTTTGTTTCAATCGGTAGGTTCAATGGCTTGGTTCAAGGGAACACCCTAAAGCTGAAGGGCAAGTGCCCTTGGAGAGGGTAGTTCTGGGTTTAGGAGCCATTGCAGAGGGTAGGGAGCATTTCAAAGGCAGCCAAGGGAGTTTCAAAAGCGCGTAGAAGACTCAAGGCTCCAAATTTTTTTGGAATTTTTGTTTTAAGGAATTCCTTCAGACAAAAAGTCTAAAGGAATTCAGAGGAAGGCTGCCACCCAATAGAAAAGACAAAAAAGATTGAAGTATTCAGCCCACCCGAAGGGTATGTGCCCTTGTGGAGGGCTCTCACTGAGGAGGAGGATTGTTATCAAAAAGCCAAAGGGTCATTTCGCCTCTAGGAAGGATCAATGAAGGAAGTTTGCAGGAAAAGGCCAAAGTAGAAAAACCCATAGAAAATCCCGCCAAAGGACCCGAAGGAATTTGCCAAGGACGGTGACGTCCCAAAAATTGTCAATTTCAAGGAGACAAATTAGCCATTGTTTTTAAAGCAATGACAGGTGCACAAGTGTCAATTTTAAGGTAGTGAAATAGCCATCTTGTTTTTGAACTACCTGAGTGCCAACCATGAAAAGAGCCCAAAGAATGCAGTGACCTGCTAAAAGATCACCCCGAGGGCTAAAAGAGTAGAAAGAGACAAAGTAGGAAGAAGACAAGGTGCAGAAAGAGACAAAGCAGTAGGTGAGTTATTGCTAGATGAGCGGCATAACCTATTTTTTCTAGTTGACATTTATGAGGGGACAAACTCCAACCTATTTGCAAAAAAGAGGTGTGGCCATGTTTTTTACATTAAGATGGAATGCCAAAGTCAAAGCAAGAGCCGACAATCAGATGGTTTCCTCTTCCCAAGGTTCAGAATGCACATGGCCAAATTGTAAAAAGAGAGCACCAAAATCTTTCTCGGGAAGCACCAATTTATCTTCCTCTTTCTATATATTGTAAAAATTCTCATTTGAGAAGGGGACTCTCTTAGCCTTAAGGCAAAACTCTACCCAAAAATCTCTCAGGCTTATAAGGTAGAGCTATGCCAGATTTTACCTTGAATTAGGACTTAGCATTTTTACCTCTATCTAGACTTGCACTTTAAAGTATATGTCTATTTTATCCTTTGTGTTAAGTTATTGTCTTTCATGCTTTCACAGATTGATCACAACATGTCCAGTGCATTGTGAAGTCTCCTTTCTGCAAGTCTATGAGAAGTGTCTATAGAAAGGATATAGGTGCCTATGAATAGGCTGTCAAAGTGTGTCCTAGAATACCTTTGCTAGTTCCTTCCTCCCTATACTTCCACGGACCCCTAGCTGACTGTTGTAGGAGAGCTTCCCACTTTAGATGAAGTGTATGGGCATTCTTCCTGGTGAAAAGTGTATATTCGAGCTGGTTCTATTTTTAGCATCTCTCTCTCCATTTTCATCCCCCTTTTTTCATTTTATTTGTTAGTAGTAGGAGAAACTAGGGCCTAAAAGATACATCAGAGGGAGCTAGCCCTCATCTAGAGACTCTCCCCTCCAGCTTTACCAGTCCCACAGGAAAGAGGGGAGTTTCCATTGTTGCATGTGGACAGGTAAGAGCTCGACCTCCTACTACGGGTGCAATCCACTATGTCAACATGTCCATCACTTGCTTTGGAATGCTCAAGATTGGCCTATGATGAAGATAGTTCACAAGAGATAATGATGGATAAGATTTACTATGCCACACTTGGAGAAGAGGATAATTTGGGATGTGATCAAGTGTAATTCAATTTCATGACTCTTCTTATACTTCATCCTATGCTTTGTAACTGATTTTCACCTTTGACACTTGTTCTTGTGCCTCTTCAACTTTTGTCTTCTCTCTCTTCTTCTAAATTCTATAAATATGAGCCATTTTGGCTATTATAAAAGATTCCAATAGTTGGTATGGAAAATCCCTACCAAAATTGTACCTTGATTTATATGTAAGCTAATGAGAAACAAGCTGGTTATATTCTAGGTCCATTTGCACTACATGTTGAAGTGATCCATCTTGAATGTCAAGGATAGATTGAGTTCATCTTGTTTTCATGCAATCCTTGAATTTGTTACTACAAATGACTTCTCTCCTAACAACTTTCATGAAGTGTATGTTGCTACAATAGACTCTTGAAGTGCGTATGAGTTTGGTAGTGTCATATTTGACCTTCCCTTCACTTTCCTTCATTTGTTGAGTTTCTATTTGCCTTCATGAGAAACAATATTGCTAGGAATCTCCATTAATGGTGTTGAGGCTAGTTGGGTTGTCTTAGTTCATTTTGCAAATTCAAAGTGTATGAATGGAAGCAACTCTTGGTGTATCACCTCATAATTTAGGTTTGATTTATGCATTTTTCTTTCCCTTTTCACCCATAATAGGTAGTTTTAGTATCATAAGCACATCAAGTCATATCTATCGATCTAGCCCTTAAAATCTAGAGGTTTACTTCCACTATATGTGGCCCACACACCTGGAAGTATTCCCATGTTGGCCAAATCTTGAAGAGGATTGATCAACTTCTTCTAAGGTGCAAGATTTGGAGACAACAATTATTGCTTGATATCTTTGAGTGCAAAAATGTTTTGCTACTCAAATTTGGGATGTCAAACTCCTTCAAGAATATATCTTTTAAGAGGTCATAGTCCACCATCATCTGGTTTAGATCCAATCTCTAATATTGAGTATGTGTGTGATCCAATAGAGTAGTATAAAGTTGGCTTGCCTTTCATTCTAAAAAATTCACTCTCTTCATGTGCCAAATGAGCTTACACTTTTGAACATACTTGATGATATTCTCTAGTCTACGATAGTCTACTACTCTCAAATACATTTCATGATATATTTGAGGATCAAGCATAGGTGTAAATGGTGTGTAGGAGGTTTGTGTTATTAGTATATTTTCTAAAGTCATAACTGATCTTTTACTTCCTCTTGTTGGTGGAACATCTTTTCCATACATTGAAAGGGATTGTATTACGACTCTTCTATCTACTTGGAGCACTTATTAGGTCATCAATGATCCTCCCATTCCTAGTGCTCCACTCTCTATCTAAATTCCCATCTAAGGGGCCATATCTCCTCATAATGGTGTTGTAACATTTTTCATTATATCCAGATGTAACACTAGCTATGTGACCACTATTTCAAGTGGTGGGTAAGGGATTACATATTCTATCAAACTTCCTTTGTTTGGTGGATGATGAATCCTTTATATTGCCTAAATCCATAGTGTCTTGAAGTTATTATTTTAATTCAAAGTGAGATGCATAAGAACATACTTTAGATAGAGGGAAACTAGGCATTCCTTTATCAACCTCCTTAAACTCATATTCTTCTTGGGATATATATACTCATTCTTCTAAGACTCGCTCATGCTTACTAGCACTTGATTATTCATCACTAGAGAATAATTACTATGCATGAGAGTCATCATCATGCCATTCTCATTCTCCATAGTTCCTTGTGGAAATTTTCAATTTAAAATCCCTCCTCTTTTGAGGATCCCTCTAGGCCATCACCTTCTATTGATTCTCATTATACTTATACCTCTTAAGCTCTCCTTCAACTAGTCTCTCTATGAGAAGCTTTCCTTGCTACCTTTCAAAGACCATGCCACTTTTATCTTATACCCTATGAAATGATCACACATGTGGGAACTTAGGCATCCATTATAAATTTATCTATATCATCTTCACTCACCATCACCATTGCAATAACAAAATTTGACATGTATTGACAAAAAAACCAAAATATTGACAACCTAGTGGTCACTCGCATGCTAGTCCTCTTGCATGCTCAAACATTTAACTTTAATTCCTCTATAACATCATATCATGTGATTTTTGGTTCATGCACTGACCTAAGGAAGATAGATGGGAAATTGGGTTAAGGGTAATTATGTACAATGGTGGTGGACACATGGTCTTACACACTGATGTTATCTTGTGGGCTATTACTCATTTGCTTGTGCCTAAAGTATTTTGGTTTTGTCTCATCAGTATAAAACCATAGATGAGCATGGATGCTCAAAGTCACATAAAATAATATTCTACTTAGATATTCACCCATTCATTGGTGAATACATTATTTAAACCATGCAATAATGGTTTATCTAAGACAGACAATTACACATATGTATTGCAATAATAATAGTGCATATTATATTGAATATCATGAGTAAAAGGTGATCATGGTGTTTAAAATGTTACTACTAACACTACTGGTCCTACCTCTATCTTAATCTATTTATTATGGAACTCTAGATACAACTTGATAGCATTTATCTAAGGTCTCTATTTTATCTCACAACAATCAATAATAGTAAATTTGAACATGTCAAATCTTTTTCTCTATCAAGAATATGTATTTTATAGGCTTCCAAAATCCCTCAGTGTCATTGGTAGCTCAACTTCCACCACATTAATAGTTATTGCACCATTTATCCTCTTGATAGTTACTGTTATGTTTTGCTCCAGGTCATTTACCTCATCATTCATCATCACTTCCCAACTTATTATTAGGATCAAATGTTAGTCATAACTCCCACCATTTATCCTTATGATATTCACTGTAGTTTTTGAATTAATGTGGTTGTATTTATATTAACCTTTTTGTTTGGTTGTTTGAACACATGGACTTAAAATTTATTGTCTCGCACTTGCCTTACTAGAAGACTCTATTGGACACCCACACACATATCAAGTTTCTCGATGTGTGTCATTTACCACTTCCTTAGGTTCCAGTTTTTGCTTTTACTAGTCACATGTGCTCCAAATATTTCTTGTACTTATTGGATTTATGGAGTCAAAATCTACCAAATATTTAGGAAATATACCTCGATAATTTAAGAGGCTCTATACAAGTTTCTAGTATATTACTAGTCATTCTTCAAGTCTAGGCACACTCTACATTGATTTATATATCTACTTAAGGACTTGAATTTTATCCTACAAAAATTGGCCTAGGTAAATGTGCATGTAGTTTCATCTCACACTTAGGGAAAAAAATTAGAGCTTATTATTTCAATCATCCATTCACACTACATGTGAATTACAAGACATTTAAATTGGGCATGTAGGATATGTATTCACAACCTAATTACTTATTCCCTTATCTTTTTATAACATCTTGTGGTAGGCTAGGTCAATACAATTGAAAAAGTAAATTCAAATAGTTTTATCCATCAATTATGTATAGTGAAGAATAAGAAAGTACGACATCTAGTGGTGAAGTGGAAAATAAAATTATAGATTTAGAAAGTGAGTATAATACATGAACGATGTTATAAGACATAAACAATAGTCAAAATAATTTAACATTGATATTATCTAGTCATGAATGGCACACATGCATATCAATTCCCTATATAGTCATATTATTATATATTTTACATAGTCATTCACAAGCCTACACAACTTGGATTTATTTCATAAATCTAAAATATGGCAAGTTGTGGTTGTTTCAATATTTTACTTTTAGTTTTTGCATTGCTTCTTTTCAAATTTATAAATTGGCATGTTTACTATATTTAATCAAAATGATAAATCTAAAAGTATTTTTTTACATTAATGAATGTAATATCTTCCTTGTGCATTAGTTTTACCTTGTTTTTAATGGTTAATCACCTAAAATAAAAACCAAGTAAAACATGTTGGTGAACCCAAAATTCTTACATTCAACCTAGGGTTTATACCCTCTTTACCCTCAGGGTTTTATGTTTTAGATTCTTATTAAATTTTTATTTTAAGGCATCCATTAGGGTGTCATTTCATTTATGTGTGAATTTAATTTAAATTAATCATGGTTTATATTATCAAAATTGTTTTTTATTTTTTGGATGCCAAAGTTTAAAAATGTGAAGGTTTCAAGTGATGAAAGAATTAATCAATGTATTTTGCAAACTATTATAGCACATTTTATTGTAAAACCTAATCTAGTTGATGAAAAAATATTGGTGTCTAAATAAATAAAAACTCAAATGTTTCTAATGTAGACACCCCAAGGTTTCTCATTGTGTTCCTACATCTACTATGTTTTGTAATGAGTGTTTAAATCCTACACCAATAACCAATAGTGTTCATATGGCTATTATTAATGGTAAGACTCAACCCTTGAAATAAAATTTTGAGAATATTACCATTTATACACATGAGATAGTGACTATGATGCATACTATAGGAAACTTACAGATACAAGTGTCTAATATTTCACTTCATCAAGTGGCTTCCAATGTTAGGGTCATGAACAATATTATGTCTTCCAATCCTATTCCCAAGGATGTGATAAACATGCATATTCTTTGTGACTTAGTGGTTCCAAAATTAAAATTATTTAATGGTGATGGGGACCCTCAATTTAATCTTCATACCAAATTTTAATTTTTAATAAACTATGACAAGATTTTTTCAATCTTACTTAAATTGTTTCCATGCACATTGATTTTTGGTGATTTAGATTGTTTCTTTTCTTTACCTAGTGGGTACCTACATTAATTTAGTGGTTAAAAGAGGCATTAATAGATAAGTACACTGATACAAACATAATTAGAAGGATAATGTAGGTTGGAGCTTGGGTTCCCAATGAAGGGATACCAAACCACGCAACTAGTGATTATTTCACCTTTAAATCTAACATACGTATAATGATAAGAACTTAAGAAAGATTAAATTATTAATTAAAATTAGAGTAAATTAATTATCATTTAAAATGAGCTATGATCTATGTAATGATTGAGTTTCTATAGGAAAATATTAACATTACAATGACTAAATCATATGACCTCCTACAAGACAATCCCCTCAGGCCTTGAGTCTTATTCTCACTACCTTAGTCCAATTTTTTTTAGTAGAGTTCCTATAAGGACTCACTCTATCCTTCTCTAATAATTTTATAATGAACCTAGGTTCCCTCATTTATAGGTCTCTCAACTGGTCAAAGTATATTACCATTAGTTAGACAACTGCTAGATCAATTAATAGTTAATGAGCCACCTAATTAATTGGATCTAGATAGGACATGTGTATATGATAAGTTAGTTGATATGGATCCACATGCAATTAGGTCACCAAAAATCATAAGTAACTAATTTTGTGCAAAATTTCATGCATTGATTTTTGGGTTCCCACCTTTTATTTTGACATGCTTCAAATTAAATTTTTGGCAAACATGTAGACCTATCAGAAGTGACATGGCATCCAAGTCAAACTTATTGAATTTTAGATGGGATGAACCCTATGAGGTTATACCTATTTATTTGTGCATCTCATGCCAATATAACATGCAAAATGTTATGGAAATGATTCCTATACATGATAAAATGAAGTGTGTGTGTGTGTGTATTGGGTTGTATGCATGACTTCTATATCAAGACTCACATGTTGTTATGGTTTTCTAACTATGTCTATTATCCAAACCGTTACTTGGGTGAATTTGTGCACTTAGGAGTTTCTCCAAAGAAATATGTTTGGCCTTCCAAAATGATGAAAAATTACATTGTGCCTATGATGCTCATAAATTAGACACCCTGGGTAATTAAAAGGCGTGCTTTGGATCACATGTTGAAATTCATGATATCATATCCATAATGAATAATATATAAAAATTCCAAACATGATAAATCATCTACTACATGATTATTAAACTTCACCAAATAATTATTGTATTTCTTCTCGTGCATCCTCTTTACTACCTTAGAGTCTAAAATGGCCTCTATCTCTTCTCTTTCCTTTTATGGTAATTGTGCTTTCAAGTTAGGGATATGTGTTCCTTCCTTTTCTTCCTCATCTTATTTTTTTCCTCATGGAAATATTACAAGTCTACTATGTTGAAGATAGGTTATACATCCATCCTTTATGGCAAATTAATTTTGTACACACTGGTTGAAAACTTGTGTAACAATCTACATGGCCCTATCTTCTTTAGTTTCAACTTGTCATAGGTACCTCATGAAAATATTTCATTTTGAAAATGCACCAACACAATTCATCCTATCTATAACTCCTTCCTCCTCTACCTCTCATTTACACACTACTTCTAACTCAACCTAATTTTTTCAAACTTTTACTTTACCTCTTCATGTAATCTAATCATATTTTTTATATAGTCTTATGCTTTTATGATACTCCCATGCATCTCATCCAAATTTTGCAACTCCTATAGGACTAATGACACAAACAATGTTGAAGGGAATTTTTCAATTACTCTTGCTCATAGAATTATTGTATGCAAATTTGTCTTACACTAATATCAAGTCCCATTATGTTGGCTTGTCTCCTGCTGGACATCTAGACAAATTTACAAGGATTCAGCTAAAAAAATTGGTTTATCCATCAGTTTGTGGATGGTATGATAAAATTAAGTTCATCTTCATTCCTAATTTCTTCCACAATGTCCACAAAAAATGGCACATAAACTTAGTATTTTTATTCAAAACTATATTGCATGACAATCCATATAATCTCACTACCTCTCTAAATAATAGACCAGTGATATTTATGACATCTATGGTCTTCTTACAGTAATGAAATGTTCCATCTTAGATAATCTATCTATCATAATGAACAATGAGTCACTACCTCTCTGTGTTCTTAGTAGTCCAAGCATAAAATCCATGCTTACATCCTCCCATGGTCTCTCTAGAATAGTTAAGGGCTGGTATAAACCCATGTTCTAGATTTTCCCTTTTACCAACTAGAAAACTTGACACCCTTGCACATATACACACACATATGCACCCATATTTGGATAGTAATAACTCTTAACCAATAGTGCCAACATTTTTTCACCACCAAAATTTCTTGCCAATCCTTCTTGTGATTTTACTTGATTAAATTTTCATGCATCAATGCCTTGGCTATACATAATTTCACTCCTCTAAAAAACATTTTGTCTTGAATTAGATAATCTATCCATGATGTCTAATCAATGATTTTTGGGTCCATGCATGTTCTCCATGTGTCAAAACAATATTTATCTTTTGGGTATAACTCCTTAATTGATTCAAACCCCAAAAATTTGAATCTCATCACTTCCACCATCAACACTCTTCTACTCATCACATTTGCACATTGTTTGATTTTACACTTTTATGATTAAGCATAAAAATATAAATTTGAAGATACTATACCCAATTCATATGCCTCTTATTTAGGTTTCCTTGATTGTTGATAAATTTTAATGCTTGATTTTTTTTATGTAAAACACATATTATTTTGGAAATAAATAATGCCTTCACTTCTTCAAAATTTAGACAATTACTTAGAATTATTGATCATAGACCTAATGTTTGTCCATTACGTTATTCAAATTATCACTAACTTAAGTTATAGGTCTACCCTATTGTATTAGTATTACAGTAATCACTGCTCCACTCACATCACTGTCCACTTGAAATACCTTATTGAAATTCAACAATGCCAACATTGGTTGTTTCATCACCTTCATTTTCAATGGCTAGAAACTATGCTCTACTTCCTCTATCCAAGTGAATGCCTTATGATATCATCACATTGTTTCCATGGTCACTACACACTTACCATTTAATTTTTTGATTAAATTCATATAGGATCTTGTGAGACAATGAAAAATTTGTGCTTTAGATTCACTTCTCAGAGATGGTCATTCCACTATTGTACACACCCTCTCAGGGTCCATTTTTAACCCTTTTTGGATATTATGAAACCTAAGTCACTAGATCTTACTTATTATATCTATACATTTTCACATTGATTAGTAAATTATCTTTAGGCAATCTTTGAAACACATTCCATAGATGCACCACATGATCTTCTCTAGTTCAATAAATACTATAATTTCATTTAGGTACACAATGACATACTTACCCAAAAATGGTTTCAACACTTCATTCATTATTATCATGAACATACTTGTAATGTTGGTTAATATAAATCAAATAGCTAACCATTCATACCGTCCTTCCTTTGTATTTAATGTTTTATTGTATTCATCCCTTTCACGAATCTTGATTTAGGGATATTTTCTCTTTAGATCAATCTTGATAAAGTATTCACACCACTTAAATAATCCATCATCTCATCTATGCATAATAATGGAAACTTGTACTTTATTTTGATCTTATTAATAGAACATGAGGATGTACACATGCACCATTATCCCCATTTCTTAGGTTCCAATACTAGAGGTACTACACATGGGCTTAAATTTTCTCTTATTAACCCCTTTTTCAATAACTCATGCACTTGCTTATATAATTTCTCATTTTCCATTGATGTCATATTATGCATGGATTTGTTAAAAAATATCACTCTTGGAATTATATCCATGTGATGAATAATTCTCCTTACTAGTGGTAGTTTCTCTAGTAAATCACTCAATATAATGTCTACAAACTAGTCTAACAACTCCTTTACTTCACACAAAAGTGTATATTTCCTTAGGTTTTCATTTATGCTAACATCTCACACCATTTTTGGTATTAGCATGTAACACACCTTCTCCCATTCTTCCTCTCTCTATAACTCTTTTCTTAACCCCATCAATAATCTTGTGTAAACACTATTGTGCCCTCTTTCTTCATCATCATTTAAGGGACTTAGGGTGTATTTTCTCCCATCCTTCTCCAAGTGATAAAGATTCACCCAACCATCATGTATTGACCTATGATAAAATTTCCTAATCATCCATAAAATTAAATTACACATTTACATTGGAATTTCATCTCAAAATAGCTCATCTTGGTATGCCTATCTATAATTTCATCAAACATCACTCATTGACCAACCACTATCAACTTTTATATAACCAAAACACTCTGTATGGATTTGGGTGTGCCACTCTCTTTGAATCAAACTTATCAATCATTTTGATAGAGACTATGCTATTTGTGTTGCTACTATCTATTATCACTCTAAATCATTTACCTCCTGAATTACATATGGTTCAAAAAATACTTTTCTTTTGCATCAATTCCTTGTCTTCCCATGGTAGCTTAGAAAAACCCTATTTGACATCAACATTTCCATATGATCAATATATTTTGAATGCTTGACCAATATAACTATTTCATGAATGATATGTGTAACAACATCCATCCTTCTACTTCCTTTAATTTATGCCTATGGGCATTTATAGGTTTGATGCCTTGGTTGTTTGCACGTGTAACTTGTTATTAGGAATCCTCTTCCCCTTACTTGACTAAATTTTCCTTATCCCCGAGATTGGTAAAAACCACCTTCTCCATGGACATTATATTTCTCAAACTTATGTGTCCCACTTAGGTCTCCATTACTTTGTATTAAGGCTTATACACCTTATCTCTATGGGTTTATTCCTGCACTTCCTCTTCCTTCTCACATGATTCTTCTCTTGCCTCAAACATTGATTAGTTTTCTATGCAACATCTTCTCCTTTGCCTTACATTAAAATTGGTCATATTTTTTGATAGTTTGGATCTAAGCCATAATTAGTTTTTTTTAATTTCAAAGTGCAATCCATTTAGATATCAATAACCTTATCCTAGTCCACCTCACTATTATTGGATATGATGGTGATCTTGTAGAAATATTTAGTGTATTATTTGACTAATAAGTCCTTATTCCTGAGATTTTTAAGCCTCTTTAATAAATACATATATTATTCTCTAAGAAATAATTTCCATTTTAGTTTAACAACAATCCTATCCCATATTGTTATCTTATCATTCCCTCTTCTGCACCATTTATTTTGAACTTAGTTGCACCATAGCATTGCATGTCCTTTTAACTTCATATGTGCCATATTGACACATTATGGGTCACCAAATTATTCATAATTAAATAACTCCTCCATTTTAGTGATCCAATTGACAAGCTCATCTAGATTTAGACTTCTCAAAAAATAAGGTAAGTCCATCTTTATGCCCTTGAAAATCTATGAGATAGCTCTTAAGAGTCTCTTGTCACCATAATCAATTTGATCCTTAGTGCCTCCTTCAACTTATATGATATCTATTCCCTTGGCACATTTTCCTTACCTTTCATCATCACTTTTATCATATCTTGGGATGAATCCTCTCCTTTGGTCCTCCTTAACAACATCTAGGCAAGTTTGCATGACACATAAGACATCTAGGACTTTGTCTAGTCTTCTTACTATACCTTCAATTACCACACATTTTTTAGAAGCCTTCTTCGGTGGAATATTTATCTCTAAATTTGTGATCTATTATTTTAAGTCCTCTACTAACAATACTATATCATAAACCTTTGTCCACACTCAAAAATTTTTAAAACCTAATTTGATATTAGTTGATTCAAGTCAAGGTTTGGGTTCTCAATGAAGGGAGACCAAGCCACACAATGAGTGATTATCTCACCCTTAAATCTAACACATATATATAATTATAGGAACTTATAAAATATTTAATTCTAATTTAAAAATAGAGTACATTTGATCTCACTCAACATAATTTATGAGTTATGGCATGATCGAGTTGCTACAAGTAAATCTTGATGTTACAATGGCTAATTCCATAAACCTCCTATAAGGTTATCCCTTCAGGCCTTAAGTATTATTATCACTACCTTAGTCTAATTTTTTTTGGTAGATTTAATCTAAGGCCTCACTTTCTTATTCTCTAGAAAGTATATAATGAACATTGACTCCTCCATTTATAGGTCTTTGAATTGGTCAAAGACTATTCCTATCAGTTAGACAACTATTGAATCAATTAGAATCTAATGAGCTACATGTTTAGTTAGATACATTTAGGAAAGATGTATAGGTTTATTTTACTGGTGTGGATCCACATTAAATAGGTCTACCAAAAATCCCAACTAACTAATTTTGGATAGATTCATATGCCTCGATTTTTAGGTTCATGCCTTTTATGTTGATGTGTGTCAAATTTAAGTTTATGATGACATGAAAACTTGTTATAAGTGACATGAAATATAATTCAAACCTTTTTAATTTTGGTTTGGATGCACCTTATTAGATTTTTCATACTTGTTCATGCATCTCATGCCAAAATTTCATGTGTCGTACTAGGAAAATGATTCCTACATGTGTTGAAATTATGTGTGTATGTTCATGACTCCCCAGTCAAGACTTGTGAATTATTATGGTTTTATGAATATGATGATTAACCATAATTTTACTTGGGTATGTTAATAAAATTATGAGTTTCTCCACATAATTGTGCTTGGCATTCTAAAATGATGCAAGATTACTTTGCACCTGGGATGATCCTACATTAAAGGACATGTGAGAACACTCGGCATATTAAATAAGGTAAAAAGGAGGATATACATGATTAAATATTTATATTTCATTTTAATATTCACTCCTTTATTTTTCAACTGTGTGATCTTGAAAGGAAACACATATTCATCAATGGTGCTCTACAACCTATCAAAGATAATCTAGTTAGAAAAAATGCAAATCAATCACGTATCTTACATGTATAATGACCTTGCATATGAAGTATTAGTTTGCCTATGGTCCATACATCACCTATTATGGATTCAAACATTTTTAAATCCCATATGCCTACCATAAACACATCTAATATTAGGGGAAAAAAAGAAACAACACATATAATGAGACCTATCTCAAGTCAACCCAATAATTTTTTAAAAAGTCAACATGACATACTAAATAATTTATTTAAAAAAAAAATGATTGAGTTACCTTCCATTCCTTGAGTCATTATGATATTTATGTCAAAATATTACAATGCAAAGCTATATTTTTATTATCAAACTATTGAAGGCTATTCAAAAATTTGATGCATTTTAAGGGAAAAATTCAAGAGATTATTGGTCCAGACAAGATTATCAAGACTACAAAAATTCCCTAGGAAAGTGTATTGTTAATACCTCCTAATGATTTTTCAAAATAAAAAACATTTAATAACAATGACACTTACCATTACACTCAATGCTTTGATGGTGACATACATGATGATACATACTCAGAAGATCATCATGACCCCCAACATAAGGGTTAGTACTTCAAGTGGCATAGCATGAGATTCATCACACACCTCTTTAGGTGTTTTAATTTTATAACACCTTTGATTATTTATTTTACATTACATGTTATTTATTTCATATCATGATCCTTGCTTATTTTTATTTTGACACATATTTATAACCCTTGATAGCTTATCAACTGCTATATGAGATTGTTAATAAATATTCAAAGTTCCACTACATATGATATATCTATACCTTGACTCTTGCTTCTTTGGAAGTGATATTATAGTTATAGCCTTATCTCCATGGTGACAATCTCATTTACTCATTTAGGTTCCATGTTATATATTCAATACTTCATGTGTTGCATCTACTTATTCATGACCACAAAAGTATGGTTTGAGATAAATTATACAATAGTCATGCTCACCTACTACTATTATTTCATTGATGAATCATTATTGTGACATATTTTACATGTATTTTTGTGTGTTTTCATGCTAAATTTTCAAAAAAAAAAAAAAAAAACATTCATAAAAATAAAAAATAAAAAAACCCTTTTCCAATAGCTTGGTCATATGATACATGTCATGCTTATTTGCCTATGCTATAAGCTTATAATGTTTTCCACTTATCCTTACCATGGTATAATTTGAGTGGGTGAGATGTATGATATATATTTTATATATGGTTAATAGGTACACAGATGCTATAGGGGCATCTATAGAGTTGTTTTACATAGACTAGACATATCTTGCTATCATTTACATTTGGCATGTGTACGTGGATATATAAATATAATTTTTACATCTATTATTACATCTTATACCTTAAAATAAATACTTTCCTATATATTACATCTTATTATTTTACCATCGATGCTTCTACTATGATTATTTTTCATTGTTATACTTAGCCTTCTTAGAGGCACATCACCTATATGAGACACATTTTTCATTACTATTGGGGGAAACATAACCCATGTATCCTTGAGATAATTTTATGCATATTTTTAATAAAAATCATCTATTGGGATACATTATTTTCCCCTCTCACTATTGATCTTATCATCTATATCTTGCCACTTGGGGGTAACAAGATAATTTTTCATTTGAATCTTCATTAAGCATTGCATGAACATAAATTTATACATGTCATACCTTCATGCCCATAGGTGCATTATTCACATTACATACATATGATCACCATTAATTTAATATTACTTTATGGATCCACCTTATGTATGTGCCTTTCATTACTACACTAGTGGGACTTATGCCTTGTGCACCATTTACATCTTGACATATTATGATTTTCATACTTAATATATACATGATTATATATTCCAAATTGGTTTACAAGACTTATAATTTTCCAATTGGGGCATCATAAGGGTATGGTCCTTACGAACTATCCATTTAACATATCTTGAGTAGATGAGAACATCCTCACCAACATCTATACCTATATTTTACTATGGGGTCATGATATATAAATTTACTCTCCATGAGCCTTATATTTACAAATATCCTATATATATATATATATATATATATATATATATATATATATATATATATTCTATCACACACTTATGTCTAGATTAATTAGATTACTTCCTCATACAATTATGGAATTATCTTACATATACATGGGCACATAATTAATATGTATACATGATAAATTTATTGTCATATCTAGCTAGCTTGAAAATTATCTACATTTGGGGACATCACTTCCTCCCCATCCATGTTGTTACATCAAGGCATGTTGTTGGCTCACGCATTATCATACTCTTTAGAGGATTCATCCATCCATGGACCTTACCACATAGTTATTTATATTACATGATTCTCACATGGACATTGGTCCATCTCTCTTACTATAACCACCATGTGCCATTTTTACCCCCTCTCCACCACCATCATCCTCATTGAAGTATGTGTAACATATTTGTATCCTTACATGAGGACACCTTTCTATTCATTTTATGCTCACTAGGGTAGTATATTGTGTATTGAGACTTACTTGATGTTATCATTCTGATGCGATACAAAAATGATACTCATTAGATTAGTATATTGAGAAATAAACTATACATGATTTTATCTATCTTACATGATAAAAACTTAGGGCATACTAATTTCATACATCTAACCTAATATGGGGATTTGCATGTAATATTTATGATAATTACATATGTTTTATTCAATTTTCAAAAGAATATCAATTATATAAAATCTTATTACACATGGCAATTGTAAAAAAATTATTTTAAGATGAGTGATTGTAGGCACAAGTTATTCAATCACTTACCTCAAAAGTGGGACATATATCAAATCATTTTTTAGGTGCTACTAAGTGAAGGCTACTAAGTAGAATTTGGGAATCTCTATTTGGAGTAATATAAATATTGGTTAGATCTACATAGAGCAAAATATTATATAATTCCTTGATAAAGAAATAAAAAGAGGGTTCAAAAAAACATACAAAGGTGGTGGTTATGTATAACAATTGTCAAAAATGTTTTCAATGGAAATAATTTGAATAAGCAGAATAGGGACATTTCTTTTCACATTGAGGAAATATTTGGTTCAATATAGAGAAAGTGTATTCATTCCTACGCTCTTTTAAAATTTTAATTTCAAACTAAGTGAAATAAGTATATATGGCATTGATTACTTATTGGGAATTGAACATTGTTGATAGGTATACTAAAGTTTGTGAAGTGACAAAGGTGTGGATAGATGCATGAAAAAAATATTCCTCCTCCTCTCCCTATGGTAAGTCAAAGTACACACTTTAATAATGTATCATTTTATTTTGACACATACATGCATCACTCACATATGCACATCAAATTAGGGCCATTATGTAGGCACCTAATCTTGGTACAATCCTTTTAATTAAAAAAATTTATCACTGTTTTGATCAAATGGGTCATCACCTTGAATTAGGGGCTTATTGGTGCTTGTTTTTCTATCTCATTTTTCTTTGTGATATTACAATCCTCTTTTATTATTTTTTTGTTTTATCACATTTTTGTTCTACTTATGAGCAATTTTTTTTTATCTCATATGCCAATCTAGAAAAGAGGAATATAATATCACATAAATAAAAATGAGATAGAAAAACAAGCACCAATAAGCCCCTAATTTAAGTTGATGACCCATTTGATCAAAACAATGCTAATTTTTTTTAATAACAAGGCTTGTACCAAGATTAGGCATCTATATAATGGCCCTACTTTGATGTGCATATGTGAGTGGTGCATGCAGTTGTCAAAATAAAATGATACATTATTGAAGTGTGTACTTTGACTTACCATAGGGAGAGGAGGAGGAAATTTTTTATCAAGCATCCATCCACATGTTTGCCGCTTCACAAACTTTAGTATAACTATCAACAATGTTCATTTTCCAATAAGTAATCAATGCCATATACACTTATTTCACTTAATTTTAAATTGAAAATTTAAAATGTCATAGGAATGAATACACTTTCTCTATATTGAACCAAATATTTCTTATCTACCTTTTAGGACATGAATAATTGTCCTTTAGTCTTGACCTAAGAAGGACTCAAGGGTCCGTTGATCCTATCCCCTTTGATTTTTTTATCCCTTTTGCCCATCGTCATGTCCTTTCGATGTTTGGATCTATTTTTTCTTTATTTGCCTTTATTTTTCTTGGTTTTTTCATGATAATAGGTTGTTAATTCAAACCATGAGAAGCCTATATATTTAGATCATATATAACTATTTTAAAGTATATAAGAGGTATACATCAAGTATTCAATAAGTATCCCTTAAAGATCCATGAGAATATATACAAGTTTCCAATCTATTGCTATTCTTCAAGCCTAGGCATAATCTACATTGATTTATCTCTTCTCAAGGACTTACATCTTCTCATATCAAAATTGGCCTAGGTGAATGTGAATGTAGTGTCATCTCACATTTAGGGAGTGAGGGAAAATATTTTTCTCTCAATCATCCATTCAGATTGCACCTGAAATATGAGGGGTATAATTCTAGCATGCATGATACATAGTCACAACAACCATTTTTTTTCCCAACCTAACTAATTATTCCATTATATTTTTATAACATCTTATGGTAATCTAGTTCAAGAACATTGAAAAATAAAATCAAACAATTTTGTCCATAAATTTTATAAATTAAAGATACATGAAGGTAATAAATCTAGTGGTGAAGTAACATGAAAAAATATAGATTCTACAAGTGAGTGAATGACACAAATAACATTATAGAACATGAAAGAAAGTTATAACAAGTCAAAATTGATCCTACCCAAGGCATGAATGAGGTAGGTGCATGTTGGAAATTTGTTTCATACTTTTCATGTTTTACATTACATAATTTACATTCATCTAGATTGTACATGGGTGTGTTCTTGGGTGGTTTTATCTTATATATATATATATATATATATATATATATATATATATATATATATATATATATATATATATATATATATATATATATATATATTTCATTATTTTGGTACACATGGTGTTGTAAAATAGCTTTAAAAATTTCATATTGATGTGCCTACAAATATTCACACATGTAGTAGGGTAAAAAATAAATTGGAAGTTTAGATACTAAAATATGGTATTAGACACTTGAAAATATCATTTTTGACATGTATTCACCCTACATTACTTATGATTACATATATGACTCTTATTCATCATTATCTCACATCATATGTTATCAATGGGTCCAATCCTTCTAATTTGTTGTTAATCACCTATAATAATTACCTAGCTTGTGTTAAACAAATAAACTATCAAACTCAAACATTTCTAGATCACTAGATCAATATTCTTGTCTCCTAGACATAACCATCAAACTTGAATGGTATCATCCAAACCTAACACTTTTATCCTTCACCTAACAACAATCTTATTTAACAATTAGATCATTCTTATGGGTCATCCCATCTTTCTCTCATGTTGGTGATATGATAAATATCCAAAGAGTTTCATATAAATACAAAATAAGTCTAAGCATATTCCCTTTCTTTAACTTATCTAGTAATAATCCATCAAGCTTACACAAACACTTGTACATTTAAAGGGACTAATATAATCTTTCCAATTTACAAATTAGTCACAAGAAGTAAGTCATATCCAAGTATAAATGAACTCAAAACTAAGCCAAATTTTTCATTTTGTAAGTGTTGAAAGCTAGATCATACGTTACATACATTCAAGGAGAACTGATTACACACATACACCTAATAAAGATAACTACATACAGTTTGAATTCCATCTTCAAAGTATTAGATATCTAGGCAATGCATAACCATTCAATAGGGAATCGTTGGGGTCAACCCAACCCATATTTCTTATAATTTTGTAGGCCAATTGTCATGATCCCAAATTTTATTATATATGTTATTTTTATTACTTTATTACTTGATACTAAACTGGTTATATGTTGTTTAGTTGGATTATGTGGTACTTGTTATAGTAGTGTTGGCTGCATACTTATTTTATGATTAATCATATTGTGGACATATTATTATTTTTCTATTTATGATTTTATGATACATATGGATTATTAGATTATGACTTAATGCATTTATGCCATTTTGGTGACTATAGGTTGTCTATGAGCTAGGCAGGTTTATGGAGACCATAATCCTAGAATAATGTTTTTGAGCACATCTATATGACTGATAGGTATACTATTATTGATTGTCCTTTGGAAAATTTTATTTGGATTTTATTTACCATATGAGTTTGTTGACTATGGTTTTTGTGTATGTTTTGACTGTTGTACCTTACCGGTTCTATTATAAGTTGTTACTTGTCATTTTTGTTCATTATTTTATGTTATCTATTGTCAGCCATTGCCTTTCCATACTCCCAAATTCATTCCTTATTCCTCTAGGCTTCTCGAGTCATTTCTATTCTCTGAAAACCCTATTGATCTATTCAATTCATATCCAAACCTAACTAAACCACCTAGACTTAACCCCATTAGAAAACCTTGTCACCCATGCCACCCTAACCCTCTTTTGACCTAGCATTATTATCTAAAGCTTAAGGCATATTGTTTAACCAACTATTGGAGTCATGGTTTGACTTAAACATGGTTTAAATTCCTTGATGCTATTTTAATAAACCCATGACTTGGATCAATGATTGGCATGGAAATGCTTTAAGCCTCATTTAATAAGGTAGATGGCAAAGGTTTCAAGGATAAACTATTAGTTTCTTATTCCCTATTGATTAACACTAATCCATTTTTCTATTGGTCAAGGGAATACTTTGTCAGCGAGTCTTCCAGACTTGCCATTACTGAAAAGTTGGTGGGATTTCTTTGGGATACAACATGTTTTTCTCTCTTCTAGGGAAATTAAATACGAGTTGATGGAGTATGGGGAAATGGACAGAAAGATATGGGGGAAGGTGGATGGCATACAAAATATTGGGAATATGGGGATTTTTGGGTGCAAAAATTAAATTGGTTCACCTGGTTTTGATGGTGGGCTAGTCAATTGGAAACACACAATGGTTTTGGAATGCATCCTTGAGCTTGTTGTTCTTTCTAGATTTTTTTACGTGGTTTTTCAAGCAATTTTTTATTTGAATTCTAGCTTTTATTTGAATTGGTTTGCTATAATGCTAAAAATATAATGGCTTCACATGCATCCAAAAGTCCTTGAACTTCTAGGTGCATGCGTAGATTGATTAAAACAATATAGAGACATGTTTATTGCACATAAACCTATAATAAATAATAGTTGTATATATATATATATATCATGAAATCTATTCTTATCATGATCAAAGACAAGTCTGTGAATGGGGTCTAGGTTAATATCTTTCTTTGGGCCATCATTTTACCATTTTAGTCTTGTTTCTATGTGTGCTTGAGTTTTCTTATGTCTTAATGTAATGAATTGGTTGGTAAATCTAATGTTTGGGATCATTCCAACACTATATCCTTTCTTGTTTAAGATTATGTTTATATGAGGAATGCCTTTGGGTTCTCAAGCATCTTTAGGCATAAGTGTCTGGGTTTATTTATAGGATGCAACCCAAGATTATAACGTTTGATTGTTATGCTATATGGACTTATTCCCTTATAACTGACTACGTTATTCTTTTTATAACTATTTTACTCCATATGTGCATTAAGAATCCATCTTGTGTTGATTTGCTTATGGATATATAGATTTCTTTAAGCAATTTTATATGGGTGGTGAATATTTGGTTATTCGTAGGACTATGGTACTTTGTTTAATTTACGTAAAGGAAATCTTAAATAGATTAAGTCATGGGTTTTCATTTTTAATTAAATTAAAGTATATTATATATATATATATATATATATATATATATATATATATATATATATATATATATGAATATATGAAAGTATATCCATATTTATATATAATTTTATAATTTCATTTATTTTATATTTTGAATGACTGTGCCATTGTTATTTTTGGGTTATTGTGAGGTGGTGTTATTAAGCCTTGTTTTCCCTTATATGGTTTTTGAAAATCATAAATCGATGGATTCAATTTCAGGTCTATTATATATATATATATATATATATATATATATATATATATATATATATATATATATATGAATATATGAAAGTGTATCCATATATATATGTATATATTCATATATATAGCTTCAATTACTATGATCTTGTGGAATCTAAGTTATCTTTTTTGAACTATGTTTAGTGTGACATTTTGACATAGTTTCTTTAATGACTTTTGATCAATTGATTCATTTGGGTTTTATCGATGGTAATTAGGTTTTGAATATTAAATGTGTGTGTATTAAAAAAATGTTATATGCTCTGGGTGGTTGTGTTTAATCAGACTATGATCATATTGTCTTTATCTGATTATTCAGAATATATATCTATATAGACATATATGGATATATATAGATATGAACATATATCTACTTATGCTTTGTATGGCTATGCATTTAAGTGTGGCTTGAACCTTTTAATTTTGTCTGCTCAAGGGTCTTTGACTAAATTATTGTGTTATTCATCGATGCTTCAATCATAAATCTATTCTTTTCATTTATTGACTGTATCAAACTTAACAGTTATTCCATGTTATATTATGATTATTAAAAATTGACTAAGATGTTTTAAGTTAGCTGAGTTGAATTAATAATTATTATTTCTATTATGATTAAATTGTGGTTATATCCTTTTCTTTCTTGATTTTTATATGTATAAATCCATTCTTGGACCAGACCAAAATAGTTATAGGTATAGATTGAGGGTATATATGTTTAAAGACCGGTCAGGGTATTGGATGAGGTCCATGAGAGATGAACTTAAAATATATAAAATTGATTAATATTTAATACATTATATATAATTTTATGGTTTGAATTAATGATACCCACCCTTAACCTATACCTTGATGGTTTAAGTATTCACGTCTCACCTTGAAATGTATAAATGTTATGTATGTGTCTTATGTGATCATATCCTTGTCTAGAGTTTGATGTGCTCATAATACATTACCTATTCCTGGTTACCACAACCACCAACCTACTGATGGTTAGGGTGGTAAGGGCTACTAATGGGGGGTTCATAGGGTTGGTGGGGTAGGCTTATCTTGATCAACTGGTTCATGCTCAACTTCTTTATCGACAATATCGTATAAAAGATGGTAATAATGTGTTTATTAATTTGATTAGATTAAGTTATTAATGTTGAATTTATTATCATAATGATAATTTTGACTTCTAACAACCTTATGAATAGAATTTAGAATGAATTATCAAGAGGTTAAAATAAATAAGTCTAAAAATTTATATAGATACTTTGTAATTGTATTATTTAATCTTATCCCTTTTGATTATAGTATATGGGAATCATTTAATTATATTCTAAATTATAAGATCTAAAATTGGGTTTAAATGACATAGTGTTATCATTATACTAACTCTCATAGTTCTAGCAATTCGATCTGTAAAAGATTTGATACTACTTGACTTATGCTTGAAGTAAATATTTTTAATTATATTCTTTTTGGTTTTAAGGAGAATCACTTAGACAGAAATGGTGAATATATTTTCAAGAATTATTCCATTTTAAAATATATACTTATGTTATTATAAGGATTAATGAATATTGCTTTATGATTTTATAAATAAATAAATGGTTACAAATAGTTGTATATTTCAAGGTGAATATGAATTAATAAAAGCTTGATTATTCTTGGATTACATACTATAGTCACTTGGATTTATAATAATAAATGTGGAATAATAATTATGAGATAGATGGTTACACTTATCTGTAATTACATAGTTGCGTTAGAACATCAAACCCTTGTAGCAATGCATAATGCTGGGCCATGAGGAAAATGGAATAAATACTCCCTTTTATCATGAATTCAGACCTATTGGATATAGGTAAGGTATGATGTAATTTTAAATCATTAATTATCAATTTATTTATATGATTATGGAATCTAAAAGTAATTTGAAATCAATACAATAATGACCAAGGAATGGTTAAATATTAAATGCTTAATACTTTTCTTATTTGCATAATTAAGTAAGTCTATAATGCAACATTAAACAACAAATAACTATCATTTCATGCTCAATAATATGAAATTTATAGCCATGTTTCTTTTGCTAACTTGCTTGGTAGGTTGCCATGACTACCAATAGAAGGTTTATAAGAGATCCTTGAGTGGAACCTTTATTTAGGTTCTACTCATCTTGAAACTCAAATAAACCTGCTTGGTTGGTTGCTTGGGCTACCAACTTTAAAATTTGTGAAAGTTCCTTATAAGGAACCTTTTATTTGGGTTCCACTCACTTGAATAAATTTGGTTATTTAAATTATTAAACTCTGCTTGCTATTTTTGATATAATGGAATGAATTATTATCATCTTGATAATTATCTAGGAAATATTGCATGGAAATAAAGAATGATCTTTCATAATGAATGTCTGATTTTATAAATTATAAGCCAACTATAATTTAATTGATTGAATATCTTACACTCTCTTTTATATCATTGGCTATGCCAATTAATAATAATTGAATAGACTATAGATTGGCATTAATTGAGTGAATAAGCATCCATGTTTAATATAAATGATGTACTATATCTATCTACTCTTATGCTCTTACAATTGCTACTTAAATAATGTTAAACCTATAAGTATGGGGTTAAATATGTTGCTGATTTTGACTAATTGTGAATTTATGGCTTGTAACTCAATTTAAATACTTGAATAACCTAACCAATAACCTAATAATCCTTAAATCTAACCTCTTCGATCAAACCTTTATTTACCTTAGCCATTCTAATGTGGGATTGGAACCTAATGAGGAGAGTGAGGCATTTACCTAGGGTTAATGACCTAAAAATCTTCCTATGAGGTCATAATGAGTACCACTTATGGCATTCAATATATAACAATGTATGCATACACTGATATGCCTCAAATCCCATAATCCCTCTAAACAACTAGTTTCCCCATAGTGCCTTTTGTATGTACTTATCTATAGTGAATTGCCTTAGCTTCCCTCCTTTGGTTCCAATCGCATTATTACATAGTTCATTAACTAATTCATTTCATTAGTAAGTGGGTCTAAAATGTATCTAAAGTGTACTCTGATAGATGATTCCAAATTTTTTTTGGGGTTGTTTCACGAATAACCTAATGTCTAAAGTGGACCTAGGGTTTGAAGTGAAGGAGAATTTTTTTTGAGTATTGTGTGCACAATCATACTTCAATATTGAACATATAAACAAAATAAAATTAGTCACACTAACCTATATATATACAAATTTACAATAATAACACAGATAGAACCATTAGACTCAGATTATAAATACTAACAACATTATCCTAAATTTGATGATAGTGCCCTGATGATCCTAGAATTGTAGCTCCTAATTTAATTCACTCACAATCAAGTTTATTATCTTACTTATCACATGCATATAGTCTGAGTCTTACACAAAATAAAATAACTCTAAGTATCTTATCTTCTTTAGTACTTTACATAATTAAAAAATGCAATTATCAAATCAATTCCAATCTTCTACATTCAAATTCATGCTTCATTATTATACATTATAATTTGACTTATACACACATTTTATATCTTTTTTATAGTTAACATTGATCCAAAATAGGGAAAAAATATTGGTGAACCCATATATTGCCTTAACATTGCCAAACCCTAGATTTTCATTAGGGTTTCATCCTTCCTTCTAGGATTTTCATATTTTTGGCTTAGGGTTTCGTTTTAGACATGATTTTTTATTTTCCCTAAGATTATAAATTACATATGGCTATAATGGATGAACATAATTTCTATTTCTTGACACAAGCTATGGTTATAATCATTACCTTTATTTTCCTTTAATATGCAAGATTTATAACAACTACATAATTCTATGGATCAAATGTTTATACATTAATAAGGTTGAAATTAATAATGAAAAATCCTTAGAATTCCTTAAATCCTATTGTTTCAACCTCCAATCCAAGTTTCTTCCTATTACAACTAGGTGTCAAAGGGCAACATGACCCCCTTTATTCTTCCTACTTCTATTATTCAACCTAAGGTTATCATGGATTTTATGGTACATTATAGAAAGCCTCTTGATGTTATTATTATGAATATTTAATCTGATAATACTTATGAACATGAAACAAGTATTATGGATAGATTTTATGACATTGATAAAATAAAATAAATTTAATATCTTGATATAAACCCTCAAATACATGATGCAATGTTAAATGTAGCAAGAAATCAATAGAAAAAAATACTCAAGCTAGTACATGTAGGGAAAAATATGGTCCCTTCTATGATATCTATAATCCCTTTAGAGCTAAAAATCCACCACATGTGTCCAAACCACTACTATTTATATTATTCCTAAGCTTACACATCTAATTAAATATGTGATGTCCACCCAAGGTGTGGGGGAAATAGAAGGTATCCATAAAATTTACATACATATTACTACACAACTAAGCCTATACTAATCTTATGACGAGTATGTATGTTACATCATCAACCCCTACCTACTACATGCTCCCTCAAGTAGACTATTTTAGTTGTATACAATAAGGTGTTGTAGTTATAACAAGGTGCTTATAGAGCTAGTCATCTAATGGATTCTCATATTTTTATTTGTAATCCACGATCCCTTGATATTGTAGTTTATCCTTTACCTATAGGTTTTTTAGCTCCTAGATTTACTTTATATGATGATAAAAGTGATATTGAGAAACTGTTCAATATTTTCATGCATCATGTTTTGATTATGCATCCAATGACAAATTATTTACCAATTTATTCCCATGATCTCTCAAAGACTATGCCTTACTATGGTTATATGACCTTAATATTTAATAAATTAGATCATTCAACCCTTTAACATGTCAATTTATAGCAAACTTCTCAATCAAAATTGTTGGGAAATTATCTTATGCACAAGTTTGTAAAATAAATCAAGGATCCAATGAGCCACTCAATGACTACATACTTCAGTATAATACCACACTAACTAAGGTAACTAATCCTATTGTATAAAATGAGTTAAAATACATCTTCAAGAAAAGTTTTCATGTACCACTCCTTGAGTCCATATTATTTATTAAATTAAAGTCTTTTGATGAACTATACCATATAATGAGAGATCAACAATTCAAAGTCATAGCTTTGAACAAACTCAAGTATGCACCTAATGTTACAAATACTCAAACTAAAAAGTTTCAAAGTAAACCAACCTAAAAGGTTAAATATAATGATACCAAGAATGCAACAAAGTCAACAATTAATTTATTATCACAACATAAAAATTAGATTTTCATGGTTGTTACATAAAAGAGACAATTTTCATGATTACTTCAACCTCCTCACATACGTTTACATAAGTTACTCAAGTGTAAACTCATATATCTCTCTCCAACATAAAAGGTTGATATGATAAGGCCTAAACCTAAAGTATTTGATAATAATGCATATTATGATTATCATTAATCTATGGGACATTGATGCAGAGCATCATTCTCTTACTTTGCTATACCTCTTTCTGACACCTATAAAATCAAACTCATGCACTCAATTTGCATAATTTATTTTCAATGTCAATGTCTAGATATGGTTGTCATGTAATGGTCCTATAGTCTTATTTTCTTTAATTCCATTCTATCTACTTGTGGACTCTTTATAACTCTCTCAATCATCAATTCATCTTCTAGTTACTTATTCTTTCCATTTATTCCTTCTAATTAGCCCTGTTTGTGCTTTCCTTGTTCTGTCAACCATTTAGTCCCTTTTATACCATACATATGGACTCCTACAGTCTTTAAACCCTCAAAATATTCTTTAACATGTGAAAGTCCTACTTATTACAAAATTTTGGCCATTTTTATTGGTTAAATGTTGAGATATCACACTTTTCCCTAAATAGGATTTTTGGGCTATTACACAAGCCCAAGAGGCTATGAAAATGGTTTAAAATGAATATTAATTTCTTTCAAAACTTTTAATGAATAGAATTAGGTCTGTGTGACCTATATACAACTTCTTAAGACTTTAACTATGCTTGGTATCCTTTAAAACACATTCTAGTCACCACTTTGACAATGTTTTATACACTTAGCTTGTCAGTAATAGAAAACACAAAGTTTATTTATTATTTAAAACATCAGGGTTATTGAAACACTTCTCATAGAGTTTTCCCCAACTCTTTACTTGTAACTCAATCTCTCTAACCAACTCATGCAATTGGTAATTCTATCATCCTTTGAGTGCTTGATTATATTACTTTAATAAAACATATTTAGTCTATCTGGTTCAATACAAACATTGTTTAGATTCTTGTTTACATACCTCCTATCTTTAACATGTTATTAAATGGTTCTTTTAGATCTCACTGTCAATCTTATCCCTCCTCCACACCATAGGTTTCATGTTTTCTTTATACTCCATTCATAAGCTTTGCCAACCTCTACCTTGATTCTAGTTTCAAAATTAACTTCTTACCCTATCTTATTTCTAATTCCTAATTCCTATGGGATCCAATTTATACACCACACCAAAAATGCATTATATACACTATAAACTATTATAAAACAAGAAACTACTTTCTAGTAACCACTTCTCTCTTGGTAACTACCTTTCAAAAGGGCTTAACATAAATTACTCCTTGTTTTGTGCCACCTTATTAATGATATGTATGGAAATAATCTTCTTAACACATCTAAACCCCTTTAAGACTTTATAAAAACTTTTGAAAACATGACATGACTTCATATTTCTCAAAAGACTCCTAATTACACTTACACAAATACAAATATTTTAAAAGGTGTTTTGGTGGGAAACTTTCCCAAGCCAAGAACACTTAACATAAAGACACCTAATGATCTTATAATACCTTTTGGGGTCTCTAAAAGACCTCCAACAAAAAAATAAATCCAAAAATGATGAAAACATATTTGATTTCATGCACTTGTTTTATGCCCTTGCATCATACTCCTAAAGAAGGGAGAAATGAAACTCTAATGAATTACTACATACTCCTTCCATGTTTTCCCATTTAGGTTCATTGGATCATCCTCTTTTGCTACTATTTATTTACCATGCTCTTATTTCTCATTATTATTCTTATGCTTGCCTTGATCAAACACTATTCTACCCTTTTACTTGCTTGTATCATCTTACACACTCATTCCTTACTTTTTGCCTCTTACATATGGGCTGTAGATTCCCCACACCACTACTGTAACACTTATACTTTTAGCTTCTTTTTTTTTAGATTCATACCTATAACCAATACAAAATAAATCTCTTTCTTAGTTGATATCTTATTAAAATTCAAGCCTCCATAAGGTTTCACATCTTCAACCTACTGTACTGATGACAACATTACCTCTTTTATTTGTTCTTTATCCTCTAATACATGCTTCTCAATTTCTGCAACCTACTCTTTCTCTTCATTATCCACCACTTCACCTTGTAAAGCATTATCTAAGGCTGATAATTTTGCTTCTAACTATCCAACACTCTCATAAGAAAATATGTAATCAAATTTCATGCCTTATTCCATCCTCAGTATCTCATTTTCAAAGCCTTCCAATAGGCCCTCAAACTAATCTCTTTCTTATTTATCATTCTCTTCACCCATCTGAATGAAACTATCTTTCTTTTGCTCACTCAACTTCATCAACTCCTTTTCAAGGTGCTACTCTTCATCTTTTTGCATCCTCATCTTATATCTCTTCATTTCATTCTTGAGTTGCTTTCATAATAACCTATTTTTCCTCTTTTATTATTTCATGTCTTCCTTCTTCCTTTTATTTATCTGTTTCCTAATTGGCCACTTGAGTGGCTTCTTCCTCATCACCCATCTACAATATGGGATTCCCATTTATCTTATCTCCTCTAACATGACCAACTTATCCATCTACTACCTCATCTATTTCATATTTTTCTCCATTTCTATTCACTTCTTCTCCTTATGGTATCTTTAATCAACTTTGACCTATTTATTATTTTCTTTATCTTTCCTCATCTTCTTGAAGATGTCTAAAAATTCTTTGGTCTCATCTAGAACTATATCTCTCTCTAATAAGTCTTCACTCACTTGCCACATCTTGACCTCTTACTGGGTTTTCCTCATTCACCTTGACCTCACCTAGGTCATTCACTCTTGTCCTTCCACTGGGACACTTTATCTTCTCAAGCTTACATATGAGATCCTCTTTAAGCTTTATCAATATCTCTTTCACTTCTCAATAATCCTCACTTATCTCAGGGCTAGCTACCAACTTCTCTCAACCTTCATGCACAATTTAACACATCAAATCAAATCACAAAATGGAAACAAAATTTATAAGTACCTTGTCATTCTTGTTGCTGTCCTTTATTTCTCTTATCATGAACTTGATCCTTGATCTGATACCAAATGATGCAGTGCATCATTCTCTTACTCTACTATACCTCTTTCTAACACCTACACAATCAAACTCATGCACTCAATTTGCATTATTTCTTTTCAATGTCAATGTCTGGATATGGTTATCATGCAATGGTCCTATATTCATGTTTTTTTGAATTCCCTTATATCTAATTATGGACTCTTTATACCTATCTCAATCAGCAATTCATCTTCTACTTACCTATTCTTGTCATTTATTCCTTCTAATTAGCCCTATTTAGGCTTTCCTTATTCTATCAACCACTCAGTCCCTTTTCTACCATACGTATAGACTCCTACAGGATTAAAACCCTAAAAATATTATTTAACATGTGAAAATCATACTTACTAAATTTTTTTGGCCATTTTTACCAGTTAAATCTTGAGATATCATGCTTTTCCCTAACTAGGGTTTTTAGGCTCTTACACAGGCTTGAGAGGCTATGAAAATGGTTTTAAATGAATATTAATTGTCAAAAATTCTAATGAATATAATTAGGTCTATGTGACCTATCTACAACTTCTTAAGACTTTAACTATGCTTGATATCCTTTAAAACATATTCTAGTCACCACTTTGATAATTCTATGTACACTTAGATTGTTAGTAATAAAAAACACAGAGTTTATTTATTCATTAACTCATTAGTTTCTTGAAACACTTCTCATAGAGTTTTCCCCAACTCTTTACTTATCACTTAGTCTCTCTAACTAACTCTATACAACTATTCATTCTATCATCCTCTGAGTGCTTGCTTATCTTACTCTAACAAAGCATACTCAATCTATCTAGTTTAATACAAATAGGGTTTACATTCTTGTTTACTTACATCCTATCTTTGACATGTTATTAAATGGTTCTTTTAGATCTCATTATCAGTCTTATCCCTTCTCCATGACACAAGGGTTATCTTCTATCAAATGCTCAGTCATACAAATAATTTTTTTTTGAATATATATTTTTTTCCACAGAGAATGCACACAGTCTATTTTTTTAAAAATTGGATCTTGTTAAATGCTAAAGGTAGATGTAGATTTAACTTGAAACAACACAAAAATATATAATCTTACCTTTTAATTCCTTTTGACTCATTTTACACTTAATTGGACCTTTTCAATGGTCATACACAAAAACTTTATATACAAATCTGTAGACAAAATTATTCTATGCAACTCTTATTTCAAATGAAAGCTTCCCAATACTTGGGGACTATCACCAAATTGATTTATGGGATTGAAAAAATAAGAATATATAAGTATATAAATAACATTTTCAATCTTTCAATCTTTTTTGATTTCTAAGTACATATATAGTCTCTACTCTGTCTCATGGACAGGTTACAGAGGTTTCATGTTTTTTTAGTACTCCATTCCTAAGCTTCACCAACCTCTACCTTGATTTTAATTTCAAAAATTCCTACCCTACCTTATTTCTACTTCTTAATTCCTATGGGATCTAACTTTTGCACCATACCAAAAATGCATTATATACACCAGAAACTGTTACAAAATAAGAAACTACTTTCTTGTAACCACTTCCCTCTTGGTAACTACCTTCCAAAAGGGCTTAACACACATTAATCCTTGTTTTGCGCCACCTTATTAATGATATGTATATAAATAATATTCCTAACACACCTATAACCCTTTAAGACTCTATAAGAACTTTTGACAACATGACATGACTTCATATTTCTCAAAATACTCCTAATTACACTTACATAAATGCAAATATTTGAAAAGGTGTTTTGGTATGAAGCTTTCCCAATCCAAGAAAACTTAACATAAAGACGCATAATGACCTTCTAACACCTTCTTGGGTCTCTACAAGACCTCTAACACCAAAATAAAGCCAAAAATGATGAAAACATATTTGATTGCATGCACTTATTTGATGCCCCTACATTAGACATTCTACAAATAGATGCTTCAAAATAAGTTAAAAGATATAATATTTAACTGATGACAACATTATCAAGCTTAATACATATATAGAGGATTCTAAACCACAACCAAATGGGATTTCCACATTGAAAATATTCAACAATTCATTTCAAAACTATGAGGCAACAAAGACTAAGGATACTTCTAAAATACATTATACATACAATATTCATCCCCCTAGTACATATGGTCACACATTGGATGGGTATTATTAACACCCTTACAAGAATATAAACACAATTTCCAATAATTACATTTGATAATATTTAGGTTATTGAAGATAATTCAAATATCAATGCACTATTCATCTAAATTTACATTAATAAAAACCCTATACACAATGTCATGGTTGATAATGGTTAAAATGAAAATATATTCACAATGACACTTCTTAACACTCTTGGATACAAACAAAAGGATATAAAATATACATCAAGAATAGTTAAGGGATTTAAAATATGGATACATGACACTCTCAGGCATATTGTGTTACCTCTTTAGGAAGGTTATACAATAGTGGATAATTTATTTATATTATTACCAAAAATGGGGTCTTTAACATGTTGTTAGGATTCCCTTAGATACATAAGTTTTATGTAATACCATATTTAGTGCATTGATGTATCAAGTATACACATTGCAATAAGGTAGCTTCAATTTTAGGCATTAAATATGAATGCCATCTTTAACCAGTTGTATCCCTCATCTATCCTTATTGTTGTAGGCACATAACTTTAATCATTAAATGTTTGGTAATTATTGACATCCTCACTAACCCATTTTATCTCCATTTATTATTTAATTACTATTTAGTGCATGTGTATGATTAAGGATTCTAATTTTATAGGTATCTCATGTAACATATTGACACAAATAGCTTAAAAACCAATCCAATCAAGCTACCATATAGAACTAAATTGATAAATTAAGAACACATTCAACTAGGATGTGACCATAGTTAGTAGACAAGGCCATAGTACACCCATGTTCACCTCATGTAAACTTGTCCCAAAAAACTATAAATTATTATGAATATTATGAATATTTCTAGTCAATTTCATAATATTTCTAGTTACAACATAATCTTAGCTCTAATGATTCATAATGATATATATTTTCAAATAAAATTTCCAAAAGGAAAGAACTAAATCTATTTTAGGGAGGTTTACACATCCTTAGGCCTTTTTAGTATTTTTATCAAATTTTTATTTCCTAAAAATTATATAACTATTGTATTTGATTATGTTTTAATATTAAATTAGTACATATCAACATTTTAATTTCAATAGTTTAATTCCATTAGTTTAAGAACATTTAAATTAAAATGGTTAATCTTTCTGGTGACCCACTATTTTTATAACATTGCTAGCTATTTTTCCTTTATTTTTGGGATAATTTTTCTTTCAATTTTTTTTATAAATTATTGACACTAAAATAAAAAAACATTTGACCTTAGATAATATCTAACACAAAATGATTCAATTTATTCAAACTTGGATTAAATATAACACTAAATAAGTTTTTTTGTCACCTTGGATCACTCTGATATGGAAGCTTTTTCTTTTGACCTCAGGTTGAAATTTGCTTGATTTATATAAACAAAAATGTTTCACTTTTTTTTTCTTCTCCAACTTTTTCTTGTTTAAGAAACTATATTATGATAGTTTTCAAACTACTTAGTAACTATTGTGAATAGATACATAGTGTTCTATTTATAAACATCATGGCATGAGGGGTTTAACCAGATAATCATAGCCATATTAAAACACTAAACATGGAGTTTAGTTTCCACATACCTCATGATATATCAAAAATACCTAGGGTCCCTTATTTATACCTTAGATCACATTTTAGCCATTTTATTTTTGGTGTACCTAAGAGGAGCATATCACCCAATGAAATCACACTCACCATACCCTAAAAACTAAGGTTAATGGGAGAAAATCATGGTATACCTCTGTAGTTAGTATTCTAAAACATTTAGCTGACACTAATCATTGAAGGAACAAGTCTATTTGAGAGCCTACAAATCATTCAAAACCCTTGCCTAGTTCACCCTCATACCTTACTTTTTATTTGTACTATATTCATAGTCATTAGCATTATTTGATTAACATTGTACTATATTCATAGTCATTAACATTTATTAAATTCATATTTCATTATATTTATAATGGGTTCAATGAATGAAAGTCTCCCTCATATACTACATAAGATTAAGGGTTTTACTATTACATCAAGTATTCCATTTTAATCATGTTAGTTATTATGTCCAATCATGGATAAAACATTACTCACATCAAAAAATACTTAGATATAACTAATAATCTACCCCTTGTCAACAAATCCAACCTATGCCATCTCATGACATTAATAATTACTATTATAATGTCTAATCTTAATTGCTTCCTATTACAACCAAATTCCAAATAACATGTACACAACCTATATTCCTCCCCCTCCTCCCCCTCAACCTAATTATATTCTTAAACTTATTCCCATTTTTCACCAACACTCATACTAGATTCTCATCTTCATGTTGTCCAAACCAAAAGGGGATGACCACCTTTACCTCCTCACTCTGCTCCTCCTAATCATAATGCCCCTACTCCTCCACCTACTTTATGACAAGTTTCTCAACCCAAAGGATATGATATAATTGAATAATTTTAAAATTCCCTTGCCGAAATTTCTATTCTAAAGCTATTACAAAAGGAACCAACTTACAAGGATATCTTATATGTAATGTTTCATGATACAACTCTTCCTATTGATACACAACCAAATTAATTTTCTTTTATTATAATTAATTTCAAGGATACTGATCATATCATGACTTTTAATAAAGAAGATGTACCTCTCAAGCATATGATCAAGTAAAGTATTTTGTTATTTATTCAAATCCAAATACATAGATAACTAGTTCAACGTGCATTAGTTGACAATGGCTATAGAATAAATATTTGTAGCTATGAATTCATACATAAATTGGACTTCAAATATAATCTTCAAATTTTTAGGCAACCTATACAGGGCTTTGATACCATTTTTAATAAAATATTGGGTACTATTATAATGGATTTATTATTGGGCCCCAAAATGGTCTCTATTACTTTTCAAGTTGTCTCTAACCAATCACAATATAATTTACTCTAGGGTTGATGTTGGATTCATGCAATGGAAGATATAACTTATGAATTTCATAGATGTATCAAATTTTTATATGATATGCATGAGTACATAATTCCAATTGATGATAAACCTTTTTGATTTTCAAAAATGACACAATCCCAATTGAATAATGTCTACAATACCACCTCAACAACCAATTATAATGACACAAATGTATACTTATAAAGTTGATGAATTAAGAAATATAAATAATAACTTTCCAAGTGCTCAAAGCCCTACATAAATATAAAGGTCTATCATAGAAGTTATAACACACATGAAAATTATTAAATAAATAGGAAGGCCTATCAAAGAATTTCTACCACAAGTACAAAGTCTTATGCAAGTGGAAGATCCTATTGAGGAAATTATGCCACAAGTGACAATTCCCATGTAAATAAAATAATCTATCCAATAAAAGATACAATAAGCACCAATTGGAATAGAGTTTATTTAGGAACTACCATTAGTGGTTAATTCAAAAAATAGTTACATTATTGAAGATTACTATATTAATGATGATGACAATACACAAGAACTTATAGATCAACAAATGGGTAAGATAAATTTTGATCCCATTGATAAAGATGAATATTTATCTTATTCTTTATTTACATCTATTAGAGTGGGTGAATATCAAGATATCTCTTCTATACATAACAAGTGAAAAACACCCATTTATACATTAAATTATTTAAAGATACTTCAAATAGTTGTAAAATTATCTTACCACCTTACAACATCAATACTCCTAATATAATGATCACATCTTCTAAGGAGAAGGTACAAAAGGTACATTTAAATAATCCCATAAAGTCATATGCAGTAAACTCATATGTAGAAATGTAATTACCAAATAAAAATAAAAGCATGTTTAAAAGAGGGTTTCTCAATAAATATAATTCAAAGCAAGAACCAATAACTAAATTTTCTCCTACAAATTTGGTTTCAAAGACTGCACCCAAGCACCACTCATCTCATTTATAGCCTCTCATTATTAAACCAATTATAGATGGAAAAAATGTACTAATGTCATAGTTACTCAAAATAGGATATCATATGTAGTATATATCTTCTTCACTCTCTTGGATATGATACACATCATCTCAACTAAGTTACATTAACACAACATTGCATTAGGTCTATAACATTACCGATTACTCTTGGTCATAAATCATGTGCGACGTTACTCCACATTGATCCTAATTTGAAGCAACACAATTTAATTCATAGAAGACCATGGCAGAGATTACTAGTATCTACTCTAATTAATAATTATGATTCTCTCACATTCTAACATGATAATGAAATGTTCACACCTTCAAAGGTAGGCATAGTTATAACACAAGAGCATAAATCCTAGAATACTCTACTAAATATCTCTAATATGGATAACACACAGAGTAATGGATCTAATAACTTTACACAATGGCATCATGTTATAATTGGTGGTTTATCACAAAATGAAGTAGGTGGATACTGTAGAGTAAAATACTCTACATTTTGTTTTTGAGTTTCAGTTATGTGCTCCAGTATTGTCCCTATGCATTTCAGTTTTGGCAATGAAGGTTTTGACATAGAGTGTGGGTGCAGGTTTTCATTTTGCTAAGTTTTGTTTAAGTCTCAGAGTCACACAGAACATGCCAAGTGTCATCAGCTAGGACACATTATAATTTCTCTAAGTAATGTGGATGGAGCCACGTGTCCTATTATATACCCACAGAGCTTGACAAGTGTCAGCATCCATGTTTTAGTTTCTTATAAGTTTCAAAAGCTTCTTTTAATAAGCTTCTCTTAGTGTGCATGGAAGGCACCAAGTGGCAACTTTGGAAGGTTTTAATATGTTTCTCTAAAGTAAGTAGAGCGCGCCAAGTGTCATCATCCGTGTGAATTTAAATGAGTCCCAAATGTTTCTATAGTGTTTCTAAAGCTCAACAAAAGCCACCATGTGTCATCTTCCATAGGACTCTCAAAAGGTATCTAAAACTCTTATAGACAAGTGGAAGCTACCACATGTCACTTGTTAAGACTAGCGAATGCTGCCAAGTGTCCTCACTTGTTTCATAGTGGGAAATGCCACGTGTATCTATTTCAGTGAATGAACTTGTAGAGAGGCTAATCATTTTAGATCCGAAAGATATCTTTTTTTAGACACTTCCAATTAAGTTTTAGTTTGGTTAAACTGTTGGGATTTGATCATGCGGGCAATCTTGAGCCAGTCCTATGCTATAAATATGGGTTTAAATTGCAGGTTTAAAAAAGAAAAGGAAAGGGAGAGATTTTTTTGCATATAGATTATTATCAAATATTTACAAGAAGTTTTTGAGACTTTCTTGCGGTGGCCAATAATATCATTTGCCTTTGTTCTATTTTCTTAATTCAAAAAGTTTGTATAACTGTGCATGTATCAATGCCTTTTATGTGACTAGAAAATTAATAAGAAGACTGAGCTCTGTGCCTTTGCTGATATTTTATGTGTTATTTCAAAATCATCTAAGTTGTGAGCCTTTGATTATATTTATCTTTTACATTAATCATGCATTGTTTTCTCTTTAATGTAATTAAATCCTAAAGATAGCTTCACTATGCTTAGTATTAAGGAATGAATCATACTCAGGCACATTGCCATAGTTAAATTTTATTTCATTGCATTGGTGATTCCATTTAATTTTATCCCTTTTTCCCACAATACACTTGAGATAAAGAAGATCCAGCTTCTTTAAAATCTAGAGGTCATTTCAGGTTACAAGTCCCACATTCCTAAAACTTCCCATGTTGGTGTTGGAAACAATGCAATTTTAAGCATCAATAGTTTTTGGCACTCCCGGTGGGACTATCTCTTGAAGTTTCTTTCAAGACTGTATGAAACAGAGAGCTACAAGGAGTTAGAGTTGTGGACCAGTAACAAGATCTCAATCTATTGTGAACCTAGGTATTTTTTTACCACAATTGATAACTAATTCAAGAAGAAGGGTCAATTAGTTTATAGCAACACCAAGAGCAAACATGGGAGCACCTATAGCCCTAAGGAATTATGCAAACTGGAACACTAGCAGTGCTCTGATTCTCTTAATACCACCAGCCACTTAGGATCCTATTCCAATAAATTCCTTGAAAGCTCTGCCCAAATTTAGTGGGGAAGATTTCAAAACACCTGAAGAACATCTATAGGATGTGTCTGATGTCTGTGTAATACATGTGATCACACAAAAAAATGTGGCTATAAGATTGTTAGTAGCTTCTTTTAAGGGGAAGGCTCTGGACTGGTATATATATTTGACCCCAAATATAATATCTACATGGGATCAGCTTTGAGATGCTTTATTTGCAAGATTTGAAGAAAAGGGTGATAAATCTTCTTTGTTACAATAATTTATTACTATCAAAAGGGCACCACAAGAAGCAATGACTGATTTCAATTCAATATTTCAAAAGACTTGGGAAAGAATTCCTACTACAGCAAGACCATTACCAGGTATGGCTATAGTATTTTATCTTAAAGCCTTAAATTTAGATATATCAGTAATGATTCAGTCACTTGGAGGTCAGACTCTACCAAAAGCCTATGACTATGTAGTCAAAGCTAAAAATAACTTAATAGATGCTAGAAAGTTGCCTCCAAGGCCTCCCATGCCCATGTTTCCAGAGATTAACTTACCTTTGCCTTAAGAATCCCCTAATCCCATAGCCCCACTTATGTCTATGTATATATATCCTCAATAACCTACTAAAGTAGCTATCCCTGTCTAGTCATCTAAGATGGATGATGTCAAGGACATCTTAAGGACATTTTCTAATGAGATAATTAACCTAAAAAGACAACAAAATCCTTATCCTAGACCCCAATATCAAGGCTACAAAGGAAATAGACCTCCACCATAGCCAAATTAGTATCAGGGTCCTCAAAGGCAAACTAACCCTCAACCATTGAACCAATTAGTTTTAGTCCCTACACCCTCACAGCCTATTGCCCCTAATCCAAATAGGGAGATTGTTCTAGGGCAAAACAATTATACAAATGTCACCAATGCCTGGTGTTTCCCTTGTAATAATGCTCATATGCTCAGAGATTGTCCTAAGGGTAATCTACAGCAAAATATATCAGAGCAAAGAAGAATGGATGGACAATTTGTAAACACTTCTAACACTCAACCCTACCAATCCCTTGATATGTAAAATTCAGTCCTAGTGGCTCAGATGCAAGGGATGTCCTTACAGCAAGAAGAAGAAATAGCCCCTGAGCATGCTTTTTTTTCATGGGTTGAAGATGAAGAGTCAGTATTATTAGATGAAGCTTCTACTTCTAAGAAGCCACTGGTACAATCAGATTACTACACCAGAGCTAAAAGAAGGATGATGGAATGGCCTGACATTGCAAATAATGAAATTATGGGGATTCCTCCATTTCAAGGTCATCAAAATATAGTTGCTAGACAAGAAATACCTCAGCTAGTGTAGAACCAAGTAATTTCTAGACAAGTGTAAGAAAAAGCAAGGTACCCTTATTATCTAAGAACCCAAACACTAGGATCAGTGACTGTGGTGGATTGACTGAAGAGGATCACAACACATGTGTCAATATGGGACATGTTAGCTATTCCTAAGCAAAAGACATTATTGCAAGAAGCTCTACAGGGCCAAGCAGTGCCTAAACATACTGGTACCAAAGGAGGACCTATTGATAAGGAAAAGCTCAAATACATGGTTCCTCTTTAGACAACAACCCTTTTGAACAATGCACTAAAGGTAAGCAAATCCAAAACAGATCCCTTCTATTTGACTTTGATAGTTGGAAAGAAATTGTTACATAATGAAATGATAGACTCAGGGGCTAGCACTACAGTAATGCCTAAACAAATAGTAGATGGTTTAAAAATAAAGTATGAGCCATTTACTAGAGGAGTTATGCAGCTGGATGGGAAATCAGTGCAAACAATAGGGAAAATTAAATAACTCCCATTGTAATTGTATACTTGCCCTAATATAATTGTCAATCAAGATGTGGTAGTCATAGATATACCACCTATATTTGGCCTATGTTTATCAAGATATTGCATAGCCAAGATAGGAGGTTATATGTCACTTGATTAGTCTCACCTCATCCTAAGAACCAAATATGGTACAAAAATGAAAATACTATTTGAGTCACTATCTAAGGATCACATCACCAATGAACCAACCCAAAAATTAGAGGCAGCTCATGCTATGCTGAATAAGGAAGAAAGGGTCTTTGTTGAAGAGTTAGGTGACTGGACTGAACATGACCAAGAGAAGGAAAATAACTAGTTGTTAACTATGATGCAAAGTGACCCATATGGAAATTATGACTCTACTGGTCTGGGCACTTATGTCATATTTGATGAAGACCATGAAATCCCAAATGTTTTAAGGGAAGAAACACCAAAGACTCAAGAATCTGAAAAGGACTCAGAAATATAGACCTTAAATTTTGATGGGGCTAGAAGTAAAAATGGTGCTGGTGCAGGAATTTATCTTGTTGCTCCAAATGGTGAGAAAATTTCAAGAGCTATCCATTTCCAATTTGCCTATACTAATAATGATGTTGAATATGAATCCTTAGTACATGGGCTCATGTTAGCCAATAAAAAAGGAGTAAAGAATTTGATAGTTAAAGGAGATTCAAAACTAGTGGTGAAATAAATTAGAGAAAATGCAATAGACAAAAATGTAAAGATGAGATCCTATAGACATAGAATTTGGGACTTAATAAATGATTTTGAAGCTTTCAATATTGAAGTAGTTCTTAGAACCCAAAATTATGAAGTAGATAGGATGGCACAGATTGGCTCATAGTTTGACCCAACAACTAATCTATTAGTCAATAATTAGTCAGTTAGAGTTATAGTAAGGCCAACTATCCCAGACAATGATGAAAATTAGCAAATCTTTTAAAATGATTTTTGGGTACTCTCATTTTTGCAATAGTTAGGGGAATTTATTGATCAATTTTAACCCAAAATTGAAGAATTATATGGAGACCAAATTATTCAATTAAAGACCAATAAGCTTCCCAAAGGCTTGATTACTTTAGAAAACTTATTTGATCTAGAAGATGTAAGCTTAGAGAAGAAAAGGTTTCAAGAAAATAAAATAGATTATTCTGAGATACAAGTGAGTGAAGGGAGAAAACTAAAGATTGGAAATTCCACAACCCAAGAGGAAAGGGAAAGATGAATTGACATGTGTGAAAGATATGATAGAGTAATAGCTTGGACCTATGAAGACCTTCATGGCTATAACAGAGACATCATTTAACACACCATAGAATTGACTGAAGGATCTAAGCTAGTTAGACAAAAGTAGAGGCCAGTGAATCCAAGGATTGAACCTCTAATGGTGGATTGAGTTGTAGAAACTCTTAGAATCTAAAATAATTTTTCTAATCAAACACTCAACGTGGGTATCCAGTTTAGTACCAGTAAAAAAAATGAATGGTGACATAAGGCTCTATGTGGATTTTAGAGACCTAAATAGAGCATCTCTGAAAGATCACTATCCCCTACCCTCTATGGAACAAATTTTATAGACTATGGCTGGATCAGAGAGATTTTCCTTGCTAGATGATTTCTCTGGATAGAATCAGATTTGGTTGGTTGATGAAGACCAACACAAGACTGCATTAACTACCAAATGGGGAATGTTTGCATATGCCAAGATGCCATTTGGCCTATCAAATGCTAGAGCCACTTTTCAAAGAGCAATGGATGTAGCATTTGAAGAACTCATAAATAAAATCATTCTGATTTATCTTGATGATCTCACTATTTTTTCCAAGAATGTTGTTGATCATTTTGATCATCTGGAATCTATTTTTAAGAAGTGTCAAGAGTTTGGAATATCCCTGAATCCCAAGAAGTGTTTTTTGTAGTACCTCAAGGCAAACTACTAGGACATATAGTATCTAAATAAGGAGTCTCTATAGATCCAGAGAGAGTCACAACCATAATGAACTTGTCCCTACCAGTAAATAAGAAGGCAATTCAGTTCTTTTTGGGAAAGATTAATTTTGTCAGTCAGTTCATATCAAACTTTGCAGGCCTAATGAGACCAATGACACTCTTGTTAAAGAAAGACCTGGTGTTCAAGTGGACTATAGAAAGAAGACAAGCTTTTGAGGAGGTCAAGAAAGCAATTTCAACAGCCCCAATACTTAGTAACCCAGACTTCTCTAAGTCTTTTATAATGTATGTTTATGGAGGAGAGTTCAGTTTTGCTGCTGTCCTAACACAGAAAGATGATCAACAAGTGGGAGAACACCCAATAGCCTTTTTCTCAAAGACTCTTAGGGAGTATGAAGCTAGATACAACTTTGTGGAGAAATAGACATATGATATGGTAAAATCCCTCAAGAAATTTACACATATGGTATCAGGAAATAAGATTCTGATACTTGTGGCTCATCCTAGTGTCATAGAATACATTATGGAAGGTGAAATTATTGAAAAAAGAGCAAACTAGATAAAAAAATATCCTTGAGTATGATGTAGAGGTCAGACCCACTAAGCTGGTTAGAGGTAGGGGGTTTTGTCAATACATGGCTCAAGATATGGAAAAGATGATAACTAAAGAAATAAAAAAGGAAAATGTATTGAGGATATAAGAAATTGATCAGAACTCCTAGGTCACAAATAGAATCCATTTTATGAAACATGGGATTTTCCCAAAAGATCTCTCTCAGGACAAGAGGAGATACTATAGGTAGCAAGGGGTCCATTTTGTTTTAATTGACCAAGTTCTTTTCAGAAGAAATACTGATGGCATACTTTTAAGATGCATAGAGAAAGATGAGGCTCAGAAAACACTACATGAAATGCACCATGGAGTCTCAGGTGGACATTTTTTTGTAAGAACCATAGCTATAAAGATAAGTCAGGTAGGTTATTTCTATCCCACTTTATTTACAGACTATTATCAACTAGTAAAAAAGTGCCAATCTTGTCAGTATTATGTGGGGAAGAGAAGGAATGCAACAATGTCCCTTAGTCCTATAATTGTTGATGAACCCTTTGCTCAATGGGGTCTTGACTTAATTGGAATGATCAATCTAGTGTCGAGTATGGGACACAAATGGATTCTAACTACCACAAACTATTTTACCAGATGGAGTGAGGTAGTGCCACTCAAAAAAGCAACAAAAAAGGTGATCTTAGACTTTCTGAGGGATATCACTACTCACTTTGGGCCTCCTTGTACCATAATTTTAGATAATTATAAGGCATTTTTAAGGGCAAAAATATCTGAATTTACACTAAAGTATGGAATCTATCTAAAAACTTCCTCAAATTATTACCCTCAGGGTAATAGTTTGGCAAAATCAACCAACAAGTCCCTGATTAGACTTATTAAGAGAATAGGGGCTGATCATCACAAAGAGTGGCATAAAGTGCTTAATATAGCACCGTGGGCTGATAGAATTACACCTAAACAAGTTACAACGATGTCCCCATATGAATTGGTCTATGGTAAGCCTACTATAATGCCCTTGAGCTTGGAGATTCCTGCTCTCTAGTTATTAAAATAGATTGAAATTGAGGAGAATGGCCCCATGCAGGTCAGACTTGCTGAGCTCCTAGAAGTTCAATAAAAGAGGGATACATCACATGAATCATTAATGAAACATAAAAAAATAATCAAAGACTGCTTCAATAAGAAGACTTCAAACCCCCATTTCAAAGTAGGCTTAGTTATTTTGAAATGGGATATGAGAGCCACCAAGCTGGGTCAACACAATAAATTTGATTCATTATGGACTAGCCCATATAAGATTCGTACATGTAAATAGAAAAATTCATTTGAGCTTAAAATGATAGAGGGTGAACTCAAAGAGATTCTTGTGAATGGGATCTACTTGAAATGTTTCATTTAAGCGGTATCTCCCATGTATTATAGTTAGATAGTTTCCCTTTCCTTATTGCTCTATTTTCCCATCTTTTTTCCCACTCTTTCTTTTAATAAGTGTTCTATGAACACGTGGCTACAGCTCAAAGTCTTTTCAAAATTTTGGAAACTCTCGCATTCACTAAATCTCTCTCAAATCCCTAAAATTCCCCAAGATACCTTTATGTAGCCACTTTTATGACGTGTCTCCCCTCCCCTTTTCTTGATAGCAACACTGTGTTAATGGTTGATGAGATTAAGCCTTTGTTGTTAGCTAAACAAAATGATCAATCAATTTTCTAGGGTTTAACAGATGCTTCATCAGTGCCAAAAGTGGAAGTTGTCTTGATCCCCATGGCCCAGCTTGAGTTCTAATTGAAGACCACAGTTCATGTTTTGTAGAGTTTTTTGCACAAGGACATCATCAACCTTGATTTAGCCTTCCAAGATTTGCAAAATAAATAAGAACTATCTGATGCTGAATGGTCTATTTATCAAACGGCCTTACATAATTTGTGATTTTTTCCACATTTTTTATATATTCTTTGGATTCTTTTTTGAGCAGGCTCAAAAGTGCTCAGGGTCTCCAAGAACTATAGATTAAAATACTCTACATTTTGTTTTTGAGTTTTAGTTGTGCATTCTAGTTTTATCCCTATGCATTTCAATTTTGGCAATGAAGGTTTTGACACAGTGCATGGGTGCAAGTTTTCATTTTGCCTAAGTTTTGTCTAAGTCTTAGAGTCACGTGGAACAAGCTAAGTGTCATCAGCCAGGACACATTATAATTTCTCTAACGTGGATGAAGCCATGTGTCCTGTTATATTCCTACGGAGCCCAACAAGTGTCAGCATCTGCATTTCAATTTATTATAAGTTTCAAAAGATTATTCAATAAGCTTCTCTCAGTGCATGCAGAAGGTGCCAACTGGCAATTGTGGAAGGTTTTAATATGTTTCTCTAAAGTAAGCAGAGCATGCCAAGTGTCATTGTCTATGTAAATTTAAATGAGTCCCAAATGTTTCTAAAGCTCAACAAAAGCTGCCATGTGTCATCTTCCATAGGACTCTCAAAATGTATCTAAAAATTCTATAGATAAGTGGAAGCCACCACATGTCATTTGTTAAGACTAGTGGATGCTGCCAAGTGTCCTCACCTATTTCACAGTGGGAAATGCCACATGTATATATTTTAGCCAATGAACTTGTAGAGAGGCTAATCATTTTAGATCCAAAAGATATCTTCTGTTAGACACTTCTAGTTAAGTTCAAGTTTGGTTATATTATTGGGATTTGATCATGCTGGCAATCTTGAGCCAGTCCTATGCTATAAATATGGGTTCAAATCGCAGGTTTTAAAAAAACAAGGAAAGGGAGAGAATTTTCTGCATATAGATTGTTATTAGAGATTTAAAAGAAGTTTTTGAGACTTTCTTGCGATGGCCAGTAATATCATTTGCCTTTGTTCTATTTTCTTAATTTAGAAAGTTTTTATAACTGTGCATGTATCAGTGCCTTTTATGTGATTGGAAAATTAATAAGAAGACTGAGTTTTGTGCCTTTGTTGATATTTTCTATGTTATTGCAAAATTGTCTAAGTTGTGAGCCTTTGATTCTATTTGTTTTCATCCTTTACATTGATCATGCATTGTTTGCTCTTTAATGTAATTGAGTCCTAAAGATAGCTTCACTGTGCTTAGTTTTAAGGAATGAATCATACTCAGGTGCATCACCATAGTTAAATTTTCTTTCATTGCATTGGTGATTTCATTTAATTTTTATCCCTTTTTCCCACAATACATTTGAGATAAAGAAGATCTAGCTTCTTTAAAATCTAGAGGTCGTTTCACGTTGCAAGTCCCACATTCCTAAAACTTCCCATGTTGGTGTTGGAAACAACGCAATTTTAAACATCAACAGATACACCCTTTATGCATGAGGTCCTTGAGAACTCTCCCCTAATCAAGTAATTTATTATATTTGCATATTTTTATCCTTGTACATATCTTATTTACTTTCTTACAAATTATTCTACACTTTATCCAAGAATTCCTCTAACCCCTTGGATTTATTTTTTGGGGTAATTACCCTCTTAATTCATAAACTAGTTAAAAAAATCTAAAACACCTATCACTATGGCACTTCACTTTCTCACTATTGCATATCTTACACCCCATGGAACTTACATGATCTCACATTTCTAATTTTTACATGAGCACATTCAGATTCTTCCCCATTTGAGGATTATGTAAATTTTTACATATTGTACATATTTTCACTACATTTCTATGACTCAAAGTTACATATATATTGGGGGCACATTGATTTCTTTCTCGCTTATCATACTATGCTTTTTCAACTTGTTGAAGATTGTTTGAATCCATCCAACTTCCCTTTTTAAAAAAAATTTATTTCTTTGCACATATTTTCAAATATCTTTAGCATTCTTTTATGTCAAAAATTCAAAAACATGCATATATTTCAAAAATTAAAAAAAATTAAAACATGTTCAAAATTAAAAATTAGGGCTTAAAGTATTTTTCAATATTGATAGCTTAATTATTTTCATATGTTTTTTATTATATATTAAGATCATAACATATTTTATATTTCAATACACAAGGCTTGTCATGTGGTACTTGACTGTGATACATGGCATACTTCAACATGATTCGTTGATGTCAGGATTTCTTTATTACCTAATAACCTTGCTAAGCTGGGGACATCTCTTCATTATCTATGAACACTTTAACATGTATTTATCCACAATATATATATATATATATATATATATATATATATATATATATATATATATATATATTGAGTTACATATCATACAAATGTCTTCCTAAACCACTCATATTTTTCAAAATGTATTACATGAAATATGATACTTGCTAACATTGACAATCATACATATAATGGAGCTATACTAATCTCATTTTCTACATGCTTTGGTTTGTAATCATATATTCTTGAGTAATAATATAGGCTTTCTCCTTATTATTATGTGTGGGAATCTTGGGTTAGAATTCTAAAATTATTGATTGAATGAAATTATATGACATTTATGTGTGGCCCTTGGCATGGTACATTATGTGACATTTTACATGTCCCTTGTATGTGGCTTCTTGAGCCATATGAGTAAAATATTATGCAAATTACATGACATTGTATGACATTAATTCTATGATTTTTGGTTGTTACTATGGTGCCATGATTAATATCACCCATTCTATCTACTTTACTATGGTTCCATGATTCATGTCATGCATCACTTATACACTCTATTCCTTCTTTAGTGGCATGATGTATATCATGCATACATTGCTTATAAACTTCAGTGATCTATCTTTATAACACACATTTCATATGTAAATGTAATGTTATATTCAATGCTATGAATGCAATTGATTTCAAATATTAAAATTACTATATGTTTCACATATTCTTTTTTTTTAGATAAGTGATTTATAGGATACATATATCATACCAAAAATGGGGCATCACAATGGGATTGCTTAGAACATGCAAGCCTCTTGAGAAAATAAATTAGATTTATGGAAATATATAGTTTTCAAATGGAAATATGATTCAATAATTTCAAATTATGGGGTGATGTGGCATGCAAGTACAATCACTCTTAAAAGTTTCAAATAGTGAAAAAGTAAAAAAATTCTAAAAAGTTTCAAAAATGGCAAAAGTTCAAAATTTTAAAGTTGAAAATTAAAAATTCAAACAACATTTCAATACAGTACAAATACATGGGGCATGATATTCATTCATTCCATGTTTCTACAACAAAATTTTAAAAATTCTCAAGTTTCAAGTTTCAAAGTTTTAAATAGAATATATATTCATCTTCAACAGTGTGATTCATCTCAGTGGGCCACATTGGAATCTAGTGACACTCAATGTCTATGGTTGCACTTTTTTGAATATGTGGTGGTCCATAGTACATGGTTTCACCCCTTTAAATATTTTGTAGAGTAATCTATATAATTAAATGAGAGTTGGAGCATACGACCTTTCCAATACAAGAGCATTCAATGGTTTTCAAATTGAAACTTGATCACTCTCAATTCACCATAGTTCAAAACTTCTCCAAATATTCTAGCAAGGGGACTTACACACTTTTCCATCTCTAATTTACAAGGCAATTACATTTCATACTCTTTTTATGTGTGTAATTTCCTTATTCTATTTTAAAATTACAAATAACAAATTAAAAAATTAAAAACTTTAAATATGAGAAAATATTACTTTCAGTGGCTCTCTTTCAGGTTTATTAATTAAGGCATCTTTCAAAATCAAGCTTCACATCTAAATACAAAGTATGTATACACACTCAGGTTCATATTTAATTTACTCTAGTAATTTCACTTTATTCATAACTAGAATAAAATGGGGGAAAATGTAGACACATACAATTAATCATTAAGTGCTTTAAAATGTTTGTTCTTGACATCCTCACCAACCCATTTTTATCTCTCTTTGTTATCTAATTACTATCTAGGCATGTGCAAGACTAGGGTTTCTTAAGTTTTAGGTATCCCACACAACATATAAACACACAAAACTTAAAAATATTTCTTCACAAGCTATCTCATAGACCCAAATCAATAAATCAGGAACACAGTCAACCATGATGTGATTGCATTCAAGCCAAGGCTACAATGCACCCTTGTCCACCTCCTACAAACTTGTCTCAAAAACTATAACTTACTATTTTTAATATGAGTTTATTTGAAATTAAATTTCACACATTTTATAGTTATAGTGAGCTTATACAGTTAGAATAAAATTTATTTTAGGGAGGTTTTCACATCCTTATGCCTTTTTACTTCTTTTTTAATTAAGTTTATGATTCCTCTAAATTATGTAGAATTTTATATTTGACTGTATTTTAATAATAAATAAATACATATCAAAATTTAAATTTTAATAGTTTAATTCTATTAGTTTAAGAACACTTAAATTAAAATGGATTGGCTTATTGGTAATAATGTGCTAACTATTGTTTGATTGTGAATCATCTTGAAGACTAGTTTGCCTATTACCAGGGCTAGGTCCCACTGAGGCTAATTGGTAATTTCCCCTAATTTTCCACAAAAAACCTAGGCTAAATCAACCTAGACCTAATGTGATTCCCATCAATTCATCCCTATAACCTATCCCATATTTGTAGCCTAAGATGGCCTAATTAACTAGCTCCACCATTAACATCTCAAGAGTCATCCATGATTTACCTAGGAACCCTGAGAGGTATCTTCCCTATTTCACCCCTGGCATGAAATGAGTTATGAACGAGCACATAAAATCCTAAAAAACTACCTAGAGACTTCTAAAATTAGAACATGAGGATGTGGTGTGCAGGCTTTTCCCCTTTCCCCTAATGGATGTAACTTATCATTGGTTCCTCAACCTTTGTAAAGACTTTATCCTAAGTTGGGACTATTTAAATACTACTTTCCTCACCCAATTTGGATAAGTGATAGGCCTCAATGTCCTATATCAATAATTTTATTGTATCTAAAATAATCCCAATGAGCCCATTAGGATCTTCAATACTAGGTTTCATAAGATGTACAACCAAGTGACTGTGCTTTATCAACATAACCCTCAACTAGTACTTAAAATGTATAACAATGCGCTAGACCCTTGGACAACCATGTTCCTAAGGAAGGACACAACCATAGCAGACCTATCCTTAACTTATATAGGGGGCATCAAAGTAGATAGGTAACTAAACCCTCAAGGTCACATGATTACCTCCACTCCCCTTGTGCTACCATAGATGCCTATATTAAACTCCTTGACCAACATCAATCAAAATACCCTAATGATTTAGTCACTCCATATAATGCATCAAATCCCATTGGGTTTTCCCACTTCAAACCAAAAACTAGGTTTCCTAAACTAGGGAGCCATGAACTAAACCCTTGAACTCAACATCAGGTAACATTGGTTACAACTAACAATACTAAAACCATGCCTCATGAGTCCACCAAGACTGAGTTATATGCCATTTAGTGGATGGTAAAAAAACTCAGTAACAAAATTTTAGGGTTACAAAGGTAGGTGAGTAACTCTAATATAGAAAGCTCCAACAAAAGCTTCACATATCAAAGACCAAATAAGAACAATAACCACCTTCACAACCCCCCATAACCTTCACCTAATAGGATGTTCAAAATAAATATCTTTGAGATAGCCTTATGTAACTGGTGTTGAGTGTATAACACAATAACACATGGGGAACTAGACTACATAGAGTTTGGTTCTATTTTTAAAACCTTTTAGAATGAAATGGAAGAATACGAGGTGGTCCCCAATCATTTTGAATCCTCTAACTCAAGTAAATCCCCTAGTAGTGCTATGGTATTAGAAACCATGGATTTCCCCATATAGGAAGAAAATGAGATAGAGGAAGGTATTAGTGAGGTGAAATTATTTTAATAGTTTCAAAGGAATAACTACACCCTCAAGAATAGACAACAATAATATCCCCTTAGTACCTTGACCCCCATCTAAGACTTCGAGAACTTAAGGCACCTATGAAAACTTGACCAATCCAAAGTAAAGGAGGTTACAACATAGTCAAATATATGAAAAATATTAAGGCAAAATTTACCCTTCATGAGCTTGCTCAAACCACAGAGTAATGAGATCCCATTCTGAAATATTTGACTCAAATTTTGACCACACAAGCTCAACCAAAATTGAGAAAAACATACACCAATGTGCTCATTCAAAAAAATAAGATGGAGGTACCCCATTTCCTTTTATCCATCTAGTTGTTTGGAAAGAATATGCCCAACTTATTAGTATATTCAAGGGCCTTAGCCAATGTAATGCCAATAAGCATATGTAAGAAACTCAGGTTAGCCCCCATAAAGTTAGACAAGGTAGTGGTCCAGCTAGAAAAGTTAGATGTAAAAGTGACAGGTGAAATTCTAAATGTCCACATCTATTTGGAGTCCAATCCTAGGATTCAACACTTCATAGACATTTAAGTGGTGGATATCCTCAAATCCTATGGCATGGTCCTCAATAGAGATTTGTCCAAAGCCCTGAATGGTTACATGGCCACATATTTCTCCCATGCATAGTTGTCATAGAGAAGAGTAACCAACCAAATACAGGTAGATAGAGAATCTTAAATGAAACATAGATAACCAAGTATAATGTCATTAATGAGAAGATAAACCTAGTGTCCTCATACCTAGGCATCTACATGATAGGCACAAAGCTACCCAAAGATCAAACTAGTCACAACCCAAACTTGTTGGGCCTATGGTCTTTTTAAGTAGATGGAGTCCATTCCAAACAAGGTAGTGGGGTTAGTGTCTTGCTTAGAGATCCCATAAGGATAAAACATTTAGCATCATATAGGTGATAATTTTCCTAAAAAAAAATATAGTAGAGTAGGAATCTTTGATCCTAGGATTGCAATTTGCATTGAAATATAAGGCTAATGAAATAAGAGTATTTAATGATTATGATCTAGTAGTCATCAAAATTAAGACTAAATTTCAATGCAAGTTATCATACCTCAGGAGGTATAAACATGGAGCTTGGGACCTAATTAAAATGTTTAATGTATTTAATATCATCCCTATTCCCTGGGAGGAAAACCAAATAACAAACTCACTAGCATCCATAGTGAAAAACTTAACTCCCTTGGATGACATTGAGCTACAAGAGATCTCTGTGGAACTCATCCCATGTCCTTCTATCCCATACAATATGACAAACTTCTAGGTCTTTGAGGGTGGCTAGTAGATCATTCAATTCCTTAATAATGAGGGAATATTCAAGGCCCAAGTTATAGATGAGAAAGATAGTGAAAAACCTAAGAATGAGCTAGATAAGGATGGGATCCTGAATATTCATGGGAGCCAAATCTCAAAAGGGATGATCTCATTGGAGAGAGAATTTAATGTGTTAGTCCCTACTTTCTAAGCCAAAAGACCCAAGTTTAAGGACCAAAAATTCTAACTCATTAACCTTGGTCCTGTAGAAAATCCCCAAATGGTTAATGTGGCTCTTGATTTGATGGACCAAGAAATAGAGCAATTATGAAGGTTATTATTGAGATATAAGGATGTGATTATCTAGGCATATGGTCTTTGAATTGAGAGTAATCACTCATACTATCCCCTAAAACCCAACCAAAAACCCTTTAGGTAAAGATAAAGGTCAATAAAACTGATCTTAGAGCCCTTAATACATAAGGAAGTTCATAAGTTGCTCTCTATAGGGATAATTTTTATAGTTTGCCACTTTATCGGGGTGGCCAACCTGGTCTTGGTGTGAAAGAAGAATGGAGAAATCTACATATACATGGATTTATGGAACTTGAACTAGGCCTCAAATAAAGATAATTACCCATTACCCTCCCTAGATGATGTGATCCAAATGGTGAGTGGATCTCAAATGATATCCTTTTTGGATGGCTTCTCTAGTTACAACTAGGTTTTAGTCAAGTCTAAAGACAAAACTATGACTACTTTCACCACCAAGTGGGGTACATTCACTTATAAACAAATGCCTTTCAGGTTAATCAACACTGGTGTCACTTTCCAAAGGGAAATAAACTTCACTTTTGAAGGATTGATAGGTAAATATATAGTAATATATATAGATGACCTAACTATGTTGTCAAAATATAGGTTAGATCACATGCACCACTTGGAGAGGGTATTTGAAAGATGTAAAAGATATGGCATTTTCTTAAACCCAAAGAAGTGTGTGTGTGGTTTCACCAAAAGTAAGCTTCTCAATCACATTATCACAAAATAAGGTATTGCTATTAACCCCAAAAGGGTGGATGTAATTTCTAAATTATCTTTACCTAACAACAAGAAGTAACTAAAATCTTTCTTTGGGAAAATCAACTTTATGAGTAATTTATTTATGGATTTACTGAAATAGTAAAACCCTCGAATGCAATGTTGAAACATGAGGTAAAAGTGGAATAGTGTGTAGAATCAAAGAAGAAATTTTGGGATATTAAAGATGGTATTATGCAAGCCTCATTCCTCATTATCCTAGACTATACACAAGATTTCTATATCTATCCCTTTGCTTCTAAGCACACCATTGCCACTTGCCTCACCCAAAGGTTAGAAGGAGAAGAATACCCCATGGATTTTATGAGCACTAATCTTAAGGATGCCAAACTCAAATATTTTACTCTAGAAAAACACCCCTATGCCCTGGTCAAGGCAATGAATAAATTTAGACATTACATCCTCCTGAATAAAGTACATGCAATTGTCTCAAACTTGGCTATAAAATAAATGCTAGGATAAATTGAGCTGGGTGAAAGAAGAGGTCAATGGATGGAAAAGTTACAAGATTATGACTTAGAAATCAAGCCATATAAACTTGTTAGAGGATGAAGCCTTTCTCATTTAATAACAAAGATAGACTCAAGGATTATAATACACCAAGTGGACTAAATGAGGGTGCTAAAATTAGACTGGTATGCCCCAGTCATGCACCTTATACTCTATGGAAGCACACCTTCAAAACTAAACCACACACAAAAGAGGGCCCTCTAGTTGAAGGCCATGCAATATATGTTGAATAAGGGAGCTCTCTTTAGAAGGAACCATGAAAGAATCTACCTTTGGTGTGTATCACAAGAAGAGGCTAATGAGATAATGGCAAGTTTCCATGAAAGATTGGAAGATGACCACCTTGCAATAAATTCCATGGCCCAAAAAGTTATTTGGGTAGGCTACTACTAGCCCACACTATTTAAAGATGTTCACACCCATGTCTACTTCTACCATCAGTGTTATACCTTTACTATGATAGAAATGCATGTAGTAATTCCATTGTAGCTTGTTGTAGAGTCTACACCATTTACATAATGGGGAATAAATTTTGTGGGGGTCATCAACCCCAATTCATTAACTGACCTAAGTTCATTTTTATGGGCATGGACTATTTCACCAAGTGGTCTAAGGCAATTGGAACCAAAAGAAACACTACTACTAAAGTCATCAAGTTCTTTTAGAACACCATAACCACCTATTTTGGGGTCCCTATTTATTTAGTATGTGATAATGGTCCTGCCTTTGAATTCACAAAATTCATAGAATGGGCCTATGATAATGGGATTACACTGAAGTTCTCATCCAATCACTACTCATAAAGGAATAGATTCATAGAGTTCACTAATAATAATTTGATTGAATTCATAAATAAATTAGCTAGAGAAAAAATCCAAGAATGGTACTCATCACTAAAATTCACCCTATGGGCAAATTTCACTAGGTATAAGCAAACCCTCAAAATCTTTCCTTTCCTTCTAGTTTATGGATTTGAGCCAATCATGCCAGTCACACTCAAGTTACTGATGTATAAGTTCATGGAACTAGATGATAAGGTGGAATCTAGACTCCTTAACGTAATTTAGTTAGAGGAAGTCAGGGATGAAGCTTTATTAAACTTTTACAAACACCATAATATAGTTCAAAGGAGGTTTGATAAGAAGGCAATGATCAAAACCTTCAAAATCTCTGAACTAGTCATAATGTGGAATAAGGCTCATGAGAAGAAAGGCCAAAATTTGAAGTTTGATCTCTTTTGGATTGGTCCATACCAAATAGCTAAAATCTTGGGCTAGAATGCCTTTTATCTCAAGGATCTCAAGGGTAATGAGCCACCACTTATAGTAAATAGGCATTTCTCGAAACACTATTTCTTAGCTATCCTCTGTAGTGTAGTTTTTGAGTAATCTGAACAGAGGTGGTAATGTATATATTAGATAGGTTTGTTTTTGTCGTGTGCTTTTTTTTTATTTGTGTTTTTCCCCTCTGTATTTACCTTTGTTTTGTGATGTTACTCTTATGCCCAACCCTATTATTAGTTATTCCAGGTGAATTCCAAAGCTTGGAAGGATTGTTGAAAAATAGGAAGACCCAAGTTGAAACCTTTAATCTAAGCAATTCTTAGATGATAATTGAAACTTTTGACATTTTAGATCTGAGAGGCCAATGATTTTAAAAGAAATAGGCAGATTTTAGAACAATACACATCCTAATAGAATGACCAAGTTATACTTAAAATAATGTCTCAAGAAAATACCAAATTATCTAAGCAAATCAAAGACTAAATGGGTATTTAGATCTCCCCTATCATCCATTCACCCTTTGCTTAGTCCCAAAACCTTAATGAATCAGACTAATAAATGATAATATTTTCCAAGGGAATCTTGGAAAAGGATAAGAAATACATGTAGAATCTAAATTATGAGTCTACCTCAAAAGGGTTATACATGCAATCTCCACTACAAGCTTTTAAACCTAACTGGTAGTGGAACAAGGCCATGAATGGGACTAGAGGCATCTCTATGGTTGCTATGGATGGTTATCTGGTAGTAGAGCAATGCCCTAACCATATCTTCTCCAAGCCATAAAGCCATCAATGCCGCAGATGGAGCCTAATAACCAGTCCATATTTGATTACTTAAATAAAATTTAGGATTAAATCAAAAAGGAAAATAATTTCTTACACACACTGGTGGTCATCTATAAGTTGGAATCTAATTATGCCACTTGATATTATAAGACTTTAGTGCCTCATTTTTTTGTGAATAAAGATCCCTCTTACAATATCTATTTTATAAAAGGAAAGGAGAATAAAGTAGTTAGATTTTAAGTGTTTGTCATCACTTTCCCTATGAAAGTCACCATTTTTTGTGGCCAGCATGCCCTCTTTTTCCTTTAAAATGGGGGACCTCTCTAAAAATCCCAAATATTTAGGATTCTTTATTTGTTCTTTTTAGTCTTACATGAGCTTAAATATTTTGAATATATGTCACCTTGATTTCCCTAAGCATTAACATGTCTCATTTATTTTTATAACTAAATTAGACTAGTTCTTTCATGAATTAAGATGCTATCATTGTAGATTTGCTTTTGACAAAAGTTATCAGAGCCTCAGTATTTTCCTAGAATAATAGACCCATCACCCTTCATTACAAATTGAAGTCTTTATAAGGGATGAGTAATTATTAAATGCATTATGTATCTTTTCACTTCTTAGTCTTTTTTTATAAATTTTGGAGAGGAAAGAGCCTAGGAGAGTTTGATCAAATGAGGAGGCACCACATCACGAGATGTTAGAGCCTAGGAGAGCCCAAATGAATGAGGAAGAGCCATGCCATATAGTTTTTAGAGTGGTCAATCCCCAGACCTGTCAGAGCCTCAAATAAATTGATTGAATGATGAGGCTCAACATCTCCTAGTTTTCAGAATGACCAGTCCCCATACCTATCAAAGGTGACAGATCCTAAGAGAGCCTAACTAAATGAGGAGGTACCATGTCACCTAAGTGTTAGAATACCCAGTCCCCAAACTTGTCAAAGATTTCAGATCTTGAAAGATACCAATAGAATGAGAAGGTACCACATCACCTAGTTGTTATAGCAACCAATCCTCAGACTTGTCAGAGATGTCAAAGCCTAGGAGAGGTTAGATGAATTAGGAGGTGCCACATTTCCTAGTTATCAAATCAACCAATCCATAGACCTATCAGAGATGTCAAATCCTAAGAGAGTCCATCAAAATGAGGAGGTAACACATCACCTAATTATTGGAATGGCTAGTACTTAGACCTATTAGAGATGATAGAGCCTGTGATAGCTCATTTCAATGAGAAAGCACCACATTACCTAATTGTTAGAGTGGTTAGTCCCTAGATCTATCAAAGATGTCAGATATTAGGAGAACTTTACCAAATTAGGAGGTTCCACATCACCTAGTTATTAGAGTGGAAAGTCCCTAGACCTATCAAAGATGTTAGAGCCTAGGAAAAATTAGCCAAATTAAGAGGTACCACATCACCTAGTAGTTAGATCCACTAGTCTTTATACCTATCAGAGATGTTAGAGCCTAAGAGAGCTCAACCAAATGAGGAAATGTTATGTAGCCTAAGTGTTAGAGTGGTAGTACTCATAGATATCAAAGATGTCATATCCTAGGAGAGTTTGACCAAATGAGAAGGTGCCATATCACCTAGTTGTTAGAGTAGCCAGTCCCCAGACCTATGAGAGATTTCAAAACTTGAGAGAGCTTGATTGAATCAAGAGGTACCACATCAACTAGTAAGGTAGATGAACTAACGAACACCTAAGGCCTCAAGAAGGTTAGAATAAGGCATATATGAGGCCAAAGAACTAATCAAGATGTGTCACATATCTATAGGTGACACATCACCCTTCCTAATGGAATTATATAGAGTACAAAACCACACCTAGGTGCCAATCATTAATAAAAGGTCCAATGAGTAGATGGCATGTGTCAAAAAGTGGGAGTTAATAAATAAGCTTTTAAGGGATGTGAATGCATGCCTACCTAACATTGGGCATTAAAAAAATAAGAAGTTGGGCCTAATCAGATAGTTTTAAAACATCCCATCACTATTGATATATTTGACTGGTGGTGAAAGATCATGGGCTCTAAATTCAACTCTAGATTTATAAGTAAAGAGAGAAAATATAGCCACCAACTAAAATTTGAATTCACAACAAGTGATTCATCAAACACCATTAATACAAGGGGATGTATGCATGAATTTATAAAAGGCTAAATAAATCTCACTATTGGTTACCACTGCTACCTTTGAGAACACTCCAAATCCTAGCTTTCCAATTCTCACAGAGTACCCTTATATTTGGTTCCTCCTACACTTAAAGTTTCCCCATTGCCCCTTCATCTTGATGTAATGGTCACATCCTCTTGAAACCCAAATGTAGAGCTTGAGTATCAATATACCACATTCCTACCTCGCTTGACTAAATTCAAGCACTATAATGACTTATTTAAAGTAGCCAAGCAAGTCGCTAGGGATTTAGGGTCTAATGATAACCAAAAAATAGAGTTTGAGGATTCCCTTTAGTCCTATAAGAAGTGAAAACTTCATAGATCCACTACCAAGATAGAGGCATTCCTTACACTAACTTGTTCAAAAACCTCCTTCACATTGCCATGTGCATGTAGGACATAGTCCATAATTGGGTGTATTCACCTAACTCTCAACACCAAATTGTTGATATCTTTAGGAATGATTACAAGGTGCACTACTCCCAAAAACTATACCATCTATTATAATATGAAAACAGTGATGGTCTAGATGGTAACCTACAAAATCTATGACATCTTTTATGATTGGCCTAAGCATCCAAATGTTAAATGGGTTAACAAGGAGGATATTAATACGTACATAGTTTACACCTTATAGAAGGAATTTTGGGAAGGCATGATGCTATTGAACTAATTATTTGACACCCAATACTGCTTGCACATTAATGAGCTATGGGTGCCCATCCTCCATATGATCCTCACACACTCCAAAGTTCTAGATATGAAGGCACTGCAATGCCATCATATATGCCCAAGCTAAGAGCAATTTATACATGATGATCTACCTTATGGATGTAGTCTACGAGACACTCTCTTTCAAAATTTTGGATTTTATTACATGGGTTATTAGGGTCTTGATGATCCATGAGGTCTTCTACCAACTATATGGCCACTAGTTATAGAATAACATCTGGGACATATGTGAATATTTTTTCCTGGTGGTCTACCAAGTGGTTAATGAGGACACAATACCCCATCTATCATAAATAATGATGGATTCCATCATTATCATCAAGTACTACTAGCTTTATAGAGAGGACACCATGATATGAATTATAAGTTTACTCAAAGATTCCCTTTACATGTCATATTTTATTTTAGAACATCTAGTAGGGTAAGAGATTGCCTATCAATTGGTGGAGGGCATCTTTGGGTTGTGTATATAACATCAATAGAAGGCATGTTTGCCACTTCTAATCACAATCAAGAACCATGTATGCAAGGGCTTCCATCCAATCCAAAATATGGTAGCCAAGTTGACTCTTTCTCCCTAGCAAGAGATAAGCTCTAGCACTAAGACCCCAAAGGGATAATTAGAGCTCACTTGGCATAATATCCATCCCACATTAATATTAACTATGGTTATCAAATAAAGGATGATGATGAGCTCTACTTGGATGTCACTAATGACTAGGAGGTGTTTTCGTGGATCACAAAAAATAAGAAGAAGAAAGGGAGGAAGGTTTAGGCAATCCCATCTATGCCCCCTCTAGATCCTACTTGATTTGTAGAGGATCCTACACTAACTCCTCCTTCTATCTCCTAGAGGATGTTGTAGGGCATTCTACCACCTTCTCCTGCTTATGCTCTAAGTCCAACTTTGCCTTCTCTAGTAGTTATTTCTCCTCATGCCCTAGCTCCTCCTCTACCTCCTTTGGTTGCTCCTTGCACCCTGCCTCTACCTCTTTTGATAGCTATAGTATTTTGACCATGATAGAGACAAATATGATCTACTCAATGCCAAGAATCCTAAGCATATCCAACTCAAACACCAACACTTTAACCCCAAGCCACACAAACCTTGAAGTTTGATATGGTTGGGAGTTTGAGGGAGAGCCCAGAGTAAGGATCCTAATAGGCACCAACCCAGGTTCCACCTCTCACACCTCTAGTTTATTTCATTTCCCTTCCACACCTCACTCTTATCAATTTTAAACTCTTAGTTTTGATACTTACTAGTTTCTCTATGCTCCTTCAAAGCCCCCAAGTGGTTCATCCTCTTTTCCCCATTGTACACCCTTTATAATTTTCCCAAGTACCTTTGGCTTTGATCCTCTCAAGTATCCTTGCCTCTTCATTACCCTCTGATTTATCTATTTCACAACCCAAAGTCCTCCTAGTGCCTTTCTTAGGTGTGCTTTTATTAATGAGCATGCCTATGATTGTCAGGAGAATACCACCATTAGTTGGAAACTTATTGATACCCACTCTAGTCTTCCCTATTCCTCCTTTAATAGCTCTGAATCCTCCACCATTAGTCCCCATGGTTCCTATTATCCTAGTTGATCCTTCTAATGGAGCATCTAGAACCAACCTAAGTAAGAGACCAAAGAAGAGGCAAAAATCAACTCACATCTTAAAGGCTCTTTGATCTATTCCAACATCCTATGTAGGCCTTAGTAGTTCCTCCAGCCTAGTTGTAGCACCTCAAAACCTTTCTCCCTACCCCCTCTTTGCATTACACAGGGAGCCATGGGATTGGATTTCAACCAACCCATCTCTTCCATTTTTTAATGACCCTTTCTCAAGGGTAATTCCCCCTTAGATAAATTTGACACAAGAATAGTGGTGGGTGCAAATGTTCCCATGGGCCTCCCCCTTCATCCTTCCTTCTTTTGATCCCATGCTCCCTCCACCTCCATTACTTTCCTCATTTAACCCATCCACTTCCTCCATCTCTCCTCTACCTCATCCTCTGCCCTTCACCACTATTTTAGCCACCCCTCTTACACCTCCCACAACCTAGGGAATTGTTCTAATGTCATAGGCACTGGAGATGACTACCCAAGGTGACTTAGACATATAATAGAGATTCGATTGAGTTTTTGGGATCATAAAAATGACATTGATGTAGAGGTTTATCCAAAAGGAGAACATGGTGGTTTAGTAGACCCATCAGGACTTGTTCTCCCTTGCTAAGGTGAGGACTTACACTAGGAAAGAAAGGATGGCTAACGAACCACTCTCCATTCTCTGGGAAACTGACAATTGTTTGAAAATCTACTTAAGGAGATGCAAATATAGGTTTAAACCATAGAAGCCCAAGTGAATATCACTTTTCCTATTAGACTAATTAGGCAGGTCAAGGACACCCTCTTACTACTCTTTTTAGTCCTTTAAAAAGTAGTGGAGACTCTGGTTGAGACCAATGTACTTATCTAGTAGACCCAGGCCTACATGGAGAGGAGTGCAGAGATTGATGAAAAGTGCAAGAATCTACAAGCGGTAATCAACAAGGGCATGTTCCTAGATTCGAAACTTATGGTAACCTAAAACTTGGGGTTGTATTAAATGTATGTAGGTAACATGAGGACTACTATGGAGGAGTGGTTGGTCATGGCTCACACTATAAATGGAACTTTGGAAGAGAGATATAATAATATATTGACCTAATTTAAGGAGGTCAATATATCTGTGTTATTCCACATAAATGGCACCCTACTAGACCAAGGATAATTTGGATTCCACCTAGGTCAATTTAACCAGGTCATGAGGGAGAAGGTCACTAAAGTGAACTAAGAAGGAGCTCAGGCAGAGTTAGATCTATCAACCTAGTCCACATCGAGAATCAACTAGGACTATAAAGTCTAGGTGTTAATGAAGCACCCTCACAAGTCTACCGAAGACTAGAAACTCAAGCTGAGATAATCTTTAGGGAGACCCTAATGAACCTTACCAAGATAGACAAGGAGTTTGACCTCATGGTGTCTGTATTAGAGGCTAAGGATGTCAGATTAAAGTATTAGGAGATGAACCTTCATAGCCACCTCCATACATTAACTAGGTGGTCTTTATAGATATTTTATAGGTTTTTAGGTATTTATTTATTTTAAATTTTGAATTATGATTGTAACTATCTTGAGTGACCATCATGGCCTAGGATGGGATCCTCACATTATTTAGAGGTGAGTCCCATCATTATCTATATAAATAAAATTTGTATTGTAATATAGGGGTTGCCTAAAAATTGCTTGAACATGTTATTAGATTATAGCCAAGATTTCACTTAATTTTTCCTTCAATTATATAGACTATAAATTTGGCCTAGATCAATTATTGTAATAAAACTTAATTTTTTTTTAATGAATGTAATTCTTTTTTTTTGTAGAGGGTTTGTTCTATATCTCAATTCTCTTTCATCTTTATTTTTGGATGATCATCAATGTTAGGTTAATTGGGTTAATACTTTGCTGATTTATGTGTGCTATGGTTATGATGTGCTTAGCTATTATAATCACTGTGTGAGATCTCTCATTTCCCTTTTGTAGTAATTTTATTTTGTGTTAATCTATAAATTACCATATGGTGTTTATGTGTAGTTTACTATAAATACCTAATACTCATATTTAGTGAGGGATTATATTTGAGGCATAATCTTGACTTCCTCAAACTCTTCCTACTATATGTTATTAGGGTTAGATATTTAGTGAAACTCAGTCTATAGTGGTACAATTATGCCAAGGTCACTTGGTTTGATGATCAATGCATTGAGTTCATTTTAGACTTGGAGGCTCTCTTCTCTGCCTTACCCTTCCCTCTCTTTTGTGTGTGTGTGTGTGTGTTTTTTTTTTGAGATTGAACTAATTCTTCCCCTTATGTTTAAAAATAGAAAGCACAATGCTCAAAATCTCATAATAATCTTTGAGAATTAGACCTGTGTGTGTAAACTTTATATTAAACTTTCAATGGTAATAATACATCTCTTAGAGACTATTCATGTAGGCTTTATTTGTGAAGTCAAATACCTATAGCCATGCCCTGGGCTGATCTTGAATTAGTCCTAAAATGGAGGATAAAAGTAGTCATGAACAATCAATTCATGGATCAAATAATAGATTCTAGATTAATTTTTACAATCAAGTCAAAGCCCCAAAGATAAAATAGACATGGTGAAATACTATGTCATAACTCATGTAATGGAGCATGATTTAATTTACTTTATTTATAACATTGTGGGAATAATTTGGCATATTTTTGTCATTCCTATTCCATCATGGATAAATAGTATCCTTGGCACAAAAACTTATAAGACAAAAAATTTCCATTTAAATGACCTCCATATTCACTATCATGTACCTCAAGTAAATATGTTTGAGCCTCCTCATGATTGAGGCATCAAATTAATTATCCATGTATTGACCTCTTCAATATATATTACCCAATGAGTATGTAATGTGTATTGCTTTATGTTTATCATCTCGTGTAACATTATCAGAAAAGCAGATAAATATAAAAAATTATATGTCATTATACCATTATAAATTAAACGTACTATGAGTAGCTACAAGAACAACTAAAGCTCTCATATCCTTTGTAGTGACTGAATATTATATTAATTATTATATAATAAAAAATTGCATGATCATCATTAATGTTAATGGGTATCATAGATGCAACATTAGACACAACATTAACATGTTGATTATATTTTTAAGGGATGGTTTCTATGAAAAAAGGATCAAAGTGTGTCATTAAGAGTTGCACCATTTATTTATATGGGATTTGAATCTCTTATTTTGGTTTATAAATATCTATAAATTGGTTGATCAATATTTTGGAATCCTTATATACTAGTAAATATTTTTTTTATAATTTTTGTGTTATGCATAATCCTATTATCAAGACTTATATTCTTATATATTATTTGTACATTAAAATACTATGCAAAATATAAATGATATGGGATGTACCTAAGGAGTAATAAAAATTATATCAAATCCAGTGCCTTTAATGAGTTTGAATCTATTAAAATACATGGTCCTAGTATCATTATCCACATGATAATAAGTATAGTCATCACAAAAGTCATACTTGATTAATAATATATCCACTAGTGGGGTGGTGGTTAATTGGTCAACAATAACTTGTTATTTAATGGATTTATATGATATGAATGACATATCAAATTTCGTGAGCAACATTACCAATTTTTCTATGCATCCTAACAAATGAAATTTTGACATGAGAAACTTGAGTGGATCTATCTTAGTAATTACCTATATTTCATTATTAAATGTGTAATGTCATAAATTTTTTCACAAAAACAAGTGATAAACATAACTTTTCCATGATAGTGTAATTATTTTCATAATCAACTAGTGCATGACTGATATAATATATGGCACACTTTTAAAGATCACCATAATATTATGTCTATTAAGGCTCCTATAACATGATCTATATTAAGAATATATAATAACAAGGGCCTATGTAGTAAACAAGGCATGAAGATAGGTGAATTAAGGAGATGCTATTTTATAACATCAAATATTTTTTGGAAATTTTAATCCCAATCAAACTTTGTGTCTTTTTTTAGTAGTCATGTGAATGGTTTCATTTTATCTACTAGTTGGACCGCAAAGTATCTTATAACCTAAATCCTTCATTGTAAAAATGCAACTATTTCAATGCTTTTGGTGATGGCATTCCTATAATGGATTTAACCTTGTTTGGATCAACTTATACACCCCTTAGATGATGCAACCTAATAATTTTCTAGAAGACGCCCCCAAAAACATACTATTTGGGATTTAAGTGTACATTGTATTCTCTAATCATTTGAATATCTATCATAAATTAAAAGTGTGATTATGTCAATGATTAGATTTTAAAAACAAATCATTCACATAATATTCTATTGCATCATGTATTTAATCATGAAAAATATGTGTCATATCCATTTGATAAGTGCTCCCAACATTAGTTTGTCTAAATGTCATAACTACATATCAAAATGTTTCCCATGGTGTGGTAAATGTTGTCTTTTTTTGGTCATTAAGATTTATCTTTATTTTGTTACACCCATTAAATTTTTCCATAAATGATAACACTTTATAGCTAGCTATGGATTCTAAAATCACATCAATTTTTGGTGGTGGGACATCATCTTTGGGACATTATTTGCTTAAATCATGATAATTTGTGCCAAATTGAATATGTTTGTTAGGATCTGTAACCAATACGATGTTAGAAATCTAGTCAAAATAATTAATGGAATTAATAGATCCTACATCTAATAGTTTTTGGATATCATAATTGACTAATAAAGATACATTTTGATGCATTTTCCTTAATTTTTGTCTAATTGGCTTTGCATCCATATATAACACAATATTATGGATTACAGCTATTGAATCATTTCCTAGCATATCTTTGTAATCCCACACAAATAATTCTAAGTAATCATGTAAAAATTGTCAAAAGGATTTTATTTCATCATATTTTAATATAGATACTAAAATGAATGGTCTTGGATATTTATCTATTCCATAATTAAATTTTACTATTTCTTCATTGATCAACACCGATCTATCTTCTACAGTACATTAGGGATGGTGTCTAACCCATTTATCAGGTCATGATCACTAGGGCCTTTTCCCTCTCTAAATTACACATGCGAATTTTTTATATGATAAAAAATATTCTTATGATAGAAGAGAGGGATATCCTCATATGCCCCAAGATACTCTAAGAAAGATTCCTTAGTGGAAAATTAATATAATTTTTCAATTTTTGGTGAAACTATATTGTTAATGAGGTGAAGGTATATTAACTATAGTTTTTAAATTTGGTTAAATTATCATGCATACTTTGGTTGTCATCCTATATGTGTAGTTTCCAAAATGGGTTGAATGATTCCTTGTGCATACTTTCCCAATCCTTGTCCTTGAAATCTAATAATTTTTAGATACTAGATGCTAAACTTAAATTGATTCAAATTAGTTAGAGGTAAGGATGTAGTATCTAAAGTAGATATTAGTCTAGGTAATTAATTTTATAAAGAAACATTATTAAATTCATGATAAGAGGGTTAAATTTTAGGTATATAATGGTCCTCATGTTAAGTCAGTGTGCAATACTTGAAAGTTTCTTGATCTAGAGGACACGCGCGCGCACACACACACACACACACACACACACACACACACACACACACACACACACACACACACACACACACACACACACACACACACACACACACACACACACACACACACACACACACACACACACACACACACACACACACACACACACACACACACACACACACACACATCTTTCATAATTGATTTTAAAGCATGCATGAAAAGTATAAGATAGTTAATTCATATCATGTATCCATGGTCTTCCCAATATAACATAATAGTTCAAATCATTAGTCATGACTTGGAAAAATGTAACTATCATTATATAACCCACTGATATGTGAAATTAATTTGTCTTAGTACCTTCTATGGCATATTTTAAAATCCTTGAATGTTCATATAAAATTAGTCAAGATTATTTGCTTTTATAAAAATTAAATTTAGAAATGATACATTATGGATGCTTAATCTTGACCTATTATCCATTAAAACTTGTTTAACCATCTTAATGTGAATTTTCACTTGAATATATAATGAGAGATGTTGATCTATAATGTGATTAGAGGGTAAATCCTCTTTTTTAAAAGAGATATTTTTTTATATCCATTGTAATGTCTTAATATAATAAACTACAAAAGTTCATACATTAGTTGGTATTGTATCATGCAATGTTGCAAAAAGAGTATCTTTATATAGAGGAACATTCTAGAGTAATTCCAATAAAGAAATTGTAGCATGGGTATTCTTTAATTTATCAATAATGCTATATTTCTTATATTTATTTTATTTCTTGGTGGGAGGTAATGGGGGTTGAGGAGAAACCTTAGTTCATATTGCAAGATGGGTTACCTTACCTCTTCGAGTTATAACATGGACTATAAATCTATATATAAGCCTAAGGTGGATACCATGGGAGGGATGGTAACTATTAATATTATGAGATCTAGGGAGGAACAAAATGAGTCATACATGCTATTTGGCATATAGTATTTAATGGATTCAAATAAAATAGGACATTTACACATTGTGGATTAAGGAAGGGTAAAGATGGTTCATTATTAATTTTAGCCTTATCAGTAAACATAGACATAACCCAAATTATACATAGCAAAGTATAAAAATATGAAATGATTTAAATAGTGACTTGATTCAACCAATAAAAAAATAGTAAAGACAAATTTAATTTATATGGTGATGGAAAATCATAAATTAGGTTTGAAAATAAAAACCTAAGGAAAAAAATTAAAACACTGGAAAGAAGGATGAAACCCTAAGGGAAACCTAAGGTTTAGAAATGTTTAAGAAATGTATAGTTTTACCAATATATTTTACCTTATTCTTAAATTAATGTGAATCACAATAAGATAAACTAGAATAATTGATTTAGATTGTAATATATAGAAATAAATCATAAGTATAAATGTAAAATATTAGAATTGACTTTAAATTTGGATTTGATATTTATGGAAATTTCATCAAAGGATAAGATACTTAGCTTCCCAATTTTACTAGTTGATTGTGACTATGTTCTAATAGTGTAAATAGACTGGAAGGAAGCATGTGATTCATACACATCTAGAACTATATATCTATGTGCATAGGGTCACTAATTATGTGTATGTGACTTGGGATAAAGTTACATCATATGATTTTCTTCTTCTTTATGACCATACAATGTGATGTGCTCACATGATATATATATATATATATATATATATATATATATATATATATATATATATATATATATATATATATATATATATATATATATATATATATATATATGTATATGCAATCTTTAACTCTTGATTGTGTGCGTAACTCTAGAAATTAGCTTCCCTCTTATTGAAATTTTAGGTCCACTTGTGAAGAATAAAAAACCTATAAAATATAGGTAATTTTAATTGGCATAAGTTGACCCCAATCACCATTTATGATTACCCATTACCTATGTATCCAACACTCCAAAGAGAGAAGTCAAGCCATGCACAGTTATTCCCCCTAGCATGATTATGAAATTATGCTCTTTCACTACATGGATACACCTATAAATCTAGATTTCATCTTGAAAATTTTGCTCTTAACATGACTTGGTGTGCTTTAGAATTGGCTAGTGATTGCTCCTAGTGACTGATTTACTATATGGGAAGAATCGAGAAGATTTTATAAATGTGTAGTAGTGTATATATGCTTGATAGATAAGTGCCAAATGATTAATATGGTTGACCTTGATTTACATTTATACTTACTCAATTAAGTAATTTTACACACCATTGACGTGATAGGTAAATTGGCTAACCTAAGGAAATGATTTTATTTTGAAAAATAAGCTAGGAAAAAGATGATAATGTCAGCCTTGTGATAGTGAAATAAATGTTATTGTCTAATTATGATGTTACTAGGTAGGAGAAAAAAATGTAAATGTCGTGATCTAAAAATGTCTAAGTAAGATATTTCATTGATTTAACATAGACTAAGAGGTTCTTGCAGGTGACTAATAGAAAATTAGAATAGATTATCCTCATAACTATCATTCAAGTGTGTAGGGAAAATAAGAGTTTCTAGGGGATGCACAAGTCATGCAAGATAAATGTAGGTCAATATTGACATTTCCAAGTGTCAAACACATAATTTTATGTAAATAACTTGAAAACATACCAAATTATAAATAAAAACTAGGTGAGCTATGATGGTTGAACAGATAAATTTTGCATTTAATTGTGAGAATGTTATATGAACATTGAAAGGTTCATATAATGTTCTCACCACTAAATGAAAACTTTGTCTGATCAACCATCTCAGATCACCTGGTTTTTCTTTATGAGTTGGTAGGTCTAAAAGTTCTTTTCATGATTTCTCCTTAATGATGAATCATAAAAAGTGATTCAAAACATGTTTATTCAAAAATATACATAATTTTTCTCCTAGAAATCATTCTAATACTAGATTATAGACTGTGAAAGCATTAAAGATATTATCTAATTTTAGTTTCTACACTTACCACCATATACCTCTAAATGGCTTCTTCCATGTCTCCTTCTAAGAAATATATACACTCCTCTATTTGATGAAGATAATGAAACCCTCTTTCCTTGTAATATTGATGAAGTTTCATACAATGACAACTAATTTTAATGCAATGAAAATGGGGATGATAAAATATTTTAAGAACTTCTATTACTCTTACATAAAAAAATATTCAAATAAAAATTTATGTGAAATACACCTCCAATGAACCTCCATTTAATCAGGCATGCACAAATTCATCTTATTGTGATGGATACTATGTCTTTTCTAAAGCTCAAGATATAAACTTAGATGTCCTTCATTATAAGGACAATCTTGATAAAATGCATGCTTTAAACCATGATGCAAATTTAGGATTATGAATTTTCTGATCCTAAATTTTATTTAAGTGATGATAGAGAAGTTTTTATACCTCTATCTAATCCACCCCTCGAATATTCCATATGGGTAATATAATATATCTCATATTTCACCTCAAACACTTAGAAATGATCACTTTATGAAGTTATTATGAAAATATAATTCCCTTGAATGTCATCTTCTAGGTCAAATATGCTCAAATTGATCTAACTATATTTAACATCATCATTCAATCCAATGATGTTCAAAATCATACATACACTCTAAAATTTGTTTAGTTTGAGAATCAGCCAATGAGTTTTGACTTCATCGGCCAAACCAATGATATTCAAACTCATATAAATAATTTTGAATTCATTGGACAAGGTGATGATGTTTAGTTTCAACATCAACTAGATAGTTTTTATGCCATTAACCAGGTCGATGATGTTCAGATATAGGTAAGTGCATGGAATTGGTGGGCTAAAAAGGGGTTACCCATGGACATTTTTTTCTAAAAAATGAGAAATCTCAACTTGTATAGATTGTTTGAGATGTATACACAAAATTTGAATATGATATAAGAACATGAATTATAACATTTCAAGTCTAGTTTATAAAACAATATTTTTTTTAGAATGGTCAAGTATAAGTAGGTTAAACATCTAAAATTTAAATAGGGATTCTTAAGTAGAGTAGCTAACTGGCTATGTGCCCCCTCATTTTTAAGCATTGTTTAGTATTGTTTGAAACCCTTTGGTGGAAATTTATATAAGATCATTTAGTTTTCAACCTATATTTTTTCAAAATAAATTAATGAATAATTATTTATTATTAATTTTAAAATTAAATAGACCTTGAAAACTAATAAAAAATGGATAGTTGGTCGTGTTCCCCCTTAACTACCTCAAAAAAATTGAAAGCTATTTTTTTTCAATGTGGATAGAATTAGGCCTAGTTTTCAACCATAAATTTTTTTTCATTTAAATTAACAAAAAAAGATATATAAAAAAATATAAACATGTATAATTGCAGTATATAGTGGCCTAAAAAATACATACTTAGAAATAAATATAGATGCAATTATTAGAATAGTCCAAAAAAAAAAATGTATATTTGGAAAGAGGATATTGTGCTTGATGTCGTAGTAATAGTTTTATGAAATTTCTCAATAAAATTCATAGTGTTTATAAAGACAAAAGTTGTTTTTTTAATTTTTAGTCAAAAACACATATTCAACTATGTGTTTACAAGTCTAGGGCTTAATAATCTAATCTATTTCTGAGCCTTTAGGCATGCTTTTAAATTTGATATAACAAAAGTGCATATGCACTATAATGCATTCATGTTACTCTGACAATCAACTATATGTGTTTATATTTTAATATATATTTTTTATATGTATGTAAAAACTTTAGATAGATAATCACACATTAATTATTTGCATAAACATTAACCCTGGATAAAGTAAAAGAGATTACAAGGTGAGATGAACCTTTGATCGAACTAATTCAATAATATTAAGGAGATATGGACCATTAACTAGTGTTAGAGTCACCTAGACCCAATGGGGAAGGAGCTACTACAGAGGGAAAGTTGGCTAGTGTTGGATTCCCCAATATCTAGTGTCAAATGGGCCTTTAAGGACCCACATGTAAACATATTATGCCATAGGAGCACAATGGAGAAATAATGAAGAGATGAGGAGTTGGTAAGGGGAAGGATAGATTCATCAATGCTCTAAGATAAAAGAAAAAATAAGCATAGGTAAAAATATTAACATGAAATATGGTAGAGATCAAGAAAGGAGAAGTATCAAAATATGAGTAGTGTTTAGTGCACAAGGATGGAACCATAAAGTGACCGAGAAATAATTAAAGGTGAATAAATTAAAGCAAGGACATGATCTACGAGAGCACCAAAGTGTGAGAATAAATGAATTGATATTTTTGAGCTAAAGAAAATCTCTCAAAGGAAAATAAGTGTTGAACCCAAGGGTGGATTTGTGTATGCATTCAAAAAGAAGAGATACCTAGAATTAATATCTAACTAAAATTAATATTAGTAGTCTTTAACATAATGTTTAAAATATATGATTAACTTGTAATTTGATTAATCTCAATTTCATAATATTAATGAAACAAGGAGACTAGAGGATAAAAAGTGAAACTCAAAGTGGTGAATTACATTCACCTTTTCTATCAAGATACTAATATCTTCTATAAGATTATTTGAGAAACATTATCTACTAAGATTTGATGAACATAATATATAGTTGATTGAAATTAATTTTTGAAAAAAATAAAAGGATAAGCATGTTTGATGTAGTGACATTATATGACACAAAGGGTATCTCATAAAATATTAAAAATTAGATATATACATGCGTGTGTGTGTGTGTGTTTATACGTATGGATATATATGTGTTTCTATATGATTGTAAAATTACATGAAGTATCATATTGATCAACACCAAACACAGTGACAAATTTTTAGGAGATCTTGATTCTTTATATGTCTTCAATCATAGAATAATTTTTTATTGAAGAAAAGTGGTTAAAACTTCAAGTCATTGCCCAAGTTTTATGGACCATTTAAGATCAGTAAGAAGACTAAGTTTAGTATATTTTTCATTTAAATTGGGTATGCACATTATTTTTTAGATTGAGTTACCGTTTTAAATGAATAAAAACTCAAGTGCCTGAATCCAAAGGTGTTCTTGAAATATATACAATGAAATTTCATTCCAAAAAATAAAATTGTGTTCAAGTGGATGAATTTACCACAAGGTGAGGCATCTTGGGAGAATCAATCTTTCATGAACTCTCAACCATCTCTCCCCATGCTTTGAGGACAAAACATCTCTAGTGGAATTGACTTGTAATGAAATTATTTTTCTATAATCAACTATCCTAGATAAAATTGAAAGGGTGTAACCCATCACAATAATACATCTTTAACACATACACACATGTGCACACATGCACGCACACACACACACACAAGGATTCCCTATATGTATTTTACTGTAACATGATCTTATACATCTGTAATCTTGTTTAATGTAGTATCATATATTTTAATATATACTTTTTATTTATTTGTGCCATAGAGTTGGGATGCCTTTGAATAAAGTGTTAAGAGATAGTGGACATATAGATGAGGGAATTCATGATAGTGTAGTTGGAAATATAGTTGGAGGGCCTCAATGCATATTGTATGAGGAGTATTTGAAGAGTCTCATTTAGATTACCCATAGAAGACCCAATATCAGGTCTAACCATTTGTAACCATTTTAGAAGCAGACAAGGGGTCAATGCTAGGGGTGGAAGAGGATTTGTTCCTTATTATTTCTTAGCAACATGACACCTTCTAGGTAATTGTTGACAATTTTTACCTCACATGCCAAATTATCACCCCTACCATTCAAAACTTTGCACATCATGCTAGTTTGTCTTATGAGTCAATGAGTTGGTCTTGAAAATTCCTTAATGTCATTATTGGGAACCAAAATGTCTTAGCACATCATGCAAGAATGAATAGGTCAATTTTGTTGTGTATTCAATAAGTGTACTTGGGAAGCCAACCAAAGTTGAAGGATTACACAAAAATGATGTATTTTATGCTATGAATATCCCCTATAAGTTTGGTGTCTTGATGTGTTTTCTATCTTAAAATATAGGCCTTCATAGATGATCTAGTAGTGTAGGATGTGCCCAAGGATGTCAATTTAAAGCCATAGGAAGTAGCCATCTAGATTCAAAAAATATTTAAAAATATCTTGAGGTTGAATGTAGGGCTACTAATTGTCAAAGCCTTGCTTGAGTAGATCAATGATCAATGGCATGTAGGTGAGCATAAGGACAATAAGATAGTGAAAATATATGACATATAATCAATGTTGTAATTGAATATCAATGGTAAGCATGAGGTCAAAAGGTCAGAGAATTTAGAGAATGAATGCAATGGTGCCAAGTGTCTTGATCATGGTGAACTCCCAAGCAAATCAATGACCTATATTTGATCATATATCTAGAAAAAAATAAATGATGCAATTTTGATTTGGTAGATCAAAGATCTACAACACACATTCAATTGTGTAGAAGCAAATCAATGGTGTGGATCAAGGTCAAAAGGTCAATGATCCCAAATTACATGTAGGGTTACCATGTAGCATAAGAGCATTAATCAGAAGGATACTGATAGAGGATCTATATAAGGCACATGAGGCTTTCAAGCATCATAATATCGAATGTAGATCAAAGGTCAATGAAAATGTTGAAGGTCAAAGCCAAGAGACTCTCGAGGAGATCAATAGATCAAATTTAATCAAATCTTTAGGGGGCACAAGATGAGGACACATGTTTGAGGTGAAAATAGTTAGGTTTTAAAATGAAATAAATAGCATGGCAAGGAGATGACACATGGGTAGACATGTCAGATTAAAATATTTTGCCACCCAAGCATGTAAATGTAAAAATGTGAGATTAAATATGATCTAGGTCACCAAATCAAACACTATAGATTCATATGTTGTCATTAATTATCAATTCTATGTAAAGGTTTGCTTAGTCAGGTTATGAAGTATGTCTTGGGTTTTGAATTTATATCTCGATTATGATCAAGAGACTAAGTACCTATGGATCTTCATTTGAAATTATTACTATATGAAAACCAATAAGGGAATTGGTTTTCATTTACAATAGACCTATGTTCAGGGTTTGGAGTAATGGCAGAGTTGTGACTATGAAAGGAATGTCAGAAGGGACACCAGTGAATGAGTTCAAGTGACTATCTAATAATGTAAATAACACAACAAGGTGAAACATAGTGTGACAAGCTCATTAAGAAAATGGAGAGTTTGGAGGTTGAGAAAGGCAAGTGGAGCATTCAATGAAGTTTCAAAGTCTTTGGGGACTTTCACCTTTTGAATAGATCATGACTCATTATCCTCAACAAGTTATTTTATTCTAGTGTGTTTTTAAGCCAATGAGAAGGCTTGAAATCTATTTGGAGCTAATGAAAGTTAATTTATAGAGGCATGATTAATTCTAATCAATCAAAAAGTGGTTCGGCCTCATTTATTGATTTTTATTTGCTCACTTCCATCTTTATCTTCCCATTTCTTATATATCTCCCATTTTTCTCCCAATAAAAGAGACTCTTATGCTTTTGGCATGCCCATGATATGCCAATTCTTGTACTCAAACACCTATTTGATGTAATAAAAGACTAAATTCCTCCATTCATAAGTTGAATTGAAGTGTGTTTCATGAATTCATTGATGTGGTTAAGTGAATGTCTAATTTCATTTGCCTCTATCTAAGTTTTATCACCTTTATGAAGTGTTTGTGGCTTTCACAAGTCATTCTAAGCACCATAGGTAGTTTGTTGATTGGTTTGGAAGTGGAAAGGATTTGAGATCTGCCCTCCCATGTTAGATTGATATCTAGTTTGTGCCTTTTTATGAAATACTTATGTTAAAGTTGATCAAAGAGGGAGTGAAGTGATATTTTTACACTTGGAAGTGTTTGATAGTGTGTCTTGTGCAATTATAAGTTTTCAAAACATTGGTGTATCACCTTTTTTCATATGTTTTCATGAATTATTATCAAATTATCCCCATTTTCCAAGCAAGAGATTAGTTTAGGTGATGGAACCAATGGAACCAAACCTCTTTGGAGATTTAACCTAACTATAAGATAACCATAGCCTAATGTTTTTCCCATTTTATAGCTTAGTTGGTGAGAGATTGAAGAACTCCTTTCCAAGGGTGCAAATTAATGCTATATTAGTTTTTAGCACACTCGATGAGACCCATTCTCTCTGGCATAGCTAAAGCTTGGAGATGAGGAAAAGTATTTACAATAGAGGAAGACATCCATCATTATTAGAAGATAAATATTATTTCGGTTTCAAAGTTCATAACATCATCTAGGCGATACTTCCATGCTAAAGGTTACCACTAGGTTAGCTAGTAAAGGTATTCTTCTTGAATTCATTGAGTTGCCTTCTACTTCATATAAAATAGTAAGTTTTAGTAGGACAAATATGTATCCTTAAAGGTAATATTTATCACCTAGTCATCCTATTGTCCTAAGAAGTGATATTCTCACTATCTAAATGGCCATCAAAAACCAAGTGTTTGTTCTTTTCAATAGAGGTAGCCCACTAAATTTAGCCTAGTTTGATGACATTCCTATGTCTGCTCTTAAGAGTATCCCATTATTCTTAGGATAATATCAAAAAAATCCTATTAATTACATATAATATGTTACCAAACTTTGTTTATTTCATAATGTTGTTTAAAAGAATGTAACTATTAGACTGTTGTTGCTTCCTTCAAAGAAAAGGCACTGCAGTGGTATAAAAACCTTCCACTAAATTCCATTACTACCTGGGATGAATTAGGTGCAGCCTTAGTCAAATAATTTGAGGACAAATATGATCACCTATCCTTAGTTAAATAACTAACTACCATAAAGAGAGATCCTCATGGGTTTATGTTTGATTTTAACCTTAGTTTTTAAAAGATGTGGACCAAAATACCTGTATTAAGTAGACCATACTTAGAATATGCCTTCTTGTATTATTTAAAAGCCCTCAACTCTAATATTAGTGTGATTATACAATCAATGAGTGGTATTACCTTTCCATATTCTTATGAGGTTGTAATAAGAGAAGAGACCAACTTGATATAAGCTGGTAAGCTCTCTCTAAGGCCTCCAATGCCTATATTCTTAGAATTGAAGTTTGTACCAGCCCCTCAAGTTCCTCAAATTACATCTTTAGATCTTATTCCATCCCATAAAGATCAAGTTGCATCCCCTTCTAGTCAATCTAGTGAGCTTGGAGAGTTGAAAGGTTTGTTACAATAATTTGTGAATTAAATAGTAAAACTCAAGAGGTAACAATACTAGGATAATAGACCTTATCAATAACAAAATCAGACCACTTATAAACCCTTCTGAGATTAAAGGCCTCCTTATCAAGGGTTCAAAGAAAATAGACCACCCTACTAACCACAAGGAACCATAACTCAAGTTAAACCATATGCAGCTCTTGATCCTAATGTATCTTACACTTTAAAAGCTATTTTTCCCACACCACCTCAAAACAATTTGATGCAAGATTTAGGTTGGCAGCCATCTAATCTCAATAGTGCTCAAAACCAATCCTTGGTGTCACAAAACATTAATATGCCATAAATGACACAAAAAAAAATTTCTCTTCAAGGAATTTATTACTAATAAATAAGTTTTGAATCACAAGGAGAGACTCAATAAGTTCAAGGGTAGCCTAATGCCATTAATGTGAATTGACAAATGGATGAACAAATTATATTCAAGAAGAATGGTGAGATTAGCCATATAAGTGGTCAAGTTGTAGCTCTAACTAGATCTAAATGGAGAGCCATTGATGAGGCTCAAGATGTGAGTAATGCTTCAAGTGATCCTAATATTATTTCCAAGAGTACCAAAGATCAACTTGCTGCCCTTCTAATACAGAAAAATCAGAATATAGAGGTTGGGAAAGTTCCTCAAGTACCTCTTGTTCATGAGCAACCAGTGGTTCAAAAAGTGCAGCCAAAGGTTATTAGGGATAATTCAATATAGTGTATCAAATGAATAATTCCAACATCAAAATTATTGTATGAGATTCCCTATCTATTCTATGACAAAAATATATGCTCATTCAAGAGCTTTTAGTTCTCAAATTCTCTCCAAAACTAGTTGAGAAAGAAGGTATTATACTAAATAATTTAGACCATCCAACTAAGAAACAAGTATAATAGGTACTTAAGATGGTAAAGATGGAAAAAAATAAGGTAAAATTAAGTAAAACTCATCCTTTCTACCTCTTTTTGATTGTTGGTGACACTGTGGTTCATAACTATATGGTGGATAGTGGAGTCAGTAACACTGTTATGCCTAAGCAAATTGTAGATAAGCTTGGTCTTATTTATGAACCCAATAATGAGTATTTAAAATAGATAAATCATAAACAAAGACATTAGGCATTATTAAATATCTAAATTTGACAGTACATACTTTTCCCAATGTTACCATTTAATAGGATGTAGTTGTGGTGGACTTGCCTCCCTACTTTGCCATGTGTCTATCAAGGGACTTCACCTCAAATATTGGAGGATACTTATTAGTTGACTGGAAATATTTTATTTTTATAAATAGGTATGGTACCAAGGTAAAAATACATTCTGAACCTATTGCACGTTTCCATTTGGAGCCATATATGCCAAGTGTTGTGAACACTAACTATGTCATCTCAGATGAGGTGTTTAAAACTAGTAGAGTGGAAACTAAATCACATTTAGATGGAATTATATATTTTTTCCTTTATGAGTGGGCATCTAAATTTCATGATCATTATCCTTATAATTTAATTAAATAAGAGGTGCTTGGTGTTTATTTCCTCTATGAGAATGATTCACCAATTCCAGTTATGATGAAGGATGATGAATCTAGTGATGGTCTATGAATATTATACTTTGATGGATAAAGGAATAAACATGGTACTAGGGATGGAATGATGTTAATTTATTTATAAAAACAAAGGTATTTATCTTATATTAAATTTAGTTTGGTTTTTCAAATAATGTTGCAAAGTATGAGGCACTAGTTCATGATTTACAGTGGGCTAGGAAGATGAAAGTCAACACCTTGAAAGTTTTTGGTGATAGTAATCTTATAGTTCACCAAGTAAGAGGTCTTAATTTATGAAAAAAATTATTTCTTAGATATTATAATCATAGGGTGTGAGACTTATTAGAGGATTTTGGGGCTTTGAACATTTAGGCAATACCAAGAGATGAGAACAAACATGAAGATTGGTTGGCTATAATTATGGCATAATTTAGTATCCCAACTAATATAAAAGGTGAAAAATTTCAGTCACACATTAAGGTGGTGGTAAGGGCTTATATTTTGGATAACCATGAAAATTGGTAAGTGTTTGAAGATGACAATCAAATTCTCAGGTTCTTGCAAAAAGAGGCCAAGTTTTCCTCAATAAATCAATCAAAGTTCTTGCAGTAGTATGATGATCAAATTGTGAAACTAAAAAAAAAAAAGTTTCCCAAGGGATTGGTCACATTCAAAAACATATTCAGTGGTGATGATGAATTGAGAAAGGAAAAGTCATCTTTGTCAAAAAAAGAGGAACACTATACCAATGTGGAGATTACAACTCGTAAAAACTTGAAGTTGGGTAAGGTATGCACTCCTTCACAAAAAGAAGATTTCATTGAATTATACATAAGTTTTGTTGATGTTTTTACATGGAAATATAGTGATCTTAAGGGATTTGATCTAAGTCTATCTCAACACACCATTGAGTTATAGGTTGAAACTAAACCAATAAGACAAAGACAAAGGCCTATCAATCTAAAGCTTGAGCCTTTGATGAGAGTTGAACTTCATAAGCTCATAAGTTAGCTATTATATTTACAATCATGTACTCAAATTAGGTGGAAAACATTATTTTGATATAAAATAATAATGGTGAGATTAGACTATGTGTCGACTTCTATATTTTGAACAAGGATTCCCTTAAATATCACTATCCATTGCCATCTATGGAACAAATTTTACATTTGGTTGTAGGTTTAGAGAGGTTTTATTTGATAGATGGATATAGTGGTTATAATCAAATTTTGGTCAAGGAAGAAGACCAATTCAAGATAGCCTTCACTATAAAGTGGGGGACATTTGCATAAAGAAAGATGCCCTTCGATTTATCCAATGATGGAGTAACCTTTTAGAGAGCCAATGATATGGAATTCCAAGGTCTAATTAATAGGGTTGTACTTATTTATTTGGATGATAACAATGTTATCAAAGAGTGTAAGTGAGCACATGGTTCACCTCAAGCAAGTGTTTGAATGGTATAGGCAATATGGGGTGTCTCTAAACCCCAAAAAGTGTGTCTTCTTAGTTCATGAAGGTAGGCTCTTTGGGCATGTGATTTCAAAATATATTTTGAGTATAGATCCTGAAAGGATAGATTCAATTCTTTCACTTTCCTTATCTAAGCATAAAAAGGCTTTGCAAAGATTATTAGAGAAAATCTTTTTTATAACATATAATTCAAATTTTTACACTTTAGCTAGGCCACTTATAACCATGCTAAATAAGAATCAAAGTTTCAACTAGTCCAAGGAAAGAGTAAAGAGTTTTGAAGATATCAAAAATACCATAGTTAGTGTTCTTACCCTCATAAACCCTAATTTCACAAAGGATTTCATTTTATACACTTATGCTAACATAGACTTCATTTCAAGCATTCTTTTGCAATAGAATCATGAGGCTTTGGAGCAGACAATAGCCTTTTTTAGTCAAGGCTTGGAAGAGTATGAAACAAGGTACTCTTTTATTGAAAAACATGTTCTTTTAGTTATAAGGTCCCTCAATAAATTTATATACTTATTGTCTAACAATAAGATACACCTAATGGTTGCCCATCCAAGTATCAAGGAGTTTCTCTTAAACAAAGACATAAATGAGAAAATAATTGGTTGGATAACGAAGGTAATGGAGTATGATGTGGAAATCAAGGTCACAAAGATTATTAGAGGTAAAGGACTTTGTGAGCATCTAGCCCAAGAATTACAAGAGTCCAATGAGGTAGTTTTGGTGCCAAATGATGAAGAGGTTATAAATAATCATACTTCACTTTATAGATGGCTTCATGACTTGTTAAGATATCTCCAATATGTTATTTATCCCTCTCATATAAGCCCTTCAAAAATAAGATATTTTAGATTGTAACCAATTACATTTCTTCTTGTTGATGGTGTTTTGTTCAAGAAAGATATCAATTACATATTTATAACATGTATAGAGCCAAGCCAAACATAGAGATTGCTTAAAGAGTTCCATGATGGAAATGGTAGAGGGAAATATTACTCAAGGAATATATTCCTTAAGATCATGAGAGATGGGTATTATTTACCTCGCATATTTGGCAAGTGTCATGCATGGGTTAGGAAGCGCAAATAGTGTGTTATATTTTTAGGAAAAGTGAAAATCATAGCCTTACCTCTCCAACCAATTATGGTGGACCAGCCCTTTGTATAATGGGGATTGGAATGTATTGTTCTCATTAATATCCCTTCAAATTCTAGACATAAATAGATACTAATTTCTATAGATTACTTCACTAGATGGACATAAGTAGTAGCATTGAAGAAATAAATAAATTCAAGATTATAGATTTCTATGAAGGTTTGCTTACTAGATTTGGAGTTTATTCAACTATGATTTCTGACAATGCTATGGTCTTTATGGGGACTAAGATCAACCAATGGGCTGTTCAACATGGTGTCTATCTTAGCACTTCATCAAATTACTATCCACAAGGTAATGGCCCTGCTGAGTCCACAAATAAGAACCTATTAAAGATAATAAGGACTATTGAAGATAATCAAAGGTCATTACATCTCAAGTTAAAGTTATCTCTATGGGCTAATAGGATCACCTACAAAATATCAATATCCAACTCTCCATACAAGCTGGTATATGGTAAGGAAGTAAGATTACCTATTCTTGAGTTTCCTACTTTAAGACTAATACATAAATTGGAGTTGTTGGAGAATGAAATAATGAAGATCAGATATGATACGCTTATGTAACTAGAAGAGGTTTGAAATCAGTCCATGTTAGCCATGGAAACCCACCAAGCACAAGTGAAGAGAGCTTTTGACAAGAGATCTTCTTCACAAAGTTTCAAAGAAGGAGATTTGGTCCTCAAGTGGGATGAAGGTAGATCTAAACCAGGAAGGCATTTAGAGTGGTCTATACACAATCTCCATCTACAAATCCCACAATTCCTTCCAACTTACAAACATAGATGGTGAGAAGCTTCCCATCCTAGTTAATGTGATACATCTGAAACATTGCTATTGAAGAGTTAAGTTCCTTGTACATAATTAGTTTATTTATTTTCATCCAAGTTTTATTATAGCACATTAGTTTGTTTGTGTTTTGTCCCAAATAAGTGATTTATTTTCACACTTGCTTTTTTTAGATTAATTTCCATATTTTGTGTGTTTCCTTCCTTATCTTGGTGGAATAGTTGTCTTATTTCAAGTCAAAATGTTTCTTGCAATTATGGATCAGATTTATCATTGTTTATGAGTCCAAAAGTTATGTAAATGGTTTGGTTCTCAAGAATAATAAACATTCTTCCTAGTTTAGTTTCCAAAATATTGATAATTTTGACATCACAGGTCAAATTGTCACCCCTACCATTCAAAAATTTGCACATCATGCTAGTTTGTCTTGTGAGTCAATGAGTTAGTTTTGAAAATTCCTTAATGTGATTATTGGGAACTAGACTATCTTAACATGTCATGTAAGAATGAACATATCATTTTGGTTGTGTATTTAATAAGTGTACTTGGGAATCCAACCAAAGTTAAAGTATTGCATGAAAATGATGTATTTTATGCTATGAATATCCCCTACAAGTTCAGTGTCGTGAGTGTTTTCTATCTCAAAATATAAGCCTTAAAAGATGATCTAGTAGTGTGGGACATGCCCAAGGATGTCAATTTAAAGCCATAAGAAGTAGCCATTTGGATTCAAAAAAACTTCAAAAGGATCTTGAGGTTGAACACAGGGCTGCCAAGTGTCAAATCCTTGCTCAAGCAGATCAAAGATAAATGGTATATGAGCAAGCAAGAGGTTAATAAGTTAGTGCATATCTATGACATGAATTCAATCATGTAATTGAAGATCAACAATGAGCATGAGGTCAAAAGGTACGAGAATCTTGAGAATGAACATAATGGTGCCCAGTGTATCGATCATGGTGAACTCCCAAGTAAATCAATGGCCTACATTTGATCATTTGTTTAGATAAAGATCAGTGATGCACTTTTGATCTGGTAGATCAAAAGTATATGGCATGCATTCAAGCATGCATATATAGATTGATGATGTGGATCAAAGTAAAAAATTTAATGAGCCTAGATTGCATATAAGGCCACCATGTGGCATAAGAACGTTAATCAAACGGAGACTGATGAAATATCCATAGAAGGCATGTAGGGCTGCCAAGTGTCATAATCTCAAATGTAGATCAAAGATCAATGATAATGTTGAAGGTCAAAACTAAGAGATTCTTGAGGAGATCAACATAGAAAATTTGATCAAATCTCTAGGGGCACAAGATGAGGACACATGTTTAAGGAAAAAATATTCAAGTTTTAAAATGAAATTGATAGCATGGCAAGGAGATGCCACATAGGCAGACACATCAGATCAAAATATTTTTCCACCTAAGCATGAAAATGTATAAATGTGAGATTAAATACAATATGGGTTACCAGATCAAACATTGTAGATTTATTTGCCATAATTAAAGTTTAGTTATATGCAAATGTCTTCTCAGTCAGGTTATGAAGTTTATCTTAGGTTTTGAATTTATGTGTCAATCATGATCAAGAGACTAAGTACCTATGGATCTTCATTTGAAATTATGACTATATGAAAACCAATAAGGGAATTGGTTTTCATTTACAATGGACCTATGTTCAGGGTTTGGAGTAATGGTAGAGTTGTGACTATGAAAAGAATCTTAGAAGGGACACCATTGAATGAGTTTAAATGATTGTCTAATAATGTAAATAACATATCAAGGTGAAGCTCAGTATGAAAATCTCATTAAGAAGATGGAGAGTTTGGAGGTTGAGAAAGGCAAGTGGAGCATTCAATGAAGTTTCAAAATCTTTGGGGACTTTCCCATTTTGAATGGATCATGACTCATCATCCTCAATAATTTATTGTCTTTTAGTGTGTTTCAAAGCTAATGAGAAGGATTAAAAGCTATTTGGAGCTAATAAAAGTTAATTTATAGAGGTATAATTAATTTTAATCAATCCAAAAGTGGTTGGGCCTCATTTATTGATTTCTATTTACTCACTTCCCTCTCTCTCTTCTCCTTTATTACATATCTCCCATTTCTCCCCTAATAAAAGAGACTCTTATGATTTTGGCATGCCTAGGATATGTCAATTATTATACTCCAACACCTATTTGATGAAATAAAAGATTGAATTCCTCCATTTTAAGCTAAATTGAAGTGTGTTTCATGAATTCATAAATGTGGTTAAGTAAATGTCTAATTTCCTTTGCCTCTGTCTAAGTTTTCCAACCTTCATGAAGTGTTTGTAGCTTTCATATGTCATTATAAGTGCCATAGGTGGTTTTTTGATTGGTTTAGAAGTGGAAAAGATCTGAGATCTGCTCTCCCATGCTAGATTGATAGCTAGTTTGTGCCTTTTTGTGAAATACTTATGTGAAAGTTGATAAAAGAGTGAGTTAAGTGATATTTCTAGGATTGAAAGTGTTTGATAGTGTGTCTTGTGAAATTATAAGTGTTCAAAATATTGGTGATTCACCTTCTTTCACATGTTTTCATGAATTATTGTTAATTTCTCTCCCTTTTACAAGCAAGAGATTAGTTAAGGTGATAGATCCAAAGGAACCATACCTATATGGAGGTTAAACCTCATTATAAGATACCCATAGCCTAAGGTTGTTCCCATTTTGTAGCTTATTGGGGAGATCCTGAAGAACTCTCTCCAAGGGTGCAAATTAATGTTACAATAGTTTCTAGCACAAATGCAAGGCTTTTTATGTTTTTGCATGGGATTGTTTTTACCCTTGAGGATGTATACCAAAGCATCAACACCAAATTTCATGATTTAATACCATATATAAATAAACAAAAAATATTATTATGCTAACAAAACATATGAATGTAAAAGCAAATGAAGGTGACATTGTTCTTATACCATTCATAAATAAATAAGACCTTTGTGTATAAATAGAAGATAAATGATGTCCACAAATCAAAAAAATAAATTACAAGATCATGAAAGAGAGATGTAGATAGAAATTTATAACTACAGTTAACTAAAGTTAAAGCATGTGAATTTATGGATATATTTTATCTAATATATGCACATTATACTAAATAGGAATATTTTTAAGCCTTGTTTTATGATATTAAACTATTTTTGGGAAACCTATGCATGCCTGAATGAAAAGTTGAAGGGAATGCTCAAAATACCTAAACAACATGGGTGGTTCCCAAGAAATAATAAACAATAATATTCAACCATAAGGCATAATGTAGTAGATTGCATGTCCACCATTGGTGCTCAAAGAGTGGGAGAATTCTCATGATATGAAAAATGCACAAAATAGGTGGTAACAAGCAAAGTCTAGGAAGATCCTTCACACATGGAAAGATGGTTTATATGGTGAATTTAAGAACCACACGATATTAAATTATTTAAAAAAATCCCACACTTTAAAACACTTAAAATGGGAACTAGGACAATAATGGAATAACCATAGTTGACTTATTGATATAGTGCAAGTTAAGAATAGTTGAGCTCCAAGAATAACAAAAACCATACCATCAATTTTAACATGTCATCTTTAGTTGAATTATTTTTTGATGAGATTGATTTATTTAACATTTTAAAATAAATAAATATTAAAATATTATACATATAAATATGATCACTACAAAATGTGAGCAGACACACACACACACACATCTATAAAAGCCATAAATTCATATAAAATGTGAACACAATGCAATTTTAGGTGAATGCCATATAGGTATACAATGTCAAAAATACATACATTGTTATACAAACATACAACAAAGTACATCATGTAAGACATATCCTACTCATAAAAATCCCCCCCTCTCTTTGATTTGCTCGAATAAGGTTCTCCCTTATATTCTTTACTCATATATGGAGATCCTTGAAATGCCTTAGATTAATATAAAAATTTATTTTGAGTCCTTATATGCTCATAAATTTCATGTATCCAAACTTGTTTATATACAAATATTATTATAAACTTTATATACTAGACATGCAACCAAGTTCAAAAGTTAATTTTAAAATGATATAAAAACTATTTGAACATACACTTGCCATAATCTCATGGTCATGCTCAATTTAATTTTGAAACTCATCAAGGTAAATGGTAGGATGATCCTCATGCATAGAAACATGAAATAGAGTAAAAACATGATTTTGTGACCTCATAATCATCTCAATGGTACTATTAGATGTCATCGGATAACCCTGCATAGATAATACATTCACATTAGTTATAACACAAGTAGAGATTAAAATTATTAAAACAAATCTTTGTTTATAATTAAAAATTATATGCTAATAGACCTCAGTGAGTGGTTGTGCATATAAAATCATAGCGGTGATACCTAAGTTTGTTCCTGCCCATATTGATGGAGGAGTCTTCACTTTGGTCATCAATTGAACACAAAAAATATGATTGGTAATTCAAAATGTCTATATAAATAAATGTACATGCACATAAAGTATAATAGTAATTAAAAATTACCTCTGTATATGTATAGGTTGGTTGAGTAACAAAAACATAGAGACTAGTGGATGAACCAAAATCTAGCTATGAAAATGACGGAACCATCTCCTCTTAAAATAAAAATAATTATAATTATATTATTGAATTTTCTATGTAAATTAATTTTGACATTCTAAATACAAATATATATGAAATTTAACATGTCAAATATATAATATACCTACACAGGTGAAGTTGAGGTCTCCACACCAAATGTATGTGAGAAAAATCCACTATAATAACCATAACATATTTACCCCAAAAACACCACCATCCTCGTTTGAAGGTCTAGTGCATATAACACCACAACATCTACAATGATGTTTTTAAGCATCAATAATGATATCATAAGTGTCAAAAAGTTGAATGAGGGTGTCAATAAGTGCATTAAGCACATACAAAGTGTCAATATTGACAACCTCATTCAATATAGAGGGGATTGTCTCATGCTAACATGAATTTTGGATAAGGACTCTTGTAGGATAATTAGGCATATAATGTGCCCTTGGTCTATCCTCAGCCTTGAAACTCTTAGTGGTCAAAATAATTGGGAATTTAATTAAGGATAAAATCATAATAGAGTTTCCTAAAAAAATACAAAGGAACCTCATGGTTGTTACCAGGCACATAATCAAAGACCATCCACCGTCAGTCCTAAAAATTATCCCTTATCAAATTATGCTGAGACGGGTTGATTGAGAATCATTTACATGATAATAGAGGTGGAGCATTGGTTTATGGATTAATGAATAATGTGAAAATTTGGTCTTTTATGACATTTTTATCTTTCATAACATGCAATGACAATTTTTCACCATAGTAATACCTACATCTATCTCTATAAGATGTTCATTCATCAAATTGACCTATTATCGAGTCAAATTGGCCTAGTAATGCCTCTAAACTATTTTCAAATTAATTATAGTGGGTGTTGGTTGAATGGGGGATCCCTCATTCTCTTAATTATCTCTTCAATTCATAGTTTTTTTTCAACTTAATGCATGGCCAAATCCTCCTGACTACGTAGGGGATTTTATGGAATTTTATGGGGGATAAGAGGGTTAGGATGGTTAGGATGGTTTTGCCTTGCACTTTAATAAGATAAACAAATGAAAAATAATTTTTTTTAACAAAAACCAATGAAAATATTAAATAATTAGTAATTTTTATGTTAAATTAGAGGAATTCAGTTTACTAACCTCTCTTTTATCATGACATTATTGATTTGTTGATGCAAACTCAAGTGAGTGTTGTGTGCATTGGTCATTTTTTATCCTATTAGAAATGGTAGGTCACAACATGAACATGGTATGTACTATGGAAGAGAAAAGAATAGAAACATTATAGATTAAATGAGGAATGAAAAAAAGTTTTTATTTTTATAACAATTTATAAACACACACACATTTTTATATGTAAAAAATATGTATGCATTCCAAGATTAGTAATGACCGAGCCTAACTAAACATAACACGTGTTTCTTATGATTTTATGAAAATTTCCATTAAATGGTCCATCAACTTTGTGCACTTGCCCATAAAAAAAATTATACATGACATCATCAACCAAACTAATGATGTTTATTTATAGGAAGCACAGTGTAATGCCATTAGCCTAGCTAATGTGTAAAAAATACTTATGGCATTAATTGGACATGATGATGATGCTAAGTATATAATAGTAAAATATGATGACATAAAATAATCCTATGATGTAAAAAAATATGAAACACCTCTTATTGATCCAAAAATCACCCTAGATTCCAAAATTACTAATATAAGACAAATAAACACATAACATGACAATAAAAGAAATAAATAAGTTGATCTTAAGGTTGATATAAAATATCATGGTAATTCACCCACTCTACCAATTTATTAATCTATGTTATATATCTTTAATTTAAGGTAAGATCAACTTCTTCACCAACATAAAAAACTTGGACATTTTGAAAACAATCCTCTTTATTTTCATAATTTTATCACTAGTGTCAATCCAAAAAGTGATCTTATATCTAACCTCCAACCTACACCATATAAATTTCAAGATGATAATGTTATGATAATAAAATGGATAATGGAGGTTAAATTAAGTACACCTAATGATACTCACCTTATCCTCATATCCTCTTCTCTCTCCCAAAGAGAAAGATAAATATCACATTGTTCTTCACAAATACAAGGAAGCCTTTTATTGGTCATATGAATATATGATTGACATTAATCAAAATATAGTTGTTCAAAATATCATTAATTATCCCAATGAAACTCTCATCTACAAAAAACAATAATAAATTCCCAAGGAAGTCTCTAAACATTATCACAAATAAATCATTAAGATTCTTTATGCAAAGTTTATAAAGCTTGTAGATTAATTCGAATGGAGTTATAACATAGTATTAATTTTAGATAAAGTGACCATGATAATTTACACTTATTTTACTTTAATAATCTCAACTTATCATGTTTCAAGGATAATTCCCCATTACTCGCAGTCGATGCCATTATTGATTCCACATCTGGCTATAAGTTTATATCCATGATAGACAATTTTCAAGATAAAATAAAATTCACATCGCTTCAAAAGATCATCATAAAACCAAATTCACAATATATTTAGGAACATATTATTACATTAATATGCCTTAGATCCTTTAAATCACCACAACAACATATCAAAATGCCATGACTCATATTTTCATAATCTTATCTATAAGATTATTGATGCTTGTGTGGATGATATTTGTGATAAATCCAAGCATCAAAAATATCATCCTCATGATTTATCCAACATATATAAACACTTATTAAATATATATTTAAACTTAATCCCAAAAAGTATGTTTTTTTGTGTTACATAAAAAAATATTTTAAGGTTTTTAGTCTTTAAATGAGGGATGGTTGTTGACCCTTCCAAGATCAAAATAATCATGGAAATGCCTACCTAGTCTAGTTTCCATCCCTCATATCCATAATTTTATTGTAAAACTTGGAAAATTTAAATATTTTTTCTTGAATTGGACTATCAATCTCATTCAATAATTCCCCTTCTCAAGAAAGGTGTGAAGCTTTAGTGGAGTGATGCCTTCCAAAAATCCTTTAACAACATGAAGAAATCCTTATTAAAACCTCCTACATTACAATGACCCTGTAGTGAGATACCAATCATCTTGTACACATATTATACCCCCATCTCCTTTGGGCTAATGATTTCCCAATAAGATGAATCTGGTAAATAATATCATATATATTAATTTAGCCATTCAATTATTGATTATAATTCTAGATACACCAAGCTTGAGTGTGTCTGTATTCATCTAATTTATATTGAAAAAATTGACACTATGTGCTTTTAGAGACAATACTTCCATAGTACATAATAATAAGATAAAATTTAATAGGTAACAACTATGTAAAAAGAGTGTTTAATAATAATAAACTCTTATTACATAGTTGTTATCCACAACTTTGTATATTATTATATGTTTTATCAAATAATTTACATCATAGTTCATTTAGTCCCTCTTCATTATTTATTTTACAAGGTCTTCTTTTCTAGTGATCGAATTGGAAAATGGATGACCCTCATAATGTAATTTTATGTAAAGATCATTACTAAAAAACTAGTCAATAAGAAAGTGATTTTAGATCAACTTGTCACCACACCCATTCCTACTAAAATGAATATTAAGGATACCCTTCCCATTCAACACTTCCTCTTCATCAAAGGTGTTGATAAGCCATATATCTCAAAGACCACTTTTAAAATTTTGTAATTGATCTCAAGGCCCAAGCCATCAAATAACTTGGAATTAAAAATTCTCAACCCAAAATTATCATGAAACCTAAACTAGATTAACAAATTTATGTCACATTTGAATTTCACGAAGATACTTGAACACTCAAATTTGATAAAGGTAAGTGATTTTAATGATTCCATGTATGACACATCCTCTCCAATCCTTCTAGAATGATTATCCCTATAGACTTTTAACTCAACTTCAATGCTACCAAGAACATGGATGAAAATGAAACTTTAATTCTTGGTATGCAAGAAACCATCAATTTGGACATACCTTACGTGCTTTGGGCAATTACCAACTTGTATATGAACAAGATAGTATAACATATCAATGTAAAATGGAAAACCTTAAAGCATGCTATAATTTTAATAACTAAATAATTTATGTCTTTCAGAGGCAATCCCATGAGAACAAAGTAATATTATTGATTATCTTGCCTCTTTAGCATCCTCCTTCACACATATAAATTATTACATGATATAATCAATTTATTATTCATATACATATATCACCATATTTATGAACACATATGGATTATTCCATTATTGGAAACATCAAGGCTATTACCACTTGACAAATCCCTTTGTACAAGGAGGTAATTTAATTTATATAAAATAAAACATATCCTCCTGAGCTTGACTACCTTGAAAAGAAAATAAGTTGAAAAAAATATTTCAATCATGTCCTTAAACACAACATCCCATACTATCAAAGAGATAGTATTTCCATAGTCCATTAAGTAAAATGTCAATTTCTATTAGAAATATTGTAACAATTTTTTCATTCAATATTTTAGATCACATTCCATGAAACATCATCATGATGATAGAATAAAATCAATTTTATGTGATTTTATTCTCCGATCCTAGTGATGGTTCATGGAGTGTGATTAGAAACATTGATTTAAAAAATTATTACATGGTTTATACTATAAATATACATTTTATCCTATACTATGTTAGCTTTTAAGGCACTCTACTTTGATATGTTTCTAAATATGGGGTCACTTCTTTTATTGAGTAATAAAATTGGGGCATTTTTGAAGGTCAATATAGTGAATATGCTATAGCCCACATATGCTTATGTATGGGGTATTATTTTCCTACACTTGAAAAAGACACAATCACCTTTGATAGTAAGCAATAATTGTAAACTATATGATTATCTTATCCATTCTCCTTTATCAAGCTTCAAATGCTTGAATATCCATGGCCTTTATCCATATGGGGATTATAACTCATCAAAAATTTATCTTAATCTCAAGATGTACACACCTTCATCATCAATGCCACCAAGTAATTTATTAAGTTGAAGCTCTGCCCCTTTATAATGCCATTGATGTCACCATATACAAATTTATATTTAATCAAACCATTTATCCTTTGAAAATTCCCGTACTATCATATCTTAAAATGGTAGGAATTTCAAAAATAAGGTCATGAAACAAATTTTCTCAAAATTCAAAAGTAAACATATATTTTTTTATTCATATCATCCTTAGTACAAAGGCCAAAATGAAGAGACCAATTATATCCTTAACAAGATCTTAAAAACTAAAATTCAATCTTCCTACAACATTTATCATCTTAGACTCTATCCCACACTTTGGATGTATCAAACTATTATTCACACTATCACCAAGGCAACTCCATTATCTCTAGTTTATGGCTATAAGTCCATCTTACCACCAAAAGTGGGGTTACCTTCATTTTAAATTACTATTAAAGACATTATTCATGATGGAGAGATTTATGAACCGCACCTTATGATTTAGATATAATTTATGAGAGATGTATGAATGATCTCCAACACAACCTTCGACACAATAATGACATCACTAAGCAACACAACAAGAAATTCTATGTTATGAAATTTGATGTAAAATATTTAAATGTTGAAATTGGGTTATACCCATGAAAAATAGGATGAATATGCCCAAATGTGGTGGGGTTTATACAACATCAAAGACATCCTTTGAAAAAAACATATATTGATTACAAATTAAAGAAGGAAACATTATCAAAGAGATAATCAATGCTCGATTTTTGAAAAATTAAATAATGCTTGAGGCAAGTTCTTTATATCTTTCTTTTTATCATGATTTCCATTCCTTGTACTTAATTTATTTATATTTTATGGTAGTACTATTTTCAGATTTCTCTAACTCTTTTTCATTTTAGGTTAGTTCCTTTTATCACTTTATTACACCTTCAAGTTTATCATCACCTACTTTAGTATCACCTTTGGGATTCCTCTTTCCCTACCCTTCACTCTTCCTTCTTATCTTATGCTTCCCAACTTTTAGTTTATGATTTGCTTGGTAAGACCATAGGGAATACAATCAAGACCTCCTCAAAATATTCCCACCACCTATTATTCATTCCTCTAAGCTCTCCCTCATTTTATATAGCCTCTTAGCACTTTATTTACTATAATTTTCACCTTTGGGTTCCATTCCTTTTATTTTTACACCTTTTGGATTTTAAAATCTTATTACTAATTTTTACACCTTTAGGATCCCCTTTACTTTATTTTGTGACTCACGACTCTTTTTATACATTTTTTCCTTGGGGATCCCTATTATTTAACATGCCTCATGGTTTTATCCTACATTATCATGCCTCCAATAATTTAGTTTGTGAGTTCCATTGGAAAAAATTGGGGAATATAACTAGGCCTTCCTCACAAATCCCCACCTCATTTATTACCTACAATATTTTTCTCTCATTCCAAACCATAGATAAGTGTTTTATTATAAACATAAAGCAATGGTCAAGAGTGGTGTTTTGTCACTTAAACTTATTTATATATTTTTTGGTACAACTATTTTAGTCTATCTGTGTCTCTCATCCACATTTTACCCTCTTTCATGATGAAAGTCTCAAATATGTCATTCATTTTATTACTTCCAATTATATATTATTTTAAACTAAGGAAACCTAATAATTCTCATGTTTATATCTCTTTCCTTATTTTCCATCTCTTTTTTAGGTCCATGATGGTTAATTATAATATCACCCTTTTTTAAGGTAAAAGTCTAGGTGTAACTAAGTGTCTTGGTTTTTAGGTTCTCCTTTTTAATGAATAGTTATACGATCTCTTGTATTAGTCATATTAAGTACCCATTATGGTATTCTTAATCTACATGGAGGAGGAAAATAGGAAAATCCAATTTTTTTTGAAAGCTATAATATCATAGCAAAAAAATCAAAAGAAAAAATATATCAAAAGTGAAATCACACTAAAAGATGTGATCATATCATTGGCATGCTCTATAACATAATTGAAGTTAGAAATCCATAATTAGCCTTATAATAAGTATCTAGGTCTCTTGGAGTGTGGTAGGAAAATATACTAGGATAAGAGGCTTCATATATATCATTAGTGTTACCTACATTTTCACTCAAGTACCTAATTCTATTAGTGACCAATGGATCTGTTAGGGTCATAAGGAGTATAAAACATGTCATGAGAATGTATGAACATTTAAATTTATTTAAATATACTTCATGATATTTGTTTATATAATTCACTAGTTAGCTCAAGGTTTATGCTTTCTAGAATAGGTTTCTAGGCCATTAATGTCAAAAAATCTGTCTTACGAAACTGATTATAATGTCTTATTTTAAGTAAAAAACACAATTTATCCTTGGTGGCATCATTTTTTCCATACCTTTAGTATTTATCATTCTTTATCTCTTTTAGACATGTTAGTCTCATGAATAAATTAACAGTCAAGGGTTTCATATGATAAAACCTGAGGGATCGACAAGGAATCACCCTTGAGATTTTTATTATCGAATATAAGTTGCATCTTTGATTTGTTTCAAGATTATCTCATGATAATTTATTTATTTTTTCAAATTCATCTTAGTTGTGTTATGAGTCCTAAGATTTATTCTCTTTGGGTCATTTAGACATAATCTAGCATTTACTTTGTGGCTATCTAATCCAATTTTCTCTCTTATTTCATTATTGTCATCCTTTTGGTCATCTAGACCTAATATAGTCTTTAATTAATGACTATTTGACCTGTTTTATCTCCTTTATTTCACTCCTTTCCAAAATTTGGGTCTTCTAGACCTAATATAGTCTTTATACTATATAGGTTCCCTTTTCCCATCCTCCTTGATAGCCTCATATAATTTAATTTTAGACACATTTGCATGCCCCTACATTACATGTGTCCATTTTATCCTTGTATCATTAGGGTTATCATAACCATGTTTTACACTCTCTATGGTCAAGATTAAGGAATTTTCATGCACTCTATTTCAATAGAAGCATAAGTCAAGGTATGTATATTTTACTTTCAATTATTTTAATTATTTATCATTAATTATGCATAATTTTTTTTAATCTCATATTATTATATTCTTATCCCAAAGCATCATCCTGTGTTGCACTAGTGTGACACATGATGAGCTTTGGGTGGGAAAATTTATACACCTCATTTTTTAATTACTAAAAATTTATCTTAAAGGACTTGTCAGTGCATCAATCTCCATGAGTGAACATCCTAAGGAATGCATTGGGATTTGGGGTGGTCCCATTTATGGTGCTTTATGAGATATTTCCTAATGATCATCCATTATATTTTATTTCATTCATGATGTGCCATTTATTCATTTTTCCTTAGACATTTCCCATTCTCCCTTTCTAATCCTATTCTACTTATTTTTATGTTCTTCTCTGATGTAATTGATCTGGTCAATATGATATTTTATAGTGATTTCCTTTGGTTGATTTTATCAATATATTTAATCAAGTATTATGCCTAATAATATTTTTTTATAATTCATTGATCGAGTTGGTGATGTTGACTAAGTTTGTGTAGTAACATTTTTAGTTTTGAGTCATATTTATATAAATTCCCTCTGTAGTTTATCATAGGAAAGACATCTAAAATGATTTTCTCATGTATTTAAATCCACCTTAGTAAGAAGAGGAACTAGGAATAATGATATTACACTCAAGGAAATGTTTTTTGTACTAGGTATTTGAGGATATCAAGAATACAATCTAAACCAAAAAGGTATACCTAGTCTTTTGACTCCCAAACTAAGGTTACTTATGTATTCTTCTTTCTATCTATAACTTCACCTACAAAATATCTCACAAAGTGCCACTTGATCCAAGGGGGAGAATGATGAACGGATAAGTCAACTCAATGTAAGTATTCCCTAACCCTATACTATTTATTTTTTACCTTTTTAGATATATTATGTTGGTATGCTATTATATTCCAATAATAACTTATGATTTTTAGTATATTGTTATCTTTACATGTTTTTTTCCCTTTATTTCCATATCATGATTATCATCTAATGACATTATTACAACCCTTATAATAGATACATCTTGTTTACTATTTAAATCACCCTTAATTTATTTTCTTATTTTACTTACACCTATTGGTTTCTACCCAATGAAACCTTGGATCTAGTTAGGAATATGCATGCATACTATATGTGTAGATCCACAGTTATATCCCTTAAAACATTTTTACATGTAGCCTTATCTATAGATCTATTTCACTTTGTGGAATAATGTATTGTATGTGCACTAAATCTAGTATGTTATTATACATTTTATTATATTAGAGAATAATTATATTTTTTTTACTGTACTTGGCCTACATATAAAAAGAGTCACCATCCTCAATGTTTCATTACAAAAAGAAAAAAATAGTTCAACAAACAAATGAGGGAAAGTCTTATAAACTTGCTTAAAATTATCCATGTGGTAATTCCTTCATAATAATGGCTATATTATACTTTATATTGATAAACATATCAATTTTTAAGGGGAGCTTATGATTATCATTCACCCTTAAAGTCTCTAGAAATATCACTCTTGGATCCTAAACCTGCATAAATATACAATCAAGTACATGGGTGAGATTTTTAGTATATTTCTTTAACAAATAAACATAAAAAACATTGTACAATTGAGAAAGACTTATGGGTGGATTAATCCTAAAATAAATTGGGTTAATGACCTCTAAGACCTTAAAAGGATCAATGTATCTAGGGGCAACTTGGCAGATTTTCCAAAATTGATGAATTTCTTCTTGGATTTTACACTCAAGAAGACTATGTCACCCACTAAGATTTTTCATGTAGTTTATTTCTTGTTAGCATTAATATCTTACCTATATTATAACTCAATAAGAGGTTTCTTGATAAGTTTTTCTTGTTCCTCCATCTCCCTCAACATATTTAGATTGACAATCACACAATCCTCGATGATTTCCCAATTGATATGAGTATAGAATTTTATGCCATGGAGAGCCTCAAAAGGTGTCATGCTCAAGGTGGTGTGATGTATGTTTTTGTATATATTATATCATTCCAATAAATTTAATCAATGAAAATCACTAAGGGTAAATCTTGTGGCCACTAAGGTGGGTCCACAAACATTTTATTAATTATATAATAATAAGTACATGAAAAGGGTGCCAATATGCCATTAACCCTTTTAATTATAAAAAAACATTTATATACAACTTTTACCTATGACCGATAAAATAAAACTAACCTAATAACCAAATATTATGGTATTGCAACCCAAAAGTTAGTTTAATTATTAACCATAAAAAATAAAACATAAAACAAAACAAAGTAAATATGACAATGATTTGTTAAAGGGCGTGTGTTTATAAATAAATATGCATACCCCTTTAAATTTATTATTACCTACCAACCTAACCTACATTTAACACTTTGGAACAAGTCCTAACAAACCCCCCATGATCCAAAGTTAGTTATTTAGACATATGCCAAGAATTTTTGTAAATTTCTCAAATTTTATTATGTCATGGGGTTTTATTAAGATATCAACTGTCTGATCAACAATTAGGTAATATATTGGATTAATTGCTTTCTTTGACACCAACATTTGTAGATAATGATATTTGACATCCATATGTTTTGTTTGAGCATGAAATACTAGATTTTTAGGCATCTTAATTGCACTTTGATTATCAAAGTATAGTTATGTAGCAGCAATCTAAGAAATTTGAAGATATTCAAGAATGCATCATAAATAAATAATTTCTCTAGAAGCATCCCATGCTATGATGTATTCTAATATACTGAGGAATTTTACACTATATCCTACTTCTTACAACACCACAAAATGACAATTGAACCCACATGAATAGAGTACCCTATTGTGGACACTCTATCATTCACACATCTAGCAACATTTGCATCACAATACCCAACAAGTTTGAATTTCTTATTGCGATGGTACTCAAGGCCATATTTTTTTGTTCCCTAAAGGTAATGTAGTAATATTTTTTATACATGCCAATGAATTTCTCTAGGGTCATACATAAACCTAGATAAATTCTAACTACAATTGATATATCAGGCCTAATAGTTGTCAAGTATATCAAACCTCCCACTAACTATCTATATTTGGTGCCATAAAAAATGCACTACCATCATCCTTAGATAATTTTAAGTTAGTTTCCATGGGAGTGAGGGTAGGTTTGCAGTCATTCATGCCAAACATGTTTAATAAATACAAAATATACTTAGCTTGTGAAATGAAAATATTTTGATTTTTTTGATTAACTTCTATGCCAAGGTAATAGTGAAGAAGTCCAAGATCAGTCATCTGAAACCCATATTTTAGTTCTTTCTTCACATACTTGTTATGGTTTTCATCGTTGCCTATGATAAATAAGTCAGCAACATAGGGAACAAGAATTACTAATTTATTTCCATGCAATTGAATATAGAGAGTATCATCTAATTCATTATGTATAAAACCAATTTTCTAAAATCAAGAATCCATTTTCTCATACCAAGCCCTGGGTGCCTGTTTGAGCCCATATAGAGCTTTGATCAATTTACACAATTTGTGTTCTACACCCAATTTCTCAAAACCTTGAGGTTGTTTCATATATAATTCTCCTATAAATAACCATTCAAAAAGGCACTTTTAACATCAATTTGATGTAATTTATACTAATTTTGTGCTCCTAAGCAAGTACCGTACAAATAGTGTGTCATTTGGAAATTGGTGCAAATGTTTCCTCATAATCAATACCTTCTTGTTGTGCATAACCTTTCACAAAAATTCTTGCCTTATGTTTATCAGTGGAGCCATTTGATTTATACTGGACCCTATAAACCCATTTACATCTAATGGGTTGAATATGAGGAGAGGATCATTTAAAAACCAAGTTTTATTGTTAAGAATAACATCATACTCACTTTTCATTGTATTTTGCCAAACCTGTTTAGTAGAAGCCTCTTGAAAAGTGGAATTATTAGTGGAAGAAGTAGTAAAAACCATTGCATAATTCACCTATTTATGATAACTCCTAGGACTTGTTAGACCAACTTCATTTACTTTCAATTCATAAAAGTACTTTAAGCCTATTTTAGATACTTATCTAAATTATTAAGATTAGGAACACTAGATTTCTCTTCATGTGCATCATCAAAGGAAGACTTAGATAATTTTCAACATTTTCTAAGTTATTTTCCTTTGAAATGCCTAAGGAAGTAGAAGAAAGGGAAGGGATAATAGTCTCATACCATAACATATGGGAGTTATCCTCATTATTCAATACCTTAGAACATTTTTGAATCTTCCTCTCTAACCTATCAAATATGAGTCAATATATGTACTGTGTATAGTACGAAATTCATCAAATATCACATCCCTAATCACCATTAAGTTACTTGTATCATGTGCAAGCAAAGGATACCCTTTTTATTTTTATAATACCTAAAAAAGGTGCATTTTCTACTTTGTGGTTCCAAATTATTTCTGTGTTCAATAGGAACTAAAGTAAAACAAAGAGATCCAAAAAATTTCAAGTGTTTAACTTTTGGTTTAAACCCATACCAAGCCTCATATGGAGTTTAACCTAAAATTGCACCTGTAAGGGACCTGTTTCTCAAATACATTGTAGTACCAATGGCTTTAGCCCAAAACTTATCATCGAGTTATTTATAGTGCAACATAGCTTGATATGTGCCCTATACAGTCCTATTCATTCATTCAAAGACTTCATTCTACTATGGAGTATAAACATTACTTTATTGTTAATGAATCCCATATTATTGATAATAATCCAAAAATTCATTCAAAGTATACTCTTCACCATTATCTAAACGAAGAGTGGCTAAGTGTGAACCTATTTCTTTTTCAATTAAGTGTAACTAATTAACAAATTTAGTGAAAACTTCTATTTTTTTAATAAAAACACCCAAGTCATCCTAGAAAAATCATCAATAAACAACATAAAATATCTGCACCCTCTATTGGATGAATTCTTCATGTCACAAACATCACTATGAACCAAATGTAAACATCTATTAGCTTTCCATGAAGAACTCTTAGGAAAAATTTCCCTATTATATTTTCCCAAAACACATTATTCACAAAGAATACTATCTTTGTAAAAAGTGGGAAAACCACTCACCATACCATATCTCTTCAAGTCCACTAAAGAGTGAACATTCAAATTCCCATAGTGGAGATGCCATAATTACTTTATAGATATAATACTTGTACCATTATCAATAACTACTGCAAGTTCCACTATGAGAGGAAGCATTTTAAAATACAAATGAACCAAATTTCCATCCTCATAACCTGTATACATAGTTTTGTATCTATATTTCATTGAGTTAATATAAATTATCCCATTTTCAAGTACAATTTGGTAACCCTTATTACAAATAGTTACCCAAGAAATAAGATGTTTTTAAAATGTGGAAACATACCAAACACTCTCTAATTATTTGATAGATGCATTAGGAAGAAGATTTTGAATAGACCCAAGTCCCTGTGAGTATACATAGACTTATCTACTAAGGATACCAGAGTGAGAGAAGCTTCTTTGAAAGTCCAAAATAAGAATCACTTGAATGCCGCGTGTTTGGTTACTCTTATATCTAAAACCCACACATTTGTGAACTCATCTCTAGCCTCATATTCCATCTAAGCAATGTTACCTAAAGTAGTGACTATAGATTCATGAGAAACATTGCTCAATTCATCATAATCATGGTCAACATATTGAGCAGAGTTAGACTTAGTCACTTTTTATGGCCTCTAATTTTTTTCAAAAGGAATCCTACACTAACAGGTAATGTGACTAATTTTCCCACATCTATAACACTAAATGCATGATCTACCTTAACCTCTACCTCTATAAGAGTTATGACCACGTCTTCTATCACTCATCTCATTTGAATGAGAATTAATAGACTATTAATTTGACTAGTTGTTCTAATTATATCCTCTACCTTTGTTTTGAAATTTACCTCCTTTATAACCTCTACCCCCTCTATGACTTTTCCCTCTATAGTTTTTTTGACCAGAAGAAAGAGAACTAGGCTTGGACTTTGTAACAGAGGCTTCCTCAATTTTCTTAGATTTTTTAGGGAGAGAGAGATCATGCTGAATAAGTAACTCAACCAATTTATTAAAAGTTATGCATGTGATATTATGAGAGACATGTAGAATTTACACAAAGTTTCTATAAGACACAACTAGTCCTTTCAATGCAACACTAATAATGAGATCATCATCTAATTTACTAAATCTAGCCTTGTATACTCAATATCAATATTCTTGAACTTAGACATATACTCTCCTATATCCCTAATTTAACAATTTTGGGATATTAGAGTTTTATTCCAAATTTAGTTAAAGTTCTAAATTGACTAAATCATTAAATAATATTGCAACAAATAGATTACTAATTTGTATAATTTACTTAACCTTCATAGCTTTCTAAAAATAGTAATGAATGGGGAGAAATGTAACTTATCTTAAAACTATATTGATATGATTGAGAAAGAGGTTGATATTGGTTATGTAACACTGAGATAGTGTCATGAACTAGGATATAGATTTCATTTAGTGAAAGGATAAGAGCACTAAAAACATGACACTTTGGGTTTTGACACTATAATCTAGGTCCTAACGTTGTTGTCCAAACTAGTCATAGAGATATGATTTTTTTGGGTTTTGTTCGCTATCCTTGTTTAAGCCTACCTATGAAATTTTGGATCTTGAATGTAGATGAATATTGTTATATAGAATATTTAATATTCAAACCCTAGACCTTCATTATGCTTGAATGAAACTTGAGAAAGAGTGGGGGGGGGGTTATTGTGTGTAATATACACTGAATGTATGTCCACACCCCTTGTGTGGGCACACTATCTACATACCAATACTCTAAAGAGGGATCAAGCCATATGTAGTTCTCACACTTGATGTGCTTTTTGAAATAACATTATGCAGATGCAAAGATGCTAAACTAAGTGTGCTTTAGGTGTCTAGGTATTAGTGTGAGGGTTTGATATGTTGGTAGCTATATTAGATCACTATATGCATAGAATAAGGAAATTTTCCTTAGTGGTCTTTATTGTATTCTTTCTTACTTGATAAGTATTTACAAACCCCTTCTAAATGAACTTTGAATGGGATTTTATAAATATTTATTGGTCATGGATTAAATGTATTCATGCTAGGCTGACATAATGAAGAAGAGGAATTAGGAGGAAATGATCATTGGGATCAAAATGTGATTGGATAAGAGTGATGGAAATAAGACAACCTAGGGTCCAACACTATATTCTAAGTTGGGCACTATTATCTACAGGTATGAGACCTAGAGGGATGGAATAATCATGGGAAATGGGGTCTATCTAAGTTAGAATAAGGTCTCTAAAGTCTATAGATGACTAGGAATCAATAAAAAGGTGTCTAGAAGGGTCATGATAGCCTGCAAGAAGGATTTATGGGTTGGGTATTACAAGACCCACTCAAGCTACCAATTTTGACATTTTATATGACTATATTCCCCCCATTTATTCTAGTGATGAAACAAAGTGAAATACTAGGATAAAGGAAAAATAGAAAGCATATTTGAACTTACCTACAAGGGTGAATCCCATGAAGTTGTGTGATGCTAGGTGTGCATAGAGAGAACATGTCATGAAATGTAAATTTGCAATAGAAAATAAAGAGTAGATTAGTTCTTACTAGATACACTATATCTAAAATAAGAATGTAAAAATTTGGGTAAGAGAGAGAGGAAGAGAAAGTAATGAATACACCTTATTTAGTATGTAGACTAATACAAAACCTATTATTTTTTTGAGTGATGCTGGATGATACTGAGTAATGCTAGGTATGTGCTATACTAAAAATAATATCATAAATAGAGTTGAGTGCTCAATTCCCCAAGAGTGGCTCAAGAATGTAAAGCCTATCCCTTTGGCTCCATTTTTGCCTACTAAGTGAAGCTAGGTGGTCATACATGTGCTAATTAATGTTTAAACTAAGTGTCCAATCCCTCTGAGTAGGTGGTTTAAGAATACAAAGGATAGCTAGTCCTTTGGCTCTATCATTGCCTCTCAAAGTGAAGCTATAAACTGATACTAGTATGAATGTGTGTTGTATGAGATGACTCTTGAACCCCATGAATGCTCTATAATTTGAAAATATGATATGCATAGATAAATGTGTATTAGAAACTAGGCCAATCTTGGCCAACTCTGAAAGGAGGAGATTAGGCTTATATGAAATCCATTTTAAAACTAAAAACTAGGTTTATGTGGAAGCCACTGAGGAATGTGTAGGTTAGGCTTGTATGAAAGCCACTCTCAAATGATGCCAACCACTTATAGATGGAGTAAGGCACATAAATACTGAGAATGCTTGGGTAATATACTAAACTCAGAAAGAAAAGAAGTCAAATGTGCCATGCATATTTCCCCCAATCACTGGTGTCTTTAACATGGATTCTAATATAGAAGCTATACCAATTAGCCAATCTAAAACTAAAAGTGAGAGCCATCATGCCATGCATGATGCCCCCTATATTTGGATTTTCTAAGAAAAACTATACTAAAATTGATAAATTTGGATTGATCTATATTTGACAAAACTATAGTTGAGCTAACCTTTCTGCCTATTTTTAGAAAATTTGGGGTTTTTAGTGTTTGGATAGGAGCACTAAAAATAGGACACATTTCTATCTAGCTCTATTTTCCTTTACTAAAATTGATGACTATTCTATAATAATCACTATTTTTCTAGTCTATTCTACCTATTTTGACCTTTGATTGCTAATCTGAGTGTTATAAAAACTATTTTTTTTGACTAGAAAGATTTTTGATCTCTGTTACAAAACCTCTTTTTATTGCCCCCTCTTCTAAAGGTAATAATGAATACCCTAAAATGATTTCTCTCAAAATAAAGAGCCCTGCAAGTGTGTTATGATATGGAATACATGATATAGCAATAATAATCAAAATGATGTCTCAAGAAATAACATAGTTTGTATTGGAGATTGTTAGATTAATAGTGGTATGCCTAGATAGATATAACAATGTAATACCATACATAATGTATTAAACTAAATATGGAAATGTTAGTTATTAATTGTTAGTTATTTTCTATCAAGGAGGGATGGAGTATGATGTCCATCATGGCATCTAAAAAACCAAGATAAGGTATGATGTGGATCATGGAATTACAAACTATTGATAAGCATACAAACATGCAAGGCAAACAACAAGAAGCATACAAGAGTGTCCAAGGGGCCAATAAAACAAGGGACATGGGCACATGCCACTCAAGCTAGAAAGCAATCATACAAGGCATGTTCAAATGCCATGTACACATATAATTGAAAACAAGCAAGGTTGACATGAGGGCCACAATCACATGGAAGAGTAAAACTAGAGGACATTGGAAAATATCTTAAGTCACACACAAGAATATAAGAAAAGGACATTAGAAAATGTCCTGAGGTACATACAAAAGACAAAATAAGAACTAAGAAATGTAATCATGTCTAGCTATGCAAAACAAGAAAGGAAGGCATATAATATACTAGAAATACAATCACATCTAACTAATCAAAGCAAGAAGTTAAAGTATGCATGACATGGAGTACAAGACTAGGTATATGCTAAGAAATACATAATTTATATATAATAGTGATTATTGATAGAGTAATATATGTAAACTAGTAAGTAATGTACATCATCATGATAACTAGAGTGTGTGGTGTAGGAATGACACAACCTAGATGGTGTAGTCATGTAGAAGATGCCCTGGATGGGCAAATATATTGATATATGTCATGAATGTAGAAGTAGGATGCCCCCTCAATGGGTAGAGTGAAGCAATCAAGATCTAGATGTCATTTCACACACTCAAAAAGCATCGAGTGAAACATGATAATGTAGATAAATTGACAAAAATAACATAAAACAATAAATGTAAGTCTAACATAGTAGTAGAAATGTAAATAATGGATAATGCATACAATTGAAATGTTTTTATGTTTTTGAATTATTTGAATGTCTTTGTATTTTGAAATGTTAAATTATTTTTAGTATTTTGACATATTTGAATGTTTTTTGATTTTTGATATATTTGTATTTTTGACATATAAGCTATGTACAATAAATCATAAAGAAACTGTGTACAAGCAAGGTTGATAAGAGATGATACTAACCTATGAGTCTCATGGGAGACTCCCTATCATGGTAACCTATATCAAGGAGATGGATCATGTGTGATCATGAATCATGATGGAAGGGATGAGACTGTGGCTCTAGAAGCCATGTATGTTGTAAATGCTTTGAAATCTCTATAGTGGAAACTGACTGTGAGGTCCCACTATAAATATAAGAAGTGGATGCAACTGTAGGGTTCTTAGGAACCCATATGGTAGTAAGAGAAGCTCTCTAAACATATGCTCTATGTGTAGAGGCATGAGACCTCAATGATACTAACCTAGGTGTGAACATTATAGCTAGAAGCTATCTAGAATTTTAAAACTAGGATTTCTCTAAAAAAGACTTTAATATAAGTTTATGGACTCTTTGAGATAGTGATAGAGGCCTCAACTGCATCTAAATCTGAACTAGAGGAAGAAATAAAATTGGTGGAGAAAGTGAAACTAGTGGTGGAACTAAAATTGGTGACTATAAAATAGTAGATGGCTCTAAAGTAGAGAGTGGTAACTCATATAGAACTCCACCAACTATAAAAACCTAATTAAAATGAATGAATTTCATGCATATGTGAATTGTAGAATGAACTTCTTAAAGTTTTTAAATCCATGGTCGACCAAGTAACATATCAAAAACTCTTGCACTAAGAACAATAGTAAATGGTGTGGCCACACATGTTGGACCAAATTGTAGAGGAAATACAATCTCACCCAATGAACTCTGTATGTGCCCACTGAATCCATTGATAACTATGTTTATCAAGGTAATATCCTACTCTAAGTATCCCAAATGCTGTAGTAATGTTATAGTACACATGTTCACACTAGATCCACTATCTATGATAACATTATGAATGGGATGATTATGAATGTAAGCTTTGATAAAGAGTGCATGATAATTTGAATCATCCTCAACTATCTCCTCGTCTAAGAAGGAGATTGAAGGTCTAGCTAGAACTCTAGAATTGTATACACCAATCATGTTGCTCAAAGGGTGTAACTCAACTAAAGGTGCTTGATATGTAGTTGGTGGAGGATGTGCATGATGAAAACCTAATATATCCCCTATCTCTTGTTTAGAATGTTGTGGGAAAGGATCTAAGAATATTTTCAAGGCTTTATATTATGTTTGCTTTTCCCGAGGAGGCTCAACTAGAGTGATAAGATCAATAGAGTTTCCATCTATAAAGTCCTATATCTTGTGTTTCAAACTAATGCATCTATTTGTTGTGTGGCCTGGTGCCCCATGAAAATCATAAAATTCATTCTGATCATATCCCCATAGAAGAGGCTTTGTTGGATCAACTTATTGAATAGGAGGGAAACATATGATAATACATTCCAATAGTTGTTGTAAGACTCTAGCTGGAGAAACTAGTAGATTGGTAAAGGTTTGCTGAGGAGGTGATAATAAAACCAATCACTAAGGGGGATCTAAAATTGCATTGATAGTAGGTTGATTTTAACTCTTTCTATCATTGACCTTTACTTTGTATGGGACTTTGTTGTTAATCTTGTTTTTTGTTTTTGATAAGCTCATGTACTTGAGTTTGTGTGTTGAAATTAGTTTGACTTCCCTTTCCTTTAGTGTATGACATAACTTAATGAAAGAAGAGAATATTTTGAACATTATTGATTCATACAAGGATGGTAGAAGACTCTATTTGAAGAGATCTTGTAACTCTTGATCGGCCATGGGGCTAGTCATCTTAGCCAAGATAGTCGTATATCAAAGAACAAAATTTATGAGATGCTCATTTGACCTTTATTTCTATTGTGAAACTTGGGAATATGAAATTTTATCACCAATGTTAATGATAAAGTGAGATAGGAACATGTTATCTAAAGGATTGAATACATTGATCGACTGATTTGATAGACTATAAAAACATTGTAAAGCATAATCTTTTAGACTCTGTAGAAATAGCTTGGTTAGTTTCTAGTCATTTGGCACATTGTCCAAGCATGCTATGTGAAAATCTCTCAAGTGTGTCTCTGAATCACCCTTGTCATCATATAGAGTGAGCTTGGGTTGAATAAAACCTGGTGGCAAGGGTGTAGAAGCAATATGACATTCCAATGGTGTATGAAGTAGAGAAAAAGAACCCAAAGACTGTATTGGTCTAGAATCACCTTGATCAAGATGTAGCACCTTATATTGAAGATATTTTATCTCTTACACAAGGATAGCCACATTAGGAGACAAAGATGTACTAGCTGTAGCTAGTGGCATAGAGGAAGGTTGGGATGCTATAGGGGGTTATTGAGACATAGTTACCCCCATAATATCATGTATAACTAGTTACTTTGTGGTTTGAGAGGATTGACCATTGTTTACTTTGTTTTTCTCTTCTTGTATTATTTTAATCATATCATCTTGCATGTTATGGTGTTTAGTTAAGAGTTATTGAAGTTTCCTTTTATCAGTTTCATCAAAACTGGTGTATTGGGCTATTATTAAAGTAGGAAAACAAATTAAAAATTGATTAATTTTTTTGTAATAATTTGTAATAATAAAATTGATATATAAATAATGTATTGAATATAGGAAATACAAAGTCCTAAAAATATTAAACTGGAAGAATGATAAAAAAGATATGAAGCTCACAAACATGTAATGTGATACCTCAAAAACAAAGGGACCTAGTATATGCAACTATGGTTTTAAAAATGACATTTTAAAAAATTATTAAAGAATTTTAAAAATTAATGTAAATTTTTGATTTAAATATGCAAGTAAAAAATCAAAAAAATATTGGAAATTTTTTGATTTAAAGGTACCTAGTATATGAAACTAAGGTTTGGAAGAAAATGATTTTTTTAAAAATTATTATGAGATTTTAAAATTTAATGCAAATTTTGATTTAAATATGTAGGTAAAAAATTAGAAAAATAATTTTAAAATTAGCAAGAAATTTTCCCTAAGGTTTCTAGGGTTTTTGTGCACAAAAGGCTAGGGTTTTGAATAAATTATTTTAAAAATTACTAAGGTAAATTTAAAATTAAATGTGAATTTTTTATTTAAAATATGCACAAAAAATTACTAAAAAAAAATTAGCAACAAATTTATCCTAGGGTTTTTAGGGTTTTTATGCACAAATGAAGTAAGTCGGGTTCACCAAATGATTTAATAATTTTAAGAATATTGGAGTTTTATTCTTAATTTAGTTAAAGGTCTGAGTTGACTAAATCATTATATAATATTATAATAAATAGAGTACTAATTTGTATAATTTATTTGACCTTCTCAGCTTTCTAAAAATAGTAATGAAAGAAGCAAAATGTAACTTATCTTAAAACTATGTTGATACGACTGAGACAAAGGTTGATATTGGTTGTGTAGGATTGGGATAGTGTCTTGAACTAGGATCTATATTTCATTTGGTTGTAAGGATAAGAGTGCCAAAAATAAGACACTTTGGGGTTTGACATTATAGTCTAGGTCATACCGCTATTATCTAAATTGGTCATAGAGATCTGAGTTTTTTGGGTTTATCTACTATCCTTATGTGAGCTTGCCTATAAAATTTTGGATCTTGAATATCGATAGATCTCCTTGTAGAGAATATTTAATCTTAAAACCCTAGACCTTCATTATACTTGAATGAAACTTGAGAAAGAGGGGGGGCGGGTTATTGTGTGTAAGATGCACTGAACATGTATTCACACCCCTTGTGTGGGCATGTTGCCTACATACCAATACTTAGAAGAGGGATCAAGCCATATGTAGTTCTCCCACTTTATGTGCTTTGTGAAAATAGTGTTATGCAGATGCAAAAATGTTAAACTAGATGTGCTTGAGGTGTCTAGGGATTGGTGTGAGGGTTTGAATATGTTGGTAGCTGTATTGGATGGCTACATGTAGAGAATAGGAACATTTACCTTAGTCATCTTGCTTGTATTCTTGCTTGCTTGATAAATATTTACCAATCATTTATAAATGAACTTTGAATGAGATTTTATAGATATCTATTGGTCATGGGTTAAATGTATTCATGCTAGGCTGACATAATGAAGAAGAGGAATTGAGAAGAAACAATCATTTGGGCTCAAAATGTGATTGAACAAGAGCATTAGAAATGGGACACCTTAGGGTCCAATGTTATAGTCCAAGTTGTGTGATATTGTCCTACAATTATGAGACCTGGGGGATGGAATAAATGTGGGAAATGGGGTTTGGCTAAGATGGAATTAGGTCTGAAAAGTCTATAGATGATTATGAATCAACAAAAAAGTGTCTAGAAGGGTCATGAGAGCATGCAAGAGGGACCTATCGGTTGGGTGTCATAAGCCACACTCAAGCTACCAATTTTGACATTTTATATGAATAAAATCCCCATCTTCCTCTAATGACAAATTAAACAACTGCATGTGTATATCTATCTTCTTATGCTTGGGATTTTTATCATATGGGTTAGATAAAGTCCATGCAATGCAACTATGAGGAGAGTTTTTAATAAAAATGTATCTCTAGTGCAACAAAACTTGATTAAATCTAGGACCTTAGAATCACTAATATTAAAAATGTCAAGTTTAGACTATTTTATAGGCAATACAAATTTTTTATTCTTCACAACATCCCATAACTCTTTGAAAATTAGTGAAACTTCCATCAATTATTTCCAATTATTGTAATTATAAATCATTAAATGATCACTATTTGAAATCAAAATTTGAATTTTTGACATCTTGAAATGAAAGTAAGTGTGAAAATGAAATAAGAACACATTCAAAATTGCACAAAATAATGATTCTATGAGGTTTTTCACTTAACCTCCATGTAGAGCAAAAGAGAAATCTTTGATGGGTTTTGCACTTAACCTCACCAAAAAATCAAAAGATACACCCTTATATCACCAATTACACCCTTTTTTCACCAATTAACCCTTATTTCACCTTAGAAATACATAACTATTATTTTTATCCCACTAAAATTCACTCTTTTACATATTTTATGCCCTTTAAAATATGCAAAACATGTAAAAGATTCCAAAAAATGGAATATTCCTCCAAAAAGTAAATGACTAAGTGGCAAATTTCACTAAAATAGAGATTGGAACCCTAGATCTCCAACTTCCAAGGGTTGTTACAAAATAAAGTTTTTCAATTGCTTTATGAGCCTTTATAAAACATATGAGGAAAAATATGTATTTAAATTTTATTTTGGCTATATGGATAATAAAAAAAAATTACTTTTCCAGGTAAAAACAATTATCCATGAAAATTTGAAATTTTTTATTTTGGCTATATGGATAATAAAAAAAAATTACTTTTCCAAGTAAAAGTAATTATCCGTGAAATTTTGAAAAAAAGTGAAAAGCTTTTAAATTTTGTGGACACCCCAAAACCCTAACATTTATCTCAAACTATATCAAAATTTTACCAAATGAAATAATATTATTTTAGCTTCCCTCAAGTCTATACCTACAACTGGGATGTCGTGGCTACCATAATAAAATGTTTGAAGCTTTGTTGGGTTATATAAATCCATACAAGGTCGTATAAGGGATATTTTGAGCAATTTTAAGTAGATCTAAGCATATATAAATAGATTTTATAAAACATGAGGGATGCAAACAATGTTTGGGTCACCATGGAGGTTATACCAGTGCTCAGGGAGGCTGTAAAAACTCAAAAAATGGATTTAGATGCTTTATAGAATGGTTTGGAGGAGATTTTTAACAAATAGAAGCTCCAAAACATATCAAAACTCAACAAATCCTCCCAATTTGGTTTCATATTTATTTCAAACACATATTAAGGTTGTAAAAATTAGAAAATGGGTTGTACAACTCAAAAAAATTCTTTGAAAGCTTTTAGAATTGATCCAAAGTAGATTTTTATAGGTTAGATGCTCTAAACAAATAGAATCATTCAAAAAATTTATTAGATTTTTTTCATATTTATGGAACACATATATGGAGTTCATACCACTCTTTAATATAGGCTTTCAAAGCCTAAAAAGGATGTACAAATGGTTTACTTGGTCTCTTTAGGCAAAATTTTAAGATTTAGATTGAAATAAGTAGTTTCTATAGGCTTGAATAGGGAGAATCAAGCTTCAAAAAAGCATGATTAGGCTTATTTAGGCATAAGCCATAATTTTTTTTTAATATATGAATAATTTATCAATATTTTAATTCCTCCAATCAATTCTATTTGAAAATTTTGATATTTGTATATATTTTTGAATGTTTGACACCACAAATTAACCAAAGGGCATACCTTATATTTTTCAAATTAACTTCACATGAAATTTCCTTATCCAATTACGTGAATCAAAATCACCCCAAGATCACCATGTTTCATTTTACCATGATTTAATACCACTAATAGCAATTTAATCACTTTACCCAAGCAAAATCACTTAAGGTAAATCTTGTGCCCACTAAGGTAGGTCCACATGCATTTTATTAATTATTAAAAAATAAGTATATGAAAAGGGTGCCAATATGTCATTAACGCTTATATATATAAGGTAAGGTAAGATTATAAACCTCTAAATCTCATAAATAATATTAATGTGAATAAATGCAAGTGCAAACAAAATGTATGAATGTGATATATCTAATAATAATGAAAATTGACCCCTATATTTATGGATCCAATACTCAAAATAATCCTAAACTCTAAGTCGATGGTATTGACCAAGCTGATACATTTAGAAGATGTTAGATGACATAGTATGGTATTAGCTAGGATGATATAATATAATTGATAGAAGATAGACTCAGAATTATATCAGGCTAGCGGATATAATATAGTAAAGACAAAGTATGGAATAGACTATATTGATTAGGACAATACAATATGATATAAGGAAGAAAGTAAATCTATATGGAAAGTATATAGATAGGTAATATCAAAATAGACTCATATGAGGTTAGAATTATAGTAATGATGGTGTGAAAGAAAAATCCAAACAGCTCTCACAATGTACCATGATTTGGTCCCACTAGATTCCTAGTACACCCTTTAAGGCATGCTCTTAGGGATATTGATGATTGGGAAATCTCCTACAAGAGAAACCATCAATAAAGTGATAAAGTTAAAAATATTACATGTATATATATGCCCACCCAAATCTCATCATGTGTCACAATAATGTAATGTAACATTGTGATTTGGGATAGAAGCATAACAACACAAAGGATCATAACTAAAAATAAATACTAAAATAACTAAAATTAGATAAGCAAAGATACATATCTTCACTTACCATGACAATTGTGATGTTGTGTGTGATTTAGATGATATAAGGTGCTCATTGATAATAAAAAAATATGGATCTAAAAAATAAGATAAAAATGCAAATATTTGTAAAATAAATTCTATGAGCACTTAAAAATTCTCTCACCATGATCCTGAGGTTTATTTAAATTCATGAAAATGACCTGTGAAAACAAATATATGGGGAAAATATATAACCTCATAGTAAATAACTAGAAAATATTATATGAAAATTTTACTATAAATAAGTATAAATAATTTCATTTCCACATTTGTTATTTTTGGAAAACTAGATCTCTAAGTGTCTAAAAATTATTCTACGAGAGACAATGGTTTATGAAAGAGATGAGGAAAATGTAATAGGTCACATTACAATAGTCATTGGATCCCTACAAGTAGGTTCTATAATTAATGTTCTATTTTTTCAATTTTAATAAAAGGAACTAGATTTAGAAGATTTAGGCATCAAGGTAAATCCATGTAGTAGAATTTACCCCAACAACTATCAAAACCAATAGAAAATTAGGATATGTAATGAGTACTTGATGAAAAGTCAAAACTAGGGCTAAAGGCATTTATTATGTCCAAGGAAATAATTATCCTCTATTAAGAAACTGTATCGACAAAGCTAATACTAGTGGTAAGGGAAAATTTCAAATCCTGACTAATATTGTGGGGGATAATCGATACAATTATATAATGTGTTGGTTGATACTATAGGGTATGCCAGTGTAGTAGGAAAATAGTAAGATGGATGATACTATCAGGTATGGCTATTCCCTTTGAATAAATTATGCATGACATGTATAATTAAGTGTTAGATGATATAGTATGATTGATAATTAAGTGTCATGCATGGTTGATAATTAAGGATATGGCCAATATAGTATGAAATAGATGTTGGATGATAATGTAGGGTATGATCAACATAGTAGAAAAATGCATTGGTTGGTACATTAGGGTATGTGTATACACATAATATTTTTAAATTTTATTGATTATTGATGCTTTACATCTTGTAGGAACTCATCAAGACTCAATCTCTCTGAGTGCATGCCTTAAGGGGTGCACCAAGAAAGGGGTGGATAGACCTTTGGTGCTTCATAGGATTATTGTCCCTTATTGCCACATTATTACCAATCTAACTAGTTTCTAAAACCTTTCCCTAAGTTGTTTCTCCTCCCTTGCATAGTATTATAGTCTTTTTCCTCTTTATATCTTTCATTTCCTTATTTGGCACCCTTTTGACTTATTCACTATAATAGGTCGACCTAGTACAGTTTGTAGACATTTTAGCTCCTTTGGTTTGTTAACCTCCTGACTGACCTAACATAAACCTAGTAAGTTATCCTAAAAACATACCAAGTTAACCGGGCAACCTAGCATAGCTAATGTTCTTGAATGATTTTAGGGTAAGTTTTGCCTATATATACAAGGTCATTTTGGTCATTATTAATAAATGAAATCAAGAGTTATTACTCACTCACACTTCTTCACAATTTGCTCTTCCACCAATCTACTTAAGGAGACTTAGCTTAGGTTTCTTATTTTGGAAAATCTATTCTTGTGGATAGATCTTGGATGCTTTGGCCTAACAAAGTGATACTTATGAACCATACAAACCTCTTGTGAAGCCCCTTTGGCCAAGGGAGAGATTGAGTCTTGGTAGGTTCACATTTAGGTAAGTATATTCTAACTTTGATCTCCTCTTTTTTAGTAGATATAAGTAGAATAAGTTTTGGATCGAATAATATTACTCTTCATATTCTATGTATTAGGGTGTTACTCATACTTACTTTATTTGAAGTTCCCTATACATATTTTGATTGATTTACTTTAGTAACCCCCACTTTATGCCACAAGCTTTGGTGCATACTAGATTAGATTTAATTTTTTGTTATTATATTAGTGAAATATTAAACATAGGAATATTTTAGGGTTTTTATGTGATTGTGTTAGAATATAGGCTTTGGAACCCTATCTCGCATGGTGTGATGTGACAAGTGATCCCCTAATCAGGTCTAGTAGATCCTCATATTGGTTATGCTCCTTCTTAGCAGTTATATGCTCCCCAATCAAAAGTGTAGGTGTGTTCTATCTCATCCAATCTAAGATTAATTTATGGACATGATGTATTTTTTATTTCATGTATTCTGGTGAACCTAATATGAATTGAACATGCAACCTTTTGAAACTGATGCTATACACAATATTTTTAACTTTTATCAATTACTAATGTTGTATATCTTATAGGAACCCATTGAGACTTAATCTCTCTAAATGAATTCCCTAAGGGGTACACTAGGAAAGGGGTGGGTAGATATTTGGTGTTTTACAAGATTTTTATCCCTTATTACCACATTATTACAAATCCAACTAGTTCCTAAAACCTTTCCCTAAGCTATTTCTCCTCCATTGAGTATACTTCTAGTCTTTTTCCTCTTTCTATCCTTCATTTCCTTGATTTTCACCCTTTTGACCTATTTAGCATACTAGGTATACCTAGTCAACATAGTACAGTTTATGAACATTTTAGCTCCTTTGGTTTGTTAGCCTCTTGGTCGACCTATCATAAACCTAGTAAGTTAGCCTAAAAATGTGCTAGGTTGACTGGGTTGACATAAGATAACCAACATTACTAAATTATTTTAAGGTAATTTTTACCTATATATAAGGTCATTTTGGTCATTATTAATATATGCAATCAAGAGTTATTATTCACTCATGTTTCTTCACAATCTACTATTCCACCATTCTACTTGAGGAGATTTAGCTTAGGCTTCTTATTTTGGAGAATCTAGTCTTATGGATAGGTTTTGTATGTTTTGGCCTAAAAAATTGATCCTTAAAAACCACAATAACCTCTTGAGAAGCCCCTTTTTTTAAGGGAGAGATTGAGTCTCGATGGGTTCACATTTAGGTAAGTATATTCTAACTTTGATCTCCTCTCTTTTAGTAGATAGAAGTAGCATAAGTATTGGATCAAATAATATTACTCTTCATATTATATTTATTAGGGTGTTAATCATAATTAATTTATTTTAAGTTCCCTATACATATTTTGATTGATATGATTTACTAACCCCCACTTTATGCCACAAGCTTTAATGCACACTAGATTAGATTGACTTTTCTTATTATTAGATTAGTGAAATATTAAATCATAGGACTCTAGATTAGGGTTATTATGTGATTGTGTTAGACTATAGGATTTTTAATCCTATCTAACACAATGTGTTTTGACAAGTTATCCCTTAATCAGGTTTAGCAGATCCTCACATTGGTCATGCTACCGTTTAATAATTGTATGCTCCCTAATCGAAAGTATAGGTGTGCTCTATCCCATCAAATCTAGGATTGATTAGAATTTGTAACCCTATCTCACGTGGTGTGTTTTTAAAATTTATACCTTAAATGGGTCTATCATATCCTCCAATTGGTCATGCTATCGCTTAACAATTGTATGCTCCCTAATCAAAAGTGTAGGTGTGCTCTATCTCATCTGATCTAGGATTGATTAGGCTTTGTAACCCTATCTCATATGGTGTGTTATGAGAAGTGATCCATTAATCAAGTTTATAATATCCTCACATTGGTCATACTATCACTTAACAATTGTATACTCCTTAATCAGAAGTATAGGTGTGCTCTATCCCATCTGATCTAGGATTGATTTATGGACATGATGCATTTTTGATTGCATACATTTTGGTAAACTCAACATGAATTTAACATTAAAAATTATGATATTGATGCTATACACATAATATTTTTTAACTTTTATTGATTACTAACACATTACATATTGCAAGAACCCATCGAGACTCAATCTCTCTGAATGCACACCCTAAGGGGTGCATCGGGAAAGGGGTGGCTAGACCTTTGGTGTTTTGTAAGATTGTTGTCCTTTATTAACATATTATTAATAATATAAATAGTTCATAAAACCTTTCCATAATTTGTTTCTCCTCCCTTGCATAGTATTCTAGTCTTTTTCCACTTTCTATCCTTCATTTCCTTACTTGGCACCCTTTTGACTTATTCAACATACTAGGTTGACTTGGTCAACCTAGTATAGTTTGTAGACATTTTATCTCCTTTGGTTTTTTATATTCTCAACTAACCTATCACAAACCTATTAAGTCAGAACAAAAACTGCCAGGTTGACTGGGTCAACCTAGCACAATCGACATTTTTGAATGATATTAGGGTAAGTTTCCTACATCTACCATCTATAGTCTTACACTACAACTCATAAGAGAATAACATAAGGGATACCAAATCAAGAATAGTAAGTAGGAGGATAAGTAATGATAAATTAAGGATGTGGGTAATAGAATGGAAAGGGTGGTAATTTGTGAGGAATGCTGAGTCTTATCTATGGTCTTATAAAGTAACTCAAAAATGAAATCCCATGGGGAGTGATCAGTAAGAAAATCAATACTTACCAAGAGTAAATATGAAGGAAAAGGGAATGAAAAAATAAGTTTAATAATCAATAATTAGGCATCTTATGATAATACCTTAGGAAACTAGAGGCATACTAAGGACATGAAAAGACACTGAGAGACTAGTGGTCATCTATGTATAAAGAAAACCTACTTGCTATAGACACAAAGATTTGTAAGCAAATAGGTGTGCTACTAAGATCAACTAATGATGGTATATTGGTACAAGAAAAATTAAAATGGAACTACCTTCCCATGATGTATTCCCCACTCCTCAGGACCCCTTATAGAACTATCAGTTTACTATAAATATTGGGTACTTGCATGAGAAAGTAGGTATCATTAAAAGTTTTTTTTATTCTCCTCTTCTAATCTACTGGCTTACCACACGCTAAAGGACTTTGGCTTTAATATGAGTCCAACTATTGAGTTTAAGCTTTTAATAGAAGAAGGAGATATGCTTTGAATCAAGTCTTTTAGTGTGATTAGACATTTAAGAATATTTAATATTTTTTCCTTTTGATATCATTATCTTTTGTTTAAATGATTTGGATTTTAACTTTCTTTTGAAGGATTTTTTAAGATTCCTCCTCCATATGGATTTGGAATGACCAATCATGAGAGAGATAGTGATACACACAAATGAGCTATAGGTTAAGGCTAAAGAAAGCTAAGTGACCCAAGACAAAAGATTAACTAGAACACTTAGGCTTGATAATGAACTGAGCATGTGATCTCAAGTCTCAACCATATATATACTTAGTTTTTGGAAAAATGAAGAAGGGAAAAAAGAGATCCAAAGGAGGACTGGTGAAAGGAAATAGTAATGAGAAAGGTTACTTTCTAACTAATCACATGGTAATAAGAGATAGTAATAAAAGGGAAAAAGGTAGATACAACCAAGTCACCATGATAGTTATCTATGAAAAATAAAGATAATAAATCAAACAATCATGAAGATACAAGGAAAGAGTTTTGAGAAAAACTCTAAAGGAAAAGAAAGCACTGCTAAGGAAAAAATAACAATGATAAGGAAAAGACAAGTATATGCAAAATGTAAAATGATAACATAAGCTAACTATAGTACAACAAGGAGAAACATGATATAAGATAAGAAAGAAATTGACATAGTACAAAATGATATAATCAAGATAGAAATAAGATTAGAGAACATGTCCAATCCAAATATAATTAAGAAAGCACCATGCATGTGGTAAAAAATATATGTAAATCTATCCATGCACATTATCCAATACATTATATAAGTCTCTTTGAATATGTAATCAAACTGCTTCTAAGGTGTCATCAATCTTCAGTGAATACTAGGAAAATACTTCTTTTCTGATCTCCTCAACTGAAAAAGTAGGAATGCTCAAAGGATCATGCTAAGGAGGAAAGTTAGGAAAATGTTGGTTAGGAGAATGCATGGAAACAAGATCTATAGGAGAAGAAATAATATCAAGTGGAGAAATATCCATAGGTGAAGGACTCATGGGTGGAGAAGGATCCATAGGTGAGGGAGGGTCTACAGGTGAAGGAATCATAGGTGGAGGAATAGAAGGTGGTGAAGGTACCATAGGAGGTGATGGAACCACTAGAGGTGGAGCCATGGGAGAAGAAGGAGGAACCCTCTTGAGGGAATGACCTATGAGATGAATGGTAGAACATCTAGGGATGGATATAAGGTGATCTCTAAGATGTTGTTAAAGAATGTGAAAAATGATTGATGTGATGCATGCCACATATGTGCCATAGATAATATACCTCACCATACTTAGGTAAATATTATTAAGTACCTTTGGGGGTATGGTTTTATTTGATGATGGGGAAGAAGGATGCAAGGTATTAAGATATTATCAAAACTTATGATAATGGGTGGAAGAGTGATTATCTATCCCATAGAAGAAACAAACACTTGTGAGTAGTTTTAGGAGCACTCATGGAAGGAGGTGAAATAGGAAGGGAAATAACTAAAGAGGAATCATCAGCCTATTTGGTGAGAAAAGGAGCCATCCTATGTAGTGAAAGCAAACCATCATCAATGGAAGGTGATGATGGGGAAGCATTAGAACTAGGCTCAATAGGAAGAACACTAGGAGGAGAATTAGGAAGAGGATTAACAATAATAGGAGAGGAAACAAGATCAACTAGAGTGGAAAAAGGAACATGCTTAACTATAGGTAGCCCTACTGAGGAGGGGTGGGATTTATAGAAGGTTTAAGGAGGATAACCTTGGTTGTGACAAAGTGATAAGGTCTAATCATAGAATTATCTAAGAGCATGGTCCTAAATGGCTCCTAAAAAAATGGAGGTATATGTGCCATCTCTACCCTACGATAAAGAGTAAAAATTCAAGAATCAAGAATTATAAAAGAAAGAGAATGATGAGATGCATGAAAAGACTCAAGTAAAGAAGAGTGGTAATAAATAATCTCAACATCATAGGCCTATACAAGACCACCTAAAATAAGATCATATAAATAATATCCATCATCATAATCTAGAGTATGAATATCGATGACATAGGTCAGGATGACCTTGTCATTGGAGGAAGCTTGGTGAATAGAGTGCCTAGTCTTGGTTAAGACTATGAGAATTCCATCATAAGGATGCTTGTAAGATTGAGGTTACAGGGAATTAGGAGGCTATGAGATGATATTAATCAAGAGATTGGAAGTTTTGATATTTAAGTTAATCTCATTAAGCTCATTGTCATCAAAGTCTAAAAGGTTGGGAGGAATATTACCAATGAGCTCAAGATGCCCATTATAACCTCTAGTTGAGTTGATAAGAAAGTTAAAACAATATGACTCATAGAATGGAACACTAGGTAAAGTTTCAAGAGTAAGAATCTTGAAGACACCATGATCTTGGAATTGTTTGAAATTCCAAGGGTTAGTGTCTCGAATCTTGTAAATGGTTGCATTGTGTGGAAATTTAATACATTGGAAAGCAAAAGATGCGATAGATCACATACAATGAGTCCATGTTCTATCAAGCAAGATGTTATACAAAAGGGGGAAGTTAAATATCATTACCTTCACATGAATGGTGATAGGTGGGATAGTAATGGGAAGCCACACACACCCTAAGGGAAGCATTTACCTTCTATCGTATCCTTAGCATGTGATGCATGTAGAATTGAGATTACATTCAAAATACCCAAGAGTCTTAATGAAATCAAGGGAAGCAACATAGGTGCTACAACCCTCATTAATCAAAGCACACTTAATTTAGATATCACCAATTTGGACACTAATAAATAATGGAGGATCATCAGTGCAAAGTAAAATCTCATTTAGAATCATAGATGAAATAGGAAATCATAAATAAAGAGAACTGTCTAGAGTTTCATCAATGTTAATGGACATTTATTCACATTGCTGTAAGATACTATCCTCAGATCTAGATAAAGTAGCATGTCATCTTGATAGAGGAGGTCGAGGAATATTCATCTTGAATAAGATTTGCATGAGATGATTTCTATGATGTGGAGATGTCCTCATGAGTTCAAGAAAAGGTATTTAGGATGGAATATTAGTAAGTTATACAATGGGATCCCACTCATCATAACCCATAAGGATATTTTTATATATAGGTGTGTAATGATTAAGAAGGCCTTCTGAAGGTGGATCTAAAGAGCATTGAAATTTATGTTTATACAAATGAGAAGGCTGAGAATAAGGTTATAAATTGTTTGGTGATGAAGAAGTAGCTATTTTAGATTTATCTTGAAGTTTAGAAGAAGTGTTAGTAGAAATTGGATTGTCATTAGTATTAGAAGATGGTGGGATAGAAGTAGAGATAGTGTGAGATGTTTCATCCAAGGGAGAATCATAAATTGGATCATAAAAAGAAATAAGATCTTCTTGCCCCAAGTCATTTAAATGAGTTGGAAAAGATTATTGGATAAAAAGATATGTCTTATGGGAAGGAGTGTAGATAGTTTGTGAATCAATGAAATCCACCACTCTTCACATAGTAGTCATGCCAATCACATTCTCTTCAAAATTTGGTTCAACAAGAATTTTTACATTATTGGTGGAAGAAGTGGGTTTGTATTGAATTTCTTGGATTGGTTGATGATTAGGTAAGGGTTCCTTATAGATAGATAAATAAGCATTTACTTTATTTAAGGTTTGAGTTTTATCTTGTGATTTATAGTCTTTGAAAGTAATCTCATAGGCTTTTTATGATTATAAATAATGAAATCATGATCAAAATTTGGGACAATAAGAAAGTCCATGGCTAAATTATGTAGCTGTCTATAAGTCTCATGAGAGTGACCCCAACTAGCATGAAACTAACAAAAATTATTAGGATCATACCATGATTTCATAAGTCTAGTAGGGTCAAGCTCTCAAGGGAGAGTCCTAGGTAGACATTTAAGCAATTTGGTTGAGGATAAAGGTTTATGGATATTAATGTTATTTGTTGAGAAATGAGGATTAGTGTATTTTTGAGAAGGATCTAGTTCTGAAGAAGGGTTATGAATGACAACTTGAATATTGTGAATGGTGCAATATGAATCGATAACACCATCTTTGGTAATATTTCAATTTTTTTTCTTTACTAATAGGTGAAGCCCTGTAGAAGGTTAGGGTGGCTTGAACTAACACATGAGGAAATCTTATCTTTTTGCTTGATCGATAACTTCCTCCAAGAAAGGGTATGGAATTGATATTTTAATTTAGGGAATAAATCATTTTTAAAGAGATGAAAGAGATTATCATCTACCATGTTATGTTCACATTTATTTGACAAAGTCTTCCATTGCTTAATAAAGGCTTGGGCAGTTTCATTTTTTTTTGTTTGAAATTGATGAAATGGGCTAAAGTGTTCTCTAGAAGATCACTAGTTTGAAATTATTGAACTAAAGCATTTACTAAGTCCTCCAAACTAGTGATAGAGTGTGTTCTAAGTTGATTGTACCAATCCCAGGCATCACTCATGAGGGTTTTGTCTAAGAGTTTGGTAGCAACAAAGGTATTTAACTTGACCCAAACCTTGTAGAGATTAACAAAAGACTTAATAAATATAGTAGGATACTTAATCCCATTATATGTGATAGTTGGAGAAATGTTTCCAATATATATGGATGTAATGAATGGGTATAAAGGTTAATTTTAAAGATGTTGAAGCATTTTATTATTCATTATAAGTTGAGGGATGATATTACCATTGGTATCTATAAGAGGATAGATAAAATTTTGATTTGGTTGTGACATGATGACTTGAGGTGGTTGAATAATCATGTTGTATGTTAATCATTTGAGATTGAGTATAAGTCTGCATGATGTTCATTTATTGGATAACTTGGGTAAGAAGTTGAGTTGTGTCAATAGGTGGATTAGCATTTGTAGGAGGGGTATTAGTGTTGATATGAAGAGGATTGTTAGTGTTGGTTGGAGGAAGATTCTTTGTAGGTGGAAGATTCTTAACATTGGTGTTAGTTGTCTTAAGTGTGGTAGAAGATGAAGGAAGCTTAGTCAAGCCACCATTCTTATGAGGAGTGTAAAAAGTATTATCATCAAGGTTTTTGAATATTTGGGAATCATTTAGATTATCAATTTGAGTAGTATTATTTGGTGAAATACTCCCAACATTGGTATTGGGAGGAGGATTATGATGAAGGATCTCAACTATAGAAGTATATTGGTCATGCTCCCACTTAAAAATTATATGCTTCCAAATTAGAAGTGTAGTTGTGATCTATCTCATCTGATACAGGATTGATTCAGGGACATGATGTATTTTCGATAGCATAAATTATAGTGAACTTGATGTGAATCAAACCCTTGTAGGATTTTTTCCACTTATTTCATTTCTATTTGTCATTATATTTTATCATATATTTACTATATTGAAATGACCCTATCGACCTAGTTTATTTATCTCTATGCATAGATTTCAAGGAATTGGTAATTGGTTTGACCAACTTGACCTAGTACAAGTTTTAAAACTTATATAATTATATTTAGACAACTAAATTGACTAGGTCGACCCAATGCAAGTTTTTTTCTAGTTTACATACTTCTAATTTAGCCTACTAGGTCGACCAGGTTGACCCAATACACTTTCAACACTTTTTCAACAAGTTCTTATATTGTTTGGTCAACTAGCTCGACCTAGTTTATGGGTTTTTGACAATTTTCTCTAAGGTTATTGATCAAAAATATTTTCCTTTTTATCTCTAAACCTTTTAGGTGTATTCCTACTTCTCTATATCTTTCTAATTCTATGTTTTCCTTTCATAGTTTTGAGTCTTCAAAACTACCCCTGCACAGTCAACTAGGTCAACCCTGTGGACTTAGTTATGTGCTCTATGTTTCCTATAATAGCTAGGTTAACTTGACTAACCTAGTTCATTTTCAGAATTTGCTTCCAAAATATAGGTTTGACCCTATTCTATATGATTATTTATATAGTTTCTCAACTATACCTTGTTTCAAAGTTGGAATAAACCATATATGTTAATCATATCTTTCTTTTCAATTGTTTGCATGCTTAGAATAGCTCACATAGTCTAATTAAGGTATTTTTAATTTATAGTTTAGTTTCACTATTTCTATTATTTTGCACACAAGACCAAACCACATAAACATCAATAAACATTTGACTATGCAAGCCAACCTACTTGGGTTTCATCACCAAGGGGAAGCCGACAAGATGCTCTGGTCAAGTATAAAACATGGTTAATGATATATTTTGGCTAAGCACCCATTACCCTTATTGATATGATATGTGAAGTGAGGGGGTAGGCCCCACTACCAAGCCTGTATCATTACCAATATAGTCCCTTTCATCCTAAACTTACCTAAAACTATCCTTAGATTTTTATCTATTACCTTTCTTATAGCCAATCTCCTTTTACATTTAAAATAATTATTAATAATATAATCAACATTATAGGTTAACCAAGTAGATATCTTTACTTTCAAGTTGTTTGCTTGCTCTTTGATTAATTATGTGTGCAAAATCTTGCATTAGCCAATGTTAGTACAATATTTTGATTTGTGTGTATCAATTGAATTGACTAGCATCAATTAAATTGATCATGTGTTTCATTTCTACACTTATTTTCTTATATTATATTCAAATTATGTTATTTCATTTACAAACTTATTAACAATCTTTTCTTCTTCCTCGTTCACTATAGTAGGTTGACCTAGTTAACCTTGTACTTTTTTTGCTTCTATGCATTACAATAGATCGACTTGGTTGACCTAGTACAATCTGTAAGCCATGTTTCCTACATTAGGTCGATCTGGTCAACCTAGTTCTATTTCTTGCTTTTCCTATTTTTCAATTCTAATTTCCCATTTCTCTAGTTTTACATCTTGTTCATCTCTCTTCAATCAAAATGAGGTCTCCTATCAGACTCTTTATGGACAACCTAAATCCATTTAGATATTATATGGGATGTTCATTCCTCCCTCTCTTTTCCTCCCAAGAGAACCATCACTCTTGGGGAACCTCTTCTCCTCCATCTATGAAATGTAACATGGTGAAAATAACACCTCAAGATGAATTTGATAGATTGAATCCTTTCCATACTTATCAAGACACTTCTCAAAATCTCCAAACCAATAGGGGAGTGATTTATACAAATATCTTTAACAATCCCACTAATAACCCTTCTAATAACCCTCCCCCTAACACTAATTCAGGGAGTGCTCCAACCAACACTAACTCACCTACCAATACAACCTAAATCTTAGATCAATTCATTCAACAAATGAACATCATGCAAAACTCTAATACCAATCAAATGATGTAACTTCAATAAAATTTGATCAATGTAACTAATCAACCTATAACTATTCATCCTCAAGCTAATCCAAATTATATTCCTCCATCTCTTGGGGATGCCTCAATTAATGTTATTTCTCAACCCATAATGAATAACAAGATGCTTCATACCATTAAAAATGAGCCTTTATCTCCCTTCATTGTATCCATTGATATTGGTAACATAATTCCAATTATCAAATATAATGGGACTAAATACCCTATTTCATTCCTCAAAGCCTTTGGTAACCTTTAAAAAGAGTGGATCCAAACTAATATATTTTCCACAACTAAAATATTCATCAAAACTTTCACTAGTGATGTATTAGAATGATATAATCAACTTCCTCAACATTTTATTTGGAAACTTGAAGATTTGGTTGATCCTTTGGTTAAAGAGTTTCAACATAATGACCTTCCTAAAAATAATCTTAGTCACTTCATAAATGCTAAAAAATCTCCTAATGAATCAGATCATGATTTTATTAAAATAAGGAAATCTTTAGCTCATAAAGCCAATCATAATATGATTGATGATAATTTATTCAAACTTTTTATTATCACTTTGACTCCCACTCTTCAATACAAGGTTTGAACATTTGCTCCTCAAACTCTTAATGAACCTCTTGACTAAACTAAGCATCAAGACTTTCTTATGAAGCAATTCAAACCTAATCATCAACTTCTTAAAGGATATTTTCAAACATCTAATGCTTATCAAACCAAACCTAGAGTTTCCAAATCTGATGTTCCTTTACCATCTCATACACTTATTTTGGTTCAATAAATGAAATAATTTTTACCACCCTTGAAACCTTTCTTTTATCCCAATGCTCCTCCTAAGTGGTATGATACTAATCTATTCTATTAGTTCCATGAGACATTAGGCATTCTCATGAATATTCTAGAGGGCTCACTAAGTGTGTCATTTATTATATACTTGGTGACTCATTCAACCATTATGCTATGATCAAACTTAATCATCAAGATTATTCTAACACAGCTCAAAAATGACAAAAATTTAAAGCTTCTACTTCTAACAATCCAAAATCTTCTTCAAACAATAATCAATCAAATGTCAAGGATGTTTTTTCCATCGATGCTGATTATGATCTATATTATAACAACTCTCAATATGTCAATGTTGCTATGGTTAATTATCATCATAAGCCAACTCACAAAAATCCTATTACCAAGCCTAAGAAATCATATTTAGAAGAATAATTGCTTAAAGATATTACTCCCAATCATGATGATTCAGAAGCCCCTGAGGAACAACTTCCTTTTTTCGATCCTCCCACCACATCTATACCTCCTAAATCTAATTTTACTTCTAAACTTCATGCTGGTTCTTATAAATCACATTATAATTTTCTTAAAGAACTCAAATTTATGCCTTGTAATATTCCTCTTATGTATTTATTTCGGACTTCACCTTATCATCATAAAGTTTTATGAAACAACTTGAAGAAATTGAAGATCCATCTTCCATAAATGAAGAACCACCTTCTATAAATTTTCAACCAACTAATGTGAATACCATTGAGACTATATGTCCTTCTTTCAAGACTTTAATTAAATTTACTGAAGAGGACATGATCAATGATGAAATTGTTTTTCGCATCGATGATCCACCTCTATTTATCAAAGTAGCCATTAATACCACCCTTATCTAAAAATTTCTAGTTGATGAAGGTTCTAGTACTAATGTCACATACAACAACTTGGTTATAAAAAAAATCATCTTAAACAAACCCATCTTACTTATCATGGCTTTGGCAAGACTAATCAAAATCCTCTTGGTTGCATTTGGCTTCTATTGACTATTAGACCTAAGATTGTCAAAACCAAGCTTATGGTCCTCAATCTTCCTTTATCTTATAACATTCTTCTTGGTCATCCATGAACTCATTAGATGAGGGCCATCACCTCTTATTGTAGTTAGTGTATTAAATTATTACATAATAAAAAATGTTACAAACATGAAGCTAATCCCAACCCATGGAACATCCAACTTCATAATCCTAAGCCTCAATATCTAATTCCTATAGTTTCTAAAATAAACAGTGCTCCTTTACTTGAGTTCATCAACATAAATCCTAATATTCAAGTTACTCTTGTATATTTTGATGATGATGAGCCCAATGAGTTGTAACACACTTGTAATACTAAGAAGCCACCCTCATATATTATGGATTGGCTTCCTCTTTCTCTCTTACCCCAAGATCATACTATTCCTATCATGGATGAGGTTACCAATTTTACTCCTCCATGTAATGCTCAAGAGACATATTTAATAGAAGATGCCTTTAATTTCAATGATTTTGGAGTGGATAAATTATTCCAAGATCCTCTTACCTTGTCCCCTCATACATTTAACAACATTGGGATTTTACCTTCTGAAACTCTCCTCGATTCTCAAACATGTACGATTTCTCCAACATCTAATGACAACTATATCATGGCACAAGATCACTCTAAAGACTTGGATGTCCAGCACTATCAAAATATTTTGGCCCAAATTCATGTCTTCAATTAGGATGTGCATACTATATCTACACATCATGACTTAGATCCTGAGGGTCATGTACCTCTCACCAATTCTCCACTTATTGATACTCTTTGGGTGGTAAAACAACTTACATCTTTTGAACCTACAGACAATCCTACATCTTCTCTAGCTCCTATATATCCTATCATTTCTTTATATTCTTCTCCCATCACTAAATCTATCAACACTCCCATCTCTTTGAATCAATCTTCTTCATCTACTTCCAAAATTATACTAGATGCCAAGGCAATCAATGTTCACCAGATTCATTCTGAATATGATCACCACAACAATCAAATTATAAAACTCTAAGTATATGTTTAATATTATGATCCTCTTCCTACCTTTCCTAGTGATGAAGCTATTCTTGAGTTACTTCATGCTCGGGAACCTTAACTTCCTCTGTAGCATCATAAACTTGGAAATTTCAAAAATAAAACTCCTTGCTTTAACAACTTTATTGCTAGTATTGATCCTAAAAAAAATCCAATTTTAGCCTTGCCTAATGCACCTTACCATTTTCAAGATGACAATGCCATAATTATCAAATAAACAGCTCGTATTGAATATGGTACCCCATATTTTCCTTGACCAATCACAATTTCTCGATAACTCTCACCATTTGAGCATGACAACTTTAGCCTATTATTTGATAAATATCAAGAGGCATTCACTTGGTCCTACTAAGACAAACTGGCATTGACCCTAGTATTGTGGTTCATAACATTATCATTTATCCTAATGATAAGCTAGTGTATCAAAAGAAATGAAAATTGCCACCTAAAGTTACTAATCTATGTCATAAGGAAATCATTAAATTACTAGATGCTAAATTCGTTAAACTAGTGGATTATTTTGAATGGATTTCTAAAATTGTTCTAATTTAGAAGAAGGTAACTATGGTCATCCTCATTTGTATTGATTTACACAATCTTAATTTTTCTTGTCCTAAGGACTACTTCCCCTTATCTTCAATAGATGTCATCATTGATTCCACAACTGGTTATGAAATGTTATCTCTTATGGATGGCTTCTCAGGATACAATCAGATTTATATGACTCTTTAGGACCAACATAAGACTACTTTCACCTTGGAATGGGGCACATTGTTACGTCAAAATTCCCTTAGGCCTCAAAAATGTTAGAGCTACCTACCAGTGTGATATGACTTACATCTTTCATGATCTCATCCACAAAATTGTTGAAACTTATGTGGATGATCTTATTATTAAATCCAAACATCGTAAGAACCATATTTTTGATATTTCTATCATCTTTGACCATATCCTTAAATACAAAGTTAGACTTAATCCTTTCAAATGTGCTTTTGGAGCCACATATAAAAAATTGTTAGGATTTTTAGTCTCTCTCCATAGCATCGATGTTGACCTAGCCAAAATTAGTGTTATTGTTAACATGCCCATTCCTTGATCTATTCTTGACATTCACACTTATTTAGGCAAAAATGGGCCAATTAGATGATTTGTCCTTGAAATGGCTTATCACATTTACTCCATCAATTCCCTTCTTAAGAAAGGTACAACATTAGAATAGATGGATCCATGTCAAAAAGCCTTTGATAATATGAAAGAATTATTACTTCATCCATCTACACTTCATCCACAATCCAATGATAAACCATTAATTCTCTATACTTATTCCGAACCTATTTCAATTTAGGCAATGCTTACCCAACAAGATGATATAGGAAAAGAGTATGTTATTTAGTACATTCGCTGAGGCCTCCTTATTATGAAGCACATTATACCAAAGTTGAGCGTGATTGCCTCACTATCTATTTTACTATTGAAAAGCTTCATCATTATATGTTATACTGAACTACTTATGTCATCATTCATTTTAACCCCATTCATTATTTATTCTCCAAAGCCTTTCTTATTAGAGATAGAATTGGCAAATGGATGGTCTTACTTATGGAATTCTATCTCCACATCATCACATAAAAAGTTATTAAAGGGTAAGTCATAGCTCACCAACTTAATGCAACTCCTATTCTGACTACTTCTCCACTTCAAGATGATCTTACCAATGACAATATCCTTTTCATTAAAGGTCTTAATCAATCTATCTTTCTTAAAGACTATTTTCATATCTTTACTAGTGATCTTGAAGCCAATAATCTTGAAGAATCCTCCCCTCCCTTTGTTACTACTAAATCAAAGGTATTTATTGCGAAGCTCCCTAAAATCAATGTTGACTTGCATGAGGATACTTGGACCCTTTACTTTTATGGTGCTAAAATCCTAAATGCCTTCAAGGAGTCAGGGTAGGTTGCATTCTCACTAGTCCTCTTGGTAAAATCATTCCTTTACCTTTTCACTTCACCTTTGATGTCACTAATAATATGGCTAAATATGAAGCTCTTGTCTTAGGCATGAGAGTTTCTATTGATCTAGACATCCAATATCTTCATGCTTTATGAGATTCTCAGCTCATTTATCATCAAGTTAATGGTGATTATCAATGTAAAAGTGAGAAACTCATTACCTATCATTAAATTGTAACCACTCTTCCTAAGGACTTTATCTATTTCACTATCAAGCTTATTCCTTGAGACCAAAATTCCATTTCTGATTCTCTTACCTCTTGAACTTATCTCTTTCATCCTCATCAAGTTCTTTCTAATCCTTCTTTTATTATTTAAATAAGAAAATTTCCATCATTTATCCAATTAGTTGATTCACTTATCTATCACATTGAGGATAAGATTATTTGACAAAGCCCTTGATATCAAGATATCATTCAAGACTTAGAACATAAAACTTATCCTCCTGATCTAGATTATCATGAAAATATATGCATTCATAAATAAGCTTTCATGTATGTATTTTGACATAACATCTTTTAATATCACAATGTTGAAGGTACCTTACTATGTTGTGTTATGCAAGATGTGGTTCCTCCTCTACTTAATCAACCACATGGGGGAATTTTGGTGGTCACTATAGTGAACATGCTATAACACATAAATGCCTATGTATGGTTTACTATTGGCCTACTCTCAAAAAGGATGCAATTGAATTTGCTAAAAAATGCAATCCTTGTCAGCTTCATAATGATGTTATGCATTCACCTCCTGCTAAACATCAAGCTATCAAATCTCCTTGACATTTTACACATGGGGATTTGATCTCATTGGTAAACTTCCTCATTCCCAAGATGGGCACATCTTTATCATCACCATTACTGAGTACTTTACCAAGTGGGTAGAATCCATGCTCCTTGTTAATTTTATCAGTCTTACCATAGCCAAGTTCATTCTTAACCAAATTATTTATCACTTTGGTGTTCCTCATACCATCATTTTGAAAAATGGTGGTAAATTCAACAATAAACATGTTAAATAACTTTGTACTAAATTTAAGATCAATCACAATTTTTCCATGCCTTATCATTCAAAATTAAATGGTCAAGCTAAGGCCACCAATAAAATTCTCAACAAAAATCTCAAAAATATAATTCATGAAACCCACATGGATTGGCATATTCATATTTACCTTGCACTCTAGGCCTATCAGACTAGCATTCATACTACCACTAGGGAAACTCCATTTTTGTTAATCTATGGTTTTGAGTCAGTCCTTCCATTAGAAGTTGAGCTTCCATATCTTTGTATATATCTTCACAACATTATTTACAATGAATAATTTCATGAATCTCACCTTCATGACCTTGATATTCTTGATGAATGTCATCTTTTTGCTTTACAACATAACCACCAATACAAGGCTTGCATCGCCAGACAACATAATAAACATGTTAAAGTCCACATTTTTAATGTTGGTGATGTTATCCTTAAATTAGATTACACCCATGATAAAGAAGTCAAATATGCCCAAAAATGGTGGGGTTCATATTTAGATAAATACATCCTTGGTCTAAGCACTTATCATCTTCAAATTAATGAAGGCCATGTTTTCAAAGAGCCCACCAATGCTCAATTCCTTAAAAATTACTTTGCTTAAACATTTCCTGCTTGTCATGTTTTGTATCTATATCTTTCTAACATCTTTTTAGAAGTTAATTAAGCATGGGTCTCTCCCTCTGTAACAATTTCCTTCCTTTCACAAAACTTTAATCATCCCTTTTTGGTATTTTGGTTTCTTAATGTACCAAAGTCTTCTTTATTTTCTTGCATTTTTTCTTGATTTTTTCACCCCTTGGGTTTTAATTTTGTGAGTTGATTTGTAAAACCATGGATAGGACTCAACATCCCTCACAAAACTGCCATCTTTTAATCATTTTATTCTTCTTTTTTCTTGCCAATGTTTTTTTGGCATCCTTTGGGTTTTTTTTTGTGAGGTGTTGTTTCAAAAGTATCCCTCACTTTTTGCTTATTATCACCCTAGTGGGTCTCTTAGATATGACCTAACCCTCCTCAAAAAATTGCCATTCTTTTCATGTTATTGATCCTTGTTCTTAAACTTTAGCTTTTACTTATTTTGCTAGATGAAATCTACCCAACAATATATTTTAACATGTTTTCCTATATTTCCCTCTCTTATGATAAGGAATCACACTTTTTGTCATTATGTCCCTTCTTTTTTCCCTTTGTCCACATTTTTTACAGTTTGAAGCAATTCAAATTGTTCCATATGTCATTCATCTTGATTTCCCCTTTATTTCATCTCTATATTGGATAAAATAAGGTCAAAGTCAAGATAGCTCATTTATTTCACCTAGATTTATGAGACTCTTAGACCCCATAATCTTTGAAGTTTCTCTCTCTTAGTAACCTTGTCCCAAGTTTTCAAATGAAAGTCATCTTTAACACCCATGTTTGGTCTTCCAAATCCATAAGGAGGAGGAATCTAAAAAAAGAAATAAAAAAGTTAAAAGCCAAATCATTTGAAATAAAAGGCAATGATATATAAAATGCGACATACAAATTTCAAAATTTAAATTCACACCAAAAGACATGATCACAAGCACATCTCCTATCTCCAATCAAAGCTAAAACTCCATAGTTAGCTTCACATAGATCTGAAGTCCTTTGGGGTGCAGTAGGCTAATAGATTAGAATAGGGGAAATCAAAAAACTCTATGGTACTACCTACTTTCTCATGCAAGTAACCATTATTCATAGTAGACCGATGGATCTGTAAGGGGTCCTAAAGAATGGGAAACACATCGTGAGGAGGTAGGTCTATTTTAATTTTCATGCATATATAATTCATTGTATGATATATATATATATATACTCCATTTGTTGACCCAAGACTTGTGTCAACAAGAGAATTTATTAATTATTCTTAAGGTTGAAAGTCCTTTTGTTTTGAAAAACCTAATTTGATTGTCTTTACTTTGATAAAGAGTTCTCTACCTTGGTTTTTATTTCATTATACCCTCCACCCATTTCATTTTCCCCCCTTGATAGACAAAATTGTGATTCCAAATATTTTTTCCCTCTTATTTTAATTCCTTCTTCTTCATCTCTTAAAAACATACTAACACTACTTTGTTTTAGTTTTATCTATCCTTAGAGCGAAACAACATGTTTGAGAAACTATGGATTTCTTCTTTCATTTTATTTACAACATCACTTTAAATTTACTAAACTTATTTTAACTTCCTTTTATCATGATTTTCTTATCTTGTTATTACAGACACCTAAGTTCATACCCATTTTTCTATTGTTGAGTGAGATGTGGTTTGTTACTGCTCACTTTAAAAAGTTGTTTTCCCTTTTTTATGCATCCTTTTTCCATTGATGATTGAGACGTGGATTTCTACTATTCATTCATCAATATTGTTTTACCATTTTTATCTTTTTAGTTAGTCTTTTTACCATTTATTTTCATTTTGTTTTTCCATCTTGTTTAACATGTATCTTTGATTTGATTTGGTGAGTTTGCCTTTCTTAATTTAAGATAGCTTGTTTGAGTTTTCTTATCTTTAGTAGCATTGGATTTTTAGTTACCCGATTTACTCTTGTTTGTTTGACTTGATAATTTGGTCTAACATAACACCTGTCACCCCAACTTGCCAAATTTCCCAAGTACATCCCATCCTCATTACCACCAGCTATCTTGGCTTTTCTTACATTTATTTGTTTTTGCTCTTTAGTTTTACATTTTTGGGTTTGTCAAAAGCAATCTTTGTGCCCTACACAATCAAAACTAACAACATAGTAGACAAACATCTCATAATAAAATGTAAAATCAAGGTACACATTACATTTACTTTTTAGTTATTTACATTTTTAGATTAGTTTCCCATTTAGTCATTTACTTTTAGTTATTTATGCTTTTAAAATACTATAATTTTTTAGCATCAATGTTGTGTGTGTTCTTTTGTTCTTTATAAAATCACCATCCCATGTTACACCTTAGTGACACATGATGAGCTTTGAGTGGGGCATATGTATATACATAATATTTTTAACTTTTATCGATTACTAATGCTTTACATCTTGTAGGAACCTATCAAGACTCAATCTCTTTGAGTACATGCCCTAAAGGGTACAGTTGGAAAGGGGTGCGTAGACCTTTAGTTATTCATAGGATTTTTATCCCTTATTACCACATTATTACCAATCCAACTAGTTCTTAAAACCTTTACCTAAGCTGTTTCTCCTCCCTTGCATAGTCTTCTAGTATTTTTCCTCTTTCTATCCGTCATTTCCTTACTTGGAACCCTTTTGACCTATTCAACATACTAAGTTGACTTGGTTGACCTAATATAATTTATATACATTTTATCTCCTTTGGGTTATTAGCTTCCTAATTGACCTAGCAAAGACCTATTAAATTAGCTCAAAAACATGCTAGGTTGATCAGGTCAACCTAGCACAAATGACATTCTTAAATGATTTTAGGGTAAGTTTCACCTATATATACAAGGTCATTTTGGTCATTATTAATATATGCAATCAAGCATTATTATTCACCCATTCTTCTTCATAATCTACACTTCCACCATTCTACTTAAGGAGACTTAGCTTAGGCTTCTTATTTTGGAGAATCTAGTCTTTTGGATAGGTATTTAATGCTTTGGCCTAACAAGGTGATCCTTACAAATCACAACAACCTCTTGTGAAGCCACTTTGGCCAAAGGAGAGATTGAGTCTCGATGGGTTCACATTTAGGTAAGTATATTCTAACTTTGTTCTCCTCTCTTTTAGTAGATAGAAGTGGCATAAGTGTTGGTTCGAATAATATTACTATTCATATCCTATGTATTAGGATGTTACTCATACTTAACTTTATTTGAAGTTACCTATACATGTTTTGATTGCTTTGCTTTACAAACCCCCACGTTGTGCCACAAGCTTTGGTATGCACTATATTAGATTTAATATTCTTGTTAATGAATTAGTGAAATATTAAATCATAGGACTCTTTTAGGGTTGTTATGTGATTATTTTAGACTATAGGCTTTGTAACCCTATCTCGCATGATGTGTTGTGATAAATTATCCCCTAATTGGGTCTAACAGATCCTCACATTGGTCATGCTCTTGCTTAAAAATTATGTGCTCCCAATCAAAAGTGTAGGTGTGCTCTATCCCATTTGATCCAAGATTGATTTATGGATATGATGCATTTACAATTTCATATAGTATGGAAAGGGTAGTCAATGTAATGTACTATGAAAACATGGCCGGTATGGTGTTAAGTACAAGTGGATGATATAGTAGAAAATTAATAAAATGGCTTGTATAGTAGAATGTAGGGATCATTTTGAGTTTAATTATTCTTTTGGTAAATTTTTTAATTTATTTTTAAGTTTTTAGATCAAAATATGATTGATTTTTGTTGTTTGATATTGTTTAGATGACAAGATGATTATGGATAAATGTCAAGATGAGATAGCTACTAGATTTATTAGAGATACTAATGGTAAGGGATAGATCACAACTGATGATTCTTGGGTTTGGTGGCATTATGGAGATATGTGGTATTCCTCTACATAGAGAGCTCATTTCCAAGTTTCTATGGAAATGGGAGAGGATCACATACACCTTTATATGGGTGGAGGGGGGTATACCATAAAGTTACTAACCACCCTAGAGGATGTCTATGCCATACTAGGGTTGTATATTATATGCACTCTAATGGTATGTTATACACCACAATCAATAATTGAGAGATGGTAGTTAACCCAATGTGCTACTGGATTTGATTGGTATAATGAGTGTAAGCTTATCATATGATTTTTTAAGGTATATATATTAGGAATTATGGATATTGAGAAGGCCCTTATATGACTTATGACTATGCATGTGCTATATCATAAGTTGTATGGGGTTGTACCCATATATATTATAGTTATGTGATATTCTACACTATATCAAGTCACTTTTTACAATATGGACTCACAATATCATAAATAATTTTTATGGTGTATTGAATCAAGGCTAGAAGACTATAGGTCCCATGATTATTTATTATTATTATATATATGAGAGTTTCCCCATGTATAGGTTTGAGGGGTTACCTCATGTGATAGATGAATATTTCCCTAGGGTTAGGAGATAGGCACAATGTCATATGGTGCAAGAAATGCATGTGCCTTATTTGAATACCACTATGAGGGATTATATAGTATGGACACCCTAAAGGGAAAAAATAGACACTTGGACATGTTAGATAACCACATTGTATGCAAGGATCTAGAGTAAGATTATAGGTAAATATTATTAGTGGGTTGAGCCACATCCATGTGATCGTGTACCTAGGAAATTTACATTGCCATACTTGGTAAAATATTTTATTGTCCCTTCATATTGGGTGAGACATGCTATGGAGACATGAGGGATAAGATATGAGTCATGATAGCTAAAGTCCTAGTAGTGAGACCTTATTAGCCTATGATGGCTAGATGATGATGGTGGTAAAAAGTAGTGCTACGAGGAGATGGTAGAGGTAGGCAAGCCATAGCTACTCCTTAGAGATAGATAGATCAACACATAGATCCACATGTGAGTTGTACCATATATGGTCAGATGTGAAGATCAAATTGATAGGCTATGGTAGTCTATTGAGGGAGATAGATATGTTTTGAAATATTCCATATCAATGATGGCTGAGACATGTTAGGATAGACAATTTATGAGGCTATAATAGGTATGAAAATTATGTATAAGTTATATTATCACTTTTATTTTCCTAGAGGTAGAGATATACATGATAGGTCCTAGTCATATATATGATAGAGATTTGGATATATATGTGGGATATGATGTCAAATCTATTTTTATTTAACAAATGTAGTGGTGGAGGTGGAATAATAGTAGACTTTAGTGGAGAAAACACCCCACAAGATCTTGGATTACATAATAACAGATCATAACACTATTAGGATGTTAAATCAAGTAACACCCTCATCTAGGCCTCATGCTTTCTAGTTTATATTTGTTGGAGTGGTTTTTAGGGACAACAACATTGTGAATGGATTACAGCTTAGGTGATAACACCAATAGGCAAGAAAAAATATGTAATGGAAGTATGACAACCATTATCCATAGAGTGTGATACACACATGATGATTATAGGAGTGGTAGTGTTTTAGGCTTAGGTAGGCCTCTTTGAGGATAGGTCTAGGGCATGTAGTCTTATACTTGATCACTATGGATGTGGTTATAGGTTCCTTATTCAATAAATTCCATGGTAAGTATTGTACCTCATCCCCAGGGGGATGAAAGTGATCCATAGGCTTGGAGAGCCTAAATTTTTAAATCTAATGTATTATGATGTGAGAGAATGCATGGTCAAAAATTTAAAAAAAAAATAATAAAAAATTATATCTTAAGTAAGTAGATGTAAAGTTCAACTAACTAAAGATGTAAAACAAGATGAATAAATGAATGTAAATTATATCTAATACAAGTAAGATATAAATATTAAGATAAAACATGATTTATGTAAAATGTTGTAAGAAATAAAGTTAAAAATCACATCAAAATGTAAGATAAAGTTAATCATCAGATGCAAAAAATAAATGTGAAAAGATATCCAATGTAATAAAATGAGAAAGATAATCGAACAAGGATATGCAAAAAAAAAAATGTTTGAAAATGTCATCCAATGTAAAAAAATTGAAGTTAATTTGAATCAAACATAATGTGGAATCAAAATTATTTTAAGGTACATCCAATGTGAAATAGGAAAATATTAAAATCAAACAAGGGCATGTATCAAAATAGGTAAACCACCTCAATTTGGTGAAAACTTGAAATCAATGTGTGTAAGATACATAACTATGATAATGGATATGGTGTGGATATGAATGATGATGGATGTTTGTTAGGAAGGCCTGCTTATCTTTCCCAAGGTCTTAAAATGCAACTCACAAATTAAAAATCAAAGAGGCATTCTAAATGGAATCTAAAAGTCAAATATGGATCAAATAAATAAAAAATGGGAATGTAAATAAGAGGCATGGCATCAACTACAAGTGATATCCATCAAGGGAATATTGGGAAATATTTAATGGAGATATAAATATGTAAGGCACCACAAGGATGATGTATAAATCCTTAATAAAGACAAAACATTTTAATCAAGTGGATTGGGATAAGAACTATTGATATCAAGGACCTAGAGAACCCCATATAGCAGGCATAAACTTGGGATAACAAGTGAAGTATATATATCATCCTATGAAGTCTATATTCATGAAAAATAAAAGGATCCTACATTCCCATAATGTGTTCCCTAGTCTTAAAGAACCCTTATAAATTCACTGGTATACTTCAAAGATTGGATACTTATGTGATAAATTCAATGGCACTAGAATGGAGGAAATATATAATAATGTAATGATAAATCCTACTCTATTATACTTCCCTATCATACCCAATGGACCTTGGATCTATCATGAGGCCAATTATGAAGTTTGAGCTTCAATTATAATAAGAGATCTACCAAAAAGATCATGTCTTTTGATGTGTTCTAACTTTTAAGATATAATTTACCTTTTAAAATTTCCTTTTGTTATGATTTTGATTTTAAATCTTTTGTATTTTTATATTTTCCTCCTCCATATAGATTTTATATAAAAAATATCAATGGGTGATAAATATGACTAACAATATAGATATTACACCTATCCACTAGAGAGGAGAACCTAAAGACCAAGATTTCTAAAGAATCCTAGACTTGAACCATAGAAAAGATTGCAATATCTAAATTGACCCAAGTGTGACTCAAATAAAAGGAGAGTGGAAAATTGGGGTCATGGAAGATTTGTCTATGTGCAAAGGTGATTTAATTAATATATGCTAGTAACTGACCACAACAAGGGATAGTTTTGATTTAGAAGTGACTAGGGTAAAAGTGGAAGATAGAAGTACATGGTAATGTAAATCAAATCATAGAAAGGAAACCTAGAGAATGGAAATTATATGAAAGGTAGTAATCATGTCACTAGAGCAGCCATAACCTAAAAAGGGTTTGACATAAACATTCATAAGAGAAATCATCACAAAATAGGGAAAATGTAAAAATATACCAAAGAATCACAAGAAAACTAAAGTTGACTGAAAAATGTGAAATATAAAAAGTGGAAAATAAACCCAAAGGTGCTACCTAATATCCACAAAAGAAGCAAACATCGACTATAAAATGATTCATATGGTGAAACATAAACCAAAAGGTGATACCTAAGGTTCATAATGGAAACCAAGACTGAATTTAAAGTGATATAAGTGTTGATATATAAAAACCAAAAGGTACTACCAAATATCCACAAGAGAAAAAAATGCCTATTATAAAGTGACATAAAAAATGTGACAAATAAACCTAAAGGTGATACATTAGATCCACAAGTGAAACTAAGTTTAACTAAAAATTTAGGTAAATATTGAAATAAAACTTGAAGATGATACCTAAGATCTATAATAGAAACCAAGGTAACTTTAAAGTGATATAAATGATACAAATCAACTATATGTTTTAAAATAAAGAGTTAAAAAGTAAAGATCATGAAACAAGAATTATATATACAACAAGATTCATGTATGATAAATTAAAAGAATGAGATGAAATCATGTTAATAAATGTGAAGTAACTATGAAAGAATGAAATATCTACTAACAATTTGAAAGATATCTAGAAACATGACTAATAAAATTTGTCAAGTCTCATTGTAACTGATATATAACTTAAACCATAGTGTTTTCTACCTTTTCCAAGATCCAAGCCAAGACCGTCTGGTGGATGAGATCCAATGAAAAATTAGGAACAATAGAAGGAGGAGGATGTATGGAATACTAATGAGAATGACATAAGGAGGAAGAGAATATTCCATTTGAGAAGGAATGGGACATACATTATTAGGTCTAAGAGGCAATTCTAGTTGCAGGGGAGATTTTACCTCCATCTTAGGTGGACTACATGAACATTTTGGAAAAAATGAGATAGGGGCTTCATAAAATTTCTAAAATGTTGCTAGAGAGCTCTATATTTATTTGTAGAATGTGTATAACACTAGTAAAAAAGATAATACACTTCCTTATTTTTAGGGATATAATAAGGTATAATTTTTGGAAGCAACATATTTGGCTAAAGGAGGAAATTAATTTCCTTGAGATGAAGTACATTTAGATAATATTGAAGGGACTGATAATTTGTTGATTAATGTGTATTATTCATGTGGAAACAATAAGAGTGCCTAAGATTATAATATTGGTCTATTTGACTATTTATGGTAGAAGATAGAACTTTTAGCTTCTTTTGTGCTAAAAATCACAGATAAAGTCTACATTCTTGACCTAAATTACTTGAGACTTTATGAAACTCATAATATAACTATTCATATTGGGTGGGTGAATGTGGTTTTTGTTCAACATAGGATCTCATTCTCCCAAATACATCTATTGAGTTAGATACACTAAGTAAGCTCAGGGAATAATTAGGGACTTTCATCCTCTCATTTTAAAATTTTTACTAAGATAATTTAGGGAACCAATCATAGGTATTAAGATCCATTAAATATCTTTCTTGGAATAGATATCCAAGAGATGCAGTGCTACCACCAGAGATCTAATTCCATTTTTCTCACTGATATAGAACTTTATTACCACTAGCTAGACCAATTGTAATATATTTTACTAGTTGAACCTTATTTTATTTCACTTCACAATTTTTAAATGAAGGGGAAAGAACATTTGATAGTAAACAAACATAAAATGGGGATAAAATAATAGGGCTAAAAGGAGTCATTATGAATAAATATCAACACAAATACTTCAAGATATCAAAAATGTGCCCATCTTCAGTTATACCAATGTGTGCTAAGTTTCACAAAGTCTTGAGCTCTAGTCACACATGGGAAAAGTCTAAGGAGAAGGGTGAATTCCTGGTTTAGGGATCCATTCTATGAATAAGTGCATACAAACCTATAGTTAATTACACATAGATCCTCATAGATTCTAATTAAAATGAAAAGAATCATATAAATTACCTAGAATAATAGGAAACTCATCCTAATTAAGACATAAACTTTGTATAAAGGCATAGATTATAGTTTCTTAGCATTAATATTTATCCATTTAAAACAAAAATAACATGGAAGACATCCATAGAAACCAAACACATTTAAAAAGATAAACCAAATTAACATTAATCTGAAAGTGTTTACTTACAATAGAGTCAACCCTTATAAAATAATACATAATAGTACTTATAATAAAGGGATGGGAATCACCTCCTAGTAGTATGAGATGTCATCCTTAGCCATCATGGCTTGAAATGGTTAAAATGGAATTACATCAAAAGATTACACATCCCCAAAACAAAATGAATAAAATTCCAAAGGCCCATTAAGAGAGAATCAAGAAAGATCAGAGGTAAGCCACTTCCCAATTACTTTGACAAGCTTTGATAAACTACCAATGATTAATTAATGATACCAATCTCTTAATCAAACTTCTGAAGGTTGATAGGTGGCTCCTAGAATAGAACCTCTTCATGAGTAAAGAGCCTTTCATGAGCTTTGAGTGGGGCCTCCAAGTATGTTTTCACCTTGTAGACCTGATTGATTCTTGCTATAAACTACATGGATAACTCCAAAATAAACTTAGCTCTAGCCTCATTGGCCTTAGCCACATTTCTCTTCATGATTTCATTAAAGCATGCTAGGTTGATCCCAAACTCATCCCTTTCTAATAGAGTACCATCAAGGTAAAATAACACTAAGATGTTGAACTCCTTGAAATAAGTAAATATTTGACCCTTACTTTTCTCTAATGGCTCAATGGTTTATTGGGTGGTGCTCAACCAATCCTTGATCGATGTCCTCATGGCCCTCACAAAGGTCTGATATAAATTTGAATTCATAAGGGGCATCAATTTGAACTTTGGGAACATTTGCTTGTTAATAACAACAACCAACTTCTTGCACTTATTATCCATCTAGATAATCCTCTCTTGGTATGTTTATGTTCTTTAGAGGAGGTCCTTGATTTTAAAAAGGGATTCAGTCACCTCATCAAGGATGGTGAACAACTTTGTGAGTGTTATATCTAATTTTCCAATCAAACTTATGGGGAAAGTGATCTTTACTTAAGAATCTAACACTCTCACTTTCTCATTCATGTCCTCCATAAAAAATTTTGTGAAGTCATTAATATCCCAGAGTACTACGATTGGATCCTCTATGACTCTCTCTTCTCCACTTGTAATCCTTACCTTAATGAGTGAGAACATATCCTACTTAGTTGTCTAGATTGTAGGGTCACCTTATTGAGTGAAGTTATAAGTTAGAACTCTCTTCAAAATCCAATATTCTATGTTGAATTACCACTATACATAAAAACCCCATGATAAACCATTTTTGGTCTATATGCATCTAAGAATTTGATGGGCTTAGTCCATCCCTGCCCAGTTGTAGTTCCTAATGTGGTAGAAGGTGGAACATGAGGGGTGGAAGAAACTAACGTGTAAGGTGATGGAAAAAGTGGAGGGGGAATTGGAAATGAAATGGAATATGGAAAGGGAAGTAAAAATAAATATAGAGGGGGAAACATGGGGGTGGAGAGGGAAGAACCACAAATGAGGTGGACCAAGGGAACATATAAGACTACCATTGTTCCTGAGTCATAAAGACCTAAGGATCAATGGCCCTAAGATCTATGTATTCATTATGAATGATAAAATTAGATGGTTAAAGACAAACTCTTGAGGGATTGGGGTAAAGGCTAGAGGGGTCTAGGAAGAAGTTTTATATGCTACAAGAGGAGACATAGTCTTCCTGGGAGAAATCACCTTCTACGTCTTCTTTGGTCTCTTTCTTGAGTCTATCTATGCTATGGGTATGGAGGTAAGACCAGTAAAATAAATCCTAGATGAAGCTTGTAGAGGTTGAATAAACACTTCTATACCTAATGATGTAGTAGGAACAACAAAAGCTAGTTAGATAAGAGCACTAGAAGTAATAAGAACCACTAGGATTGTTAGGATGCTTGGAGATATCACCATTACAGTTGTAATTAAACTTACTAGGGCCATTGAGAACATAAGAACACTAGGAATTTGAGCTCTTTTAGTGTTAGAGCTGAACTATGGAGCTCAGTGAAGAGTTATGGAGGGTGTAGACCATGCTAGTGGGGTAGATGAGGGCCAAAATTGGGTTGTAGGCTGAATCAAGGGAACTTGGGTACTTGGGATGCTAAGCAAGGTCATAACTAAGCAATCAAGATGGAAATTTAGAACTTAGGATCTCCTAAGTAGGGGAAGGCATAATAGGGGTAGATCATACTAGGATGGAGAAACCTTGAGGATTTACTAAATATTATGTGGGAATTCCAACAATTGGGGTAGATTCTCTTGGGGTAACCACAAATTGGTCCTTAGTTGAACTGGACTCAAGGATGATATCAAAATATAAAGCATGGGCTACTTGAGGTTATCTTACTTGGGAAGGTGGTACAAGCATAATAGATGTTAAGGCCAATGGATTGGAAGATTTTAGGATTACTTGTAGAATACATTTGGAAATCATACTAGAAATCACTTTGAGCTAAGTGGTTAGTTGTGCAAGCTTTTGTGATGGATGAGTTGATCTCTCCTAAAGATTTGTTTGAGTAAGTGCTTGAGATTTTATGTGATGATTGGCCTAAATATTCAAAATGACCTATACATAATTATTAGGGTTGATATGGATCTCATAATTAGTGTGGGCCTCATGGTGATAAGTGATGTTGAGATTAACTTGGTTCTTTTCCACATGATCCCGTATTGCATCATTAAGATCCCACTACCTATTATCTACTTTACCCAAGCTATAAGAGTCCATGTGTTAGGACATATCTTATATCAGGGGATAAATTTTATATTTATGACACCCTATGATCATAAGAAATGGTGGATATATATTCTATTTATGGCTAATATAATGGACATCTACACCATTAACAATCTAGTAGGTGATCTCCTAATATTCAAGTCAATTTAGAACCATGTATGGTTATAATAGAGGAGCCCCCCAAATGCCTTATATTTGGATTATGGTTTAATCCATATAGTAATAATATTCACCAATAGGTTAAAATAAATCATAAATCTCATTTGAGAGCCTTGACATGGGCTTCTCATTAATTGCATGATACAAGAATGGGTAGAAGTACTTACATATGTCCTAAATGTTACTAAAAAAATGGTGGATATAGAGATTTTAGAATAGCACATGCACCACAAATCCAATTGTCACCCATCGAGGAAATTCTAATCATCTAAAGTCTAAGGTGACATAGCTAGAATCAACTATGTATGATATCATGTAGAAGTTTCCACCTATGTGAACTCTATTCACCTATCTAGTAAGGCTGAATGTGATAAGGTTAACCAAATGTGGGACTTATTCATCCTTAAAGATGACATTAATAAGGGGAACCTATTAAGTGTTGATGTCTATGATATGAATCATCCCATACAGGTGGTTGAACAAGAGCATGCACATATGCACACCTTCTCAGAAGGTTTTGATTATATAATAATCAAGATATTATTTTTTGACCCAATAATCTAAATCTTTTGCATAGTCCCTAATGACATCATATATGTTGTATTCCACATCCAAGTCTCCAAAAACTCCTTGTCATAGGTCATGCTATACTCTAAGATCTTATAATACTGCTTGAGTGTAGGACTGGAGATGTCTATAATTTTAAGCTTACCATTAAGTGACCTCATGATGTATTGATTGCACTTGGAAGAGAGAAGCAGGTTGTAAAACAAGTCGACACATGGGAAAAAATCAAGTTTATTTTTAGCCACATTGAGTATCAACACTCTAATGATGATTAACTCATGTATATATTCAATTTAATCATCATCGATCTCATCATTTGAGCTCAGCTTTTGAATATCTTCAATTTTCTTAAATACCTCATTATAGTGCTTGAACTAAGTTATGCCCTACATGAAAGTAATATCATGATACTCTAGTTCTGATATAGGATTCAAGGATGAAGTGTCCATTACTATATTTTTTGAGCATGATGTACTAAACTCTTTATCACAAAGTATTTTCTCATATTTGGGGTGAACTGGATGTAAAGGGTTTGGAATGATTTGAGTGCATAGATAACTAATAACAGTAAATCTAATCCATCAAAACCTTATATCAATCTAAATTAAATTACGTAGTAATGGATTTGGTGAGCTTGCATCATGTGAATTAAGATCCAAGTTGATGGCATGAGTCTAGATTAGTTTTTTTATTAATTTACCATTAATCCTAAGATTTTGAAAACAAACGTACTTTTAGATTTAGTTGATGGTGATGGGACTCCATAATCCATTAGATTGTGATCCTCCCTTAGTCAAACTAATGAATGAAAGGAGTGTAGAGTAAGCACCTATCTAGTCCTCATAGCATTATGAATGACTTTGGGCCTATCCACATCTTAATCTATGCTTTGTGGGATTGATGAGTATTATAACACAACAAGAATCTTGTGTCTTGATAGCTTTGTATACTCAATTGGTTACTTGGATGCTTCATGCACATGCGGCATCTCTTAATTAGATTAGGGTCCTAATTTATATTCTAGTTTGACTTCTCAAAGCCTTTCAATACCTTCTAACACCTAAGTGTATATAAGTATACATGGTGCTTATCTATTTTCTTAGACATCCCTGGGCTATAATAGGTCTGACATCACAAGACTTATGAAGACACATGCTACCTCCTCATTAGATTTGGGATTTGACATCTTTGATGCCTCTAATGCTTGACACATCATAAGGCTCTAACAATTCTAACACCATTAGACATCCAAAGACATATGGAAAATTCTCATTAGATTTTAGATATAACATATCTAAGGCCTTTGAAACTATAAGACCTCCTAGTGATATGAAAATATTGACATGATGGGACATTTGAAGACATGTGGCACCTTCTCATTAGCTTTAAGATCTAATAGCTCTAATGACTATAACACTATGAGACCTCCCAAGCATATGCCAATCTTAAAACCATGGGACCTCTGAAGATATATGGTGATTTCTCATTAATTCTTAGATTTGACATCTCTAATGCCTCTAATTTTATGGGACCTCATGGGACTTTGACAAGTCTAACACGATGGGACCTTTAAACTTGGTGCCTTTCATTGGCTTTGGGATCTGACATATCTTACACCTCTAACATAATGGGACCTTCTAAGATTTGAAAAATCTAAAAAGTCTAACACTATGGGACCTCTGAAGACACATGGCACCTTATCATTGGATTTAGGATTTGACAAATCTGATGCCTCTAATGCTATAAGACCTATAATATCTGATAATTTTGACACTGTGGGATATCTGAAGACATATGGTACCTTCTCATTAGCTCTAATATTTGACACTCCTACACTTATGACACTTAATATCTATGAAATACAAAATGCACTAAGTCATTTACAATATACATGTAATAAATATACATTAACCTATCAACTAAAATCCCCCTAGGAGGATGCTAGCTCAGACTTCTACACTATGTCTGTAGGGAAAGTCTACATAAGAATATTTGTATAGGGTTAGCTAAAAAATTACTAAGCCTGGAAATATTTCAAGAGCAGAGGGGATAAATTATAATTTAAACATACAAAGCTATGATAATCCTTTAGACATGACAAATAACTAATGGTGAAACTATGGGAGACCTTTTTTTATCAAGTTTGAGCAAACATTGGCATTTTTATGAAAGTAATGATCAATTAGGAAATTTGGGTGATGAAAAATTTCAAATTTTTAAAATATAAAGGTCCCATTTTATTATATGAAAATGGATGTGTTGGTCACAAAAATTGTGACTATACAGGGAAAACATTTCCAATGATTAAAACCTAGACCATGGTCCTCTATTCTTGAACTAATAGACAAGTGGCTAGAACTACTTTTGAAAAAATATGAGGAATATGTACTTAAGTCTATATTAGTACATGACATACTCAACTCCAATTAATTCAAGGGATCATCTATGTGAAGAGTTATTTATTATTGTATTTTTCTCTTGGACTCATGATAAAGTTTGGAGGTGCCTTAAGTGTGAATAACTCATGAACAGAGATTTATTATTTTTCATAGATTGACTAAAGAAGGGAAGGCTCAAGAATTACTCTATTGGTATCCATACATTTATAACCTCAAAAAATATACCTTTGGTCCCACTCCAAGCCTTATCCATTTCCATGTAGGACGGAAAGCCTACAATGCAAGTTACCTAAATCACCCTTTTTTAGGAAGAGACTGAGATTTTCTTGACATTAAAAATTCTTTTGACTCTGATGCCTTATTTACTTCTGATCTATGAGGGTTAGGGAACAATGTATCTAATTTTGATTAGTTGAGTCAATGAGTTATTCAACACCAAAGGGAAATATTTGATCATCAAATAAATTTATAGCAGCTCCTTGATGTTCTTTTAAGTGTTGTGATGATCCATTTTATAGTAATAAAATTTTTCTTAATTCATATGCTTCATTTTGAATCAATGTCTTCCTTCCTACATGATGTTATGAAAGAAGTTTCCCCATTTGTTAGATTTTTTAACAATGGAGACCCAATTTCTATTTTATCTTTTCTAAACTATGTCTTCAAGGCATGATTGACCTTTGGTAGGATCAAACATGAGGATGTAGGGACCAATGCTCAACTTTTAGTTTTTCCATTCTATAGATGAATGTCTATTTCATAATATGATGGGAATGGGCTTTCACTGATAGGGTCAATAAGTTATTTTTGGGTCAGTGAAAAAGGCAAAAAAATAAGGGAGACGAATAAAAACAACTAAAGTAAAGATAGAAACAAACACATGATAGAAACAAACATGAAATAAAAGCAAACTATACTAAACCTAATCTAATATTTAAATTACCATAATTTTCCTAGAGGGATACTCAGAGATCATAGTGGATGGTTCAACTGAGAAGTAGTGCTTTAAAAACTATTCATTTATAGGTAGAGGGAGGTCATTTCCTTAGAGATCCTTTAGTCTAAATTTTTTTTACCCAAGTAACTCAAAAATTAGTACAGACCAACCCAAAGTGGGTCAAGTTTGGAATGGTTACCTCTCTTCTCATGAGCTTTATCCCACAACAAGACTGGGTTTAATATCTAGAAGGGATTTACCTTTGCCTTCTTATCAAATCATCTCTTTAAAATATCCTAATGTCTACTAAAGCTTTGTAAGGCTTCCTTTCAGGTATCCTTTAATTGAATGATATTCAACAACCTTGAGTCCGCTTTCTCATTGATTTCCATGTACTGTTTCATGAAATTATATTGAGGTAGCTTAAATGCCATTGGGAAAATAGGCTCTAAACCATATACCAGCAGAAAAGGTGAACTTTGGAGAGATTACATATACTTGGGTGGTCATCTCAAAGAACATATTTCAACAAAAAATGCTAATCTTTGGGTCTCTTTTATGTGGACTTATTTATTGTGATAATCAGGTTCTTATTAGTTATCTTGGCCAAACCATTCCTTTGTAGATAGTAGTTTGATGGAAACCTTAAGGTAATGCCATTATTATAATCCCATTTAGTGATCTTAAATGGTTGGAATTCAAAACTATTATCACAAACTAATGAAGTTGGGGATCCAAATCATGTGGTTATGTTTTATTTAAGGAATTTGACGACCTCATTATCCATGTTATTTTTGGTCTCGATTACCCTATCCATCTTGTGTAATAATAAATGGCTATAAGTATGAAATTATCACCAAAAAATGAATTTAGGCGTATGAATCTAATGAATTCAAGTCCCTGTTGATCAAAATGACATTATTTTTTTTGGATTGATACTTGGGAGTTTAGAGGGTCCCAGGCCCTTTTTAAAAAAAGATTCAAAAATAAATTAATATGGTCTAGCTAAGCATATAATCATGCTGAGACATAAGATCAAACAAAAAAAAAGGTTTTAAAAAAAAAACCAAACTAAAAGATAATTTTTTTATAAAATATACTGGTATTAACATACTAGATATGACCAAGATTTACAAAAAACTAACTTATTACTTCTTACTCTAAAATAACAAACTCTAACATTTTTCCCTGACTATGTGACACATTATCCATTATAGACACCTATCCTAACCTACCTATACTAATAGCCAAAACATAATAATTTTTATTATCCTTTTCTCTTCTAATCTTTACCAGCTTCCTATTTGTTGGCTCACCTTTAGGATGTTTGATTGCAGAAAAAACTAGCCTTTTTTGAACTTACCCTAGCTCCTGCCAACACTGTTGCTACTTACCCTTCCACCATGGAGGATATTTAAATGATCCTCATGACACACATTTTCATATCCATTTGATGGCCTTGACTCTATCTGGTGAATTCTTAAATGCCCTTCATTCTTCAATCCCTAGAATGGGCTTAAGCAAGTCTTTGATGACCAATATACTTCATGTTTCTCTGAAACATCCATATGCACCACACAAACCACTTGTATGAATTAAAAATTTCAAAGACAAAGAAAAAATATATTCTAAGATAAATTCTACCAATGTTAGAGTAATAAATAAAAGAAATAATAATAAAAAACCTTCACAGTTTAGACACAAGAATCCTCCATTATGATTTAGATCTGATTTGCTCTATCAAAATGTGGTGCTCAATCCTCTAATGCAAAGGTGAAATGGGTAGAATTTGGATGAAAAATATTGGCTTTGATTTGATTTAGATGCAATATTTGATTATGATTTGCTATATTCTGATTGTGATTTCTCAAGATTTGTGTCTCTTGAAAATGAGGATTCTCAAGCTTATTTATAGAAGCCTACATTATGATCCAACGATGGAGGATCAATTGGAATTTTTCAAGGTTAAAAATGATCAACATTTGAGGATGAGTCCTCATCTATAAGGATGGATACTATTTTAACTAGGTGAGAAAAAGGAGGGGTTGGTTAACAGACTTAGTCAAAATGGATTGACAACTAAGTGGAGGAGTCATATGAAGTAGAGTTTTCATGGGTTTGATTGGGACGAGGGAGAGAAAAGTGGGAGAAGTTTGAATTGGTAAATTAAGGAATTAAATAATTAAAATAAATAATAAAAGCTACACAATTGACTTTTTAAAAAGTATTTGAATAAATCAATTAATTGATTTTAGGAAAAAATGTTAATTATTAAATTAAGAAGAATGATTAATAAACTTAGGAAGAATGATTAAGGTGCATTTTGACACTAAATGATATAATGCTTTAGTTTCATAAAATGGTCTATGGAATGGCCTTCAATTTTGTGATAATCACAATATTCATTAGGTCTATACCACTTAGGTTTTGGGACATTTGGATCAAAGTATTTGGTGTTTGGACTGTGACTAGGTTTGAAGTGAATAATTTTGGAAATAATACATCATAAGGTTCCCCTAACAGATTGAATTTTTTATTTATAGGCATGGTACTATTTTTGATAGGTTGGGAGTTTTGTAACTATTATAACTCTGGGGATGGAGTGACACTAGATGGTAGAGGTGATAGAATTAGATTCCCTTTGCTAATTTTATAGGGGATGTTAGAATCAAGGCTATAACTAGTGGAGGGGAGACATGGTTGATTTTGTAAAATAGGCTCACTAGTGGTAAGGTGATGTTGATATGGAATGTTTTGGGATTCCCTAGTTAGAGAAGTAGCTTGATCTTGGGAGGATGGATTTGTGAGGGTTGATGAACTTGAATCTATTGGGTTTGTGAATAAATGTGAATTTAAGTTTGAAAATGGGTTAGATGAAAAATCAAATGATGGATTTTGATGACTATAAAAAGGTTGATTTTGAAGGGTGTATGAGTTAATAGTTTGATTTGGATGGAAGATATTTGGATTGGACTGAATGGGAATTTGTTTAATGAATGGAATTTGGTTAAAATATATATTTGAAAGTGATGGTGAAGGTGAATCAAAAGTTTGATTTAGATTGGTTGTAAGGTTGGAACTAGATGGATTGGTGAAGAAGTTTGGGTTTGAGTTTTGGGGTGAACTACATGCAAAATCAAAGGATTGATTTTGATTACTATAAAAATGTTGATTTATAAAACTTGAATGATTATTCAAGTTTGGATTTAATCTATGGATGGATGAGAATGATACATATTTAGACTCAAATTTGGATTTTTTGGATGATTGGTTTGAAAGTAATTCAAATATGGATTTGAATCAAAATTGGTTGGATTGAATCTTGGGTTATAACAAAGATTATTGGATTGTGATTCAAGATGAAATTTGTCAAGTGATTGTTCCAAGATGTCATACTTCTTGAAAAGGGTAATACTACTAAGGAAAGACTCAACTCAATAATGAAAAAGACTTGAATTTATACTCTAATAAAGTAAAGTACCAAAGTGACTAAAAGTTTGACTGCTAACTAAATGCTTTTGATTTTTTAGAGAGAAAATTGTGATTTTTACAATAACATTTCAAATCAAAATAATTTTTTTGCAAAAAAGGATTTTATATCATGTGGTAATCATAAGGAAATAAAAAATAATTTCTATTCTAGACAAACAAGCAAATGCATAAAATGGATAAATTTTTAGGCAGAAAATGTTTTAAACAACTTTTGGGCTTTTCATTATCACTTACTCATCTGTGTTCTCAGTTGTGGCCTATTGTTTCAAGGTGATAACCATGGAGGATCTTACCATCCCCATGTCCCATTGTTCTAATTTTTAGGGTGTGTGAAAAGTAACTTCTCAGTGCTAATCATTAATTGATGCATAAAAGTTGAATGATAAAGAGGCAATCCTAGGATTAAGATATGCATGCGCTTATCTAGGGGGAATAAAATCATGAGAGAGATTGATATGTAGACACACACTATTGGGTCTTGTATAAAAGTTCCCAACATATCCGTAGAGGTCTTAGTGTGTTAAAAATCAATAATATTAGATCTTGAGTTAGCTATTGAAACCTTGGGTATTGGAGTATGAAATCCCCTCACGTCACGATGTGCTTAAAACACACAACTGCTTAGGCAATTGAAATAGTTGGGTCTCAATTTATATACCCCATCAAAAAATGGGGTTTAGCCTATTGCATGGTGGTGAAATATATGATCAATAGAGCCCCTAATAAAAGAAACAAAATAATTAATGCTTGTTTATGACTTTTAGGTATCGTCGCTAATGTGATGTCAAAAAAAGAGCATAGACAAGATCAACTAGGGTAAAAGATAAGTTACAAGATTGTTTTTGATTTCTAAGTATTGTCACCAATGTGATTCTAAGGAAAGAGCATACACAACCTTTACAACCAAACAAGAAGACAAAAACATCAAATAGATTTACTTTGTATAAAATAAAGTGTGGTTTATTTACTAGGAATGCCAAAGACTAAAAATGAAAGATGTTAGTGAAAACAATTGAGATAAAGTTGGTTTGATTTTTTGATTTTTTTAAATAATTTTCTTTGGCCAACATTCTGCAAATAAGGTGTTAGTTTTTTTTGATTGGGATGAGGATTAAGATAACCCAAAAAAAGAAATGAAAAACACAGACAAAAAAAGCCTTTGTGATGAAATTGCTAGTACAAAATTAAGTAAAAAAGGTGAAATTACAAAATGATCATGCATGAAAAAGATAGAAAACATAAAAGGCTTATAGAAATAATATTGTTGTTATGCTCAACAAAATTGCTGCACAGAATAAAACAATCACCGTTGAACAAAATCACTGTAGAGAAAGATGAAATCACTACAAAAAAGATGAAATCACTACGTAAAATGACAAAATCACTGTAGAAAACCATAAAATCTCTACAAGGTAGAATGATATTACTATTGTCTAAAAAAATCACTATTTTGACACAAAATCATTGTTCACCTAGAAAAGATAGAAAATAGCACAAAAACATAGAAAAAATGACAAAAATGCTATTAAGTCCAATGAATCACTAAAATATACTCCAAAATTGTTGTTATGTAGGAAAAATACATAGCCAAACATGAAATATGAGACAATAATCTGTAATTTGTACCAACTCAAAAACAAACAAGATTAAATGCAAGAGACAAATGAAAAGAAAACAAAAAGATTAAAATATGTGGGTAGGTCCTATCAGGTAAGGCAAAAATGTATGAATTAAAAAGTACAAATATAAAGAACAAATATATTATAAGATAAATTCTACCAATGTTAGAGCAACAAATACAAGAAACAACAATAAAAAACATTCACAGTTTAGACACAAAAATCCTCCATTGTAATTCAGATCCAATTTGCTCTATCCAAATGTGGTGCTCACTCCTCCAATACAAAGGTGAAACAAGAAGCATTTGGATGAAAAATATTGACTTGATTCATTTTGTATGCAAGATTTTATTATGATTTGATATATTTTAATTGTGATTTCTCAAGATTTATGTCTCTTGAAAATGAGGATTCTCAAACTTATTTATATTATCCTGGATTATGATATGACGGTGGAAGATCAATTGGAATTTTTCAAGGTTCTAAATGATTAATGGTTGAGGATGAGTCCTCATCCATGAGGATGGAGACTATTTAAATCAAGTGAGAAAAAAGAGGGGTTGGTTAGTAGACTTAGTCAAAATAGATTCACAACTCCGTGGAGGAGTCATAGGAAGTGAAGGCTTTTATGGATTTGGTTGGGATGAGGGAGAAAAAAGTGGAAGAAGTTTGAATAGGTAAATTAAGCAATTAAGTAATTAAAATAAAGAATAAAATTTGCATAATTAACTTTTTCAAAAGTATTTAAATAATTAAGTTAATTGATTTTAGGAAGAAATGTTAATTATTAAATTAAGAAGAATGATTAATAAACTTAGAAAGAATGATTAAGGTGTGTTAATCTAAATTTTGACACTAAATGAAATTTAGGTGTCTACACCACTTGAACATCTTTCACAAAATCCACTAGAGCCAAAAAATAAAGCTCTAATTCTTGAAACATAGCCAAAGGAACAAAAACCAAAATCTCTATCAGAAAAAGACAATGTCAAAAATGGTCCTAATGGAAGAGCTCCCAATTGCTCCACTAACTCCAATCTATACTCAGGACACATTAAAAACTCAATCATTGCTAGTATTTGATCCCTATCTGACATTATCAAGTATAGATTTATTGAAAAAAGTGAAGCTAGGTCTAAGTTTACTCTAACTCTCCTACTTTCCACCAAAAAATCCACACCCAACACTTTTTATACTACTTCTGCCACCTCTAAAGAAAGAACCCAAAAAATATTAGACAAATGTGTTCCCGACATAGACCCAAAAAAAATCCCTTTCATGACTCTTGGCTCATCCAAAGGATAGAGGCCAATAAACCAATTCCAAGCTTAATTGATCCATCACATCAAAGCTCCAAACATTGGGACTCCACACTAAACAAGAAAGCCAAAGCAACCACCCAAATAGAATTCCTTGCACTTGACATTGCTTTCTAATAAATTCCCATGTCAAAAAATGAAAAATCCATAATGAGAGGGAATGGCCCATCCTATCACTTAATTTTTAAGAAGCTGATGCCATCAAAACATCATCTTGCATGCACAACTCAACATCATCGATGACACCTGAAGGATGCTGCCACCTAATGGATATTCTATCCTTGCAATCTAAAATCAAGGTCTAGATTTGATAATGAGTTTACCTTTTTTTAATTTTTTTAACTATTTAAAAAAAAATTTAAAAGAAAAAAAAATTTAAAAAACATAGAAAACCAACTAAAGATATCAAATTTATAGAATGCTTTTAAAAAAGCATTTAAAATATTGATATAACCCATTAGAATTTATTCTGATCAAAAATCCTGTAGTCTACCCAACTATTGCTAACATTATCCAACCTTTCCTCCTCACACTAATCTATTACCACATTAGCTAAAAAATCTACAAATTTATTACTCTTTACAAAATAATGATTGTAATTCCATCCTTAAAAAAATTCCAACTTAGGCAAAATGACATCGAGGATATTTGCAATCTTCAAAGATTTCACTCTCAGGCTAGACAAAGCTAGAATAACCACTTGTGAATCTCCTTCAATTTTTAGAAAATAGATTCCAAAATCCAAAGCCCTACTACTAGAGCTTGAGCTTGAGCTTTGTTATTAGTGCCATATAGAATCTTAAGGGAAAGGGCACTAATTATCAAACCACTATAGACTTTTATAACACACCCTATCCCTGAGACACCTAGATTGCCTCTACATGCTCTATCAAAGTTCAATTTAAACCATTTAGATTTCAAAGGAATCTAGGTTGCTTCCTTCTTATTTTTCTTATCAACTAATGACCCCTAAATGGGAAGAAAAATTACATTATTATACCATGGGTTGAAGGGGAATTACCACAATAACTTCCTTCTTGGCTATAATATTCAACTCATATGATCTTATGGGTTGTTTTCATTCCTAAAGTATGACTACTGCTCAATTTATCATGAAAAATAGTCATGACTTATTTTTCTTCTTCTAATAGGAATATGAGGTATATGCCAACATAATTATTTTATTAGAGTAATCCCTTATTCAACATGTAATGGGCTACTTTCAACATAAAATCCCTTTTATATGTTTGGCTCAATCTTGGAGGAGGATTCTTGTAAAGAAGATAATGGATAATTGGATCATACCAATCTTACCAGACCACTTCTGATTGGTCCAATTATACCACAATGATTTTTGGGTATATCTCGATGATCAACCAAGTGAGATCTGACCTTAGATTAACTTAATAGGTTTAACCTCTAGGTTTTATTATTTAACTTGTCCATATATCTACCTCTACACTCTCCCAATTCATTCTATCCCAACATGAGTTTTATGGCTGGATCTAGGATGATAACATGCTCCTTATTTATGAGGATGTAATGCTGGAATTTTTCTATGGCCTTCACCAAGGCATAAACATGCTTATCCAGGGTGGATTACTTTAGCTCAACATCCTTCAAGTTTTTACTCATAAAGGCTATCAGATGCTCATTCCCACTAACTTCTAAGTGAGTATCGTAACTATGTTATGCTTTAAAGGAAAAAAGTAGAGGTAGAAATATTTTGTGTAGTTTGGGATACTTAAGATTGGTGCATGTATGATGGATTCATTGATTTCTTGGAAGGATTTCCTAGATATAGGGGTCCAATCTACCTTTGATTCTTATTTCAACACTACATTTAGTGGCTTAACAATCTCATCAAAACCATATATAAATTTACGTACAAAGTTGATTTTACCAAAGAAGGATCTTAATTCTTTTTTAATATTAGGAAGAGGTATTTTATAAATTATATCATCATGTTGAGGATCAACAAAAATACCTTCCTTGGTAATGGCATGACCAAGGATCTTACCTTATGTGACACTGAATACAATTTTCTTTGGGGTGATAGATATACCATACCTTTTGCACCTTTTAGATATTTTTTGGGGATGGTGAATATGATTATAAATGTTTTAAAAAATAGCCAAGTCATCCATATAAATAATTATGCATTGAATAATTAAACCTTAGAAGGCAAATTCCATAACTCTTTAAAAGGTAGCTCCTGCACCAATAAGGAATAATGGTATTCTTTTGTAAGTAAAAGTGCCCCATTTTTTCATGAACACAGTCTTTATTTTGTCTTCTGGGCTTACTAAAACATGCTTATATCCTAAGAATTTTTCCAAAAAGTACATCATTTGGGATCCACTCACCATATTAATTACCTTATCTAGGGAGGGAAAAGGGTAGTTGTCTTTATTAGAGGCCTTATTTAGATTTTGAAAGTTGACGCACAATCATATTTCCCCACTCTTCTTACAAATGAGCACCAAGTTGGATACACATGTAGAGTGATAGACTAGGAATATGATCTCAACTAAGAGGAAATTATGAACCTCCTTATGGATAATGACTATAGGGTTGGGCTCATAGGTCTCTACTTCTATCTAAAAGGCTTCTAGTTTTCTTGAGTAGGATAGCATGCATGATTACACTCAAGTCAAAGACCTTTAGGTTTATATATGCCTAAGTAATAATATCCCTGTACCTTTGTAGCAACATTTTCAGTTGTTAAATCTTAGCAAGAGTGCAATCTAGACCGACATTAACATCTCAGGGTTGGTCTGATGACCCTAGATTAATCATTATAGACCATTGATTTAGGTGTATTAGTTTTTTAGGTTTGTGTGTAGACATATCAAGGTTGAATATCCTCTTGAGGGAGATCATTACATTAAGGACTCAATTTTATTTTAGGCACATAATGACATCTTGGTCATAATACTCATCCTTGAGATTGCCTCTTTCTACCTCATCTATAACTTGGGTCTCAAACACTCTTGAGTTATTAATGAACTCTAAAATATGAAGTTGTTCGAAAAGACCTGGAAGTTATTCACATTGTCTAGGATTGAAGGACATGGGATGAGTTGTACTACAAAATTTTGTATCCCTAAATCATATAGGGGTGCCATATTTGCAACAAAAATTGTCAATGAATTAGCCTCTTGGTTTTTTTCTTTGGAAATAGGGATGGCATTAAAAACATTAAACATTTATATCAAATCTCATTCCCAACATTTGTGCTTCCTTAGATAAGACAAATTACATTAAAACTTTTTATTAACTTGGTTGATTACTAGCTCAAAATCCCCCAACACTTTTAGTTCCTTGAATTTATGTTTTAAGGTGAAATATAGTATTAAGATCAAGGCTTTATATTCTATAATGATATTAGTATAGGGGAAATTTACCCTAAATTTAGATATGTGTCACTTTCCTTATGGATCAACAAGTAAAAATTTGGATTTATAACCTTTCTTAGAAGGGCCCCCATCAAAGTGTAGGGACCATAAACTTGGAAACATAAGGTCATCATAGGTTTGACCCTCAACACTTTCCATAGATAGAGTGTAAATGCCTCTATTAGGGTATACTAAGTTTACCTTTTCATTGACTACATTATATTATATGATCAAATGTTTCATCCTAGGTTCTCTAACTATATGGGTTTGATTAACCACACCTTTCCATCATAACCACACATGGGAGAAGTCCATATCCATGTGCCCATTAAGGGTCTTAGACCAATCCCCACTAAGAAACATAGTATAAGCTTTTAGGATCTATACCACTTGAATGTATATAAATTGTTTCTCCTTGGGTTTATATTCTAGTTGCATATGCACATTTAAGATCTCACCCACTACCTTAACCTAAGACTACTCTAGATGAAATAATATCTTATCTGAGTTAAAGGGTGTTAACCCCAATCTTTGATAAATTTTAGTAGACGTGACATTTGTAGAGGCTCACGAGTTGACTAGACAATTATGAAGGTTCTTTATAAATAAATAGATTGTAAGAATAAAGGAATGGAACTCAATCTTGTTCTTATGTAATAGTATGTTAGTATACATAGGTTTAGGTTTGGACTGAGTTAATTTGTCTATTAGGGAATTTAGGAGGAAATATCTTTGATTCATGATCTTTAAAGATCATGTAACGTAATGTTGTCTTTGATCTTCTTCACATATTCTACTATGTTATACCTGATCTTGCTAGAAGTGGGTTGGGCCTCTTTAAGGAATTTGGGGATATTATATTTTAGAGATGGAGGATCATTTATTACCCTAGGATGCACCTTTTTTATGATGAGTGGACATGGTAAGGGGATTTTTTTATATCTAATTCCTAAAAGTGTAATTTATCTGTTGAAATTGCTAAAAAACATGCACCTCATTTGTGGCCTCTTTCAACTCATTATCCTCTTAGCTAGGGAACTCCAAGGTATCTAATAACATAGTAATGCTATGGGATCTTGAGGATCTAGAAGATTTAGCCTAATTAGTAGCATTAGGGAGGTTTGGAACTACCTTGTACTCTTCCATTTCTCTTTGGAAGATGTCAAATGCACTAAAAAAATCAATGTAATTGAGATCCCCATGCTGGGCTATGTTATGCACACATAACCATTTTGGCAAGGCCAACTCAAAAATGTTGACCTCAAGTAATTTATTATATGATGGATTTGGTTGGTTATTGGAGAATTTGTGGGGATAATTGTATCTTTGGTAGTGAAATTTATGTTTGAACTCTCACCACTAACATTCCCAACTTTTCTTTGGAGGCCTAAGAAGTCATTATTGAGTTTATACACCATGTGTTATATAGCATCCAACTCATTCTTGGTGGATTCTTATGGTATTATTTGGATTTTTTTCATAATAAGGACCAATACTTGATTGTGATTTTATGGTTCTAATTCATTATTTCTTGGGATAATGAATCCAAAGTGTTGGTTAGGAGTAGCATGCCTAAAAAGAAGTTGGTTTGTCATGAATATAGGTTGTGGCATAGGTACATTATGGATAGTGGTAAAGAGAGGATTTAGGGAAAGTAGGTTTTGTAGTATCTTTGGGATGTCTTGTGTTATCTATCCTTGAGGGTTCAATTATCCATACACCTTGATGACCTCATCATAAGATAGGGGTAAGTCCACCACTAACAAGTCTTTGTTGATGAATATGGCAATCCAAAGGTCTAACACATTTATGTACATTTCAAGAGATATTTAGGCATATAACTTGTACAACATAGTGACTTAAATATACATATTTTGGAACCTAACATTGAAATTTCTATTTGGACCCTTTGAGACTCTCTTGATGCAGGTGAACTTTTAGTAAAACACACTTGGATCACTGACTTATCCAAACTAAGCTAGGAATGTGTTACTAAATTAGTCCCAACTCGTGATGGTTTTTTTAGGGAGGATTAAGAATAAATCATAGGCCACATCCATTAAAGTGAATAGGAATATTATATAGGTAACATCCTCATGTTCTACATTCAAAATACTGAGAGTAGTTTTATATGAGGTCACATGTTCTTCAAGGGCATACCCCACACCTAACAGGAATAATGGGATGTATATATATGGGTTTATGGGTAGGTCATGAATGGGTATGAGATGTTAATATAAGACCCAACTAGACACTCTATGGGGAAACCATAGGTAAAGGTATGTTAGGGGTTAATCAAGAGGAGGAACTATTTAGGGTAACTAAAGGTCTTGGTGTTCCTATACAAGATTAGGTTCTCATATGTATTTTCAAAGGTCATATTATCTAATGCTAAATACCAACTTAATATTTGATGATCCACATAGTAGGCTCTAGGTTGATCATAGGTTGGCTAGTAGTTTAAATATTTATTATTTAATGGGAAGGGGTTCCCTCCTTTTAGCTCTAACTTATTGTTTGACCCAAGATCTCTTTATCCTAAATACATCTATTGAGTTAGATACATTGAGTGACCTCAGGGAGTAATTAGGTTATTTAATATCCTAATTTTAGGATTGTTTCTAAGACAATATAGGTCATGAGTTGTAGGTATTGGGATCCATTAAATATCCTTCTTTTAATAAATCTCCAAGAGATATAGCGCTACCACCAGAGATCTAATTCCTTTTTTTATCATAGACACAAAACTTTATTACCACTAAATAAACCAATTACAACATATATTACTAGATAAACCTTATTTTATTTTACTTCATGGTTTATAAATAGGGGAAAAGAACATTTGATAGTAAAAAAACATAAAAAGGGTAATAAAAGAGTACGGTGTAAAGGAGTATTTCTAAACAAATTAAAACACAAATACTTTAAGATAACAAAAATGTGCCTAGATAGAATTATACCATTATATTATAAGTTTCACGAATGCTCAAGCTCTAGTCACATAGGGGAATAATATAAGGAGAAGGGTGAGTGTTTGGTTCATGGATCCCTTTTATGAATAAGAGAATACAAAGCTATATTTAATTACACACAAACCTTCATATTTTCCAAAAAAAATGAAAATAATAATAGAACATAACTAGAATAGTGGGAAGCTCATCCTAATTAATGTTTAAAATTTTAATAAAGGTACAAATTACAATTTCTTAGCATTAATATTTATCCATTTAAAGTAGAAAGAGTGTGGAAGACATCCATAAAAACTAGACACAGGTGAACAAAGAAACTAAATTAACACTAATATGAAAGTCTTTGTTTACAATAGAGTCAAACCTTACAAATTAATACACAACATTAATTATAAGAAAGAGATGGGACCCACCTCCTTGTAGCATGATATCTCATCCTTGGTCATCATGACCTAAAATTGTTATAATAGAATTACATCAAAAGGTTCCCTATACACACAAAAAAATGAAAAAAATTCTCAAGGCCTATTAAGAGAGAATAAAAAAGAGACTGGAGATGGATCACATAGACCCTACTGAGTTATTAATTATTGATCAAAGAGGCCCACCTCTTAATCAAGATTTTACAAGTTGATCTCTATGGATCCCAAAATAATACCTTTTATTGAGTTAGTATGCTCTCATGAGCTTTAAGTGGGGCTTGTAGAGAGACTTTCACCTCTTGGACATTATTGATGCTCATTATAAATTATGTCACCAACTCCAAAATAGCCTTATCTTTAGCCTTGTTGGCCTTATCCACATTTGTCTTCATGAATTTTTTGAAGTGTTCTAGGTGGACCCCAAACTCATTCCTTTCTAATAGAGTTCCATCAAGGGAAAAGAGAACATATATGTTGACGTCCTTGAAATAAGTAAGGATCTGACACTTACTTTTCTTTAATGGCTCAATGGTTACTTAGGTAGTGCTCAGCTAATCGTTGATGAATGTCCTCATGGTCCTCAAGAAGGTATAATATAAATTTAAATCTATAAGGGGCATCAATTTTTACTCTAGGAACATCCCCTTGATAATAAAAACCACCAACTTCTTGAACTTATTATCCATCTTAATAATCTCTCCTAGTATTCTTGTGTTCTTTGGAGGAGCTCCTTGTTTTTAGAAAGGGATTCAACCACCTCACCAATTATGGTGAACTATGTGGGTGTTGCCTTTACTTTTCTAATTAAACTTGTAAGAAAAGTGCTCTTTACTTGAGAATACAACACTCTCACTTGCTAATTCATCTCCTCCATCGGCTTCTATATGAGGTCATTAGTGTCCCAAAGTACTAAGATTCAATCCTTTAGTACTCTCTTCTCCACTTGTAGTTCTTACCTTAGTGAGTGAGAATAAGTCCTATTCAGTCCTCTAAATGACCATGTCAATTTTTTGAGTGAATGTATGAGTTAGAACTCTCTTCACACTCATATATTATCTATTGAATGTCCATTAGATCTATGGGTCCTCATATTTTATTTGATCTATGGGTCCTCATTATATTGAATGAAACAAACTAATCTATTGATAAATACAAATCTAATACAAATAAATAAACTAAATCTATCTAATCTAAATGATAACTTATCTATGAAAATAAATCAAACTACTTATTGTACTAAAATTTATTCTAAAATATAAATTAAACAAATATAGAAAAATATTAGATATTGAATGTCCATTTGTATCTATGGGTCCTCATATTTTATTTGATAGATAAATATTAGATAGTCATGTTTGATTGTTTGTTCAAGGCATTATATTTCTGTATTATTCCCGTTAAATTCATCCTAGCCTCATGCAATCTACTATTAAAAATTTCCAACTACTCTTTATTGTTTTTCATTTATTCCAATAGGAGAAATTTTCCTTTCTCGATGACCTCCTTGGAGGTACCCTCATCTAGTATGATCAGTTTGGGTTTAGGGATAATTAACTTCAGAGGGAGTCATCTACAAAAATTTAGGATAAACTAAATTAGGGGTACTGGAAGACAAATGGTGGGATCCCAAGGTAGGGTATTCCTCATGGGATTCCTCCTCAACAAAGGATCCCCTGAGGAACCTCCCTACCCTCCAAGGTTTGGCCATGCTTTACCAAAAGTAGGATGAGAACTTGGTGTAGTATAGGGTTTGATTCATTAACCTAATAGGAAAGAGCAGTGCTCTCTAGATACTTTAAGAGAAAGAAGGGGAGACTAATCTTATGCCCATGGAAGTTAAATTAAGAAGAAACCATAAATGAATTTAAAGAAAACATAGTACTAAAATAGCATAACTAATTTAAGAAAAGAAACTATGCACTTAGAAACAATTAAATGAAAAGATTTAAGAATTTATTCTAATCTAAGTAAGAAATAAAAACTAAACAAATTAAATTTAAAATAAAAATAAAAGAAACGTGAGTCTAAAAGTAGAGTCATCTTAGCATAAATTTAAAGAAATTTTATTGATAAACAACTTAAGTACAAACATTCTTCAACAAGATAATCATTTACAATTGAAAGATCATCAATTGTTTCATAAAGTGAGGTATTCATCATTATTCAGGTCAAGTATTTAAGATTTTTCAGACATGACTACGTAACTATAATCATCAGAAGATATTAGGCTTGATAAAATTTAGATAATAAATTTATAAACTAAACAAGAAACTTGGATATACCTATGCTAGACAAGTGGGTCACTTAACCATCAAAGAATACATTATTTGATCTATCTACAAATTGATATTTAATCTTAGAGATTGTTTGTACAGAGAGAGAATAAGATGAAACTTGAATAACTTTAGATTTCTTAAATACCTATTGTGTTTCTTCTTTGTGTTGTGACTTGATCTATTTATAAAGTTATCTCTTGGAGATAGTTACAAAATAAGTTATAACTAACTTGTTAATTTTTGTTAACTTTAATTAACTTTAAAATTCAATTAGTGGACTTAATTTTAAAAGGTAGGCTTGAATAAATATTAATAGATCAAATCAGTTAAATAATAAATTGAAAACAAACTCTAATGGGTAGGCACCCATGACTCATAAGAATATAATCAAAATAAACATTTAATAAACATGATATTCATAATAATTACTAAAAATTAGAAAAAATCTAAATACTTACAAATTTATACTATGAGCATTTCCATAATATTTTTAGGAAATAAAAAGTCTCATTATGCAAAAAAGTAATGTCACATGTATCAAAATTGTCAAAATCATTCATACATGTCCACATTTTAAAATATCTAAATGTCACCGATAGTCAATAAAGTAACAAGTATCAACTAGAACATAACAATAATTTACTCATCATTAAAACATGAAACTAATTCAATCAAAAGTGTACCCTTATCATTCAAATAATCAATGCACTCCATTAAAGTGGTAATAAAATTAATCAACTTGGTGCCTTCAGTATCATCCACTTCTAACTTGATATTTTTCACCATTCTTGTTATCAAAGGTGAAGTTGAAGGGTTGTTGACACATTTTCCACTAGTAGGAGTAGGTCTATTAGATTCATATATAAATGGTACAAACTGATCAAGTGATAATTTAGTACAATGTTTAAGTCTATTTTTAAGATCAAGTGAAGGAAGTCTAGTATTGATTAATACAAAAAAATGAGGGTGTAATTTTTCACTCACATCAAGCAAATTTTTAGGATGTGGAGGTGTTAGAGTATTATTTTTGTATACACCTAAATTCTCTCACTTCCTTTACCATCACTAATATTACTATAAGTTGACACTAATTATTTTAATCTCATTTAATTCCACCCTAAAATCACTCCTTCTAGTCATTTATCTAATATCCCCTTAATTATTCTTCATTCACCAAAATTATATTAACCTCACCAATCTATTAATCCTCCTAAATCATGTCTTATCCCATCATAATCTATGTGATCCATTAATTGATAATTTTAAATTCACATGACCCACCTACCCACCTACACTAGCCTATTCCTAGGATTTCACACACCCCTAGTCCCTAATTACATACCTAATTCTTATCCTAATCCCTCACTAATCTTAATTAGTCTCTAATAAGATTATAGAATCCTCTCTAACTCGGTACCTTCTCTCTAAAAGCCTTTATTCTAGAGGCTTCCAAAGAATTTTTAATTCCTTAGAAATCACTCCACCCTTGATCTCCATGTCTCAACTTTGAATAAAACCCATATATTTTCCCTCCTTGGCTTATTTATACAAGCCACTCCTCTATGTAAACTAAATAGAAATCATAAGCAACTATTGAATCCATAAGACCTCTATGAATTCATGCCAATTAAATTATCTATGAATCCATGATCAATCAATCAAGTTATTATTATGTTGGAATTTTAAGTCTAATTGTAATCAATAATCCAATAATTTGGGTTGAATATCTTGGAAGGAGAATAGGAGAAGTAAGGAATTGGTAAGATCATCTTTTCTGATTTGCTTCCATAATCTCTCCTATTAAGTGTGATTGATATTTTGGGTATTTTGGTGTAATTGCACAATCAAATTCATTAAGCTCAAAATTTCATCTACATTTTGGTGAACATGGTGGCATATCCCCTCCTAATTTAACCTATTTTCATCCTAGATGTGTTTTGGTATCTTATAGGGTTGATTGGTTTAAGAACAAGCACCAAATTTTGCCAAATTGTCATGCCCAAGTAGATTTTGATTTTGTTGTACAAAATTGCTGAATTACAATTACAATATTGTCCTCAAGAATCAAATTTTTGCACTGACTACAAAATATTAACTATTAATGGCCAAATTTTTTGTAAGTTAACTCTCTATCATAAAATTATAGATTTATGAATTGTGATATTGTTATTAAAGTCATGATTTTGATGAAAAAGTAGTGATATTATCATAAATACCACATTAACTGCTAAACATTTACATTTTGATAGGTTTTTGATTTTTCACAATACCATAGATTCATGAATGATGATATTGTCATTAAAATCATGGTATTGCTATGAAATTAGTGATTTTTCCTTTTTGTCTAAAAATTACTAATTTACTTATCTATCTAAAATTTTGATCTATTTGTGTCTGTGCTAAAAGTAGGGGAGGCTCAACCTAAAATGTCTAAAATACATAAATACCTTAAAACCCCTTATTAGTTACCTATTGTGAAACCACAAGACCATAGAAGTAATATTTTTTATTAATCTTACTAGGCCTTGTTCATACTTTTTGTTGTTCTGTAAATATCAATATCATACTAAATTTTAATAATTTTGGTTTTGGGAATAATTCTAAAGTCCAAAATTTGTTGTTTGTCTCTATATTACAATATCAATAATTGTGAAGTCATGATCTTGCATTAAATATCACAGTATTGCCTAGCCACTTGTAATTTTACAAAAAACCATGCAGTAACCACCAACAATTAGACACTTTCTACAAAATTGTGACTTTGCAATCATGATACTGCATAAAAGTTATGATATTTCACTTTTTGGTCACGGTATTGAATTAGTCTGATTGTGTATCTATGATTTTGTCTTATGAAGTTGTATTTTTAACTCATTTTTGCCTTCAATTTTTCTTTTTTGAATGCATTTTTAGTGTCATTTTTAGTGATTTTTGGGTCATTCCAAGCATCCCACAAGGCTGAAATTGCCTAAACCTACAAGGGGATCTATCCCTTGACCCCATAAGGGGTACTTCCCCTTAACCCTGCAAGGGGTGCTACCCCTTGACCCTACTAGGGGATACATCCCTAAGACCCCCATATTGTGCCCCCCTCAACCAAGGAAGTTATAGAGCTAAATCATGATTTTTTTAGTGGTTTTTATTAAGTCTTATTCGACTAACATTTTGTTTCTTACATGGGTGAATCTAGTGGCTATTTTGAATTTACAACATATTTTTTTTTAGGTCATACTTTTGTCGAACTTACTTTTATTATAGTTTTCCCTTTCACACATGTCAATCAAACTACTAATCATCTTATTATAGGCCACCTATCAAAGATATTTGGCATCTTAAAAATCATTTTGTTTATCTAAGACTTTTAATCATTATAATCACTTTATTTAAATAATATTATCTAAATTCCTTTGTATATATCTTTTATATTCTTTTATATATCTCATATTTAATTAATCGATTAATTAATCTCTTTTGGGTATGCTTGTCTTTCATTCGAGGGCCACAGTGGTGTATGCTCTCCTCCTTGCATCCTTGTGTTGATTCTTAAAGGATAAAAAATCACTAATAAACCCTCCCATTTTAATTTTCTATGGGAAAAGTGATATTTAATTGACACCTACACATTTTCCATAGACTTAGAGGGATAGTGACCATAGATTTAATCACTATGTACTAATACACACTCCATGTTTTGGTAGAGTATAAATATCAGGGAAAACTATCATTAGGCTAAGTGATTGATCCCATACAAGTCATCCATAAAGGGGAAGAGTTCATTCTCTAAACCAAGCATTAGACAACACCTTGTACATACTTGGAACCCAATATACCTAGCATATATCGGGGATGCCCCTAGAGATCCCATTCAGCCTAGTATAGAACCATTAGCCATAACAAGTGATTTGCTACCAGATTTAGTATCATTTTTTAAGTGACTGTCATGTATAGATGGGGTTGAGAGGGTTTGAAAGATTACGTAATAGGTCATTGACTTACAGCCTCACCTATAAATCCATTAGATGGTGTAGTCATCAGGTTATACTCCTATTCAATTTACTAATCTTAGGTTTGTGTTTTGCTTGATTTGGTGAGTATTGTGCTAGATCCATATTTTTTGTGAGTTAAGTCAACCTTTCATGCAAACCTACACACAACTATCTAGATCTTTTTCACATATCATCATCTTGTATATCCTTGCATCATCATATCCTTATCATTATCCTCTTGTATATATTTTACTTATACATCCTTTTACTTGTCTCATCCTATCTCCCATCACCTTTTTGTCTTAATCCCATCCTAGTCTAGTTATATCCACCAATCATTTGATGTACCCCATCACTTACATATTCTAATCAATTATTTTCATCCCTCCATCACATATTGTCATATACCAACCTCATATTCTTTACTTATCCTTAATAACATCTTTATCACTTAGTCTACTTTGTCAATAACCAATAATTTGTCTTGATCTTGTCTTGCCTAGTCACCTTATTAGCCTAGTCATAATCATAGTCCAACCCAATTCATCCCCTTGTATTCACTAATCCCCCTACCTAGTTTGTAGTTTACTTTGGTCTTCATCCATGTTATTAAAAAAATTTCTTTATTAGGGTCATCATTATTATCTTGCTTGTGTCTAATCAAGTTTGAATCATACACATAATCACATTCATATCAACTTATTAATCCAATCATATCATCCTATTTGAGTTAATCATATAAGTCTTGAGATAGCCTTAATCTAATCAATCCTAGTCAAAATCAGTCTCTTAAGCTACTCTAACCCCTCATCCAATATTAGAACTCACTTAGTTGAATCCAATCTAAATCATCTAAGTCTAGCTCAAATCCTAATTTGGTCTACTTGATATAGTCTTACTTCATCAAATTTCACATCACATCACACATAAAGTCAAACTTTATATAGGAATAAAGCAAATCTTTGTCTAAATTTGTTACACATATCTCATGTTAATCCATCAATCTATCCATTCAATCCCTTGTACCTATCAATTGGGGATAACAAGCCACATCATTCATACCTTCTCGCATACTTATCTATGGCATCCAAAACAAATTTGGTCAATACATTGATTGAACAATGCCTCATCACCAATAGGGATAAGCTCCTTTCTCACCTCCATGATATATGCACTTCACATCCTACAAACTTTGACCCCATCTACCCACCATTACCTCCAATCCAAACCCATCCATATGAGTCCCATTCAAATCCTCCTTCTACTAATAATATCTAGTCATCTACCCCTTCCTACACTAGCAAAGAAACTCCTATCATGGCCACCTCATCTATTACCAGACCACCCACCTAGTCACATCAACAACCATCTAATATAAATTCCAATGCATCCACATACAAAGCATAAAATGAAGAGAGCCCCTATACTTTTGTTCCTATGTCCTTAGAATTCCTCTTCCATCAACTTGTTGCCATGAACATGATTTATCCACCCATATGACATATTGATCCCACAAATCTTAAGCCCTCTTACTATAGAACTAACCAATAATATGTGTATCAGGAAACTTTGTTACATACCATTAATTGATGTAGTAATTTTGAAAACTATGTCCAAGACCTCATCAACCATGATGACATAGAACTTGAAAATAAATTAGATGAGTTTGCATCTAATCATGATCAATCCCTTTCCCTTCCAAGCCAATGTCAAGACACCACATCTATCTTCCATAATCCCCCCATCTTTGATAAATACTCCACGAAAAATGAGTCTATTCCCCATGAGCCTAGTCCTTCCTTCCCTCATGAGTCCTTATTTCATGGTCCTATCCTTGGAAAATCCATTGTTCCTCCATCATCTCCAAATCATCTACCATATCAAAAACCCCATGTTGAGAGGTCAATTGTGGATAATGAAGGTTCTACTAAAAACATTTCATCCTATACATCAGAGTCAATATAAGTGTTATCTACATCAGGATCATGTTCAACACTAGTATATGAATCATATTCCTCATCAGAAACATCATCCCTCATAGATATTACAATAGATGATGATTTTGCATACCCTTTTTAATATACGTCCAATTTGGATGATAATTAGTTACCAATCATATCTTGTGATCCAAATTAAAATGATGAAGTCATAACCAAGTTTTTACAAGCTCTATCTATCAAATATTTTAAGAATAAATCTAACCCTACTTTAAATGCATATACTACAACTAAACCTAGTGATCCTTTTGCTAATCTTGAAGAAATCTTCTTCGATGTTGAAACTGGGTCTCCTAGGAACCCCTATAAGGACCATGCTTCCCCATCACCACTCATTGAACTCATCATATCAACTCCACCACCTTAATCCATCATAGATACTTTTATTCCTATTAATGATCATTTAATCACCTCCCTCCATAAGGAGGAACACAAACATACATCATTGGACTTTTTCCTAAGTAATATAAAATCTGACACAAATACAAAATTCCAAGGCCATAATAAAAAATTCATCCATAATGATCAAATCATCTTTGATCCCATAAGTCAAAATTAAGAGAATTCAAATCAATAGCCTAATAAAAAATCATATTTTCCTATTGAATCCCAAAATCAAGCACTAGGGGAATTTCAAAGTCAAAATAATCATCTATCAATTCAAAAATCAATCTCCCCTAGTGACGCCCAAAATCAAGCACCAAGGGGCAGTCAAAGTCAAATCCAATTTGCAACTCAAAATAATTTCAAAAGTAATATCAATATGGCCAATAATATTTCAATTATATGATCAAAAAATAATCATGTCAAAGCATATTATATCTCCTTTAATCTTTTATCACATGGGACCAATCAAATGAGGAATGCCCAACATGTCTAATGATGTATATGATTGCTAGTCTCACTTCCCAAACACCCATCACACCATCTTACCATGATCATATCATATATTTAAGTATAATACACCCCCATCAACATCATGATCCAATCCAATACATAACTCACATCACCTTCATAGGCAACACCATCTCTCTTAGGGGTAACAAAGACACCTAGTCTACATATCTAGAGGACTCTCAATCAAGAGTCAATGAAAGTCACAAGGACATTAATACATCTAGTGGTTATAGCATGGTCCTAGTAACACATATTTATAGAACAAGTGTTGGATAAAGATATAACAAGTGTTAGCATTTCTTCTTCTTTTACCCATATCCAACAAATCAAGATGCCATCTAAAAAATATAAAAATAAAAATCATTCATCTATTATTGAAAATTAGTCTTCTAGTGCCTTAAAAAAGTACCATGATGAAAACCAATTTATAGAATCATGGTAAAATAATTCATTGTCCACATTATACCTCAACACTTGGGGGAAAATACATCCATTTCATATCCCTTGTCAATCCCCTCCATGTCATCGTTATTTATCTTATCCCTTGGTCCATTATTCCTACCCATCATTTGCCATCAAATCATACATCCTATCTCTCATTCCTTCCTATCTTGACCTTCATAAAGGACATGGAATATGTCTTGAGAAATTTTTAGAATCATCTTGGTATATCCTCTTATGGATACTCTAATATCTAAACATTTGGTTCCTTCACGATGTGGTCATTGGTGATCCCTAGTGTATTATTCCTTGGTTTTTATGCCCTTTTCTACATCACCTTCATCATTTTGTCATTCCATCCATTATTCCATACATCCTTATCCTGATTTCTAGGCTTGGTATTCCCTTTACTAATAACCCCATTTGTATAGTGTACATACATATTCAAAAAACCCTAAAAATTATAAAATCCACAAAATCCAAAAACATCTAAGTTGTATTATATTATGTATTGAGTATCCCAATCATCTTATCTTAGTCATTTTATTGTCTATCTCATTGTCATCCCACCTTATGTTATGACCTAAATACCCTTATTTTCATATCTTTTATCTCAATTATCTTGTCATATGTCATTTTGACCTATGTCCTAAATATCCCATTCATCCTATATAAATTCTTATCCATCTTATCATTTTGTCATATCACTTTGTCTCAACCTCTTAGTAATATTGTCTTATATCTTTTGCATCTTTATCCTAATCAAAGTACCTAGTCCATGCCAAGTCCATATCTTATCAAAGTTCCTGACCTTAATCTAAATTCACATCATTAGAAATAACTTAGTCAAACTCATCACCGGATCAATCACATCAATGACTCTCATCAGGATCATTAGACAAGACACAATGACACTGCATGTAGATACTTATGTGTGCTACTTATATGATCTATGTTGTTTGACTTGTTTGTAACATGTACATATCTTATCTATCTTATGTTTCATCTATTAAAGTCTTCCATCATGTCTCTTTTTATATATTGAGAAATGAATGAGGATGCTATAATCACACTAAAAGCTAACGTAATGCTTTTAGTTCCCTCAATGATACATAGTTTGCTATTTGACCCATCATGCACTTTGGCACAATGTCCTCTTAGTCATACTTATATCATGGGGTATATTACCAAGTATCATATCTATCAGATTGATTAGACTATGATGAGCCTTACTATGATAATGATGGCTTGATCATTTATCATATCCATATAATCATCTTACTCCCATCATCAAATTGATCATCCTAGTCCACTCATCTAGTATCCAATCATTCCTTCGAGTCATTTTATCATCATGTCTACATCCTCTAACTAAATATCTATCACCTCTCTAGTATTTTATCATCAACTTATCAAATCCAATCATCACACCTAACATTCATCTAAAAAATAACATGACTAACATCCATCATCATCATCATCATCCTATAGTCTATCTTGTCATCCATCCTCTAGTCTAAACTAAATTGGCCTAATGTATTTTTGACTATGTAGGCAACACTTAGTCACATAATGTGTCTAAGGTTATCTCAACCACTCTTTCCTTAGTCATAATCACATCTCTCTTATCCCTTACTCATACTCAAGTCCTACAACAATCAAATCATTGAGCTACAATATCAATCATTCATTAATTAATCTATTGATCAATCACCATTCCTGCAATCATCTCCCTAATATATTTATCAATCACTCACACCTATCTATTGTGTGTAATAGATCATAACATCCATGTTTTATTTCATTGATCATCCATCATCACTAATTGGTCAATTCATCACTTAAATTTAATAATTCCTCACTTGACTAGCGCATAACCAAGATCGTAACTTTATCATCCATTGCTCCCTTGTATGTTTCCTTACTAGGGGAATTATCTCTATTAATCACATAGTGGCTCATTGATTTGATGTAATGTAGTATAATTATTCTCCTTTATTTTTTGTCACTTGATCATATCATTTCCTCTCTATCACCACCTTCATCATATAACTCAAATTCAACATTAAACTACACTCATCCTTCATATTATTTAATCCTTTTCTTATCCTAGCCTATAAATCTCCCTTGCATACATCCTTTCTTAGGATAATTCAAAATCTTTTGGAATTTTATGGATAATTCCCCCTTAGGATATTTCAATAATTATAACATAGTCATTCTCACTCCCTGTGCATATGTCTTTACTAGGGGCATCATCAATCTATCATTCACTATTAAGGTCAAGTTTAAAATGTCTATATCACATATCTCACCCCATCCCCTTGTCTATTTATTGCATCCTTCCACTCATTTATTATGTCAAGTGGAAATCCATCTCATTATTCCTTACATGTCCCCTCAAGGGGGAATCATATCCAACATCATGAACTAACCTTTATCCATGAAATGGTTTTTCTATGAAAGACCTTTACTCGCTTCTACTTCATCTACCCACAATGCCCTTTCAAATGGGGGGAAAATGTATACACCTCAATTAGCTCAATTCTTTTATTATCATTAATATTACTATTAGTTGACACTAATTTCACTAATATAATTTAATTCCACCTTAAAATCACCCCTTGTAGTCATTTATGTAACATCCCCCTTTATTATTTTTCATTCACCAACCTTATATTAACCCCATCAATAAATTAATCCTCTTAAATAATGTTTTATCCCATCCTAATATATCTTATCCATTATTTGGAATTTTAAATTCCCATGACCCACCTACCCACATACACTAGCCTATTCCAAGGCTCTCCTACACCTCTAGTCCTTAATTACCTATCTAATCCCTATCCTAATACCTCACTAATCCTAATTATTCCCTAAGAGGATTATATAACCCTCTATAATTTGTCCCCTTCTCTTTATAAGCCTCTACTCTAGAGGCTTCCAAGGAATTTTTAATTCCTTATAAATTCATCCACCCTTGATCCCCATGTCTCAACTTTGAATATGAGCCATAAACTTTCCCTCCTTGGTTTATTTATACAAGCCACTCCTCCACGAAAACTAACTAGAAATCATAATCAACTATTGAAGCCATAAGACCTCTATAAATCCATGCCAAAAAAAAATCTATGAATCCATAATCAATTAATCAAGTTATCATCATGCTAGACTTTTGAGTCTAATTATAATCAATAATCCAATAAGTTAGTTTGAAGATGTTAGAGGGAAGATAGGAAAAGTAAGGAATTAATAATATCTTCTTCATATTTTCTAATTTGCTTCCATAATCTCTCCTATTAAGTGTAATTGATATTTTGGGTATTTTGGTGTAATTGCACTACCAAATTCATTAAGCTCAAAATTTCATCTATAATTTTGACCAGATTGAACAATAATATGCATACATTGATAATATTCACTTGGGGTACCTCATCTACAAGGAGGATATCTCCCATATGATTTTCTCTAAAACTTTATTACCATGAAAGGATAAAGAACTAGTTGATAATGAGTCAAGAAAATTCCAAAAGGTAGGGTTGATAACATCAAAATGAATGAATATTTGGGTTCCATGATTAAATAGTCTACAAAAAATGTGATAAAACCTTCACCCACGAAGGAATTGACCCCAAGAGCTAACCCATGAAGGAGTTCCTTCACTATGATGATCATCACCTTGAACCCAAACATTGTTTTTAAAATGATTCAAATTCAGGGTCCATCCATACATTTCAATATACTAAAACAAATAAAATATTATTTAGGATTGAACTATTTATACTAATGATCATTTCATATCTATATATCAATGTTACAAATAGACTATAATATGTTTCAAAACCCTCAAAATTAACCACAATCATTATGAAATGCTAACGTAGATTGAAATAATTAGTAAATATATGAAATTAAATCTATATAATCTTGATCTTAATGAATTTCATTTATTTACATCTATCAAATATGTGCAATTTAAAATTGATTTTAATTTTACCACTAAATAATATTCATTCTACTGAAGGTCAAAATTTCCATAATGAGTTAAATGATTAATCATTATCTACCATGACTGCCAAGATCTAAATGTTATTTTCATTTAGCATACTTCAATAAAATCACTCAAATGTTAAAATTTTAACAAATTTCACTTCAAAAACACCTTAATCATGTCACAATCAATTATAGCAACATGACTATCTTTTAGATGCTAATCATGACTAAAAAAAGAATACAATGCACTAAATAAAACCCTTCAAAAAAATGCTACGAAAAATATAATAGTTTAGCACTTGAATAATATGTATCAATAATATTTTAAAATACATAGTCCCTAACAACATATACTATTTGATCATATTTTTGAAAAGAACCCTGATGTTAATCTTCAAAGATCATATAATGTTATTCAAAATAATCAAAAATTTAGTCATTCTTATAACCTAATGAAAGTAATTTATATATCAAAATAACATAGCTATTTCAAATGAATTCCAAACTCATCATTACTTTCACACCTATTATTTTTGTCTAATTTTTGCTTTTTCTTAAGTGTGAAAAGAATAAACTAGTTAAGAAGGGTTAGTAGAAGAATACCTGTAGAATATACATGTGTTGAATATAGACTTTGTGAGGAATCCTCTTTGGCTAGGGAAGAATGACCTGTAATAATAAATCACTACCATAAAACTTTTTGGTTATACAAGTGGTTGGGTGGATTGCCTAGTGTGAGTTAGATCTTAGAAGCAAAAGCTTTCTAGAAGTCTATCAATCCACCTATTTTTAACACTTAAGTGAATAAAAGAAAAGATACTTCCATTTAAAATGAAAAATAAATAAAATTAAAGACAATTAAATAACAAAAAATAACTAAATCAAGACAAGAAAGTTAAGTGCTTTTAAAACAATGACTAAATAGAGCAATTAATGCTGAAAATCAGTCAAGACAAGGCTATGGTTTTGGTTTGGAAATTTTATAAGGGATTAAAGAAAGGTAGTTTGGTTGGTTGATAAATGGTTAAGGTATAAAAATTTAAAGGTTAAAATGGGATAAATGGGTGAATGGTTGATGAGGTAATAAGGTAAGTAGTTAAGATGGCAAAGGGAGAAGAGGATAATGAGGGTAAAAGTGGAAAAGGTGTGAATGGATAAAATATGTCAAGGGAGAAAATGGATTGAGATAATGAAATGATAAAGGGATAAAATGTATAATTGGGGATGAAAAGATTAAAAATATAAGGGGATGATAAAATGAAATTGAAGAAAAAAAATCAAATGTTACCTTCCAAGCTTGAAGAAGAATGTTGTTGTTGTTGATGATGTTGTTGAAATGTCTTGAGACAATTTTGGTAGAGTTTTGTTGCTTTGAATTATTTTCCTCCAAGATGCGTATGACCTCTAAAATGATGACCTCCTTAAAATACCTACTACAACATGTTAATAACCAAATACTAACTTTTAACTTGCCCTTGGGTGAAGGAGAGGTGGGTATTTATAACATTTGTTGTGAAGAATCATGCCAAAAGAGGGAATAGTAGAAGTATGGTGTCATTTTCCATGTGATGCATGAATGAGTAAAAAAATTAGGTTGGTGGGATTCCCACCTTGATCATGGTTCTTCCATTTGGGTTGGTGTGTCTTCCACCTTACACATGAATCCAATTTTGAATGGGAATCATGCACATGGGTCTAAATGAGGCCAAAGACTTTTCACCAACCTTTCTTTTCTTCATCCATGAACTTAAAGAGATGGAAAAAAAATGTGGCACCATTTTCCTATGTGGGTGCATGAATGATTCAAAATATGAGGGTGGTGGGATTCTCACTTTGATCATCGATCTTCTATTAGGGTTAAAAAGTCAAAAATGGGTGTCCTTTGTATTTTCCAAAGCACTAAAGAGGTAGGTATGTAATTTTTAATGCCACTTTCATGTGTGAAGAAAAAAATACATGTTTAATGATGGATCCTAAAGAGGTAATTTATCATATTTCAAGGGGGGACCCTTGTGATGCTTAAATGGGGTCATTAAGCACCTTGGGGAAGGGTCACAAGTGAGGTATGATGTCCCATATCAAGCAACCTCACTTCTAATCCATGTCACTTGCCATATCACCTCACAAATAACCTTTCATGCCACTTTCCATGTCATCATGAATGGTGATAATGGGTCCCATAGTGAATAGTGATAGTGAATAATACTTTGGAATAGTACTTTCAAATAGTATTTTTGAATAGTAATATGTGGATAGGAGAATAGTGATTTGGTTAGGTTAAGAGGGGTTTTTTAAGGGTTAATAAGGTTTAGGGAGTCCTTAAGGGGTCTTAATACATTTAGTCATCAAAAATTGTAAGTGTGTAGTTTTCTAGTGTTTACATTTTGCCCCTTTTTATTATGCAAATTTGAATTAACAAGCTATAAAATAAAAATGAATTACTTGGTCAAAGGTCAAGGTGTTTTGAGTATGGTAGGAGGTGTTCCCCCTCAAGTAAAGAGTTGATGAAAAAAGGTTGAATCAAGTGTAGGTTTGGTAAGAAATTGGTGGGGAGGCACTAGGTGGTGCCACAAGGTAGTTGGGCATGTGAAATGCCAATGGGTTCATAAATATGACTAAGTGTGATAATCAAGATTGTGCAAAGACTAAATCTACCAATGTTGATAAAAAGAAGGTCAGGTTCTAGATGGACATATGACAGGGTAACTAGTCTATAATGTTAGTCATAGTTGTTTAGATTAAGCCTATCGAGTCATCTAGACAAGGTTAGTGTTATTCATAGGTATCTAAGGTAAGGAAGTGCTCCCATAGAACAAGACAAATGGTCTAGTTACACATGAGGTGGGGTGTAAAAAATGTAACATGATAAGTATAGTTGGTGTAGTTAAAAGGACCAAGGAAAGTTCATCATAAAACATGTAAAGAGGTTAGGTCAAAAATGGCAAACATCGAGGTGGATGTGGGTAAGTGGGTTGGTTGGTTGGAATGGGGTAGCTGAGCAGGCTCCATATACACTAGGAAAGTGGATGTTGCCCATATAGTTCCATGGACATAATGTCCAAAATGAATTTTAGGCGTAATGTAATTCTTCTAAAGTGGGGAGTGTTAGTTAACTTGGTTTCCCCAATCATGTAGTTAGGTCCAATTGAAGGATGTTAGATAAAGGGAAGCACTAAAGGGTGGAAAAGATGGCTATCAAATAGTTATCTAATTGGTTTGGTAGAAATAGTGGATGAGATTACCTAGGATATAATGAGATGATTGCTTCAATTATATAATATGAATTTACTACCATGGATAAGCAGGTTTAAGCATGAAATTTATACCACCATTTTAAAGAAAAAAGGGAGAAATATGCTTTACCAAGATTTAGAAAATTTGGCACTACTCGAATTGCCATGGTGACCTGATGAATTCTTTCATCGCCATCTAAATAAGCTGACATTGTACACACTCCATAATAATGTCATTAATAGGATATGGAAGGGTATTATTCAATGATTTAGGGAAACAAAGTAGCAGAGTGGGTAAATGAGAAGTGGCAAAGATTTAAACCCTTGACCCTTGAGCCAACGGGGCCCAAAAATAAGTAAGCATTAACTTTTTAGGGAATTTAGAGGAAGACTCTGAGGGGTTTTGAAATATGGAGTGAGGTAAATAATAATAATAATAATTAAATGAGGGAGTAGGTTGAAATAGGAAGGAAAATAAATGGTATAAATGGAAAATTGAGAGGAAAAATAGAATAAAAATCTATGAAGATAGACAGATTGGGGAGTTGAAAAGGAAGGTGGGAAAAATAGGTCTAAAAGAAACCAATGAGGGAATAGTTCAGTGGAAGAGGGGAATCCTATAATAGGTTACTAGATTGAATGTAATTAAAGAGTAGTTCTATTACAGTGCATAGGAGGATGTAGGCTGGGTAAGGAGAATTAAGGGAAATTATTGGTTGGGAGGTAGGTCACATGAGAGGGTATAGCTAACATCCACATGTGGGTACCCCAAATCTTCTAGTTGAAGGTCATTTTAGTTTTGATTCTAACATATCTAAAGTTTAGAGTAAAATGGGTTTGAAATAGACAAGACCAGAGGGGGTGGGGAAGGAATCTTCATCTTGATGGCTTAGCGGTGCTCGGGCTCACTTGTTGGTTGTATAAGCCTATAGGATTAGCCAATTATGTTATAGAAGTATAGGATCAATGTATATCTCATAGTAAACCAAATTTAAATGGAAGACCTTTTAGGCTGTATCATGATATATGTTGTGATCATATAAGAGTAAAATGGGTAGAGGGTTTAAAAGAGAAAAAGGTGATAGGTAGAGTGAAGGGAGTAGATCGAGAGGGGACTTGATCAGAAATTGGGTTATGATAATGGTTCTAATTTAGAGTTTTAGTGGTGGCACACTGTATAGATCTTTGAGAGATTTTTGGCACATTTTTTGGAATGTAAATATGAGTTAAGGAGCTCCTGTTATGGCCGTTTGAAGATGGTTGATAAATGTCACAAGATTGCTTGAAGCAATGCGACATGTGGCACATGTTTTAATGTTGTTTCAACATTTGGAACAAGGACATATCATAGGTTGACACTTGGAAAACTAAAAGGTTTGCAAAAAAATGGTTTGATGTTTTACTCTAGTCTTTGATAGCAGTTCATCGAGCAAAAGGGCCCCATTATTGGCTCACTAGGGGCCCTCAATGAGGGTCAACACACTCATTTGGAGGGGTGACTTGGCCTCCTTGATGATTATGCCACATCATCAACATGCCACATCACTATAGTAACTCATTTTTCTATGTCACATTTTATGCCAAGTGGAGTTAAGTGACTAAGCTTGTGAGATAAGCTCATTGATCGAGCCATACGGCAAGTCCTTTGGAGAGCTCGATCACACAATGGTCCAAGGCAAGTTTGAAGGATAGTTCATTTCCATGAAGGCTGAGTAAGGTGGAAAGCCTAAGGGAGATCAGTTTGAGGGAGCAGGATAGATCTCTTTGCTGAGTCACATGGGAGCTGATCTCTTTAGTGAGTCCGTATGCCTGAGCTCGAGTCTAAGGCATAATCCATAGGGTCTTATGGTGGGTCATGTGGTGAGCCCTCGAAGGAAAGACCAAACTCGAACCTGAGCAAAAGTATTCTTATGTGACCTAAGCCACATCATGTTCAAATGCTTTTTAAAGCCTTATTCTATCAATAAATCATTGCATGTGGGATAAACCCATGATGGAAATGGTGGTCAAAGGCTTTGATAAGCCTTATTTAATCCTCTCGACCCACACATGTGGGATAATGCAAGATGGATTCCATGGAGATGCCTAAACCCATGGATTTGAACCCCTCACCTTATGGAAAAAAGGATGGAGGCTTAGCCATTAAGCCATGGGTTTTGAATTGACTATAAAGTCATGAATTTTTATTGGAAATGTATCAAATATTTGACTATGTTTTTAATTTTAATAGGCTGAGACCTTGTAAAAGCTTTGGTAAGCTTATGTTAATGGATTTTTATCTATTCTCAGGCCATATTACATAGTCTTAATACTATGTTTAGCCAATTTGCATATTGGAGGAGTATTTTTCAAACCTTAGAGGAGATTTTTAGGACCTTTGGAGAGATTTTGTAGGTGTTGATGAAGACTCATAGAATTCAAAGGTGCCAGGCTTGAATCAATCACGGAGAAGGTGAATTTTGCATTAAGATATCAACTTGTAGGAAAGTTTTTTATTGTTTCCAGGTGTTTGAAGTGCCTTTAATGAAAATGGTCCACTCCTTTGGTGAACCCAGAGACATAGGCATCAATTGTTGAGCCAAACTCTGTTATCATGTTTTGTGTTTTTTGGTAATTGTCATTTGATGCATGTTATTGTTTCAGTTTACTAATTTGATTTTAATTAGTAAATGAACTCATGCAAGTGATTCAAATTTTGACAATTATAACACAACATTATTAAAAATGGTTAAATGGTGAATGAAAGTACAAGTCACAAGCAATTTCAATCCATTTTTTTAAAACCATGATTTTTTCTAACTCCTATCATTTTTAAAAGTTTAGTTGAAATTTTCAAGAATTTGAATGAATAATAAAGGGAGTTATTAAAGTATCTAGATAAACTATTTGCAGTTTAATTTTAAGTGTAGATTTTTTGGATCAAGGAAAAAAGAAGATCCTGGCTCAACATGCAAAGGCATTAAAGGAAGAAAGGGATGCACCTGAAGTAATAAATCTAATCATATTTTGTGTATTAAATCAAGGGCATGGAGGACATGAGGAAGTAGATAAGGATATGTATGTAAAAGTGGTACAACTAGTGATCACACTCTGAGGAGCTAGAGGTTGAATGAGAGAAAATAAGGGAGATCGAACAAGGGATGAGGTGAAGGTGGAACATGATATGGATGAAGATATAGGTAGAGAAAATAATGAGGTTGTAGATAAAGATGAATGTGGAGAAGGATGGAAAGAGCCTGGCATAGACATATAGGAGGAAAAAAATAAGGTCAAGAAGAATAAGGAATGTTATCAAGGGAGATGAAAAATGAAATGAAATGAAAAAAGATGAGAAAAATAAAAAGGTAGAAGATGGGGGAGTGAGAGATGTACTAAAGAATGAAATATTGGAGAATTGAAAAGGATAGGGAGAGAAGTGTAATAATCATGAAGGGTAAGGGGAGGATGAGAAATATGGATGGCCATGAAAGGTTTGAAAATAAGTCTAAAAAAAGACCAAGGAGAAAATTGTTTAGTGATGAAAATGAAAAATAAGGTAATAAATGGAAGAAAAAGAAACAAGAGGTAAAAGGAGTGAAATGAGGACACAAAAAGGATGATAGGAGAGTGAATAAGTAGGTGGTATTTTGACCAAGTAAGCATGGATGATGATAGACAAGGAGAGGAATAATGAAGCAAAGCAGATGGTGGTTTTAGAGATGAGAATGGGATGGAAAATGGGAAAGGGGTGAAGAATAACTAGGGTAAGTAAAGGATGGGTAGACTAGAATCCTAGAAATAACATCTACTATTATGAGCCAAGTCTTAAGAAATGGACTTCTATTAGGATCTGCATAGTCACTTTAGCCAAGGTTCATCATCGCTATGTGCTAAGTTTTAAGAGTAGTAGTGAAGTGACTACCTACAAAGAATTTCTTTGATGGCTAAGTAGATTCTACAAGGTGTAAAATTGGTGGTGTGGTGAGTGATAGAGGATGGACCATGCATGACCTAATAGCTACATGGGTAAGATATAAAAAGGCATCTATGTCTACATCTTCTATCCTAGTACCTCAGAACTAATGACTTATTGGTTCCACTAGGTTGGGCCTAACCAACAAGAAGTTATGTGGCCCAAGAGATTGGTTATATAGTTGGATAAGGTGATCATTCCCTTGCTATGGATTAACTTTTAGTTGGCATAAAATAAAAGACTACCATATTCAATTAGGCATTACCAATGGTTGGGGTTTGATGTTTAGAGCCTATGGTAATGAGCTAATAGTAATAAAGGGGATAGGAAGGTGAATGTATTATTGGGAATTCATGTTGACCTACCTTTGATGGAAGATTTTATATAGTAGTAAGGATTTAGATGCTACCGTTACCAAAAATAGTGGTAGCTTTGGAGGCATGACCATTATAGTGGCACATGGATGGAAGCCAATTTATGTCAACCAAGGTAAAGGTGACAATGATTAGACCCACAAGGATCACAAGATGAAAAAAAATCAAATAAATTAGATTTCAATTGGCTGACAAGGGTGATAAAGGGATATCATGATGGTGCATAATGGATTTATTGAGATGACCAATTAGATTGAGGGCAATGTGTCCATACAAAAAGGTAAGTAAACATGACCATTTCAAGTGGGAAGACTATTCAAGGGAATCAATGACATCATATGACCTTCCCCATTGGTGGAATGGAGAATCATGTCAGTGAGGAAGAATGGTAAAGTATTCTATTTAAATAATCATGATAAGGACAAATGTCTATCATTGAGTTTATTTTTTTAGGTTATAGATAGTGCATAGAACTACATAAGGTTGAAGATGGCAAATAATGGAAATAATGGTGGAGATAATTAGTAACCCCCATGACCTAAAATAATCAATATGGTGAATGTGTGGATATATCAGATATTATAACATGTAATGGTGATAATAGAAGTACTTTTAGATCAACAACAAGAGAAGAGGCACCCATGGCTTGAGATTGAGCTTAAACTCTTACCTCTATAGCAATGAAGAAGGCAATAATTCACTATGCAAGATGTAGGGTTGGAGAATATGACCATCGACTTGTCTATAGAGGGAACCCTCACTGTCTAAGGGGATGTGCACTAAGGCAATAAGTGGTGGTACCTATGCAAGTAGAATAACTAGAGCATAGGGATGTAATGGCTATGATAGGAAATTAGGGTGAAAGACCTAGAGTAAAATATAATTCTCATTCTATAGGGATGAATGTGCAAAAGGAGTATAGAGTACACCCTTTAGCAACTACTAAGATAGGGAATGTTACATATGTTAGTTTAGGGAGAAATCAAGTATAAGGATGGTTGAGCACAAATCTAGAGTCACTAGATAATCAACCTAGTTCTTAGGTAGGGGTCTTAGGTGAAGTGTGGATAGTCTTATAACTTTGTATATGCCGTGTGACTCCTTGCACCCTAAATAAAATATTACACAATTTGTTGTAAACATGTAAAAAATGTGTTGGATGTCATTGGTCGAATGTCATCATGATTAAGGTTATGTCGATAATTATGAATTTTATGGTTATGGTTATGATTTGTATGGTTATGGTTGTTGTAATCTCAATTAAAGAAAAAATAATGATTATTGCTATCACAACACTAAATGGTAAAAGTCATGATGAAAACTTCAACCAAGCATATTAAGATAAGAATAAGGAACAATGCTTTGTTTTAGATAAGGATTGAAAATAGACCCAAAGTGGGATTGGCTTAATGAATATAAGCCCTTCAAACCCTGTGCATGAGTGGTTATGAGTTGATAAAGAAAAGGTTTTTGGATCACAGAGTGTCAAGTAAGCTCTAAATCCCTTGATTTATAGATATTCTAAAGGGAAGATGGGTGATAGGTGGTGTGAAGGTTAATGGGTGATATGTATGATAACCTCATGTGAACTAGTTTGCCCCTTCTATAGGTGACCTAAGAATGGTAATAAACAAGTTCATGTTGTATACTAGATGTAGACTGATCAATGCAATAAATCTACATGTGAAATCCAATTATGACTTCCAACTTATTATGTTGTTTAAGAGCTCATTATGGCTTTAGATGTTATTGTGATAGTGGGTCTTTTGCTTTATTATTATATGCGGGAAGTTGATCAATATAGGAAGCTTTCAAGAAATTGCTCTACTTTTGACAAAGTTAACTTAGCCATCCTTTAAGGGAGTGGTTTAAGCTTATTGGATTTATTTAATACTCTTGATAGCTATCTTTCAAGGGAACAATCTACTTTATATTTGGTAATTTTTATTTTGTTTTTGGGCAACTATCCTTCAAGAGAACAATCTGTAATGCTTAAGATATTGATCCAAGTAGTATTTTGGTATCTAAATTGTTTCTGGATGCAATGTTTTTAGACATGGACAGGTCTAATTAGGTTCAAAAGTTTACCTTTATGAGGGAAAAATTTTAACACAAGAAGGTTTGATATGAAAAGGTATAGTTTTTGAGAGATAATGACCATGGGATTCCATCTTGTTAGAGACAAAAAGTATCCATGAGAACCATGCTATTGGTAGAGCCATGGTACCCATATTTAGGATTAGGCTATGACTATGATGGTTAATCACATGGTTCTATGTTGTAATCAATTATCCTTAAAAAGAGAGGAGAAATATGGGTAGAGGTTAAAATATCATAATCAAGGGATGAGCTTAAGTTAGAAAAAAGGAGTGAGATTGATCCTTCTTTAGTATAAAAAGAGACGTAGATGTAAAGTATTGAGAGGCTCAAGTTTTGATTTTCCTTTTAGAGAGGACAAATAATAATCTCCTAATCCATACTTATGGGTAAGGATGTAGGGTCCAAGCCAATTGAAATCAAACTTGCCTCATTTACTCTTCTCCATGTTGGTCATGTGTTGGTTTTCCTTTAGGATGAGGTCTCTAATATTGAATGCTAATTATTTGAGGTGATTTTTATAAGTGCATTTGATATGATTTTGATAGATATGGAGGTGGGTAAGGGCTGATAAATGGTGTTCATCAAGTAGATCAAGTTGACCTAAATGGTGCTAATGAAAATCTTCCTAAAAAATAAGCTCTTATAAATATATGTGAAGAGAGAGGATTTGGACTTCAAGAGGCAAGGCTTCCTCTATTCCAAAGACTAAAGAGAAATGGGTAGCACCCGTAGAGGTTTGAATGCTAGTGTGATGGGCCCATAAAGTGAATGGGATGTGTAAGTGCCAATCTCGACCTGAAGCACTGACAACTTTAGTTAGTATTTTGTTAAGGGTTTTGTTGGAGGCTTCTACTTGTCCATTTTATTATGGATGGTAAGGTGAAGAAAAGCTTAAATTGATGCCAAATGCATCACATAAGCCTTAGAATTGATTATTTTTAAAGGATTTACCATTATTGGTGATGATATTATGAGGAACACCAAAGTGGTATATGATATGATGGTTGATAAAGATGATAATATTTTTTGATTTGGTCAAGATAAGAGGAATATATTCCACCCATTTTTTGAGATATTTGGTGGTTATGATGATGGAGCTATGATTCTATAAAGAATGGGGGTTAATTTCCCCGATGAGATCGAGTCCCCATTAAGAAAAAGGCCAAAAGTCCTTAGATACTTGGGGGCTATCGATTGGTGTGTGATATAAATTAGCATGTTGTTGACATTTAACACACTTTTTTACATAATCACAATAGTTTTGTCTGAGGGTGGGCCAATAGTAACCAAGGTGAAGGATACATTTAGTGACCTCAAGGCTACTAAAGTATCCCCCATAAATCCCATCATGTGTTTCCTTGATGGCATGGCAAGCTTCATGGCTATGTAGACAACAAAGGATACCATCAAAACCACATTTTTAAAGGATTCCCCCTTGTATGGTGTAATGAGAGATACTCTAAACAAAGGCTCTTCAGGCATTCATAGAGAGGTTGGGAGGAATGATGCCTAGGTTGAGGTAGTTGAAAGTTTGGTCATACCAAATGTTGGATAGGGATTCCTCCACATTATAAATGGTATGGAGGTCATATTAGCTATAGGAGGGAGTGGTAATATGATTAATGGTGACAAGGATTTTTGAATTGGAAGGCTGAGAAGGGATCTAGGAAGTAAGACAAGCCATTATATCTATGGATTTATTGGTAAATTGAGGAACAAATTAGAACAAGTAATGTTCAAATGATGTTAAGATTTTGTCAACTAAAATTTTATATTTTTACAAGACATCATTCTTAAATTGATAAGATCCATTAACCTAGTTGACCATGAGTTAGAAATCACCAAATACATGGATTATCTTAATTCTCAAGGCTAGAATAGTTTAAAGACATATCACCAGGGCTTCGTACTTAGCCATATTATTGGTGCATTCAAATTCAAGTTTAAAAGAAAGAGGAAGGGGTTTACGATCGAGGGGAATGAGAATAACTCTAGCACACCCTCCTTGTTGGCACTTTGAGCTATCAAATAACATGGTCATTTGGTAGGTTATGATATCTTCTTGAAAAAAAGTCATGATAGACTCATCCAAAAAAGTAAGAGAAGGTGGTTGGTTTTTTGGTAAAGGAGCTTTGACCAATTGGTTAGAAATGACCTACCCTTTAACTTAATTCTATTAGAATAATTCAAGGTTGAACTCAACTAGGAACATGAGCCAATTAGCCATACACTAATTTTAGTATGGTTTAGAGTGCATGGACTTGAGTGGGTTGATATTAGTGATGGCATAAGTGTTATGGTTAAGAAGATATTGGTAGAGTTTGGTGGCCATGAAGGTCAATGCTAAGTAAAGTTTCTTGGTATGTGTATACCAAGTCTCATATTCTACAAGCATGCATCTAATGTAGTTTATGGATTTCTCTTTGTGTTGTTCATCTCGATCAGCTAATGTTGCCCCTAGGGAATGGTCGATAGTAGAGATATATAGGTAAAAGGGGTGGTTATCCTTAGGAGGGATGAGGATAGGTGGTGACAAAAGGTACTATTTGAGAGAATCAAAGGCCTTTTGACAATTTATATTCCATTTGAAAGAGACATCCTTATTTATAAGGTGATGGAAAGGTTGGCACCAGTCTAAAAGTTTGGAAATGAAATAGTGAATGGATTAAAGTTTTCCTTGTAGGCTGTAAAGCTACTAAAGGTTGGTTGGAGGATACATGTCCAAAATTTATCTAACTTTAGTAATGTCTACTTAGATTCCATGAAGAGAGATAATAAAGCCAAGAAGCTTTCCTGAAAGGACCCAAAAAATGCATTTTTTGGGATTAAGGTGAACATGATAGTGGATGAGGCATTCAAATATGATCATAATAATAATCAAGTGATCTTTTTAGAGTTTGAATTTTTTGATATGGTCATCCACATAGTCTTCTACAATTTTATGGAGGATATCATGGAAGATACAAGTCATGGTATGTTGGTAAGTTGCACCAATGTTCTTTAACTCAAAAGGCATGAATCTATAGCAAAAAGTTCTCCAAAAGTGGTAAAGGTAGTCTTATGTTGATCTTCAAGAGCAATCAAGATCTGATTATAACCTAAAAACCCATCCATGAGAGATAACATCTTATGGCCAACTGTAAGATCAATAAGATGGTCAATGCTAGGTAGAGGAAATTCATCCTTGGGATAGGTGAGGTTAAGGTCATGAAAGTCCACACAAATATATAGACCTCCAGTGACTTTGGTGATAGGTATGATATTTAAGACCCATTGGGGGTAGTCAATGGGTTGAATGAAGTTTATAGATAGGAGACATTGAAGCTCTTCTTTGATGAGAAAGGCTATGCTAAGATGCATGCATTGAAGTTTTTTTTAATAGGCGTGGCATCATGATGAGTGACTATGTTATGGGTAGCAATGGTGGGGTCAATCCTAGGAATATCACTATAAAACCAAGTGAATGTTATACTACAGTCTTGGAGGAAAGAGGATAAGTTTCAAAGTTCCTTAGCATTTAGTGATTGACCCAATTTGATAATGTGGGGGTTATGCAGAGTACCCAAATTGATATCCATGGTGGATTTATTTGACATGGTCAAGGCCTCAAGAGGAAGGGATTTGTGGATAGAAGAATCCTCTACATTGAGGTAGGTAAGATGTAACCATCATCTTGATGTTGGATGCTGTTGATGGTAGGAGAATTGTTCTCTACCATTTTAGGTTTACGAGTAGAAGGAATTTGTTTTGGCCACCCTTTTGGTAGATGAGAAGGCCCAAAATAATGATATTGATTAAAACAAAATTTTAGGGGGGATGATGTTAGGATCTTCAGGCATAGAAAGTGGTTGGGTTGGTGAGGATGAGATATCTTCCTCCATGGTGGCAATGGGTTTGGGTAAATTGGTGGGTTCTTCAGGTGGTTCATACACAAGGCCAAATGACTCATGAGGTTGTAAAGTTTTGATATGGGGTAACTCATGAGGCCCTTGTTCATAGTGACCAAGGCCAAATTCTTTCCAAGCACATATATGAAGATACAACTTAGTGAAATATGGTTTACTAAGATAGGAAAAGTTAGAGGTAAATGGTTGGATGGATGAAATAGGTGTAGGGTCAGAAGTGGTTGATTAAGTACCCCATAAATGATTTTTTTTTATGGTTATGGATCCCAAAGGGGATGATGGTTCCAATGTTAGGGTTGTAGGAAGGGTCATGTTTGAGATTCTCCTATATTTAGGGAGTATAGAAGACATCCAAGGCTAAGAGTTTATATTCCCTAAGGAAAATATGTTGGAATGTGGTTTCCATAGGTTTCTCTACATGAATCTAGGAAGAAGGGATATATGAGCTAGTAGAAGCTTCATCAACATTTGGTTTGACAGTGTCATGAGTTTTAGTTGGTGGGGTTATGTCATTAAAAGATGGTTGTGAGGTGGATGAAGGAGGAAGAAAGATGTCATTTGGCTGATATGTCATATTAAAATATGTGAAATGACTAGGGTCATCTTGGATAGTCATAACATGTTATTCATGCTTGAATTTGACACACTGATGTAAGGTGGAAGGGACACAACTCATGGCACAAAGCTAAGGGCACCCGAGTAAGACATTGTATCAGAATTCTCCTTCTAAAACTTAAAAAAGTTTGATAATGGTATGGGTCCCTACATAAATATGGAATATAAATATTCCCAAGGTAGTAGCCATAGTGTCATTAAACGAATGAAAGACCATTGTGCTTTTAGACATGATGTTCATGGGTATGTGTAGTTGGTCATATGCATGGGAGGAGATAATATTGATGTTAGATCTTCCATCAATCATCACCCTTTTGATGTAGGTTTGATTAATGTATTCCATAATAAATGGGGGATAGAGATCCTCTAAATGAATAGAAGGTATTTCTAAAAATTTTAAGGTGAAAAGGTTAGAAGTTCGAAGGGCACCAACAAAGGTGGATAGATATTGATGGTCATTAGGCTGGACCTTGATGGATTATAAGGCTTATATAAGTCCTTTGCGGTGATGGGGAGAGGTAGAGACTAACTCATCTAAGCTCATTTTTTCTAGAGTTTAGTGAAGCTTCTTGAGGATAACTTTTCAAATGGATATTGCATATGGGTTAGGGTATAGAGGGTTAGATGGGGAGACACCTAAGATAAACACGTTGAGATTTTTTGAAGATAGAGATGGTTGGGTATTGTTTGCTTAGGAGTTCAGAGAGGGGTAAGTCTAAATAATGGATGCCTTATCCTTCCCTTTATCCTTCTATTGGGCTGAAGATCAGGTAACCATGCGAATAGTGTGGATAAGGGGGTTTTCTAGATTGGGTGGTTGGTTTGGTTCTTCCTCTTTATTTTTGGGTGAGACTGAAGATTGGATGGGTTGAGTTGGTGGTTAGATTGGCAATGGGGATGAAGGAGGTTTGTCTGATAATAGATCATCATCTTCATACATGTTATGAACAAGTGCTTAGAGAGTTTTACAATTTTTTGTGTCATTTCTTGGTGCCCTATGGTATATACATATCAAGTTATCATTAAACCAAGAGGGTTTGGTACATTAAGGGTCAAAGGGTTTGATGGGTGGTAAGCTCAAGGAAGAAGTTTACAATAACCATTGGGGAATGGTTAATTAATATTTATCTAAAAGTCATAAAGGTTCAACAATTTTTGTTTTGGGTGTTAAAGTAGAAGGTTGTGTGGATGTAGATTTGGTGGTAGGTGTCTTGGGTAAAGTGGTACACTTGGTTGATATTTTTGGTTTAGGAAAGATGGTTGAAAATTTAGAGGTAGAGGAGGGCAAGGAAGATAACTTAAGAATTGTTAGTGTAGTGAGGAAAGGTGTCTTAGAAAACAAGTATGAAGGTGTGACCAATAAAAGTGGTGGGGTTTTGGTAAAAATGATGGACTTCATGTTTAAGGTAGAGGGATGAGGACCCAAAATGGAGGGAAAGGTTGAGGGAGGTAAAATTTGGGGTTTTAGGCATTTTAGTGATTTTACTTCTTTGGTTGTTTTATTTATTGGTTTTGGAGGGGGTTTGGTCACTTTAATTGTCTTAGTGGGTTTAGGTGTTTGAAGGTAAATTAATTTGAAAGAGGTTTGGTTGGTTGGGTGGAGGTTTTAGTTGGTTTATAAGGGATAGGTTGGTCTACCAAAGAAGGGGTTAGAATTTCTGTTGTGGTTTCCTCTAATGGAGGTGTGGGTATGGTGGCTTCCTTTGTTTGGGTGTTCAAAGTAATATAAGGTAAAATTTTTTTCTTCCATTAGGGGAATGGGGAAAGAGATAGTTAAGTTGACGTTTTCTTCAACAATGGGTTCATAAGTAACCACATTAATAGTACGTGTTTAATGATATGGATCTAGTTTATTGTAATGGTAAGGGGTATAAGGAGCATGATTAGGAAAAGGTTTTTGGAATATGTCAAGGGCCTAGTTTAGTGGTGCATTAAAATTGTCTAATGTAAGCTCCCCCTTGTCAATGAGGGATTAGAAAAGGTATTTGAGGGTGTTGCACCTATTGATGTCATGTACTATGACTTAGTGAAAGACACAATGGTAATTCTCATTATATGAACCTGATATAGGGTGAGAAGCATTAAACTATTGAGGTGGTTTAATTGGTGGAAGTTGGATGATATTGGCTTTTAATAAATTTTCCAAAATAGAAGGATAGAGCTCCCCAAGTGGATTTAATTGTTTATAATTATTCTAGTTTTGGTTCCTTTGTTTTGGTTTGAATAATTAGAGGAGTTTAAGGTATAGTTATTTGGGTTCTATAGGTTTGTAGATGGTAGTGGTGTAGCTTTGAGGACAATGGCATTGGCGGTTGCTTTAATTTTTAGTATTGGGATTGGTTTGGTTGTTTGGTTTGGAAGAAAAGGGCTCATTGGGTTTGTAAGTTGAGTTCTTGATCTTAAAATTTAACCTTCATTCATCAATGGCTCTATTCTCTAGTTTGTGAGCCATGGTAAAATCTTCATCAAAGGTCTAAAAGATTTGGACATGCAATGTGGATGAAGAGCTCTATAAGCTCAAGTTGAGGTACTGAAAAGGAAAATTGGTTGATTAGGCTCTTCCAATGAGATACAAAATTGGAAATAGATTCCTATTCAAATTTTTTAATGGAGTAGAGGTTGGTAATAGAAAATTTCTTAGATATATTGATCAAAAAGTGATCCAAGAAGTTTTAGGCTAATTGGGTGAAAGAGAGGATGGAATGTTTGGGTATGGCACTATACCAATCTAATGTTATTATGGATAATGACATAAAAAAGGTATGAAGGAGAAGAGCATCATCATGGGAAATAAAGTAGCATGAATGCCTAAATTCTCTTAAACGTTATTGAGGGTATTCTTTATTGTTAACCTTATTAAATTTTGGAAGTTTCCACTGGACTGGATAAGATCTGATGGGGACCAAATGGTGAATAGGCTCATTAAATTTTTTATTATAAGATAAGAGATTATGGGATATAGATATGAATGACTCAAGGGTATTCATCTTGTCCATGATCAACTTCATGAAGTCTAATTGAGGTTATTTGGATGCATAGTTATATTTTTGTTGAGGTTGGGCAATGTGTGAATAGCTAGTAGATGGTTGAAATGACTCCATGTATTGGTATGTGGTATTTGGAGGTTGGGTGGAAGATATATATTGGTATGTGGATGTTAATGGTTGGGTAGAGGTGTGTGTTTGGATAGAAAGCATATACCCTTATGGTTTATGAAGGTAGTTAAAGGTTGCATGTTGGGTTGGAGTGGTGGTTGGGTTAGTAGTCGATGGAAGGGTGGTGACTCTTGTATTGATTGGTGGTAACATGAAGGGTATGGACACCAAAAGGCTTAGAATTGGAGTAGTTTTTTTATGGATTATAGGTAACTATAGGAAGATGGGTATATCTAGATGTAGGCACTCATATTATGGGGGAGTGATTAGTAAGAGGTATAAAGACAATGGTAGTTTGGGTTGGTGGGTTAAATTTTGAGGGAGTTGGTTGATGATAAGGTTTGGTCAACTAAAGGTTGATTATCTCCCATGGTAGTGGAGCTATTCCACATGAATTGGAGAGGCATTCCATAAGGTGAATCTATGTGTGGGATTGAAACCAAGATTTGGTAAGATGTGGTTCTTAAGTAGAGTTTTAAGGCTACATGATTGTTGTTTAAGAAAGCAATAAAATTTGCATCTCCTAAGACTACCTGAGTAGGACTTCCCAGAGAGTGATGGAAGTCTACAAGTTTAGAAATGTTTTTCATGGACGAAGAGGTGGAAGTTTGTGATGGTTGATTTGGTGGTGGGTTTTGTTCCTCAAGGTATTTTTACTATTGACGAGTGAGAACTATATGAGAAGATAAGAAAAGGATGATACATTCTCACACCTCAAACAAAGAGAAATAAAAATACTCAAAGAAAATAATTTATTCACTAAGAGTGCATTAAATCCTAGGATTCTTTTTAATCTCTCTTTTGGCTTATGTCTTAGAAAAGTGTGAAAAGGAAATTGGCTTGAATAGGTCTTAAACAAGGTAGTCTATGTTTAGTTTCGGGTTATGTTTAGGCACTCAATAGAAGTTTGTATTAGTATAAGTACATGGTTTATTACTTGGGGATTTCTCCCTCACATAACAATCCCATAGCTAGTGTGGGTGCTTAACCAATATGTATGGATTTTAAAAGTTTATACTCAGTCAGAAAGCTGAGTTGGATATCCCCTCAATGATTAAATTCAAGTAAGATAATCAAGAAAATGTAAGGTGATATGCTAAATGATAAAATATTAGTTGGGCCTTGTCTCAAGTGTGTTTTTATATTTTATTGTGCAATTGGTTTGGTTTTTGTAACATTTTTGAACTACGATTAATTCATAATGTTTCTAATTAAACTAGGTGAGTTAAAATCAAGCAAGCAGTCAATAGATGCACTCAATTTTAATCAAAAGATTTTTTTTTTTGATTTTTTTTAATGAAGACAAGAAAAAATAAAAGACACCTAAATTCAACATGAAAATTCAATCCTAATCCTAATATGAATTCTCTTTTCTTTATTTTTATAAATGCGATAATTTTTTTTTTTCTAAAAATACAACTAAAACTTTTTTTTTCCTTTTTGTATTTTTGTAAAGAAAGAAGCTTAATTTTATTATAATTAAACCAAATGAATTTTAATAATGTAATTATAAATTTATTAAAGCATTTAATAACCCAATAAAACTCAAGGGTCCCATCGGGCATGACAAAATATTTCCATCTAATTTTTGCTTTTTCTTGAGTGTGAAAAGAAAAAACTAGTTAAGAAGGGTGTATAGAAGAATACCTATTGAATGCATATGTGTTGAATCCAAGATTTTTGATAACATATCTTTGTCTATGGAATAATTACATACAATAATAAATCACTACCATAAAACTTATTGGTTAGACAAGTAGTTAGGTGAATTGCCTGGCATGAGCTAGATCCTAGAAGCAAAAGCTTTCTAGAAAGCTATCAATCCACTTGCTTTTAACACTTAAATTTGTGAATAAAAATAAAATATAATTTAATTTAAAATAAAAAATAACTAAAATTAAATACAATTAAATAACAAAAAATAACTAAATTAAGACAAGAAAGTTAAGTGCTTTTAAAACAATGACTAAATAGAGCAACTAATGCTGAAAATTAATCAAAACAAGGCTATGGTTTTGGTTTAAAAATTTAACAAGGGATTAAAGAAAGGTGGTTTTGTTTGCTGATAAATGGTTAAGGTAATAATAATTTAAAGTTTCAAATTGGATAAATGGGTGAATGGTTGATGATGTAATAAGGTAAGTAGTTAATATGGTAAAGGGAGAAGAGGATAAGGAGGGTAAAAGTGGAAAAGGTGTGAATGGATAAAAGATGGCAAGGGAAAAAATAGATTGAGATAATGGAATGATAAAGGGATAAAATATATAAGTGGGAATGAAGAGATTAAAAATCCAAGGGGATGATAAAATTAAATTGAAGAAATAAAATCAAATGTTACCTCCCAAGCTTGAAGATGAATGTTGTTGTTGTTATTGATGATGTTGTTGAAGATGTCTTGAGGCAATTTTGGTAGATCTTAGTTTCTTTGAATTATTTTCCTCCAAGATGTGGATGAATAAAAAAATGATAATCTCCTTCAAATACCTGCAATAAGATGCTAATAACCAAAGACTAACTTCTAATTTTCCCTTTAGTGAATGAGAGGGGGGTATTTATAGTATTTGTTGTGAAGAATCATGCCAAAAGAGGGAATAGTAGAAGTATGGTGCTATTTTATATGTGATGCATGAATGATAAAAAATATGAGGTTGGTGGGATTCCCACCTTGATTATTTGTCTCCCATTTGGGTTGGTGTGTCTCCTACCTTATAAATGAATCCAATTTTGAATGGGAATCATGAACATGGGTCTAAATGAGGCCAAAGACTTTTCACCACCCTTTCTTGTCTTCATCCAAGAACTTAAATAGATGGCACACAAAATGTGGTTCCATTTTCCATGTGGGTGTATGAATGAGTCAAAATATGAGGATAGTGGGATTCCCACCTTGATCATGGGTCTCCCATTTGAGTTAAAAAGTCAAAAATGGGTGCTCTTTGTCTTTTCCAAAGCACTAAGAGGTAGGTATCTCATTTTAAAGGACACTTTCATGTGTAAAGGCAAAATACATGTTGAATTATGGCCCCTTAATGGAAAATTTAACATATTTCAAGGGGGAACCCTTGTGATGCTTAAATGAGGTCATTAAGCACGTTGGGAAAGGGTCCCAGGTGGGGTATGATGTCCCACATCAAGCCACCTCACTTCTAAGCCATGCCATTTACTATATCACCTCCAAAATCATCTTTTATGTCACTTACCATATCATATGCCATGTCACTTTCCATGTCATCATGAATAGTGATAGTGGGTCCGATAGTGAATACTACTTTTGAATAGTACTTCGAAAAAATATTTTTGAATAGTACTATGTTGAAAAGATAATAGTGATTTGGTTAGGTTAAGAGGGGTTGGTTAAGGGTTAATAATGTTTAGGAGGTCTTTAGGTGGTCCTGAGACATTTAGTCATCAAAAACTATAAGTGTGCAATTTTCTAGTGTTTATACCTATATTATTATCAAATTCATATGCATGCCAAATATGAAGTTGTAAGAACCATTTAATTAATATATAATAAATACAATTCCAACATACAAATAAATTGATAAAAAATGCCTTTCAAATATGCACTCAAGGCCAATGAAGTTAAAAAATCCATCATAATTTGAATTATGTTTCTAAATATATCTAACCAATTTATGCACACTAGAAAATAGGAAGTACCCAACTATATGTAATCTTAAACCCTAAAATAATTCCTTACATGTAATAAAAATTGAAAACAAGTCTCCTAAAAAACCTTCATTTGATTTTTTTTAAATTACATGATTCATCATCATTAACCAAAAAAATGAACATATACATGATAAAACCCAAGGATTTGTGCGAATACCATTGAATACTATAATCCATTTTGACAATCAACATACTATGAGTCTGAAATCAAACTATATTTTCTCAAAAATGAATTTGAAACTTCCAAATGAAATAAAACTATTTCTAACATTTTAAATAAATAAATCTATCTACAACTTATCTGCACTGAACCCATAATTCCAAAATCCATTTATATATTTATTAGACTAAATGCCAACTACATGCAATCCTTTTTCACTTCAAAACAAATACATGCATGAAATATATTTAGGAAAATATCTTATACAAAATCTTCCTCAATAGGTCATTATCAAAAGGACACAATACTATAATTTTTATGAATATTCCTTCAAAAACATTCAATACTTCCAAAAATACAATCAAAACATAGACCATGCAATAAATTTCTACATTTTAAATCAAATCTTCAAAATATTTCTTTGAATCAATGACATACCTCAACAAATATTATAAATACTTTCAAAATCTCATTATATTTCCTTTGATCCTTATAGAACATGTCCAAACAGAGCTTTGTTTTCATAGCAAGCTTGACATGAATAAAACAAAAACCAAAAAAATTACCACTTTATACTTCCATAATATTGTTTACTACTTGTAATGGTGTGCAGTCTTTGAATTGGATTTCAACAATTCACCAACTTCCTATCTCATCACACCAAAATTAGAATCTCACTAATCAATTTATCATTTTATGTACATGCTTATCAAATGTACCATCAAATCCACATTCCAAGGCAAGTAACAAAACTTAATACATATAATCATATCAAATATGTCAACCCAAGTTTCAAAACTATAAATGATTAATATCATTTGTCACCAAATTTATGGTGAAACAACACTCACACTTCTTAATCTCTGCTTCAAACCTAAAATTCACCATGGTTGACATTTGACTTAAAATATTGATCAACATGACTATTATTCATAATACAATATTCAAAGAAAATCATCAAAATATATAACTTAAAACATATCCCATGTTAATATTACCTCTCAAGTAAAAAACATGAATAACATTTAGGGAACACCTTTAGATTTTAGATTAATGTTTATAGGTTAGGTAATTTATCTTCAGGTTTTATATTTTCAAATAAAATAATCTTATAATCCTATAAGATCATCAAGTAAATTAATCATGAATTGTTTACATTAAGATAAATCTAATTTTGAACTGGTGTGGAATCTATCCCAAACATATCAAGAGGTTTGGGTCTCCCTCTAGCTTACAAAAGATAAAATAAGGTGTAGATCACTAGGAAAATAAAATGGGCCTAATCAAAATAATAATCAACAATAAAAATAACAACAATTACTTTTGATTGGTGTGAGAATCAATTGATTTTGACTGAACTAAAAACCAACCTGGACTAATGGAGAAAGAGGCACATGTCTCAAAAAGAGCCATCAGGGTTACTAGGGGACCCAAACCCAATAAAGCAATAGCCCAGCATAACCTAGAAAATAAACAAGGCAAAAAAAAAGGAACAAAGACCCATCAGGGTCCCAAAAGGGACCTAAGACTAGTAAAACAACAAAAAAATCTAGCAAGGTACTGAATTAATTTAATCATAAATTATTATGAAAATAATACGAGTATTATAACAAATGTGAAATCAAACTTTGAAAATTTGATTATTAAGTAACCTGATCAAGAGCACCTAACAAATCATGTTAGGACATTGAAGATGAATACTGAATGACAAGAATTCTAAAAACTATTCTATTCAAGAAATGATTGAAGTATATCTAATCACCTCACTACTTTAAAATGATCAATGGTATAAGTCATCATAAACTATGTATTTGATTTGACACTATATATTACATCATACTGCAAATTATCATTGTAACTCATTAGAGATCGATATTGAAAAATATTTCATTTAGAACCAACTTATGATTTTTGAAACCACTTAGTCAATATTAGAAGTAAGAAATTCATTCAAATACAACAATCACATGTTTGTCAATGAATATAAAATGGGTATTCAATCGAATGCAAATTATGTTGGCCCCCACCATAGTTTTAGACTTCATGACACTAGATCATCTATATGGTAGAATAAAAAAATGACATGACCTTCAGAAAAGAGGGGGTTATAAAAATAGGCTTAACACTAGTGTTCTTGCTATCCACTTTTACTTGTAAAATTGGGTTGTAACTCTAAATTACTCTTTATTAGAACTAATTAACTTGAGAGTGCAATCTAAGTTTAATCATTTCTCAATCAGCTATGCACGAACCCCTTTTATAATAAAAAATTGTTCAAGGGATGAAGTGTTTGACTAGTGTGACACAAAGAAAGGACTAGATTAAACAATTTTTTTTATGTTGGATAATAGTCAATGCAAAATATTAAACACAAATTTTAAAAGTATAGTAATGATTTTTAATACATGTATATACATAGTTTATGTTAAGTTATAAGTAAAATATCTTTAGAATGATCATAGTGAAAATATTTAAATTAATTGAGTACTTACATGATATGTAGTTCTCATAGTACCCTCTGCAAAAAATGATGATTTTTTTTTATTATTTTAATAAGTGTTGATACAACAAATAAAAAAAACAAAGAACACAAAAAATAAAAAAATACTAAAAAAGAAAACAAACAAAAGGAAAGAATCTAGGAATGAAACAATTTGAAATGATGTTCATTGATTGGATGACAACCAATGTTCATTCAAATCTTGTAAATGAAAAGAATTTTTCTCAAAAATAGTATCTATTTTTTAAGGACCAAGCCAAAGATTATCAAACTTATGATGTTTTTATTCATCTTCATGTGCTTTATCCTAATAAAAAGCAAGATCACCAATTTTAAAACATTTATTAGAGACTCTTTTGTCAAATAATTTTTTCAAAATTTCTTTAGTTTTTTCTAATTTATGTAAAACAATAGCTTTAGTTTCATCTCGGGATATCAAATCATTAAGTCTTTATTCTATAAAATTTATATCTTTTGATAAATATTGTAAAGTAGTACGAATAGAAGAAATTTGAAGTTCAATAGATAAAGTGGCTTCAAATCTATAAGCTAACATAAAAGGAGAATAACTAGTAACAAATTTAACAATTGTATGATCATCTCATAATGATTCAAAGATCTTAAGATACCAATTCTTCTTATTTTCAAAAATGATTTTTTTCATAATAAAAATCAAATTTTTATTTGTATATTCAACTTATCCATTTACTTGAGGATAATATTTTGAATAATGACTGAAAATAATAGAACATCTTAAAAAATCTAAATATTTATTTGAAATAAATTAAGGATCATTATCTGAGATAATTTCATAGAGAACACCAAATCTATAAAAAAATTGACTTTTAAAAATTGAAATGACTTTAGTTATAACTGAACTTTTTAATGTTTTAACTTCAGGTCATTTTGTAAAGTAATTTGTAGTAATCAAAATATGTATATGACCAACTAAATAAATAAGATGCATATCTAATATAAAATAAATTTCCCATTTAGTAAAGGGTTTCTTAAGAATCATAAGATTTAAAGGTATTATTGGTAACCTATCTTTACCAACAAATAATTGATAAAGCATGAATGCATGGACTAGCTTATAAACAACCTGAAATAATGTAGACTAATAATAATTTATGTGTAAAATATTATAAGCAGTGATTTTTGCTACGTAATGACCACCACAACTAATTTTATGACTTCCTCTAAGTAATTTTTATGTTTTTATCATGAGTTGATCATCTCAATAAAGCACCATCTCTATTTCTATAAAATAAAAAGTTTTCTAATAAACATAATTTTAAAGTTTGAAATCTCAACTATCGTCATTGTCTTTTATCCCAATTTTTAAGACATGCCTAATTTAAAAAATAATAGACTAAATCTTGATACCAATCATCCTCAACCAACAAACATTTCTAATCATTCATTTCATGTCTAAATTTAAATTTTTTAAAGAAATCAGTAACTTTCATATATTGAAAATGAAGTTTACCATTTAAATAATCATCAATAGATAAGACCAAAACATTTATACTAGGAGAAGTATTTTCACCTAAATGTTTTTCCAAATCATTTCCTTTTTTGGTTTTGAATGTTTTAAATTCAAGATCAAATTATTAAAATCTCAAAATCCATTTTACTAATCTTCTTTGAATAGTGATCAAATTTAAAACTAATACAAAAACAATTTTTACAATAAGAGGATACTTAGTTTTTATATCTTTTAAGACTTGGCTCATTTAATGAATAGGTTTTTTTTCATTATTTTTATCATTTTGATTGATTACAACACCTATGGTTTTATCAGTTGCATTCACATAAAGAATAAAAGGTTTAGTCAAATCAGGTTTTGTAAGTATGGGTACACTTACAATAACTTTTTAAATATTATTAAAAGCAAAATATACCCTTAAATCTCATACATATGATTAGTTCTTATTTAAATTTTTTTGTAATGGATTTGATTTATCAGTAAAATATAATATAAACTTACAAACAAAATTTATTTTTTTAAAGAAAGATCTAAGACCAGATTGCTCTTTAGGTGATAATAGTTCTTTAATTGCTTTTATATGTTCATGTTGATCAAAATACCAAAATTTGAAATTATATGTCCTAATAATTTGTCTTCAGTAACACAAAAGATGTTTCTTAGGATTAATAAAAATATCATATTTCTTACATTATGTGAAAATTTCATGAAGATGATCCATATGTTTCTTTCTCTTTTTTTAATGAGCAATAAGATCATCCAAGTAAACTTGATTGATTATACCTATTAAGTCATTGAAATACATATGCATAATTATTTGAAAAGTGACACCTGCATTCATGAGACCAAAAGACATCCTATTAAAAGTAAACATCCTTATTAGAGTATAAAAAGTTATCTTATGCCTATCATTTGAATTGAAAAATATTTGAATATAACCAAAAAATCTATCAAGTAAAGATATCATTTTAGATCTTGTAACTTGTTTCAAGATTGATCAATAATCAAAACAAGAAAATTATCTTTTACACTAATCTTGTTTAAATCTTTAAAGTCTACACATAATCTAATACCATTATTTTTCTTATGCAAAGGTACTAAATTAACTACCTAATCAAAATATTTAACAGTATAAATGACACCACCATCTAGAATCTTATTAAACTCTTTATTAATGGTGCATTATAATAAAGGACTTATTCTTCTTATATTTTTCTTAATAGATTTTATACTAGGTTTTATAGGAATATCATGTCTAATTATATTAGTATCATAACTTTTTAGGTCTTTATAAGACCATGTAAATATATCAATAAATTATTTAAAGAGTTTAAATAATTTAAACTTTCTATTAAGTGTATATTATATTCTAAAATATAAAAAATTAAGATCTTATTCAATTCCAAGGTTGATAGGAATAGTTTCACCAATTATTCTCCTAGAAGGTTCTTCAATTCATGAAATCTTAGGTTGATATTTCATAGTGAACATTGATTTTAGACTTACTGAACTAGCAAACAATTTATTAGTACTTAGCTATATATAATCTCCATAATTTAAAATGTAATCATTATAATCAAAATAATTTATTTTAAAAAACGAATTGATATGTTCATCACAATTGAAAACTTATTAATTTTCATTCAAATCAAAAAATTTAGGTCTAAAATTTTTTAAAAATGAGAAGTTAATAGTTGGCTCACTTTCACTTAGAGTAATATTAAAAGTAAAAATAATGAGCTCATCAGTTCATATATTAAATTATCTAAATATATGAGATAAATTAAAGGCTTCAAAATTTTCAAGTAAAGTCCAAACCTTTTGAGTGTACCTATGTAGGTGACTTTGATTAGTTTTATAATTTTTTTTAACTTGCCTAATAATTAACTCTGAGTCACCAAAGACTTATAACTATTTAATTTTATTGTTTAAACTTAAACACAATGCTTCAAATTATGTTGTATTATTGGTATTATCAAAAGACAATTTATAAGCATAATAAAATATTTTACCAACTGGAAAAATTAAACACTCTACAAAAAGTAATCTCTTATTATTTTTTAGGTTCATCTAAGGTTAACAGCTCATAAGTAGGAATCCTTATTTTCATGTAATCTACAATAAGAGGTATGAAATTAATATGACTAGAAAACCATTATTCTCTTTGTATAAAAGCAATATCATTACCCACCAAAACTCAAATTATATATTTTACTACAAAAGCACCAGTTATTTTTTACCAATCCCTTCCTAGAAGCATGGCATAATTACTAAGAATATCTAATACTTGAACATTGATCATACATCTAATTATTTTATCTTATGTAATTTTGATAACAATATCATGAAATTTACCATAACTCTTAGTTTGTTGTAAATCAAACCCTATAAGTTTCATGTTATCTATCTTATAAGAAATGTCCAATTGATCAGAAATAAATTTAGGTATTATATTCTTAGAAGAACTAGTATCTAGAACACAATTATGAATAACCTTATTAATAATTTTGACTGATACATAAAAATGAGGTATGTACTCAGTAGAAGAATCATAGATCTGAGTGAAAATAGAAGATTGAGATTGTTTATTATTTTTAATTTCTACTTGAAATTCTAATACATTCTTAGTATTTGGATTTTTAATGGCATCACTAATTTTATCAAGCTATCTAGGTAAACTAACAACTTATAATAATGACAATCCTACTTTAGTATTAGTCAAATCATCTACGATATTATAAACTCTAACATTTGGATGATGTATATGAGTGTCGTTCATGGGCTTATAAGGAGGATATTGATAAGTATTAAAACCAATTGATAAAAGGTTATTTTATTGAGAACTAATTGTAACATTATCAGATGCAACATTATTCTGTATACTTGTATCTTTATCTTGATTTCTAGAAGAAGATTGATTATTAGTTGTGTTTGATTTTTTTTATTAGAGCAATTTTTTTGTCTTAAATTGACAATATGAAATTTTGAAGTTTTGACATCATTAAATGATTTATTATATCCACACATATTTATATTATTAATAATATTAATTGAAATACTATCTTTTCCTTGAATATATATTTTAAATTTTTACATAACTATACAAGTATTTGGATCAAGTTCTAATTTGCATACATTACATAATGAACTTTTTCTTCAATTTTACATTTTTTAAGAATGAAAGATTTACCTGATGTAGATGGCTTATCATCAAGTTGTCATTTGATGATGATCATCTCATTACTAAGATTATGAATATATTTTAATATTTCTACATTATCTAAATTTAAACCTGTTGCAGTTCTATCATTAAAACCAACATGTTTTAACTTTTTTTAGTATTCAATACAAAAACTTACAATTTCATCATAATCCATAATATCTTTATATTCTAAATCCATTTTATATTTTAAAGGTAAAACATTACAAAAATATAAACTTGATAATATTTTTGAGGGTCTAAAATCACGTGGGATCATTTATCATGGTATGATGAATCTATTTATAAATTGATAAACTATTTCTCTTGGATCTATAGAGATATTAACCAATTCATTGACCAAATCTAAATCTTGTTTATGTTTACCAAAACAAAGCTATAACCATCCCTCTATATCATTCCAAGTACTAATAACATTAGAAGGAAGATTAATAAAATATTGATAAGCTTTACCTTTCACTAGTTATGAAAAAATTCTAAGAGAAACATTTTCATTTACTATATCTAAAGTAATACAAATTAATTTGAAGGCATCTAAATGATCTTCCCAAGACTCAACGATACTTCTAGAAAACATAAGAATATTAAGTCCTTTAAATAAAATAAGTTTACTTAGATGAGAAACAATATTAATAGGATTCCCAAGAATCTAAGGATTCACTAAAGGTTGGTTAACATCATCATCATAGTCTACCTCATTATCAATCACTTCAACTCAATTTCTATTTTTTTGGAGATTTGGAATCAGGTTTCAAACTCTCTATTGTACCTAATGAAATTATGGTGGTTATTATTTCATTAGAATTTTTAGCCAATTTAATTACTTGGCCTACTTGATTCAATTATATATTAATATCAATATCAGTAGGTAAAATACAATCTTCAAGATGAAAATAATCAAAAATAAAATGAACTCTAGGTTGAGGATTAGTAAGCAATATTTACTCTCTTTCTCACCCCACCTATCAGTTAGTTTCCTGAATATGATATCATGTATCTTATATGATATTCACTTTTATCTCACTAGTTCCTACTTTATCTTCTTTCTCATTTATGACTTTAATGATTCAACGTAAATAATAAGGCTTATTATACCATGCAAAATGAGTTAGATTAAAATCAACATCAACTTGATTATTAAAGATATCAACCAAAGGTTGTATGATTGGAGGTGGACCTCCAATGGTTATGGAAAATAAAGATAAAACATAACATAAAATAAGATTTCTAAAAATTTATCCCCAATGAAGTTACCAATTTTGTTGATGATGAAAAATTTGACATCAATGAATCAACCCTTTCACCAAGCGTGAAGGTTAAGGTGAAATCATACTAGTCTAATAGTAAGGATCTAAGAAATAAACTTGATTCCAAATATACAAAAAAGAGGTTTTTAAAATGATATGGGAAAAAATATTAAGTCAAATATCATGCAACACATAATTAATATCTAAAAATAAAATATCACTTGATATATCAAATAAAGAATCAGATTATGACTATGTAATCTAACCTATCTGATAGAAAGCTTATGAACCAGAAGTCTCTTAAAATAATGACTTTGATATTTATAATTTTGTTTTAATCAATTATTTATAACTCTTTGATCTCTCTTTCAACTCAAAATAAGTCTAAATAAAATAAACTAAACAAACTAAAAGATAAATAAAACAACTAAAAATGAGTACCAAACAATGAGATAAAAATAAAATAAAAAATAATTAAAAGAATAGATCCTACTTACTTATCAATAAAGAACTAATGAAACTATAATGATTTAAAAAACAACAATCTACAATAAAGTAAATAATAAATAATAAAACTTAATCTAAACAAATAAAATATCTAAGTGAATGAAACAAACTAATCTAATAACAAATAAACAAATTAAATCTATCCAATCTAAATTATAACTTATCTATGAAAATAAATCAAACTAATATTGAACTAAATTTTATTCTAAAATTGAATTTAAATAAATGTATAAAAATAAAGGTTTTGATAATAAAGAATTACAAAATAATGAAATTAAATTAAGAAAAAAACACAAATAAATTTAAAGAAAACATAGTACTGAAATATAATAATTAATTTAAGAAAAGAAACTACGCATTAAAAACCAATTAAATGAAAAGACTTAAGAATATATTCTAATCCAAGTAAGAAATAAAAACTAAGAAAATTAAATCTAAAATAAAAATAAAAGAGATATGAATCTCAACTTAGAGTCGTCTTAACATAAAATTTAAGAAATTTCATTGAGAAACAACTTCAGTAAAAATGGTCTTCAACAAGATAATCATTTACAATTAAAAGATTAACAAATATCCATAACATGAGGTATTCATCATTGTTCATGTTAAGTATTAAACATTATGCACATATGACTACATAAATGCAATCATTAGAAGATATTGGGTTTAATAAAATTTAGATAATTAGTTTATAAATTAAACAATAAACCTAGATGTACTTGTGCTAGACAAGTGAGTCACTTAACTATCAGAGAATGTATTGTTATATCTATCTATAAATAAATATTTAATCTCAAAGATAGTTTTCATAGAGAGAATAATATGAAACTTGAATAAATTCAAAGCTCTTCAATGCCTATTGTGTTCCTTGTTTGTGTTGTGACTTGATTTATTTATAAAGTTATCTCTTGGTGATAGTTACATAATAAGTTATAACTAACTTGCTAGTTTTTATTAGCTTTAATTAACTTTAAAATTTGATTAGTCAGCTTAAATTTAAAAGGTAGACTTTAATAAAATCTTAATAGATCAAATCAATTAAATAATAGATCAAAAATAAACTCTATTGGGTGAAAACTCATGTATCATAAAAATATAATAAAAATAAATAATTAATAAACATGGCATTCATAGTAATTATTGGAAAATTAGTTGGAAGTATTTACCCCCATAAGTCCCAATTCTAAGTGCTTTACTTGGGATCCTCCCCTGAAACTCAAAATCATCAAACCTAAACCCCTTATGCTAGACAAAAGATACTTGATGGAGGTGGTGGGTAAATGTAAGACCCCCTTGTCATAAGTGATTAAAACCAACAAGGATTAGTTGGAATGGTTTAATAAAAAATTATATGAGGTAGGGATGTGTTGGGAAGGTTTAATCTAGAAATGAAATTTCATTAATAAGGAGGTCTCCAAAATGATTCAATCTTTCTCTCAACTGGCAAAGGTTGAAGACACTCCCTAGAAGTAATGTATCAAGGAGGTGAAGACTTCTTCCCCAAAGGTCTCTCAATAAAACCCTTAAAAATTAATAACTATGGAAGAGATCAAAAATGATCTTGCCTAAAGAGGTTGTAGAAGGCCCAAGCGATAGAACTCTGGCTAAAATCACCAAGAATAGATATGATGTGCAAGAGAAGGAGACTGAGGTTGCTAAGGTACTTAAGAGATATCCCCATTCTTTAAGTAGTTTCTCATTTTAATTTATATTTTATTTGTCCTCCACATTGATAGTTAGCTACTTGTTTTGATACTTTGGTTTTTGGTCCTCAGCCCATGGGGTTTATTTTAATTTATTGCACTTTGTTGATACTCTAGTTCTTGGTCTTTGTAAAGATAAGCTATTTACCTTATCAAACAAAAAATAATTACTAAAAAATAGAAAAAAACAAATACTTAAAATTTCAAATAATATGAGAATTTTCATAATATTTTTAGTAAATCAAATATCTCATTATGTAAAAAAGTAATGTCACATCTATCAAAACTACCAAAATCATCCATATGCGTCTACATATCAAAATATCAAAGTGTCATCGATAGTCAATAAAGTAGCAAGTAGCAAGTAGAATATAATTTAATAATACTTTACTCATCACCATAATCTGAAACTAATTCAATCAAAAATTCACCCTTATCAATTAAATACTCAGTGTTCTTCATTTAAGTGGCAGGAAAATTAATCAACTTAGTGCCTTCAGCATTAACCACTTCTAATTTGATATTTTTTTATCAAAGGTGAAACTTAAGGGTTACTGACACATTTTCCACTAGTAGAAATAGGTCTATTACATTCAGATACAAATGGTACAAACTAATCAAGTGATAATTTAGTATAATGTTCAAGTCCATTTTCAGGCTCAGGTGAAGGAAGTATGGTATCGATTGACACAAAATAATGAGGGTTAGTTTTGTAGTCATATCAAGCACATGTTTAGGATGTGGAGGTGTTGGAGTATTATTTTGACTAGATTGAATAATAATATGTATACATGTTGAGAATATTCACTTAGGGTACCGCATCCATGAGGATGATATCTCCCATATGCTCTTCTCAAATCTCTATCATTGGGAAAGGATAAAGATATAGGTGGTAATGAGTCAAGAAAATTCTAAAAGGTAGGGTCAGTATCATCAAATTGAATGGATACTTGAGTTTTTTGATTAAATGGTCTAAGAAAAATGTGAGCAACACTTCACTCGTGAAGGAATTACCCTCGAGAACTACCCTGTGAAGGAATGCCTTTGCTATATTAATTGTCACTTTGAACCCAAATAATTCTATTAGAATTATTTGAATTCAAAGTTCAACCATACAAATCAATATATTAAAATAAATAAAATATTATTCAAGATTCACATATTTATACTGAAGATCATTTCATATCTATATACCAATGTTTACAAATAGACTACCATATGTTTCAAAACCTTTAAAATTAACCACGATCATTATCAAATGCCAATAGATATTGAAATTAATAGTAAATATATAAATTAAAATCCATATAATCCTAATCTTAATGAATTTTAAATATTTATATTTATCAAATATGTGCAATTTCAAACTGATTTTGATTTTACCACTAAATAATATGCATTCAATAGAAAGTCAAAATTACCATAATGAGTCAAACACCTAATCATTATCTGCCATTAATTCCAAGATCTAAATGCTAATTTTATTTATCATAATTCAATAAAATCACTCAACTATTAAAATTTTAACAAATTTCACTTTCAAATCACCTTAATCATGTCACAGTCAATGATAACAACAAGCCTATCTTTCACATTTTGATCATGACTCAACAAAGAATATTATGAACCAAGTAAAACCCTTTACATAATTTATAATTAAAATGTACTGGTTCAACACTCAAATAAGATGTATCAATAATATTTTAAAATACATAGTCCTTGGCAACATATATTATTTGATCATATTTTCAAAAAGAACATTGATGTTAATCTTCAAAGATCATATAATGTTATTCAAAATAATCAACATTTTTTGAATTCTTAAAACCAAATGGAATAATGTATATATCAAAATAACATAGCTATTTTAAATGACTGGAAAACTCATAATTACTTTTCCACTTATATTATGACAAAACTCATATGCATGCCAAATAAGAAGTTGTAAGAACCATTTCTTCAACCCATAATACATACAAGTCAAACATGCAAATAAGCTAATCAAAAATTTCTTTCAAATATGCACTCAAAGCCAATGAAGTTCAAAAATCCATCATAATATAAACTATGTTTCCAAAGATATCCAACCAATTTGTGCACACTTAAAAATAGGAAAAAACTTGACTACATGCAATCTTAAACCTCAAAACAATTTCCTATGTGTAATTAAAATTGCAAAAAAGTCTCCTAAAACCATCATTTATTTAAAAATATAATAATTTGACTCATTATTATTAACCAAAAAATGAATGCATGCATGATAAAACCTAAGGTTTTGTACAAATACCACTTAATAATTTAAGCCCTTTTGAAAATCAACATATTGTGAGAGTCAGATCAAACTATATTTTCTCAAAAAATAATTTGAAACCTCCAAATAAAATAAAACTATTTCCATAATTTTGAAGAAACCAATATATTTGCAACCTGCCTATTGTTGAAGCCATAATACCTAAATGAATTTATGTATCTATTAGACTAAAGACCAACTTCATGCAATACTTTCTGACTTTGAAACAAATGCAAGAAAGAAATATATTTAGGAAACTATCTTATGCAAAAGCTTCCTCAATAGGCCATTGTAAAAACAAGGACATAATACTATAATCTTTATGAATATTCATTTAAAAACATTCAATGCTTCCAAAAATACAACCAAAACACAAACCATGCAATATATTTCCACATTTCAAATCAATCTTCAAAATATTTCATTGAATCAAACACATACCTCGACAAATCTTGTAAATACTTTCAAAATATCACTATATTTCCTCTGATCCTTCCAAAACATGTCTATGTAGAGATTTGATTCTATAGTAGGCTTGACATAAATGAAATAAAAACCAAAAAAATTACTAATTTATACTTCTGTAACTACTATTTATTACTTGAAATGACACGTAGTATTTGCATTGGATTTCAACAATCTGCTAACTTCCTATCTCATCATGCCAAAATTAAAATCCCACTAATCAATTTAGCATTATATTTACATTCCTACCAAATGAACCACCAAATCCACATTCTAAGGCAAGTACCAAAACCTAATTCATATAATCCTATTAGATATACCAACTTGAGTCTTGAAACTACAAACCATTAATATCATTTATCACCAACTCTATGGTGAATCAACACTCACGCTTCTCAAACTATGCTTCAAACCTAGACTTCACCATAGTTGGAATTTGACTTAAAACATTGATAATCACGACTATCAATCATAATACCACCTTTGAAGTGAATAATCAAAATATATAACTTAAAACATATGTTATGTTAATATTACCTCTCAAGTAATAAACACAAATAACATTTAGATTAATGTTTATAGGTTAGGTTATTGATCTTTCAATTTTAGGTTTTCAAAGAAAATAATTTTACAATATTATAATATCATCAAGTAATTTAATTATGAATTTATATTACATAATAATACGACTATTATAAATAATTCAAAATCCAAACTTGAAAATCCACTTATCAAATAACCTGATCAAGAACACCTAACAAAGCATATTACATTATTGAAGATGAATACAAAGTTACAAGAATTTTAAAAAGAAATCTATTCAAGAAATTAATGAAGTATATCTAACCACCTCACTACTTTAAAATGATCAATGATATAAGTAATCGTAAACTATTTATCTGGTTTGAAAGTATATATTGTATCGTACTATAAACTATCATTTTAACTCATTAGAGATTGATACTAAAAATATTTCATTTAGAACGAACTTATGATTTTTTAAAGCATTTAATCAACATTATAATTAAAATTTTCATTCAAATACAATAATCACATGTTTTTCAATGAATATAAAATGTGTATTCAATTGAATGCAAATGAGTTTGGCCCCTACCACAATTTTATACTTCATGACTCTAGATCATCTATATGGTATAATAAAAAACATGACATGACCTTTAGAAAAGTTTTGTTTAATAAAAATAGGCTTAAAAAATGGGGTGACATGGAGGAAATGAGAGGAACCACAAATGAGGAAGCCCAAGGGAATATATGAGACTACCATTATTATGGGGTCATAGAGACCTAATGACCCTAACACCCAAGAGATATGTATTCATTATTAAAAATCAAATTATATGTTTAAATATAAATCATTGAGTGATTCAGGTGATGGATATAGGGGTCTCAGAAGGACTTATAGATGCTAAGGGAGGAGACATGAGTTGCCTAAGAGCAATCTTCTTTTTCTTCTTCTTTGGTCTCTTGCTCAGGTTAGTCTATGTTATGTGCACAAAGGTAGGAGTAATAAAATAAATCATAGATGAAGCTTACAAAGGCTAAACAAACACTTCTACGCCTAAAAATGTAGTAAGATCAATGGAAGCTATGAATACAAGATCACTAGAAGTAACAAGATCCATGAAGATTTTTAGGATGATTGGAGAGATCACTGCTATAATGGTAATTAAACTTGTTAGGGTCATTAAGAACACAAAATCACTAGTAATTTAAGCTATACCATGGGAAGATATATCCTATGGGACCAAACAAAGAGACATGGAGGGTCAAAACCATGCCAATGGGGTAGATGAGGGTCACAATTGGGCTACAAGTTAAACTAGGGGAACTTGGGTACTTGGTATGCCAATCAAGGTCATAGCCAAGGGAGTAAGAGGGAATTGGGAACTTAGGATCACCCAAGTAAGGGGGAGGAATAATAGGGGTAGTCTATTTTTGGATGGAAAAATCCCAAGTATCTACTAAATATTCTTTAGGAATGCCAATAGTGTGGATTCTCTTGGGGTATCCATAGATTGGTCTCTAATTATATTGGACTTGGGACTACTATCAAAATGTAAAGCATGGGCTACTTGAGGTTGGCTTATCTAGGGAGGTGATGTAATTTAAATATATGGTGAGGCTATTATAGTGTGTATATTATAGGTACCCTTATGAACTATGTCTAGAAATCCTCCTCATAATCACTTTGACCTTAGTGGTTGGATGTGTGAGCTCTTATGATGAAGGGGTCAGTCTCTCCTTAAGATCTGGTTGAGTAGGAACTTGAGACTTCAGGTAATGAGTGGCCTAAATATTTTTAAGTCACTTGTTAATTATCAATATGGTTGAGGTGTATCTCATCATCAAGGTGGGCCTCATGGTGGTAATTAATGTTGAGATTTTCCTAATTTTTTTCCACATGGACCCACACTACACCATTAAGATCCCATTGCTTATTATATACTTTGCCCAAGCTATACGAGGCCTTGAGTTGGGCCATAAATTTTAGTGGGGGAATATTTTTATATTTGTGATTCCATATAATCATAGGAAATGGTGGATATGACTTTTTTTTTATGACCAAGGTAGTAGCTAACTACACCATAAATGAATTCATAGGTGATTTCCTACTCTGCAAGGAAATTTGAGACCGTGTATGTTAACAACATAGGATTTCACCAAAATGCATTCTACTTAGATTATGGTTCTACCCATGTAGTACCAATATGTCCCAATGGGATATAATGAATCTTGGATCTCATCTGAAAGCCTCAACATGGGCCTCTCATTAATTACTTGATACGTGACCAGGTATAAGTACTCACATATGTCCCAAATGTTACTTTGAAAATGGTGGATGTAGAACTTATAAAACACCACATACATCATGGATATAATTGGTACCCATTAGGGAAATGATGAGAATTTTAAGTCTAAGGTGGTATAGATGACAACAACTATGTATAAAATCATGTAGAAGTTACCATGTGTGTAAGCTCCATTCACATATCTAATGAGGTTGAACATGATAAGGCTACCCAAATCTATGACCTCCTCATCCTTCAATATGACACTAAGGAGGGGAACCCAATAATTATTGACATGCATTATATCACTCATCCCATATGGATAGTTGAGAAATAATACGCCCATACATACACCTTTTTAGAAGTTTTTGATTGTATAAGAATCAATATCTTCTTTGTTGACCCAATAATTTGGATCCTCTTCCTAGTTCCTAAGGACATCATATATGTTGTAGGTAAGTATCCAAGAATACACAAACTCCTTGTCATAAGTTATGGTGTAATCTAAGAGCTTAGAATATTGCTTGAATATAGGCCCATAGATGTCTATGATTTTAAATTTAGTGTTTGATAACCTCATGATATTCTTATTAAACTTAGAAGATAAAACAAAGCTACATAACATGTTTACCCATAGGAGAACTTGAGTTTTGGCCACAACTATGTGGAGTCCCAATTCTTTGATTGTGATGAAATCATCTATGTATTTAATTTCATCATCATCAACCTCATCATCTAATCTCAACTTCTTAATATCCTCGATTGTCTTGAATACCTCATTGTAGTGCTTGAATTGAGTTATGACTTACAGAAAAGTATTTTCTTAGTACTTTGGATTTGATCTAGGATTTGAGTACGAAGTGAGCATTATTAGATTATGAGAGCTCAATGCAATAACTCTTTAACATAAGGTTTTCTCTGAGATCTAGGGTAAATTTAATGCAAAGGGTTTGGAATGATTTGAGTGTGCATACAACTCCTAATTGTAAATAAAATCCATTGATACCTTATAAAAAATTTAAAACAATTATTTAGTAATGGATTTTTTGAGCTTGCATTGTGTGAATTAAGCTCTGAGTTGATAGTGCGAGTCAATATTAACCATTTTTCAATTTAGTAATAATTCTAAGATTTTGAAAATAAGCCCCCTTTTATATTTGGTTGATGGCAATGGGAATTCTCAATCAATTAGATCATGATCCTCCCTTGGTTGAATTAATAAATGAAAGGATTTTGGGGAGCACATGCTTATCTAGCCCTCATGGTATTGTGAATGACTATGGGGATATCTACATGTCAATTTCTAGTTGGTGGACTCAATGAGCACTATGTCATCTTGAAAAATCAAGGAGCCCTTGTCTTGACATATTTGCATACTATATCGATCACTTGGATACTTCATATACATGTGGAATTTATTAATTGGATTAGGGTTATGATATATACTCTAATTTGATCTTCCTAGAGCCTTGAAGGACCTTCTACCACCTAAATGTATAGAATTAAACATGGCCATTCTATATTTTCTTGGAACTCCAAGGGATATGATAAGTTTGACACCATAAGACCTCTAAAGACACATGGAATCTCCTCATTATCTTTAGAATCTAAAATCTCTAATGCCTCTAATGTCATAGGACCTCCTAGAGTGATAATTATGACACTGTAGGACCTCTAAAGACATGTGGTGCCTTCTCATTGGCTCTAACATATGAAATATATAATGCCTTAGATGTTGTGATACCTCTTTGGGATATAAAATTAATGACACCATGTGACCTCTAAAGATGCATAGTGCTTTCTCATTATCTCCAAGGTCTGAAAACTCCAATGCCATGGGACTTCTTAAGGCTATGACACTCTTAAAACCATGGGACATCTGAATACATGTGGTCCCTTCTCATTGGCCCCAAGATTTGATAGCTCTAACACCTTTGATGTTGTAAGACCTCCTGAGGCTCTACCAAGTCTGACATGGTACCTTATTTTTGGATCTAATATTTGATATCTCTAACTCTATGGGACCCCCTGAGTTGTGATAAGTTTGACACTGCATGACCTCTAAAGACATGTGGCACCTTCTCATTGGTTTTGGGATTTGACAAATTTGATGCCTCTGATACCATAGGATATGAAAAATATATAAATAATTAAGTTATTTAAAATATCCATATAAATAAATAAATGTTATACTTTTATCCAAAATCCTCTAGGAGGATGTCAGCTTGAAATCCAAGAATGTGGCTCTAGGGAAAGCCTATGCAAAGATATTTCTACAAAAACACAATTAGCTAAAAAACTATTATGGAAATATTTCAAAAGCATAGGTGGATAAACTATAATTTAAACATATATATCTATGAGAAGCCATCAGACATGATAAAAAATTAATGTTGAAACTATGGGGGACCTCTCTAATGAAGTTTGAGTAGTTATTGGGATTTGTAAACCAATAATGATCAATCAGGGTCGAGTTAGATGTTGAAGAATTTTAAATTTTCATAATACATAGGTAATATTTTATTTTATAGAAAGGGATGTGTTGCTAAAAATAATGGTGTTGTATCTAATCTATATGGAGGAACATAATGGGTTCCATTTAGAATCTCATGGAACAAGTAATCATCATCAAATGGAGCTAAAATAAACTACCATGTACTATATTTAAGCTCTATAGGCTGTAAAGTATCATGAATTAATCATATGAGTGTAGTTAACAGATCTTGAGGAAGTAAACATGAAGGATCAAAATATATAGTGAACTAATAAGATATAATAATTATTTGATCATTAATCATAATTCAAAGAGGCTTAAAAATAACTAGAACTACAACTAAAGTAGAAGTAAAAAATCTCTCCATCTTGGACCTATCAAAATCAAATGAAGAAGGAATGATATTATTAAAGTTGTAGGGAGGAGTTTTAGGCTGATTAATATCAACTAAATTAATGTTATAATAAATTGAGGATCACTCGTAAGAGTGCTGAATGGAAGAATGGTGATAGATGATTTACGCATCTTTAGATTGGGTCTAGCCAAATAAGTATGGGTCATTTAAGGTGTAACCATCATCATAATCAGGTGTGGTGAGATATGTGTTAAGGGATTCAACCACTATGTCATTAGAAGATCTAAGGGAAGAGGCTTCTTAGGAATAACCATAGAAGTGGTAAATTCAATAGATAGATTCTTATGAGAATTGGGTCTTAAGATAGGTGGAAACTGAGCATTGATTCTAGAAGGAAAGTCCAATGTTTTAATTTTCAAACTAATCTCATCAGCATCATCATTTTCAAAATCAATGAGGTTGGGTGAAATGCTTCCCATAAGTAGTAACCTCGATTTGAGTTGACGTGATAGTTAAAATATTGATATTCATTGAATGGTATGCTAGGTAAAGTTTCAAGGGTTGGGATTTTATAGACACCACATTCTTGGAATTATTCAAAATTCTAAGGGTTATTGTCACCTTGTATCGTGTAAGTAACACCCATGTAAGGAAACTTCATGCATTAACATGCATAATAGGCCACGACCCTCATTCAATGAGTCTAAGGGTGGCTAATAATTTTTTTATAAGATATAGAGAAATTGAATATCATGACCTTAAATCTCAGTGTAACATAAGGTAAAATGATAGGAATCCAAATATATCCTAATGTAGGCATATTTATTCTATCATATACTTGGCACATGATTTGGGTAGAATTAAGGTTGTATTCATAATATCCTAGGGTTCTAATGAATTCCAAGGAGGTAACACAAGTGTCAAATCTTTCATATATCAAGGTTCACTTGAATTGTATATCACCAAATTGGACACTAATAGACAAAAGAGGGTCATCTGCAGAAAGTAATATTTTGGTGGGGGTCATAGATATGATAGGAAATTTTAAAGAGAGAAATGTTTTTGTAGTAAAATCAACATGGATGGACATCTTTTTGCATTACTGCAAGATGATTTATTCTAACCTAGGGAAGGTAGCTTTTATTGATGGTGAAAATTATCATGTCAATGAACCTACCTATTTACCTATCACAAAGGGAAATGTGGAATCACACTAGTTTAATTATAGGGATCCATGGCTAAGAATCAACCCTAAAGCATGTGAGGGGTATTTTTAGTAGTCAAACAAATATATTTAAAAATAATACTTTAATACTTAACTAAATTTTGGAAACTAATATATTTATTAAAGATAATCAAGTATTTCATTCAATACAATTAAATCACTAGTTAAAATTAAGACTTATCCAAATATATCTACATTCATATGCATTATCTACTCTTATTTTTTTCATCAAGTATATTATCAAAGTTTATGTATATATCAAATATTATTAATTCTATCTAATAGAATAGAGCTTATGAAAAAGGCAAAGTATTGGAGGATTAAATAATCAGATTTTTTATATTGTTTCCTATCAAATGATCCTTCCTTCTTACTCTCGACACAACACTAAACAAAATAACAAACATAAAAAAGAAATAAAGAAAGTGAAGGCAAGCAAAACTAAACAAAATAATATAGTATATGAATTAAATGAGGTTAGACTTATTAAATAAAGCTATTAGAATATAAACAAATAAAGACAAACTAATCTAAAAAATAATTAGACATTAAATTAATAAATTATTACTTGAGATAGTTAAAAGAAAAGAGTGAACAAAAAGTTAAACTAAACAAAACAAAAAAGAGAAAATAAGCAACACACTAAAGAATAACTATAAGAAATCAAGCTATAACAAAAAATTATATATATTAATTAAAATAAAGAGATAACTTGAGATATGAATGAAAAAGTTTTTTTTTTTGAAAAATCAAATTTCATAACTAATTATGATAATTTTGAGAGAAAAAATCATAACATTGTGAAAATCAATAATCTATAGTATAAATATGAATTATTATTTATTATTAGGTAAAGCAAAAATATTTGCACGTATGAATTCATTATTATAAAATCATCAAAGGATTAATAATATTGCTCATCTTCAAATAATCAATTTATAAATAGAAAATTTAACATAGATACACATGTGTGTACCAATCAAACTACTTATCCATAAGAGAAAATATCATTCGATATTCCTACAAATAATATTTGATCTCAAAAGATTTATCCCATAAAATAAAAGCATATTATAAAATTATGTTATAAGATCTCTCACACCTATAGTTGTTTCTCACTTTTTCAATGATGCTTCCTTAGTATTTTTAAAGTTTTAGCTTTAGAACCAGTTGTGTTTCCAAGTTACAACTAAATTGTGTTAACTTAATTAAAGTTGCTTAAATTTAAATAATTTAACTACTTTAATTAGGATTTAAACAAGAAGTTCATAAATTGAAATTATAATATGATGGGTTTAATAATTAAAATATTGACCAAAAAATATCTCTAATGAGGCGGGGACCCTCTTGACTCAATAACTTAATTATTCATTTAACAAATCATCAAGCAAATTGACTAAATATATTGATTACGTTTTAAAAATTTAATGTATAATTACATTTAATCATTTTATCCATTTATCCTCAAACCCATAAATAAACCAATATTTCAACACACAACATGAACTTGGCAACCATTTCAAATAAAAACCATCTACTATCTACCAAATTTTTATGCATGTTCTCTTTAATCAAATTGTAGTCAATATGTTATAGAAAGTATGCATTATTACTATCAAATAAAATTTTACTAAAATGTGTGTGTTACAAAATATCATAGTTATATAAAATAAGCAACTAGTTTTGAAAGTGTTTAGAAACATAACACAAGAAAACAACCATTCATTCCTCATTTTATTTTTCTCTAGCAATGAAAAAATATATCAAAGGTGAACCATGCTCATTTTGGTATTTATTATACTTGAGTGGTTATGTTGGCAACTCCATTTTAGTTATACCACCAGATTCATCATCAACTTCTAGTTTGATCCTCTTAAGTATATGTGTAGACACCAAAATTTTGCACACGCATTTCCAAGTGTAGTGATCCCTAGCAGACCCCTCGAGATCCTTTTTCCTTACCTAGGTCTATTTTCATAATTTTATCTATATTAGGCGTAAACATGGCCCTTTAGGCTATTTTGACATTTAACCTCGACCGTCGATAGTTAGGAATCCACCACCTAAATATTGAACATGTAACCATCTACCAAACTTTTCTAAATATAACTCATCTAAATCTTGTTGTGAGATTTTGCATGGACAATCTATATTTAGATGGCTTAGTTACACTCCCTCTTTAACCTTTGGCCCTTGCCTATAAGGAGAGAGATTTAAGAGCAAAAACATCTATAATTACTATTAGGAGCTTAGGTACTTAGAGTTTTCTTTTGTAGGTCATTCAAGCAATTCAAAAATCATACTAGTGTCATTTGCCTTATCAAACCATTCTGTTAAGAGCTGACTTGCCTTCACCTTTCAACCAAGCTTTTATGCATCATTACTTTATTGAATTAGGCCAAATATTGCCTATAGGCCAACCATGCCAGTTACTCATCCAATTCACTTATGTGATTTCTTATCTATAGGTCATCCTCCCAAGCCAAAGAGGAGCTCTCCATAATATTTTGATTTAATGTGCACACTTTTTATTAGGTATTTATACCACAACCCATATTTCTAAGTTTTACTACCTTCTTCTGAATAATAGCAAAATTAAGTATAACATTTTGGCATGCCTAGTGGGACCCTCATCTCTACTTGGGTTTTCTTTTTATCTGCATCTATATATTTTTTTCTATCTATGCTCATAATTGAAATTGAAATTTTATTTGGGTTTAGAACATATTGCATCCATTGATTGCCTACTTCTTATAGCTCACTTAATTTAATTAATGACATCAAGATTAATCATAACACATTTATGTTGCACAACCAAACTACATAATTAATCAAACATTATGACTCACCTGAGACAAGGCCTAATCAGGATTTCATCACCTGACAGTCACCTTACCCATTCTTGACAATCCTACTTGGATTTTATTACCAGGAGGAGAACCAACTTAGCTCTCTGGTTGAGTATAAACTTTAGATATCAATATATATTGGCTAAGTACCTAACACCCTTATCTCAATAGGACTATGAAATGATGGGTTATGCCCCAATACCAAGGCACGTATTGATTCCAATACAAATTCTTTTGAGCACCAAAATTAACTTGAAATGATCCATAGACTATTTATCATACCTGATCTACAAGCCAACTTCTATCACACATTCCCATAAACTAAGGCATATGCCAAAAGTGATCTTAAAACTAACTTTATGCTTAAATGTACTTTCTCATGTGATCCTTTATTGCCTTGACTATTTTTTTGTCTTCTTTTTATTTGAGTAGTGAGTATATTCTTTTGTATTCTCTCCCACTTTTTGTATGGTTCTAACTTATCAGTAGTGAAGAGACCTGGCAGAACAAAACCTATTACCTAAATCAACCTCCTCTATCTCTTCATCTATGGAGTATGTCTCTAAGGTGGAAGATTCACCTCATCCATTGGGAATCCCTACTTTCCCTTAGGTATTTCCCTAAGGAGACATGGATTTTCCCACTTTTTAAAATAATAATCCAATGGCCCTTCAACACTATCTTAACACCTCTTCCTACCATACCCCAGTTTTGACTCCACCTCAAGATCCTCCCTATGGCATGTCATCCCACCTTATGGAGGGTATCCCTATTGTTACATCCACCACTCAACCTTTGACCACCTAGGCATCTTCATCCACTAACCTCTTCAATGCTATGGCTAAGAACCAATCTATCCAACCAACCATTCCCCTTACACCTTCCACCCCTACTAATTACTCCTCTACCTTGGGGACAATCCAAAAATCAACCCATCAAGTCCCACTTTTAACTAGAACCCCACCACCAGCATCTCCAACCTTCCCTTTGTCAAACCTAGCCCATCGGTTAATACCTCTTTGCCAAGATTAGGGGTACCTACCCCATTTACCTCACTACCAATTAACACAAGGGTCATGACCACCCCCCTGATGACCAGCCCAAGTAAAGATCAACCTACCTCAACATCCCAATAATTATCAGTATCATCTAACTTTATTTTAGACCCATAACCTGCAAGGGTATATATCTACTACCCAATCGCTAGCAACTACCTATCCTTATATGTCATCTACCCAAGCTCTCATAACCTCTTATTAGTATGGAGCCATCTTCAAACCTCATATTAGTTATCAATATATTCCCCAACCATAATATATGCCTTATATCCCCTCAGGTATGCCACCTCAAATAGACTTAATGAAAATAAGTACGGACAAAATGTCAACTCTTGAGTCATCCCTTTTGGGAGCCCATAACATTTTATCTTATGACCAAATCTAAAATGATCCCATTCACCCTTCGGTCCCCATAATAACTTATCCAACTCAATGGGAGTTTCCAAAATTCACCAATTTTAATAGTAAAGAAGACCCCTAATAACATTTAAGAGCATTTAGGCATTCTTATTACATGATTACCTATGATAATGCCTTACTTTTATGGACATTTCCTATGTCTCTTTTTAGACTGGTATAGTGTCATTACCAAACATTCCATCTTTTCAATTAACCAATTGGCTTAGACCTTCTTGGATCACTTCTCAATCAACATATCCAATAAAGTCTCTATCACTAACCTTTATTCCATTCACTAATTTGAGGATGAGTCTATAGCTTATTTTATGGCTCATTGGAGAAGCTTGATCAACCAATTATCATTCTCCTTGCCCCAGATTAAATTGATCAAAAATTTTAACCATGTTTATACCAAGCACATCTCTACCACATTACATGTCTAAAGATTTAGAACTTTTGATGAAGATTTTACCATGGCACGTAAGTTAGAGAATAGGGCTATAAATGAGGGTAAACTGAAGTTATGAAACAAGAACTCTACCTTCAAAACCAATCAAACTTCCTCTTTCAAAGTAGGTAATCAAACTAAATCTGGGGCTAAGAATAAGGGAATTACAAATGCAGTTGTCCTTAGGGTTTCCCCACCACCCACTATCAATCAATAAAACCTTCCCAATCCCTCTAACCAAATCTTACAGAACCCAAATTGAAGCACCTAAAAAAAATTTACTCCACTTGGATAATATTATGCCTCAGTGTTGGAAAAGCTACTAAAATCTAATCTTGTAAAACTTCTACACATCAATCCTCCCCCATAATTTGATTCTTCTTGTCTAATGCCTACTTGGTACAATGAGAATGACCTTTGCACCTTTCATCAAGTAATCAAACATGACATCAGTTGATGTAATACTTTCAATAATGTTGTTTAAAGCCTCATTAACAAGGGGTAACTTGTGTTGGATAACCATAATGCCCCTCAAAGTCAAGCCCTAGACATATTTAGAAAGCCCTTCCCCAACCAAGCCCCTATCAAATATGAGGACACCCAAGAGGAATTCTCTCATGATGCCCACATGGTCAACATGGTTCATGATACACCTAAACATGAGGACCCAACCATCCAATCTACCCACTCTTCCCCCACCTCACTTACAAAGGTAGAAGAGTCATCTTCCCCTCTTTTAGAGATTCGTCCCAAGGAAAATCCTTTTTCCCTAGCCACACTTTAAAAATATTTGGAATCACTACATTCTACCTCAACAGACATGTTTGGATAAGTAAATGTTCCTAATTTTCCACCTCCACCAACTACCCAAAAAAACACTACTCCTTTGGTTATTTTTCCTAAAGGAAAAGCATTTCTATCGATACCTCCTATGCATGAGCCATTTATCTCAACCTTACTTCCCTCACCTTAGGAAATAAATCAACTTACTAACCAACATCCCCAACCTACAAGTCTATCTCTTGCATCCACTACCCATGAAGCAAAACCAGTACACAAACCTTTTTCCACATTAGTGCAGAAATTGAAATTTGTCCTAAAACTAGATATGGATCAAGCTACCTTTTGGCAATATCTAGGCCTCCTTTACATTAGTAAACTTGAACCTTCTAGCACACCTTTGACAAAATAATCTATCATCTCTCCATCACCTCTCAAACCAATCAAAACTTCTATCGACCCCTCATATTCCCCACCAATAGGGGCAATCATACCTCAAACAAGTGAACCACCAAATAAACCTATTACAAACCTTGGTACCTTCCCTGTAAAAAGTTTGGTCTACCCATATCTTAAAGTGGAATTAACCTTGTCTAAAACTCCACCCAAACCTTGAACCCAAACAACCAAAATAGCAAAACCATCAAGTAGCCACATGCCTAGGGTTTTTCCTTATTTTTCCTTACCTTCTATCTTGGGTCCTCATCCATAAAATTTACCCAAAAATAAAATTACTTTTAACATATGTCATCCACCATTAATGGCCACACCAACCCAATTATTTTTTGACACACCAGTTGTTTCTAAACTACCAGTGTCCAAACTACCCACCTTGAACCCTCCAACCACTAACATGCCCAAACCAAAACCATTAACTAGAAACATTACCTCACCCAAACTTTCTCCTACCAAATCCACTCCCATAAAAACACCTCACTCAGAACCCAAAAGGATAACCCATAGGCCTTTCCCACCTCTTATTGAATCTTATTCAACCATTTTTCAAAGGTTGTTACAATATTTACACCTCACCATACCTCATATCAGAACCTTTGACCCTCTTGGTTTGAAATTGACTTGGTATAATGACTATCAAATTTGTTCTTATCATAGGACACTTAGGCATGACATTGATAAATGTAAATCTCTCCAAAACATTATCCATTAGATCTATGATGAGGATGATCTCTTACTAGAAGAGCTTCCCTTGACGCCCCCTATCAACACACCCACTAGCCATTTACCAATGCATATCAAATCCTCCATTCTCACCTCAGAATGACAAAGAACCTACCCAAATTTTTATCACATCATTCCCCTCTATCCATACCATCAATGTGGTTATGTGATCACAACAAAGGGATAAAGGTAAAGCCAAGGTTTCTATTCCATGGATATACCTACCTCATCATCCTAAACTGAACTTGATCCAACCCTCTATATTCTTAGCTCTGCCTAAAGTAACCATCTTAGGCACCTTTGAGGGTAATATTTATAAATCCATCAACAGGGTCATTCTTAAGCAACTTCACCAAACTCCAGCCAAGATGAGCCTCTATGAGCTCATTTCTACCTCACCTCACCATCATCAGGCCATGATAGAGGATATGTAGGCCATTGAGGTCTAACCAGGAAACTCCCAACCTATAGAGGCTTTCATCAATGCTCTCCAACTTTCCACCCTTATCAACTTCAAAGACTTGGAGATTCCTTCCATCCACCCTAAAAACTCAAATTCACCTCTCTTTATCACTACTCATTTCAACCAAACTCATGTCTAATGGGTCATGATCAATAGAGGAGCCAATATCAACATCATATCTTCCCATGCCTATGATCAACTTAAGCTATTAGACAATGTCATGTCTAAAAATTTAACCATCCTTAGATCCTTTAATGACACCATGACTACTAACCTGGGTACTGTTGTCCTTCACATTCATCTAGGACCTCACACACTCTCTAATATTTTCTATGTGGTTAAAGGTGAATTCTAGTACAATGTTTTACTAGGGACACCTTGGATTTATGTCATGTCTTGTGTACCTTCCACCCTCCATCATTGTGTCAAGTTTTAACATGAAGCTCAAGTGGTTACCATACAAGCCAACCCTATCCCATTTACAACATGCAATATGACTTACCAACCTAATGATGTTCTCTTACCTCCATCTAAAACACCATAAAAGACACCACCCATGGAAGGAAAAGCCATTATTCCCCTTTAAAAAATCATCTACCTGTTCATCTATTGTCATGGACTAAATACCTAGCACTAATCCCTTGGAGTCTACCTTCCAATTCCTTACCCTTAGATAATACCATCTCCTCATCCTGGATGCCCTCCTTACTCCCCAAAAATATGGGAAAATCAACCACCACTTGAGTTACAAACCTAAAATTGGAGATATTGTCCCTTTAGGGCCTCCCAAATATCAAACTCACTTCATCTATGGGGGAATCGACAAGCCACTTAACATTTCCATTACCCACCCTTCACCCTAGCCATTTACCTCTAACGTCTCTTGGATAAACTTGACTTCACCAAAATATACCTTCACATGTTTGACTAGAAGGGATTTGGCTTGGGATGGTATGAGCATGGCCCACACAAATTAACCTTGATTAAGACCTACAAGCCTTATGAGAAACATGACCTCAACTTCATTCTACCCAATAAGATGAAATCCAATGAACATACCACCACTATTGTTATAGAAGAGGGTATTTCCCTACCAACATCCCCTCAACCTAAGAGTGAAGATGAGGACATCATCCCACCCAACCTTTTTTTCATTAACATGATTACCCTCAACCCCCTGACTTACCAAAAGGAAGGGGCACCAATAACCATCCCTTTGAGCCATCTTAAATTCATGAGATAAGACGTTCCTACCATCAACACCATTCAGTGTCAAGATGATGATTTTATTCTTACCTACCTTGGTACACTAGATTCCTCCATCCACAAATCTTTACCTCTAGAAACCTCAACCATGTTAAATGAATCTACCATATATATTGACATAGGCACTCCAAACAACCCCCACATTGTCAAAATTGGCTAGACTCTCACCTTTGAGGAATGACAGGACTACCCGACCTTCCTCCATGAGCGTAACATTGCATTCACTTAGTCATTTGCTGATATGATTGGTATTAACCTAGCCATTACCACTCACAAAATTGTTACCACTCATAACACCAAACCTACCAAATAGAAACTTTGTCAAATTCATCCTCACATAGCCCTCCTTATCAAAGAAGAGCTCCAATTCCTCCTTTTGGTTCACTTCATTCAACGTATAGACTATCCCTAATGGATTTTAAACGTTGTACATATCACTAAAGCCATAGGGGGACTATGTATCTATGTGTACTTTTGTGACCTCAACCTTGCCTACCCAAAGGATGACTTTCCTCTACCTAGCATTGAATAACTTGTTGACCTTATAGTAGGCCATGAGATGTTGCCACTCATCGATGGATTCTTAAGTTATAATCAAATCCTCATTTCCCTTGAAGATCAACACAAAACTACCTTCATCACCCCATGGGGGTCTTTTTATTATAGAGTCATGCACTTCAGTCTTAAGAATGATAATGCAACTTACCAATGAGCCATGCCATATATTTTTCATGACCTTATCCATACAATCATCGAAGACTAGGATGACCTTCTTAGGAAGTCCAAACTTTGTAAAGACCATTTATCCATCCTTAAGATTATCTTTGAGAAACTTATCCATTATCACATCCACCTCAATCCCAAGAAATGTATTTTTGGGGTCTTGTTAGGCAAACTTCTTGGTTTCATCACTTCCCTTCGAGGAATAAAAGTTGATCTAACCAAAATTAAATCCATCCTCAAGATCCTACCTTCAACCAATCTTAAACAACTCCACATCTTATAGGGAAAACTTCAATCCATTCATCACTTCATCTTCTATCTCTTTGAGAGGTGTCAACCCTTCCACCACCTCTTGAAAAAGGATGTCTCTTTTAAGTGGAACATCAATTTTCAGCGGCCTTTGATGCACTCAAAGAGTACCAAATATCTCCACCTATCCTTACACCTCCTCAAGATAACCAAACTTTCTACCTCTATATCTCTACCATAGATTACTCCTTAGGGGAAATGCTTACCCGTCAAGAGGAACAACACAAAAATAAAGCCATCTATTACATTAGCCATACACTGGTCAAATATGAGACTTAGTACACACATATCAAGAAATTATGTCTATTTATGGCTATCAAACTTTGCCACTACCTCCTTAACCACAAAATTTTTGTCATAAATAATATCGACCCCCTCAAATACATGCACTCCAAACCATACCAAAACTAGCATATGGCTACGTGGCTCATGATTTTAGCTAAATTTGACCTTGAGTTTCTCTAACAAAAATCAATCAAAGGGTAGCTTATCACCAACCAATTAGCTGAAACACCCCTAGTGGATAACCAAACTCCCCCTCTTGCATTTCTAGATGAGTTCATCACAAGATTATCTCAAGAGAATTTCACCAATTAGGTAACCATATTTTTTAGGGTTCCAAATGTCAGTGTGGTAGGGTAGCCAGTATTGTCCTTGTCTCCCTTATCAGTGAACCACTTCTTTTATCCTTTAATCTCAACTTTAAATGCACTAACAATGTGGCTAAATATGAAGCCCTAGTAATAGGTCTCAAAATTGATTTAGCCTTGGGAGTCAGAACAATCAATATCTTTAGTGATTCCAAACTTGTGGTCAACCAAGTTAGCAACATTTACCAATGTAAGAATGAGATTTTATAGTTTTACAAGCAACTAGTTATACAAATCCTAACCTTGTTTGAATGTTACCATATTTAAACCACCCCATAATCTGCCAAAAAATAAATTGATACCATGGCTTCACTTACTTCTCAGATCCCATTAGCACCCTTAGATTCCAAACTATCAGTCATTGTCCATCACCTAACTGAGCCCTCCTACACCAAGACAGACACTCCAACCATCTTTACTAGGGAGGAGATCCTACCTGACCTTTGGTACCAATAAACCTTTGAATACCTTCACCTTGGCATAATTCCCTCTAACATCTCTAAGAATGCCCATTGAGAATTTATTCAAAGCGCATCCCATTATACCATTATGTGAGGAATCCTCCATAAACAAGGCTTAGATGGCCTCCTATTCCATTTCCTCTATGGTCTAGAAGTCTCTCATGATATCAAAGAGACACATGATGGTATCTATGGGGGTCACTTTAGTGGCCTTGTTGTGGCCAAGTGCATCCTCTACCTAGGCTATTACTAGCCCACCCTCAACCAAGAATGTTATGATTATGTGAAAAAGTGTGTCAAGTGTCAACAACATGCTAATTTACATCATGCACCTAGTAATAGCCTTCACATGTTCATAGATTTTTGGCCTTTCTCACAACGGGGTTTATACCTTATTGGTGAAATAAACCCACACTCTTCATAATGACATCATTCTATCATTACCATAACTAAATATTTTACCAAATGGGTAGAGGCTATTCCCCTTATCTCAATAAAAGATAAAAATATTGTCAAATTAATCACCCATCATATCATCTACAATTTTGGTGTTCCCTATAAAATCATCATCTATAATGGAAAATCTTTCAAAAAAAAATTTAGGGCCTCTATGATGTATTTGGTATCAAACTTATCTTTTCATCACCTTATCACCCACAAGTAAATAGACAAGCCTAAGCCTCTAACAAAACCCTCAACAACATGCTTACCAAAATGGTCAATGACTCATGTGGGATTCATACTTACACATCCCCTTTGCCCTATGGGTATATAGTACCATCATCTGAACCCCCACTAGTGATACACATTTTTCTCTTGTCTTTGGAACTGAGGCCATCTTGCCTCTTGAAATCCAAATACCTTCTCTTCACATATCATTACATGACTTCATTTTGGAAGATGATTACCATCAAGAATGTTTATCCCAGCTTCAGTTAATCGATTAGAATCATTTAGCCACCCTTTCCCATATTCATGTCTATCAAGAATGAATCAAATGAACCTATAACAAACACCTAAAAGTCTAAGAATTCAATATTGGAGATCTTGTCCTCAAATAAAACCAACATGTCACTAATATGGAGAATAGAAAAGGGGAAAATTTGCCTTCAATTAGCTTGGACCCTACATCATAACCCATAATTATGGATCAGGGGCTTATCATTTGTCCTCTCTCGAAGGCAAACTAGAATTTAATCCTCTTAATGCTTTGCATATGCATCCCTTTTATTGTTAAATAGGGATCACAATCATCATTTGTCTAACTTAAGATCATCCTTTGTAACCACATTCATTTCCATTTCTTAGGGATAATTGACTAAAACTAAATCATGTGATTATCTGTCACAACTATATCCTAATCTTGAACTATGGATTCCACAGCTCTATCTATCATAGTACTTCTCATCTCTTGGAGATCAATTCCTATGGTCATTGTTACCTGTACCTCCCCTTCACCTACTAATACCCCATGTTAGCTTAGCTTTGACTTTATAAAGGTAATCCATTGAGCATATATGAAAATGTCTATGTTAAGTAAACTTAATTAATAGCAAAATCACTATCAAATATCAAAAATAAACTATGGGTCATCCTTAGCATCCACATACTACTCCCTTGAAGGACAACTATTGAAAACTCATTCTAAGATTACAAAATGTAAGGTGGAATACTCCCTATAAGGAAAACTATCAAAAGCATTTGAAATATAAATTTAGACCACTCCCTTGAAAGATGGCTAAGAAAAATATTTGTCAAACACTAGCAATTTTTGGAATCTTCCTACATCGAACAGCTTCCCCAACCCTAAATAAAAATTAAAATAGAAAAATACCCTCAAGAAAAATCAAAATATTAAAAAAACCTCAAGAAAAATAAAAATAATTTTGAACGCTATAATTGGCTCTCCTTAGTAGACTTCCTGTATCATTTAGTCTACACTTTATATATAGACATATACTTGTTTATACCACCTCTTTGGACACCTATAGAAAAGGCATACTAATCTCACTAGTGGTTCTATTTTCACCCATTCTCCCTCCACATATCATATGTGTGTGACTATTGAGCTCACTCGACACAATGTTATTAGGATTCCTATTTATCAACCTAGTCATGCTAATTCAAAAAAATTGAAAGGCTTAGGTTCACTAAGCCAATCCAACTTTGGGTTTCATATCAGTCTTCATTAATGAAAAGGTGTCATGTTATTTTTCATATATTTTATTTATCTATGTAAGCCAATAAACTTGAGCAACAAATGAAATACCAAAAGTATGAACATCATGAACTATGTCAAATAAGAAACATCATCTATCCACCAATGAGCCAATCACAATGTAAACATATGGTAGTTAGCCACACACATTACCCTATCCATCACATCATGTAAGCTTATAAACATGTTATTACACCATAAACCAAGACAATAAGAAAAATAACATAGAATATACCATTCATCATTCAATACACATAACCATAAACATGAGCCATAACATTTACCCATCCATGACATATCCTATCTAACCATGCATAGAATTAAAACACCATAATTTCAATTTATACACATCACATGCCTAAGATACTAAGTCAAATATCCATAAACCATGAGCATCCATAACCATAAATCACAAACATGAGCATCACATAAAGTATAAAATGTCATATATCATATATATTGAATAGTAAAAAAATAATGCATGTGATAATGTATCAATAACATCTCTCTCTAAAAATATACATCTCACCACATCAATTCATAATCCATAATAAAAAATCATATACATATCATTCATATCATATACCAATTAGGCCCCTGGAACACTCAGACCACCTACACCACTACTGCTAGCCCCATCTATACCTATACTTGATGGTGGTCCCGCTAGGACCCCTATTTGACCCACTATCATAGCCCACTAACCTAGGGTACCATGTACAATCCTACCACCCATGTTATATTTGTACTCAGTAAATTTCATGACATGGGGTAATTGATAAAATACCATTACCTTGTAATAATGAAGCTCCTATATAGTGGTTACATAATGTGCTTATGACATTAAATCTGGTGGTCCTCCTACTACGATACCTACCCCACACACACCTAATCCCTCTACCCTACCATTACCCAACATAGCCAACCATTCAATTGAACCAAACAAGTAACACATTTACAAATTTGGTAAAAACCTACATCTAGGGCATCACCCCCCAAAACACAAATACACTAGTTTTTTTCATTTAATTACACTAGTACACCCATTCATTTCCATTCAAACATTAATAATCATTAATTTTAAAACACCTCATACCTCATTCCATGAGTTATGTCAAGGTCAAAGCCTGGGTCCCTCTACCTAACCATACCCTCCTCCACCATCTATCTTGGTCAACATAAATACAAATCAAAAATCCCCACCTCAGTCAACTCCAGTCCAAAAGCACCATAATAGCAGACAAAAATCTTGATAGATTGAAAAGAATGGATTAAAAGTGACAAATGATTTAAATTACATTTCACTTTCACTTTTTATCACTTTTTAGAGTTTTACCTTGACCACCAATAGTTAGGGTGACCATCGACAGTTGACCTTTTTGGCCCCTAATTGTTGATAGTCAGAGGCCCATATTTTTCTTTCTTTCACATTTTCAAACACCAACCAACCTAAATATTCTCTTTATGAGATCACAAACATGACCCTTACCTTTAAAAAAATCAAACCCTTTTCAACCAATCCCTCTTGACCACATCCACCTTGATATTAGCCATTATCCTCAAGTGTTTTTAGCACTTAGTATTCATATATTATGCACAATCTCGATGGCTTATTCACCTAATAATAAACCTTAGCACTACCCTTTAAGCAAGAACTACATTTGGTCTAAATTTTTTGTGGGGTGTTGAATCTCCTTCACTATGTAGGAAACATCTACTTGCCTAGTGCATGTGGATTCAGCTTAGTCATACCCTAACCCACCCATTTTGTCACATCCACCTTGATGATGATCATATTACCCAAACTATATTACAACAACTTTGCCTAGAACATTTTTTACTGCAACAACAACATTACCTTGTTGAACTTTTGTATTTTGTACCACCTCATGCATACCAACCTACTTATGTCTCATTGGGAGCACTTCCTACCTTGGATACCTATGACACTTGACCCATTTGTGTTTTACTCAAGAGTACTTATTGCTTTGGATATCTAGTGAAAACACAACATTTTTTTAGGATATTAATAAGAGTATCCAATTACCATGCCTACATTATTCATGCAATACATTGGTCACTTGCTTATTTTTACTAACATTAACACTCTGTCTTTGTGTGATATTGTCTATCACACATTTTTTCACATTTTTTGTATGAGTTTATGCCTCATAATCTCAACTTGAGTCACCACCACATAATCCACATTTTCCCTTTATCAAACCCATACCCACTTTAGTTGTACCTCACTAACTCCCAATTTGAGGGGGGATACCTCTTCCTACTCTCAAGGTAACCAAACCCTTGAGCTATACTCCATTTTTATTTTGGCACTCATTCAAAAGAGTATCACAACAAAAAGGGGAAAAATTTAGACACCAAAATTTTACACATGCATTTCCAAGTGTCATGATCCCTAGCAGACCCCTCAAGCTTCTTTTTCCTTATCTAGGTCTATTTTCATTAGTTGAGCTCTACTAAGGTTAAACATGGCCCTTTAGGATATTTTGACATTCAACCTCAATAATCTATGTTCAGGATAACCATCGATGGTCAACCCAACCATCACCAATCAAGATACCACCATCTGAACATTGAACATGCAACCATCCACCAAGCTTTTATAAATATAACTCATCTAAATCTTGTTGTGAGACTTTGCATAGATAATTTATATTTAGGTTGCCTAGTTACACTCCATATTTAGCCTTTAGCCCTTGCCTATAATAAGGAGATAGTTGTAAGAGAAAAATCATCTATAATTACTATCAAGAGCTTAGGTACTCAGAGTTTTCTTTTTCAAGTCAATCAAGAAATCGAATAATCATACTAGCATCATCCATGTTATCATGCCATTCTGTTAAGAGATAAATTACTATCACCTCTCAACCAAGCTTTCATGCATCATTACTCTACTAAAATTAGGCTATATCTCACCTAGAAGTCAACCATGCCAGCTACTCATCCAACTCACTTCTATGCTTTCTAATTTATAGGTCATCCTCTCAAGCCAAAGAGGATCTCTCCACAATGTTTTGATTTAATGCACATACTTTTTATCAAGTATTTCTAGCACAACCCATATTTCTAAGTTTTACTATCTTCTTTTGAATAATATCAAAATTTTATTATAATAATATGCATGATGATAGGCTCGGATGAAGTCACTAGTGAGTTCACAACTTGAAGAGGCAACTTTTTTATAGTAAATTGAAGATTGAAAAGGGTGTTTTGGTTCACAATAACAAGGGTTTGATTGGATTCAAGATGAATAATTTTAAGGTTTTAAGGATGAAGGTAAAATTTTTCACACTTTCATCATTGAAAATATATATTGGATGATAAAAAACATTTTTTGAGCCATGCCCAATTGAATGAGACCACAAACTACCTCTTCATAGTCTTCTACAAAAATTATTACATGAGGAGATGAAATTTCATAAGGTAAATAATTCAAAACATTCTAGAAATTAGGATCATTAGCATCAAAGTGAAAGGATACTTGAGTGCCCCATTTAAAAGGTCATGTAAACAAGATTAACAACTCAAGACTCTAGTTGGTTGTTGGAATAATTAAAGGGATGGATGTATCTTTGATGATATATGTTGTTATTGGATCTCTCCCCAACAACATTTACAACCTACCTTTGAAGGCCTAGGAATTTGTTATTGAGTTTTTGTACCATACATTGTATGACATATAGTTTGCTCTTATTATATTCTTTGGGAGTTTATTAATCATTGGCACATGGTTATAAATTGGTATGTTCTAATTGGAATTGGGAATAAAATTTAAGTTTGGTATATTTGTAATAATATTAGATACCATTATCTACCCTTGGGGATTTAGTACCTATCTACCTTAAAAAATTATAATTATGCTAGTGGCAAGTCCACTATGAGAGGGTATATTCATAACATAGATGTGCATGGATCTAAGGTGGTTTAGTAAATTTCTAAAGCTAGTTGGGCATCTGGTCTATATGGTATCATGATTTAGCTGTACATCTTTGAAAACCTAGCATTAAAATTTCTAATGGGCTCATTGGTTTCTCAATCCATACTAGAAAAATAACAATAAAGTATGTTTGGGTCTATCACTCATCTAAATTGAGCTAATACGGTGTTTATAAACTAATCCCAACTAGTAATAGTGTTATCACGTAGATTCAATAACCAATCATACATAGTGTCTTTGAAGGTAAATGGAAAGAATATGTAGGCTACATCTTCATATTCAACATTGAGAAGCCTTAGGGTAGTCTTGTAATAGGTTATGTGCTCCTAGGTTGTTCATTCACAATGGGGTATGAAGTGAGGTAGGTATCTTTATGGGTTTCTTTGTAGATAATGGACATCTCCAACCACTTCAATGGTGGATCCAATTATCCTAGATATTGGTCTAATAATGTGAATATTAGTACATTGGGGTGGACTATATTATGAAACTAAAGAAACATGATGAAATGTAGGAATTTTTGGTCTCCACCTACCTATCCTAAGTGTTATGAACACTTATAATGGTGGGAATAATAACATGATAGAGTTATATATGGACCTAGTAATACATTGGGAAGGATATACATTATTCTAAATCCAATTAATAATTTTAGGTAGGTGATTATTGTGCACATTGAAACATTTTTTGGAGTCCCTACTTTATAATGTCTCCTTTTCATATAATTTTAATAATTAATAAAATTGATTGAATAGTGATTTTAATCATTTGAAATTATAAGGCAATTTAATTAATTATTAAAATAAGACTATCTTGGATTATTATTTGAATTACCAGAAAAGTAGTTTTAACCATTTGGAAAATTAAGGTAATTTTAATGATTATTCTAAGGGGTTTTATCATTAATAAATTTATTGAAAGAAATGTTGATTTGATTAATATAGTCTAATTTATGCAAGCATCAAGAAACATGTTTTTGTTGGAACTTTGGGAAGGTGACATAAGGATATTTCACACCGATAGGGTACAACCTTCTTGTGGATATTTTTGGGAGCTATTGATGAGTGTGGAGAGGATCCTATGCATGTCTAATGTGATTAATAAGGGGTAGACTCTTGTTGAGAGTGTGCTTAACAAGGACATCCTTTTATGGTGAGAGATATGTCTTGGGACCTCTCCACTTATAAGGTACAATTTTGATTTATCTTTGCATATTTTGTCAGACATGGACCATCACATGAGGCTATTTTTCATACAAGGTAGTAAGGTGGTTTGGTTCACTTGTGATTTGCATAGCCACTTTGGGTCACATCTCACCCATTTGGGAGGTATAAGGAGAAGGAGTTTGATTACCTTCCCCTCAATATTGAGAGGGGTAAAATATGGGGAGACTTTTGAACCTTGGGAAGGCCATGAGGATCCTATTTATGATACCATTCTTGGGAAGCAAGGACATATTTTGGTTGTATTTTGGGATGTGTTGGCAAGGTGGAATGACATTCATTATTCATTTAGGGAATATCATGCTATGCTTCTTGTAAAAAGTTATTCCACTTAATTGGTACAGGAGTAAGGCTTTTTGAGCACTACAGTAGGTTTTACCACTTGGACATGGTAATTGGGATATGAGATTTCATTTGCTTGAGGGCAAGAAAATTTGGGAAGGGAGGACTGTAATATCCCCTTTTCATATAATTTTAGTAATTAATAAAATTGCTTGAATAGTGATTTTAATCATTCAAAATTATAAGGCAAATTATTTATCTATTAAAATAAAATTATCTTGGATAATTATTTGAATTGCCAGAAAAGTGGTTTTAATCATTTGGAAAATTAAGGTAATTTTAATGATTATTCTAAGGGGATTTATAATTAATAAATTTCTTGAAAAGTGAATTTTATCACTTCAATTATTAGATTAATTTAATTAACTATTAAAGCAAGGACCTAATATAAAATAATTATTTAATTTGTCAAAAAGTAATCTTAATTACTAATTTATTGAGACAAGTTATTTAATTAATTAAAAAAGGCCTAAAGTAAAATTAAAAGGAATGTCGGCTTGGTAGCTAAAGCAAATAAAAGGAAAATATATCCTAAAAGTTGGCAAGAGAGGTTTATGAGGTAATTTACCTCCCTAATATGGTTTGCCCCCATTTGGAAGGTATAAATATAAGGTGAAGATCATAATTGAAGATATGCTAAAAAATGATATTGTATTGTCATGATTGAAAAATATATTGGGATGCATGCCTAATAAGTGTTCATAGATTTTAAGTTGATTAGTCTACAAAAGGTGTCTTTTAATGCCACGTATTGTTAAGGTGGATTTGTTACTTACCCTAAGGTGGGGTGATTTGCTTTGTGTACTTATTGAGAGGATTTGGTGGATAATTTGATGTCCAATTGGAGCATAATAATTCTTATTATTATTTATATAAATTTCCCAAGTGTGGTGACTTGATTGAGATTGAGGGTTTGATGTTTGAAGAGATAAATTTTGAAAACTAAGGTTTTTAAAATTTTAGATCAATTTTGGTGACCTTCCCATGGAAGGAAAAATTTTAAATTATTTTTGTTTCATAGTCATTAATTTTATGATTAGTTTAAGATCTTATTTGCATCATAATTATAAATATTGAGGGAGTTATGAATTTTTGAAATTACAACTATTCTTAGGAAATAATATCTGTTGAGGGTAAATTTACAAGGGTTTTTATGGGTGAATTCAAGGTACAAATTTTGATTTAATTATTGCAATAAATTTTTGAATATTGGCAATTGGATTGGATTAGGGTTTGATCACTTTGTAACCCTAACCATTGATGATTCATGGATGATATGACTGTTATGATTTTTGCATGATTTTGTCTATAATTTGTGAAATCTTGAGCATGGATTAGAGTGTGAAAGGACTTCAATTCAGCTAGTGTGGTGGTAGGGTTTGGAGGATTGAAACATTCATTTAAGCCTCTTTATTCATTATGGTAAGAGCCATTGGTGGATAAATTCACAAGGTATTTACTTATTATTTATTTCAAGGTGAATTGGAGTTAATTTTTAGTTTAGAGGTGTAATTGTAGTAGTTAGGGTTTGATGATTTTTCTAAATTTAGAATTCAAAAAAATATGGATTTTAGGGGAAACCCATTTTGGGTTAAATCATCCCATTTGGGGACATTACATACTTATATCCCCACTTTTTTTTGGTCTCTCCTGATGTACCTATGGTATCAAGAATTTAAAATACCAACATATAGGGGCTTTCACATTGTTTAAGGATCAATGTTGTTGCAGTTCAGGGCATGAATTATAGGTATTGGTCTCCCTTAAATATCCTTCATATAATAGGTATCAAGGCATGCACTATTACCTTGGAGATTTTAAACCATTTTACTCAACTCTACATTGAATATAATAATTGTATCCCACCAAATCTATTTAGACTATTGGCAATCTGGGCCTCTAAGTATAAAAGATGAATCCAATAAAAGAAACAAAAAAGTGGAGAGAGGGTAAGGTAGGAAAGGATTTCTCTCAGGGAAAATCAAAGTACCAATATATTATAGATACTATATGAATCTAATTAAAGTTTACCTTTATGTATCTAGTATCACATGGGATCAAACCAAATTAAACAGAGCATAAAGTCTAGGTAACTATAATAAGTGCAAATTCCTATAACATTATCTCTTAAAATGAATAAATATAATATTGTTAACAAGACTTTTGTTCATATAATTATTTAAATAAATGTGATAAATCATAATAAATAATCAAAATAGAAAAAAATAATCCTAACCAAGCACATATGCATATATCTTAGAATCATATCATAGTCCATAACATATCAAAATTCACACATCTTTGAAAATTTGGGCCCACCGAAGTTGGCCCTATAAAAAATAAAGTTGAAGTTTGGATTTTTATACAAGAGTGTGGTCTATCAAACTATATGGAGAATATTCAAGGCCATGATACTCACATTTTAGTGGAGTTTTATAGAGGGTGGAAAGGATGCACAATTAATATGAAGAGAGTGATAATTATCATTAATGAAGAATTAATTTCTCAAGTTACTAGTATGAGCATGCAAGGCAGGAAATACTTTAAATCCAAAATGTATAGAAAAGATGAAGCTGAGCAATCTTTCAGAAAAGAGGAACAACTGATTGAATACAAGGGGGTGTATTTTATATAATCCATTCCCTCTCAATACCATGAAGTGAAATATCAAATAATGGAGTATATAACCATGAATAGGTAGTATCTAGCTTTTTTACCATTTTGCTCTTTTGAATAATTTTCACCATAAAATTATAGTAGTATCTTGTTTTACTTACTATTATCTTCAGAAAATTTTGTCATTGAGTTTCAATTGGGTAAAACTCCTTTGCCTTTACACCAAGCCTTAATTTTTATTTTATAAAATCATGCTAAATCCTTGGGGGTGGGTCCTTCTCCTATAATTAAACTTGTGGAACCTAGTAAGAAAGAAAGATTGGTGTTGAAGGGGGAAGGGAAAGGGAAAAAATCTAAAATAATTTATATAAAAATTCCTAGGTAGAGTCATCTAAATGTCCTTTGAGAAAGAAATCCCAAGTGGTCATGGTTTATAAATTGGATTTAGATGAGGAATACATTAATTCTAAGTTTGAGACTAAAAAATTGGAGTATAGGGTAACTGCTAGAAATTCCCATAGGTTGGAGGATCAAGCTTTGGAACCCTAATAACAATAAACCCCAATGAAGGAGATAAATTAAAGGAAGAAGCTTTCAATATTTGTAAAACTAATGTTAAAAATAAAATTTAGACTTTGGAGGTTGGTGATGAGAATGATTAGGACAAATTTAAGACTTTAGCCAATGATGTGGACCTCCACAAAATTATTATTAATTGGATAATGAAGTAAAATGATGGTATGAAGGAGTCAATTAAATAGTTTTAGCTTCATTCTTATGGAACCACGAGCCAAGTTAGCTTGATAAAGGATGCATGGAATATGGAGAATGTATTTTACAAAGTGTTATTTCTAAAGGAGTTCTTTAAGTTAGATTGTGAGAAGTTGTCGATGAAGGAGAACATTAAACAAATTGTCCAGATTAGTACATTGATAATTAATAATTGAGTGTCAAACATTAATTTTTTAAATGAAGTAATCAAATATATGAAAGAGGAGCAGAAAATATTGAGGATGAGAAAAAGGATCAAAATCTAGGACCAAGGGAAGATGTCAAAGGTGGAGGTGGGAAACATTGGTGACCTTGAGAAAGTCCTTGATGACTTAGTAAAATAATGGAATCCAATCCTTCTTAGACTTGATGTTTAGTTTCTTGTTTTTTCCTTTTTTGTCTTTAGATGATTGTTTTTTCTATTTATTCATTGTTGATTTGTTGTTGTTCAATAACCTTCTATTATCACATGCAATTTTTATATTTTTGATTGGGATTTTTAGTACTTTTTATTATTTCATGTAAAATGGAAAGGACCCTTTCAAAAACCTCACTTTAAAATTATCATAAACATATCAACATTCACCAATTATCCATGATAAAATGGGAAGGATTCCATAAAGAACACACAATAACCATGACCATGTTTACAAGTTTTTATAGTTCTTATGTTTTCTATTAATAAATATCGACCTTAAAAACTTATTACAATGTAGTATATGTATAAGAAGTTAGACCTACCACTGAGGAGCATAGAATCCCACTCATAAACTTCATGGTTAAGTTAGTTACAATGGTACGGGATCAAAAGAGATAAAATAACATGGATTCCAAACTAAAGGCACAACATTCCCACTTTGGGATAACTCAAATATACAATGATTTTCATTCAGTTGGGCCCTATAGTGGGAACAACAACTAGTTATTTTTGGGCTTCTTGTGCTACCAAATGCTTGAGCAACTAAATTGACCTCTTTATCTATCTTGGAGATGTTGACAAGGGGCTCTTAAAATAACATATCTACATGTGTTAGTAGATCCTTGTGGGTATTTTGAAGGACCTCTGAGGTGTTTTTAACTATGTTAACCTTTTTGATGCTCAATCTATGATGGCACGAACTCCATCCTTGATAACTTTGGTGAGCTTATTCCTAAATTCCAAAATCATCCTTGCTAACTATTATGTCATCTAGGTTAAAAATATGGTGGTGTTGACCTCTTTAAATTAGTCCAACCTCTTATCTATGATCTTCTCTAATAGACATTTTTTCCCTCAAGTCCCTTAGCCACTCCTTTAATTAGGTTCTCATATTCCTAGAAAAAGTTGTTGAAATCCATCAATGACATGATATTTAGCCAAGGTAACATCCCCTTGTTGATTAAAATTTCCATTTTTACAAGTTTTTTATCCATTTTGGTAATGCACTCTAGATATAGATGTGCTTTTTGATAAAGCGCATTCACATTTGAAAGAGCTTCCATCACCTACCCCAAGATAAGAAACAACTCAAAGAGTGACCCTTCTACTTTATCTATCAATTCAAGTGGGAAGGTGCTCTTCACTCAAGATTCTTAGGTTTTAATATACTCTTTCAAATCCTGCATGATCTTTTCTATCATGATATGGGAGGCACTCACCATAAAGAATGTGTCTTCCAAAACATGTACATTCGCTATCTTCTTCCTTTTTGGAGTAAATGAGAATAAGTACTCCTTTGTTTGCCATATCATATGGTCTCCCTCTTATGTAATTTTTTAGGCCATGACCCTTTTAATTTGACCCATTTACTTGTTAAATTTAACCTACATGTCTGGGTTACCATGATATATCATTTAAGGTCTCTACAACTTTTATACCTATAATGCATCCATCTAGTCTCCCCCTTGAGTTGGTACAAGAGCTCTTGAAGTGGTATAAATAGAGGATGTAACTATGGAATTAGATGGTGGAGGTATTGATGGAGAGGGCATGAATGTAAGAGGTTATTTAATGGAAGTTGGGCATGGGGGAGAGAGAAAAAGAAGGAATGGAAAAGGGTGATAACCATGGATTCATGTGGGCCATTAGTTTCTCTTGTGCCATGTGGACTGGGTGTCTAATGACACCTAGGATATTAGTCATCATCCTCAAGGAGGATATGGGTTTGTTGAAGGTAAAGCCAAGGGGAATAGAGATTTAATAGAGTGAAGGCTAGGTAATATCTACTATTAATGTATGGTTAGGATATTGAGAAGGCCACAAGGTGATCTCAAGGTGTTGTGTTATAAATGAATGGGTAAAAAGACCAAATATAAAATATGGAGTCGTGGAACTAGTAAGTCCATGGTGTTTCAAGGAAATTGGATTGAAGCATATAATAAACCTAGGCTAAGGGCCAACTACCTAGGTAGTGTCACTCAAAAGTGGGGAGATTTAAGAATATTATGACACTGATCCATGTCATGTTAGACCATTATTACATTATAAGTTAATGGATTACCCATAGGAGTGGAAATTAAAACTACATGGATTATAAGAGATGGGGAACTTGGATTTGATACCCTTGAATTGGGGACACAATAGTTGCATAATTACTCAAAATAGTAAGAGCAATTGGCACTATAAGGGAAAAAAATAGTAAGGGAATTAGAAATTGATAGGACATTTATAATTGATGCACTAATAATTATAAAATAAATATATGTAAGAGTACTAGAAGTGTTTTGGGAAGCATGAGTTATTGAAACACTACAAAAAATAGGAGAATTGAACATAAAAACCATTAAGGAGTCAGGCATTACAGGACTAGAAATTTTTGGGATGCTAATAATAATTGGGGAGCTAAAGGAAGCTTCACTCTGAGTAGATCTAGTTGGTGAAGCAAATGCTTACTAATTTGGCAAGGTGGAAGTGGGAATCACTAGTTCAGGTGACATAGAAGGTTGGGATTCTATGTAACTATTATCACTCTAAATTTCACCCCTAAGAATGTTGTTTAATCCTTCTTAATTAGATGATAGCATGGAGACACCTATAGACTATGGGTGGCCTAAATTTTTATGTGAATATCTATATTAGGGTTAACTCCCTTGATGTATCACCTAAATCTACTACTAAACTTATTGCTTACAAAGAAAAGGGAAAGAGAGAAACTACAAACTAAAGGAAGTGATGCATCAAAATTAGTATCCTCCACATGCCTATATTGCACTAAGAACATGAACTGGGATTTAATCCTATTTCACAATCTAATATGAGTCTTGAAGAATTATTATTTATATATGGAAGTTATGGATGATATATAAACTAAGAGGGATGATCAAGAGGTCTCCTAAGTAACACTAGTGAACATTTTCCACTCGTAGCCATTGTAATACCATGTAACACACTTCTTATGACCTGGTAATATGACTAACAACTTGAAAAGATATAAGAAGATAGGATAAATGAGAGGAAGTTACAAACACTATCACTAATGTTCATCAAACTACCATGGACATACACTAATTACAACATGGAGAAGGCTAAAAATCAGCATAAATTTACTTCAAAGGCAAAGTAAAAGTGTTTTTTTAGAAAGGATTTGCCATAATTAGATTAAGGATGTTTTTAGAATCCATTATATGCCACTTATATAGGAGAAAGGAGAGAGAAGGAGAGGGAGGATGTGGAAGGAGCATATGATGACTGCTATCTTACTCATGAAGATAGTTACAACATTAAAAGGAGGCAATAAATAGTTTTATCATCCCTCTCAACATGTGTTGTCTTGGTATGATTATGGTATTCATGAAGTTAGTGTAGGATTTATTTTTAATTCCTAATAACTTATCAAACCTCTCTTGAAACTACCCTTCTTGATTGGAGACTTAAAAACTCATGTTTTAACACATGTTCACTTAACCTCCTTTAAATGTTGACATGTTATTATTTGTTATTAAACACATAAATTTATGATAATTAGACTTATTATTATATATATTTTCATATTGTTCTTCATCATTAAAATTTTCAAGTTCATGTTTCAACTTGTTTGAAACCAAGAAGGCAATGAGGATAGACCTGTTACTCATGTAAGTTCTAGTTCCTTTCTGGAAAACTATTATATTAATTGATAAAATACATAATGGAATTTTATAACATAATTCCATATATATTTATCCTATATACCTAAAATTAAATCTTCATATCTTGCTAACAAGATATTTGGAGAGGTTGTAACTTCACTTCTCTATATAAACAAGGAGGGAATTCTTCATTAGGTATGATCTAGATGCTTAAAGCCTACCTTATCACCATATATACCTATTTTAGGTATTATAAAAGGTATTTATACCTATGAAATATCTTTTAAATGACTCCTTGAATATTTATGGAGTTTAAACATAGTCAAAATCATGCAAATAGTCCCAACAGTAGAGTTTCTAGGCCATTTTTTATGTTTTTATCCTTCATATTTTACCAATAATGGATAAAATAGATGATATTTATACTCAAAAATATAATCAAGGTGCTTAAAATTCTAATCATATGCATTAGGGTCACTTAAAATAAAATTCTCTTCCATCAAGCTACTTGAAGGGCAAAACTGACAATTTTAGGTGCTTACCTTCTTAACAATTGTTCATAAAGTTGAGGGACTTAATTGGTGAAAAAATGATAAAAATTTGGAGTATAAATCCCTTATTAACATATAAAAATTTAATTTTACCCCATTAATCTTATTATCATACTTTTATTGTAAGGAAGTTGACCTTTATTGACTGTGCAGGCCTGCTAAGAAGTTTGAGGTGGATGTTTTGAAGAGAAAGGTCATTAAATTGATTGATTTTGGTTGGAAATGATTTTATGAGGTATAAAACATGTTATATTATATATACATATGGTTTCAAAAAGTTTTTTATCCTTAGAATCCCTTAGAACTTATAATTGGCTATAATGAGGGTTTGTAAGCAGTCTTAACATTTTGACCCTAATGATCCCCTATTTAGTGATTTTTTAATGAAAAAGAGTCCAATATTCATAGAAAAATTATTTTATTTTTATAATACCTTTAAATTTCCCTCAATCTTCAACTTAAACTTAAAGCCTACATGTTTTCTTGATATTTGTACTTGCAGCCCTGTGTTTTCTTTAAGGCTTGCCACCTTGTCAAGGCTTGAGAGTGAATCTTCTTAACTGGTTAATCTTCCTCACAAGGATTTGAAAATTTTCAACAAAAATCTTAAATAAATCTCACACCTCACATTACCCTTATACATTGTTTTCAATTCATGATCTACCCCTTTCATCTAATTCTTTGATAAGAAACTTGAAATAGTTCAAAAGAACTTATATAGGGCTCATGAATAAGTCTGATGGATTTTTGGAAAGCTATTGTCATTGTAGTTTACTTTAAATATATCCTTAATATTTATATTAATATTTTTTATGTCATTAAAAACATTAATAAACCAATCCTTATTATTTTTTTATAGATTAACTTTCAATGGCAGTGTTAGGTCTCTAGGCTTCTTTCTCTCATATACTTGAAAATGACTATTCTTTGCATGATTTACTCATAAGAGGATTATTGAGGAATGTAATTAATTTTATATACATTAATAAATGTTAATAATACCATTATTTATCCTTACAACTTAATATTTCACTTTTTTGGACTGTTGTGTAGACTTGTAGCTTCATGTTCCAAGCGTAGACCTCACCAAAAATCTATCCTTGGAGTGGATCTCTTGTTTAACACATTTATTGTAAATTTAAAAAGGGTTATTCACACTCATTAACATTATATAAACCTTGAGTTATATTTAAATACTAATACTTTTCTTCATGTCCATGCATACAACATGATCTTGACCTCACCTTTCTTATTTTCAAACTGATCCTAGAAGAGGTTGGTATGAATAAATTTTTGAGCTTGTTTAATTTATTTCAAATTAGGGTAGGAAAATTTAGAGTGTATTAAAATCCTCATTTTTATTTTTATACCTATCATATGTTTGTTTAGACCTCAAACCTTGTTTAATCACTCCTCTTTAATGGCCTTCATGGCCTGTTACCTACCATTGCTTATCCAAGATGACCATGGAGAGTTAACCAATCCATTGGATGTTTCTTTGATTTTCTCCTACACTTCCTTCATTATGTCTCAAACTTATTGTATAATTATTACTCACCAAACATCAAATGTACTTGTTTTTTATAGACTATCCATTTTCACTTAGGCATGTGTACTTGAATAAGCTTTATAAATCTCCTTAAGAGATGAAATAAAGTATGGGGGAACATGGAATTAGATATGAAAGATTATTAAAAATAAATATAATATGATTTACCTTTCTTCCAAGCCCTAAAAATCTCAAAGGTATCAAATTACCCTCAATATACACTTTTCAACGTTGGCAAACCTGTGACTATGCATTTCATTTGTTGATACATATAATTTTTGGATTGGATATGGTGTAAGAGAGGTCATTTATTTTTTTAAGTTTTAGACCTCATTTACACTTAATTACAATCTCTCTCATGTTGTAAAATACTTTACACTCATAAGAAGCCTGATTGTTCCTACATACATTAGAAAACATAATGTCTTTGGCACTAGATCAATGATCCATGGGTTGCATGTTTTAATTTTGGTATTATATAGGTTATTAGGTATCCTAAAGATTTCATATAATCCTTCTCATGCATCCACAAAACTTAGATATGTTTATCAAGGAAGAAAATTGAGGAGTTGGGTTTCAGAAGGGTTTAAGAGACGGTTAACTTCTTAAAGATGATTCATAAAGTAAAAGCATTGAAACTCTAAACTATTACCATTGAATGGGAAGGAGTATGGATATTTAACATCCCCTAACATAATTTTCCCTAATACCTTTCCTCCTTCATGAACTAATGAAAAATTGTTTGGCCTTCTTGAACTTATTAATGACCTAATGGAGAATTTGACTGGGTTTTTGCATTTCTTGGATATCTATAGACTTATTCAAACATTATTTGTCCTTTATGAATATGGAGAATCATGGAATTAACTTTAAACCTCTTGAAAAAATTATTCTCATCTCCCTTTGATAGGTCATGAGCTGCATTCATAATCACTTGTAGGTTATTATCATTGTTTTCTGATTTGTACCTACCATTTTTATGTTGAAAATGACCCATAAAGGTTGACAAGTGTGAGATAAACATAAGTATCATCTTTTTGACCTTTAAATCACCCTTAAAAAGCTTAAAAACATGTTAGACATTAAAAATACACTTTATCTTTCTCAATAACATGGGTATATCAAGACATTTATTTTTCAAAGTGACCATAACCCTTAATACACTACCTTAAACCAATCAAACTTACCTTGGTCTCTCCAAACACTTCATGAATGATCATATTGAGGATATTAATGACATATTTAGGTGATTTGACTCACTCTCTATGTTAGACCATCCTAGAAGACCTTGACCACTACAAGAAACAACACCATACCTCACCATTACAAAACAAGATTTGACCAAAACAATACCCCTCAAAAAGTTATCAAAAAAGTTAAAATTCCTTGTTAGAAAGTTTTGAGATGTAATGGCCTATGGTAGCCCATTTGGATAACATGAACTCTATTAAGACTCAAAGACACTAGAGATATGGAGTACCTGCTCAAAAGATAGTGGACTTACTTAAGCCATTTATTTAGTTGAAGTAGTAATGGTTGATGAAGATGGGGGAAACAATAGGGGAATCCATTGAAAGATCATGTATTTTATCCTTCTACTTGTCCTTGAGTATCATCCATGATTTGGGTATCACTCAATCTCTCCTCCTAGATTTTCTTTCTTAATTGTTTCACTTGAAGTGCTCTTGCAACATTCAATTTTCTAATCACTTGATTATCATTAGCTAGGTTCATTTAATACTTGTCATATTCATGAGATTCATGATGATACGTCATGTTCAATATTGATCTCAATTCATCCACATGAATTCAGGAATTACCATAAGGTTCTCATTTCCTGTCATCTAAAATGGTAGGTTGAAAGATGATTTATGTGTTTTCATGACTGCTACTACTAAAAAAAAATTGTATTCATGGTGAGGGGAAATAATGGGTATTTATTATTCCTCTTAGTATCACATTGGCCAACCAAACCATTGACATATTAGGATGCAATTTATTACTTATACAATTTATCAAGGACATAATAGGGTATCCTAAAAGAGGGATCTCAAATTCCTTCAACATTGATCATTGTGAAGGTTGGATAATACCAATAAGCTCCAATAGACACTATATAGGATCTCATCTCCTCAAATAACTTGGGAATAATCTTATCAATGATATAAAAATACAATAGAGGATAGAAATGGTTGCATATTTCTTCAATATGATCCCTAAAATGGTGATTATAGAGTTTGGAGTAGACCACTTGCACATGCTAGATGGAAGGTGTCCATAGTAAGAAAGAGTAATGCTTAAATGGAATAACATGCATCCAAAAGATAGGACATCATGTATAAATTACCCCATGCTCTGAATCAGGTCACCTACTAACCTATGTTTTAAGGGATAATTCCTTCTAGAATTGGGATTTGATTTCCCTCAAGGATTATACTAGTAAGGGGGGCCCAAATTTTTTTCATATGCATGATGTCACTAGTTTCAAATAATCAGTTGAGTATCAAAATGTTTACCTTGAATTTTTCCCTAAAAATATTGATCTTATAAGTGGTGTATACACATAATATTTTCAAACGTTATCAATTACTGATGCTTTATCTCTTGTAGGAACCCATCGAGTGTCAATCTTTATAAGTGCATGCCTTAAAGGGTGCATAAGTGAAGGGGTGGGCAGATCATTGATAATTTATAAGATTTTTATCCACTATTGTACCACTTGCTATCTACACAACCTTATCCTATGCACTTCCTTAAGCCGTATATCCTCTCTTGCACACACTTCCAAGATTTTACCACCTTTATTAGCTCCTTCCTAAGCCTAAAACCCTTTTTGATGGTTTATGTTATAATATCAACCCCATCAACCCTATATTAAAATTGATAAAACATTTTAAGGTTCTAGGTTGGCTCTTGGCTGATCTAGACCAAAACCTAATGTGTTTTTATCAATAATGATATAGCGTCGATTGGGTTGACCCTAATAGCTAAAATTTCAAAAATGTTTATGGTTAGATTCAGCTATATATACACATCCATTTCTTCCATTTAAGAGGAAGAGAAGAATATTATATTATGCATATGCTTATCCACCATTATACTTGAGGAGCATAGCTTAGGGTTTCAATCATTTCTTTGGAGATACAAATATTGTCTTATAGAGAAGTATTTTAGATGCATAGAGAAGTGTGTAGCCTAGAGATGACTTATCTTTATTATCCTTACATACCAAAACCACCTCCTATGAAGCACCTTGACTAAGGGAGATATTAAGGATCGGTGGGTCCACCTTCAAAGTTAAGTATTCTTAACTTTGCTCCTCCTTTAATAGTGTAGATAGATTTATATTTCTACTTATCTCTCATGAATTAGGATTTCCTATACATTAATGTTAGTATAAATATTCAATGCATGTTTACTTTTTATTTTTATTACCCCCACTTTGTGTCACAAGCTTTGGTAAGCACTAGATTAGATTTTATTTTATTTGTCATTTACTTTGCGAATATGAAAACATAGGACTTAGCTAGGGTTATTTCATGGTTTTTCTTGAATAGAGGCTTTGGAACCCTATCTAGTAATGTTATTATGGTAAGAGATCCCTTGGATAGGTATAGTAGATCCATCTTGATCATGACCCCTAATATCTATGCATCAACAATCAAAAGTGTAAGTAGGATTTATCTTCTCCAAGATAGGATTGATTAATAGATCAATTATATTTTCCTTTGTATACATTTTTTTGAACCTAACTTGAATCAAACCCTTGTAGGTTTTATTTCACACTTTAATTTTGTCATCATAATATATTTTTCTATTTTTGAAGTACTATATCAAACTGGTCAATATAGTTTTAATAGTGTATGCAGGTTTAACACATAGTCACTCTAAAAAGACTCTGTTACATTTGTGCAAGTCTTATCCAAATATAAGTTACTAGATCAATCAGTTCAAAATAGTCTTCTTTTTTTAGTTCCATATTTACATACATAGTCAAACTAGTCAACTCTTTTTGCAATTCTCTTCTTTCAGTATACAGATTTGCAAACATAGTCGAGCTAGTTGATTATGTTCATAACGTCTTCTTTAGCACATGAGTTTTGTAAACTCCATCAAACCAATTGACTCTATTAGAATTTTTTTTAATCAAAATTTGAACATCACAACATAAAAAATTTAAATCTAAGCATCATCCAACCCACCAAGGTTCATTCTTACTCTCTTTGTCATTTTAGTTCTTCATTTTTAGTACTATTTTTCACAAGTTTGTAGTCTATAAAACTATAACCTTACAACCAATTGGGTTAACCTTCTCAACACAATTATGTAGTTTATCTTATTTCTTAAATACATAGTCAACCTATTTACTTGTGTTCTTCTAGATCCTACTTATGCAGAATAGTAGTGACCCAGTTGACTCTGTTCCACATTGTTTGCATACAATGTTGCCTAAATCGACTGTGTATTCTTCACAATCAAGGAATTAACCTCTTTTTGATATTAATTAATTCACCTTTAATTTTGATTATTTACATGATTATAATAAAAAAATGTATATTAATAGGTGGTTTTTCAAATTACCATTTTAGTCAAACTATTTATCTTTTACATACACTTCCAAATCACTTTATACACAAAAAACATTAAACATTTATCTTCACAAGGCCTATCTACTTATATTTCATCACCAAGGGGGAAGCCAACTTGATTTTATGTCCAAGTATAAACACATGGTTGATGGTATATATTTATAAAGAACCCAACACCTTTACTATTATAAGATTGTGAAGTGAGGGGGTAGGCCCCAATACCAAGCTGGTACCATTGCCAATACAAATGCTTTTCAGCTTAAACATATTGAAACCATCATTATATTGGTTTCTACATCCTCATTACATATAAATTCCCAATCACAATAAAATTAAACTTCATTATAACTTATAACACTTAGGATGACCAATTAACTAACATTTACTTTCAAGTTGTTGCTTGCTCTTTGATCAGTGTTTGTTGTATTATAAAACTTGCATTATCTAAAGTTGATGTAAAGTTTGTGCTATGTGTTCCAATTGGATCAATCACTTGTGTGCTTAATTTAATTTTCTTAGATTCTATTTTGAAACACCTTTCTCTATTTTAGAACACTATCATTTCTATCTATATAGTCTTTTACAGACTATTTAGCCTTTTTTTATACCTATAGTACACAGTCAACCTATTTGATTATGTCTCTTTATCTTCATATTTAGTCACTTGTCTAAGTAGTACATAATCAACATGTATGAATATGTCTTATTATTTCTTGGCCCATTCTTTGTTCTACAGTAAAAAATCAACCTATACAACTGTGTTCTCTTTTTCTCTATTATTTTCCTTGGTTGATATAACACAGTTGACCAGTTTGAATTTGTATTCTATTTTTTTGATTTTGTATTTTCAACACCTCTTTATCCTCATTTTATCATCATGAATTTCCTATTTGAGGATAACACAAAGTTGAATCCAACAAACATGATGAGCCTTATCCATCCCAATAGGTTTCACAACAAACAACTTGTGGCTTATACTTTAGATGATAGTAATGTGCATGTTGCTACTCGCACTACCAATTGTGGGACTCCTCATCATTCATAATTAGTTCATATTCATTTTTATCCTTAGAATATGAGCTTGAATTATAGTATAAACCTAAAATGTTTTTTTTCATTAATGAATTTCCTCAACATAGAGGAAAGGACCCTTCAACTATGTAAAATCTAATGATAGGTGGTCAAGTAGAAGAACCTCTTTCACCCTCCCCTACATTATCTCATAGATTTGGGGGTGATACATTCTTTTCTTATCAACCTTTCCATTCTATTTTGACTCCTTCCCATACCATGACCTCTTACTCTATGATCTCTTCAACCTCCATGCCAAGTATCTTCACTAACATGGCAGGTTCAACATTTAGTGGGCCTTTTCCAAGGCCCCTCCTCCTCATTAGAGATACTAGTACATCATTTGATACCAATGCCAGTCATGTTACTAGTGCTTCCTTTTATTCCAATGCTAATCATTCCACTAGTGCATATTTTGATACATATGTTAATCATGTTACTAGTGCTTATCTTTATACCAATGCTTCTCATGCCACTAGTGCCATGCATGCCACTACTCATAGTGAAACCCAAACCACCAATACCAATACTAAGGCTTTACATGCCACAAAAACTATCCAAAATACTACCCAAACCAATCAAATCTTATTTTAAACTCATAATCAAATGAATAGTTTTCAAACTAATAATTCCAATCAAATGATGTAGATGCAAAATCGTCTCATTCACCTTCAAAATCAACCTCAATAGGTTATATGGGGAGCGAAAAATAAAAATGCCCTGTGACCTTGAGAAAGTACTCAATGACATAGTAAAGGAATAGAATCCAATCCTTCTTAGACTTGATGTTTATTTACTTTTTATTTATTTTTCCTTGTTGTTTGTCTTTAGATGCTTCTTTTTTTTCTATTTATTCATTATTGATTTGTTGTTATTCAATAGCCTTCTATTATCACATGCAGCTTTTATTTTATTTATTGGGATTTTTTGTATTTTTTCTTATTCCATGTAAAATGGAATGGACCCTTTCAAAAACCTCACTTTAACATTATCATAAACACATCAACATTCATAAATTATCCATGATAAAATGGGAAGGCTTCCATAAAGAACACACAACAACCATGACCATGTTTACAAGTTTTTGTAATTCTTGTGTTTTCTATTAATAAATATCAACCTTAAAAACATATTAAAATGTAGTATATATATAAGAAGTGAGATTTTCCACTAAGGAGCATAAACTCCCACTCATAAAGCTCATGGCTAAGTTAGTTATAATGGTACATGATTAAAAGAGATAAAATAACATGGAGTCCAAACTAAAGACACAACATTCCCACTTTCGAATAACTTAAATATACAATGATTTTCATTCAATTGGGCCCTATAGTGGGAAAAACACCTAGTTATTTTTGGGTTATTGTTCTACCAAATGCTTGAGCAACCAGATTGACCTCTCTATCTATCTTGGAGAGGTTGATAAGGGGCTCTCAGAATAACAACTCTACATGTGTTAGTAGCTCCTTGTGGGTATTTTGAGGGAACTCTAAGGTTTTTTTAACTATGTTAACATTGTTGATGCTTAATACATGATGGAATGAACTCAATCCATGGTAACTTTGGTGACCTTCTTCCTAAAGGCTAACGTAAACCTTATAAGGTGAATTCCAAACTCCTCCTTGCTAACTATTGTGTCATCTAGGTTACAAAATATGGTGGTGTTGACCTGTTTAAAGTAGGCCAACCTCTTATCTATGCTCTTCTCTAATTGGATAATTTTTCCCTTATGTCCCTTAGCCACTCCTTCAATGAGGTTCTCGTATTACTAGAAAATGTTTGATACATGTTGAGATCCATCAATGACATGATATTTAGCCAAGGTAACATCCCTTTATTGATAAAAATTTCCATTGTCATAAGTTTGTTACCCATTCTAGCATACAATCCAAATATCCATGTGATTTTTGATAAATCACATTCACATTTTAAAGAGCTTCTATCACCTACCCCTAAGACAAGAAATAACTCAAATAGTTCCCCTTCTACCTTATCTATCAATTCAAGTGGGAAGGTTCTCCTTGCTTGAGATTCTTAGGTTTTAAGATACTATTTAAAATCCTCCATGATATTCTCTATCATGATATGTGAGGCATTCACCATAAAGAATGTGTCTTACAAAATATGTACATTCACTATCTTCCTCATTTTGAGAGTAAATGAGATTAAGTACTCCTTTGTTTTCCATATCATAGGGTCTCCTTTTTGTGTAAATTTTTAAGTCGTGACCCTTTTCATTTGACCCATATCCTTATCAAATTTAACCTACATGTTTGGGTCATCATGATATATCATTTAAGGTCTCTACAACTGCTATACATGTAATGCATCCATTTAGTCTCCCCCTTGAGTTAATCTAAGAGATCCTAAAGTGGTAGATTTAAAGGATGTAACTAAGGAATTGGATGGTGGAGGAATTGATGGAGAGGGAATAAATGCAAGAGGGTATTTAATGAAATTTAGAGGTGGGGGAGTGAGAGAAAAATAAGTAATGGAAAATGGAGCTAACCATGGATTCATGTGGGCCATTAGTTTCTCTTGTGCCATATGGACTGGGTATCTAATGACACCTAGGAGATTGATCATTATCCCCAAAGAGGATATGAGTTTGTTTATGGTGAATCCAAGGGGATTATAGATGTAATAGAGTGAAGGCTAGGGAATATCTATTATTAATGTAGGGTTGGGATATTGAGAAGGCCACAAGGTGGTCTCAAGGTGTTGTGTTATAAATGAAGAGGTAGAAGGACCAACTATTAAATATGAAGTTGTGGAACTAGTAGGTCCATGGTGTTTCAAGGAAATTGTATTGAAGCATGTAATAAACCTAGTTTAAGGGCCAACTACCTAGGTAGTTTCACTCAAAAGTGGGGAGATTTAAGAATATTATGGCACTGATCCATGTCTTGTTAGACCCTTATTACATTATAAGTCAAGGTATTACCCATAGGAGTGGTAACTAAAACTACATGGATTATAAGATATGGGGAACTTGGATTTTATTCCCTTAAACTAGGGACATAATAGTTGCATAATTACTAGAAATAGTAAGAGAAATTGGCACCATAAGGGAACAACAATAGTAAAGGAATTAGAAATTTCTATAACATTTATAATCGATGTAGTGATAATTATAAAATAAATATATGCAGGAGTACTAGAAATAATTAGGGAAGCATGAGTTGTTGAAACACTGGGAAAAATAGGATAATTGAACATAGAAACCATTGAGGAGTCAGGAATTTTAGGACTAGAAATTGTTGGGCTGATAAGAATAGTTGGGGATCTAAAAGAAGCTTGACTCTAAGTAGATCTAGTTGCTGAATAAAATTCTTACTACTTTAGAAAGGTGAAAGTGGGAATCATTGGTTTAGGTGACATAGAAGGTTGGGAATCTAGGGAACTATTATCAATCTAAATTACACCCCTAAGAATGTTATTCAATCCTTATTACTTAGATGATAGCATGGCGACACCTATAGGCTATGGGTGGCCTAAATTTTTGGGTAAATCTCTAGATTAGGGTTAACTCCCTTGATGTATCACCTAAAAATACTATTAAACTTATTGACTGCAAGGAAAAGGGAAAGAGAGAAACCACAAATTAAAGGAGGTGATGCATCAAAATTAGTATCCTTCATTTGCCTATACTGCACTAAGAACATGAACTAGGACTAAATCCTACATCACAATCTAATATGAGTATCAAAGAAATAATATTTATATATGTAAGTTATAGATGATACATAAACTAAGAGGGATGATCAAGAGGTCTCTTAAGTGACACTAGTGAACATTTTCCACACTTACCCTTTGTAATACCATGTGACACACTTCATATGACCTGCTAAGATGACTAACAAATTGAAAAGAGATAAGAAGATAGGATAAATGAGAGGAAGTTATAAACACTATCACTAATGCTCATCAAAATACCATAGACATACACTAATTACAACATTGAGAAGGATATAAATTGGAATATATTCACTTTAGAGGCAAATTAAAAGTGTTTTCTAGAAACGTTTCACCATAATTAGATTAATGATGTTTGTAAAAGCCATTATAGGTCACTTATATAGGATAAAGGAGATAGAAGGAGAGGGAGTATGTGGAAGGAGCATATGATGACTTCTATCTTACTCATAAAGTTAGTTACAACATTCAAAGGAGATAATAAATAGTTTTATCATCTATCTCAACATGTGTTGGCTTGGTATGATTATGATATTTATGAATTTGGCATAGTATTTCTTGGTTATGCTTTATAACTTATTAAACCTCTCTTGAAACTACCCTTATTGATTGGAGAGTTACAAACTCATGTTTTAACACATGATCACTTAACCTCATTGACATGTTGATAAATTATTATTGGTTATTAAATAACTATTTCACCTTTATGAGAATGAAACTTAGGCTTAGACATATTTTCATATTAGTCTTCATCATTAAAATCTACAAGTTCATGTTTCAACTTGTTTGAAACCAAGAAGGCAAAGAGGACATACATGTCACTCATGTAAGGTCTAGGTCCTTGCTTGAAAACTATTATATAGACCTATCAAATCCATAATGGCCTTGTATAAAATCATTTCATAACTATTTATCTAGTATACCTATAATTGAATCTTAATATCTTGCTAACAAGAGATTTGGAGAGGCTACAACTTCACTTCTTTGTATAAACAAGGAGGGAATTCTTCATTAGGTATGTTCTAGTTTTTTGAAGCCTAAATTATCACCATGGATACCTATTTTAGGTATGATTAAAGGTATTTATACCTCTGTACTATCTTTTAAATGCCTCCTTCAATAGTTATGGAGGTCAAACATAGTCAAAATCATGCAAATAGTCCCAAAAGTACAATTTCTAGGCCATTTTTTTGTGTTTTTATCCTTCATATGTGAAATATAATGGCTCAAATAGATGATATTGAGACTCAAAAATATAATCAAGTTTATTAAAATTCCAATCAGATTCATTAGGGTCACTTAAAATAAAATTCTCTTCTATCAAGCTCCTTGAAGGGCAAAACTGATAGTTTTAGGTGCTTACCTTCTTCACGATTATTCATAAATTTGAGGGCCTTCATTGGTGAAAAAATGAAAAAAAATTGGTTTATAAAACCCTTATGAACATATAATAATTTAATATTACCCCATTCATCTTCTTATCATACTTCTCTCGTAAGGAAGTTGACCTTTATTGACTATGCAGGCTTGCTAAGAAGTTTGAGGTGGATGTTTTGAAGAGAAAGGTCATTAACTTGATTGATATTGGTTTTAAATGATTTTATAAGGTATAAAACATTTTATATTGTGTATATATGTTGTTTATAAAAGTTTTTTTATCCTTATAATCCCTTAGAACTTATAATTAGCTTTAATGAGGTTTTGTAAGTAGTTTTAGCATTTTGATCCTAACGATCCCCTGTTTAGTGTTTTTTTTATGACAAGGAGCCAAATAATAATAAAAACCTTATTTTATGTTTATAAAACCTTTAAATATCCCTCACTCTTCAAATTAAACTTAAAACCTACATGTTTTATTAATATTTGTACTTGTAGCCCCGTGTTTTCTTTAAGGCATGTCACCCTGTCAAGGCTTGAGAGTGCATTTTATTGACTGTTAATCTTCCTCACAAGGAACTAAAAAAATTAATATATATATATATATATATATATATATATATATATATATATATTAAAGACATATCACACCTAAAATTACCCTTATACCTTATTTTCAATGCATGATCTGCCCCTTTCATCTCATTCTTTGACAAGAAACTTGAAATAGTTCAAAAGAACTTCTATAGGGCTCATGAATAAGTTTGATGGATTTTTGGAAAACTATTATCATTATAGGTTCCTTTAAATATATAATTAAAATTTATATTAATATATTTTATTTCATTAAATATAATAATAAACCAATCCTAATTAGTTTCTTATAGATTAACTTTCAATGGCAGTGTTAGGTCTCTAGGTTTCTTTCTCTCTCATACTTGAAACTGACTATTATTTGCATGGTTTACTCATATTATGGATTAGTGAGGACTATAATTACTTTTAGATACCTTACCAGATGTTACTCATACCCTTATTGATCCTTACAACTTAAAAATCAAAACTCAATCTTGTACTTTTTTGGATTGTTGTGCAGACTTGTAGCTTCATGTTCCAAACTTAGACCTCACCAAAACTTTGTCCTTGGATTTGATCTCTTGTTTAACACATATACACAATTTATTATGAATTTAAAAAGGGTTATTCACACTTAGTAATATTATATAAACCTTGACTTATATTTCAATCCTAACACTTCTCTTCATGTTCATGCTTATAACATGATCTTGATCTCCCATTTCTTATCTGCAAACTGATCCTAAAAGAGGTTAGTATAAATAAGTAATTTTTGAGATTTTTTTAAGTTTTGTTACATTAGGGTAAGTATATTGAGAGTTTATTATAAGCCTTATTTTTATTTTTAGACCTATCATATATTTTTTTACACCTGAAACCTTGTTTAATCACTCCTCCTTAATGGTCTTCGCATGTTACCTATAATTGCTTGTCTAAGATGACTAGGGAGAGTTAAAAAATACATTGGATTTTTCTTTGAGTGTCTCCTAAAATTAATTAATTATGACTCAACCTTGTTCTAGAGGTATTACTTACCAAACATCAAATGTACTTGCCTATTCTAGACTATCCCTCTCCACATAGGCATGTGTACTTGAATAAGCTTTATAAATCTTCTTAAGAGATTAAAAAAGTATGGGGGAACATGGAATGAGATATGAGAGATTATTAAGAATAATTATCATATGATTTACCTTTTTTCCAAGCCCTAAAACTCTCAAAGGTATCAAATAACCCTCAATATACACTTCTCAACATTGGCAAACCTATGACTACACATTTCATTTGTTCATGCATATAAATTTTGGCTTGGAGATCATGTAAGAGAGGTAATTTATTTTTTTGAAGTTTTATACCTCATTATAGCTTAATTCCAATCTCTCTCATGCTGTAAAACACTCCACACTCTTAAGAAACATGATTATTTCTGCATACATTAGAAAACACAATGTCTATGGCACTAGATCAATGATCCATGGGTTGCATGTTTTAATTTTGGTATTATATAGGTTATTAGGTATCCTACACATGTCATGAAATACTTCTCATTCATCCACAAAACTTAGATATGCTACTCAGGGAATAAAATTGAGGAGCTGGGTTTTGTAAGGGTTTAAGAGGCTATCAACTTCTTAAAGATGGTTTATAAAGTACAAGAATTGAAACTCTAAAATATTTCCATTGAATGGTAAGGTGTATGGGTATTTAAATCCCCTAACATCATTTTCCCATATACCTATCCTCCTTCATGAACCAATGCAAAATTGGTTGGCCTTCTTGAGCTTGTGAATGACCCGATCAAAAATTTGATCGAGCTTTTGCCTTTCTTGGACCTCTGTAAACTTATTCAAACATGATTTAGCCTTAATGAAATTTTAGAAGCATAAAATTAAATTGAAACATCTTGAAAAAAATATGTTCATCTCCCTTTGATAGATCATGATCTACATTTGTAATCGCTTGTAGGTTATTATCATTATTTTTTGATTTCTACCTACCATTATTATGTTGAAAATCACCCATAAAGGTTGAAAAGTGTGAGAGAAACATAATATAATATTTTTGACCTTTAAATCACCCTTAAAAATCTTGAAAACATGTTATACATTCAAAATACACTTGATCCTTCTTAATAGCATGTGTATTGTTGACCAAGTTTGATTCTTTGGTCAAATTGGGGTACCCCTAGGAAAAAAATTTGCTTTAAAATGTTTTAAGGGGTCATAATATATTTTCATAGGAATTATTACTTGTCATATGATGTCATTTGAGGTCATATTAGCTTTGGTCTTAGTTACATTAGTCAATTTGTCTATTAGGGGTCATTTTATGTTCCTTTAAGAGTCATTAATGCAAATGACACATTTCCCAAGGTGTATATGTGTTTTAATTTCATTAAAAATGTTCAATAGGTCAATAAGAGTGTTAGATATATAAGTTTCATTAGAAGGTTGCATTGCAGGTTCTCTAACTAAAACTTTAGAAATCAGTTGAAAAAAAGGGAAATGACACTTATACAACACATAGGGAAATGTGCCATGTGTGGAGGAACATTGGGGGTCTATTAATATTTATAAAACTCATCTCCACACTTTTTTTGATCTATAAGTGTCATTTTGAAGCCAAAACTATTCTACACATTTTTGGTTTTTCTGGAAAGGCTGAAGTGGCCCTTAGGTTTTTGCTCGATATGGGAAGCACAGGTAGTTTCAAGACAAATGATTTTGGGAGATGATATTAAAATATTATAAATTAATTTTAATATATGGAGTTTGAATATTGGTAAACTATGCTTTATGAACCATTGATAACAAGTTGATTGTGTCATTTGACTATTTATTTAGTGCACCCTATAGGTTTTACTCCATTTCTACCAAATACCTATGAAACAATTGTTGATGTTGGATATAAAGGATTTTTTATTCCTAATTAGATGGTATATATTATTTTTTTCATGATTAATTATGTTTGGATGAGCAAAATCAGTCTATGATGCAAGGAGGTTTCACCTTGTGTAGTTTCAATTGGAATGTTTTGGTTTGTTGAGTGTCTCTCTCTTATAGTTGTCTATTTAAACTGGGAAATAGTGTTCCATAATCCCTTGGGTATTTTTACCATATCATTTCATGTTTTAACTTCATCATGTCACCTCTTGGATTTCTTACTAGCTTATTTTCCTCTATGGTCAACTCCTTGCATAATTTCAATTGAAACCTCATGTACAAACTTTCTCATCCTAACTATCAAGTGATAATGGAGGTGTATTGGCTTACCCAAGACTTTATATCTTGAATGAAGTTCCTTTGATATACTCAATGAGGTGTGGTTTTAACCACATGCTCATATTCTATGCCAAACATCCACTTGATGTATCTGTTTATCTTTTTTCACGTGTTGGCAAATGATCTTCATGTTGTAATAGGTGTTTTAAAGCTAGTTCCAAGTTTCAAAGGATGGAGATCATATGATTGAGGATTGACAATGGAATTTGGATAGTCTTGAGCTAATGCATCATGTTTTTCCACATTCCATTACTTTTCTTACATATTCTACCCAAAACATTCATTTACATGCCCTTAATGATGTCATACTAGTGTAACGGGAGATGGACGTGTGTCACAACTTGTTTTTTATTGAAGTGAATTTTTAGGTTCATAAAAGGCATATGAGCTTTTTTTACACTCATATTTTATAGTTGTCCACACCTAATCCAATATTTTCTTCTCAAAATAACCTTCTACAAGTGGTTGAGCATGGGTTGGGGTGTTTTACAGAAGGGTAAAAAAATGTCACACTTCCTTTTCATTTCCATCACAAGAAAGCCTTGATAGTCCCATATAAACATCAAAGAAATAAAATGGAAGAATAGAACCAGTTTGAGGATCAAAGACTGAGTTTAGGGATGAAATCCATAAAAGAGCAAAATAGAGCTCTAGGAGGTTTTGGTGGACCTTCTAAAGCATGTTTGTAAGGTATTTTGAGACATCTAGAGGGAGGAACCTTATATCTTTATCAAAAGACAAGGAACATACCAATTTTTAGAAGGAAATGGAAAGGGGAAGGTGGTTTTTCAAAGCTTCAAAAGTGTCTCAGAACACACTAAAAACATCAGTGAAATCTACAATCCTGTATATGTAAATGACCTCTTTGTCACCTCTAAGAAAAAACATCAAACAATGGTTGTGGTCAATGGTCTCAACTAGTATAATGAGGAAGAGTGAAGTTAAATTAATTAATATAGAGTTGAGATAGAATCTTATTCACCTCCTAGACCATCAATAGGTACCCTTAGGCATGGGACGACACCTACAATAGGGTCTTAGAAGGAAAAGTGTCTCAATCCATAGGGAAAGGTATTGTTTGAATCCTAATGAGGAATATAGGGAGTGTAGGTGAAAGATATATTGTGTGTCATAAAAATTTGTCTTAAGGAGATAATTAATACCATGATAAAATGAAAAAAGACCCCTGTATTCACATGCATGTAGGGTTATGGGTAGAACACTCTAACTTAAATAGTAGCATGAGAAGGTTGATGCAAGGTGGCACTTTGAAAGTCAATAAGAAGTAACAGTATTTACTATACATTATTTGAAGCTCAAGGTAAATTAAAATGGTCTTTATACACTCAAATAAATTTATAAGCAACCCTATCTTGACCTACAATAGACCCCAAAAAGTGTCTCAATTAGACAAGCAAGGGCTCAGTCTTGGTGATAAAAGGTGCACTAGTATGGTGAATGGATCTAAATATTCATAAGAATATTATATGACCACCTCAATGATAATGTTATTGGTTTCATGAAGTATTCAAAAGGGGGAAACAAATCTTACATAGGGTCTCAGACCCATGTTCTCATCTATAACAAGGTTTAAGATAGTAGGGATAAGATGGACATTAACATATATATGGAGGAGAAAAGCGTACCAATGACTAAAACATGATATATGGTGGTCTATTAGGTGTCTTATCAACCCACACACCTCATCAAAATGATCATATGCCTTCCCTACCTAACAAATGAGTAACAGTCTGTGCCAGTGACCAGGAAAGCTCTTTGTCAAATGGGTGAATATGGGAAATCCACTAAGGATTAGGGTTTTTAATAGGTTTAAAATATCCATGAGAATTTAATTAAGTTAATAATAATTTTTAAATATACTAAAATCATGGTTTTGGCTTGGAGCGGCCACCCATGGGAGGTTTTGCAAAAAATGCACGAAAGTAGTTTTTTTAGGCCTTATTTTTAGCATTTTGAGATGGTTAGGCATCCTAAACATGGAACCAGGAAAAAATATCTATTAAAAATTATCATTAGTACTTTTAAAAACTCTAAAAACACTAACTTTTATTAATGGATAATGGCTATACCTCACTAGTTTGTCTCAGAGGTCAACCAGTCATGAAAATCAAAACTTTGGCAAGGCAAGTAAAAGATGCCAAAATGAGTAAAATACCTAATATGAGGCCTTGGGATATTAAAATAACATTAATTTATGTTTATTAAAGATTTATGGATGATTATGAACACTCACCCAAGCTATAAACCCTCAGGATGACCTAAGTTTTCATGCACATAATCCAAGTATGCAAGTTTTCACTAGACCTAATTGGCAAATGAGAGGAAAAGATGAAAAGGAGTGTTTTAGAGGTTATGTAATAACTTTATAAGTTTTAATGAGGTGTTAAAATACATAATAAATTATCCCAATCATGAAGGATCATCCCAATTGGTCCAAACAAGCAGGGTGTATGCTAAGCCCATTAGGCCTAGAGGAGACTTAGAGCCACTTGGGGGTATTTATTCATTTATAAACCTTTATGAATTTTATATATGATTTAATAATGTTTTTTAAGTCATGATACATGTTTTAGAACTTTTTTAATTCAAATAAACATCAGGAGATCCATATTTGAGCTCAAAACCACTCACACTCATGCAAAATGGAGAAACAAGCTTGATGAGGAAACTTTTGAAGCTCACATCTTCTTGGAGAATCTAAATGGGAGAAAAATGAGTTATGTGGAGTTAGATGAGTTACCTATAATATAATTTTTGGTATTGTTTTGAAACTTTAATGTGTATTCTTTATGAACAATGGTTAAGAGAATAAAAATGTCTAAAACCCTTGCTAACCCTTGGCAGAGACCCAATGGGGAAAATGAACTTGGAAAGATAATCTAAAGATATATTTTGGAAATTAAAACTATTGGAAAATGTATAATACTCACTTAGGCTCTCACCCATGTAAATTAGTTGTACAGAATTGTATGGATAGCATGCAAAATAGTGTTTTTCTCACCATTTTATGTGTTTTATAGGTTATCGAGAATATATAAGGATTAAATAAATTTTTGGGAAAGGATTATTACTTTTTATAACCCATAAAATTCATTTAATTCCTAATAAAATTTTCTAAGTGTTCAAATAATTATCTTAATTTTAGCCAGTCAAAACTAGCATAATGAACACAAGGGTGAGAAGGGAAAAAACTCTAAGTATGGGCCTTTTTAATGTGTACCTAATTATTATAAGAAAATTTATGGTATTTATAAGTGTCATTCACTCCCTTCCATGTATTTTAATGGAAAATTGAAGACATTTTTTAGGCCAAGTGTGAGGTGACTGAAACAAGGAGTTTTTTAGACTGTAGATAATGATTACTTCATTCTAGGAGTTTAAAAAGGAGTAGGAATATAACCAATGCATGTAATTTCATGCCTTAATTAATTAAATTTTATTCCCATAATCATGCCTATCCCTATTTAGTGTTTGTATGTTCAAATATCTCCAAATGATGAAGGTAGTTTTCTGAGACAGGATAAGGAATTTTGTGACACTTTTCATAGGTTTCATGACTTGTATAGACATTTGGACATCATTAAATTTCATGGTTCACCTCATTACTCTTTATCATGAAAATTTTAACCCATTTTTTTATATTTACACATGTCCAAGTGACCTTTGGACTTCCTTTGCCTTGTTTCTCTCTCAAAGGCTATATATATGGACTCTTTTGCCTCTTTTGAGTAGCCTCCATTAGTTAATGGGGAAACTCTAGCCATATTTGTACTTGAATGAATCTTTAATAAATTAAAAAGTGATTTTTCCTACTCACATATTGTTCAATTGAGTGTTAATTCAATCTTTTTGGTCTTATCTATTAGAAAATTACTTTTTCTAGCATGTTATCCTTGATTGTTCACCAAATGTGTAGAAGAGCAATTGGTATAGGTATTTGATGGTGTTATTTTCAAATTTTATATATTTATTATAAGTGATTCATGATTATATACTATAATGGAATCCTTCATTACCCTCTTAAGCATAAAAATGCCTTTTGGACCTAACTTATGAAACATTGATGTGACAATGTTATTTGAATTATGAGTTTTATGTAAAAGAAGTCTTGTTTGACTCTAAGTGGTAAAATTTAATTCAATGAGAGGAAATACACTATTTATGCATCAATTTTTTCAGATTTATTTGATTTTTATTGACTCTTTTCATCCAAATATTATAGGCAATAAAGTGTTTTCAAATATTGCATCAAGGGAATTAGCCCTTCTAGAGATTCATCTCAACAACAATTTCACCCATAGTAAGAGAGATGTTTCCATTGTACCACTTGGATGAGGATATTTAGGCATCTCCTCAGGGGTGCCAATCCAAGTGACAATAGTTTTTGTCACACCTAGTGGAATTCCAAGTCCTAAAAGATCGTTCAATATTGGTGTTGGTCTTGACATAGTTGTAGCTGTAAGAGCATCTACATTAAATACCTAGAAAATCCATTGAATATTTCAAGTATTTGGTTAATGATCAGTCCTTAAATTCCATGCCAAAAGTGACTACTAGGTCTGTTGCTAAAATTACACCCTTTGAATTTAGAGAACTCCCTATTTATTCTATTAAGAGATTAAGATTTAAAATACCCATCCTTATTCAAGGGATTTGATATTTAATAATTCCAAGTTCTTATTGAGTTTATGCCCTAGTACACTTAATCTTATTCCAATATGCAAAGGCATTTCCCTTTTATGGCTTTCACAGGGTCATCTCTATTAAATCTTCCCCAATATGACCAAATTCTAGAAGTAACCCTTAAGAGTGTTCCATCTTTTAGTGGAGAAGGTCCTACCTCCCTTATTGAGAATATTAGGAATATGAAAAACTTTTGAAACATTCATATCATTACTCAAGATAATTTTTATATTAGATTATTAGCACTATATTTCAAAGGGAAAGCCTTATATTGATATGGGACCTTACCTCATAACTCCATTGCTACATGGGATCAATAAGGAGATCTTTTATCTAAAAGGTTTAAAGAGAAAAGTGATCACCTATCACTATATAAAAAATTTACCACCATCAAGAGGGCACCACAAGAGTTTATGCAATATTTTAACACTAGGTTTCAAAAGATATGGGATAGAATCCCAGCTCTTATGAGGCCTACTCCAAACTATGCTTTCTTGTACTACTTAAGGGCATTAAATAGTGACATTGCCATGATGATCCAATCCATAGGTGGAAACACATTGTATACTACCTATGATATAGCCATCAATGTTAAGAGTTTCCTTGTCTAAGTAGGAAAAATATCTCCTAGACCACCAATGCCACTATTCGTTGATTTATAGCCCTTTAGCCAAGTTGCATTACCCACTTTAGCTCCTTTGCCTAATCAATAAAGGAATATCATTGCTCCTTCAAATGATATCCATAAAGTTAAAAGCTTTATCTAAATTGTCAATAATGAGTTATTTTCCCTCAAAAGGTAACAATCTCAAGGTTGTAGGCCATACCAAACCTACAATCAGTTTGGGCAAACCAATAGACCTCATTTTCAAAGTAATATGCAAGGACAAGGTCAAATCACCCATGCTATTCCTTATCAAAGCTATAATCCTAATGATCCTACATCCTCTAAAGATATTATCCACACCCAAAATAACTTGGTTTAAGAACAATGATCCTATCCATATTTTGAGCAAAATCAAGAACAAGTTGCTTATGCAAATGAAATGAACAATCAAACCATGGAAATGTAAGGCAATCAAGCTTCCCAAGTTCCAAGATTTGAGGGACAAATACAAAGTGGAATGTAAAATGGTCAACCATAATCTGATTTTACCCTCATAAATAATTTGGAGGGAGATTTTTGTGTTATTAATCACTTGGGGAATCCAAGCAATATGAATAATAGTGTTGTCTCTAACACTAGGTCTAAGAAAAGGGTTGTTGAAGAGAAAAAAAGAGTAACTCAAGGACCTATTTTTGTCCCCACATAATCTCAAATGGTGATTGTGTCAAATTCCACTCCTAGAGTGCAAGAAGGTTAGAAGTTTTAGAATGTAAAGATAGCTCCTATTCACCCACCTTCACAAGCTACATCACAAGGACTTAGTATTTTTAAGGAGCCCCCAAAGGTGAGCAATTCTTCCATTAATGTTATGGACCAAATGAAGAAGCTACACATGAACATATAATTATGGGATTATTTGAAAATACCAGGGTAGAAAGATATGATCCAAAAATAATTTCAAGGATTAAGTAAGCAAGTTGGCTCATCTAGGAATGAAAATGTTGTCCTAGTTAATGGAACTCAAACTATAGATGGTCAAGTGAAGAAAAATGAAAATAATCCTCCCTTTTAATTATCTCTAATCATTGGTGATTTTTTAGTCCATAATTTCATTATATATAGTGGGGATAACACTTCAGGTATGCCCAAGATAATAGTAGATAAACTAGGCCTTAAATATGAACCAATGGGCAAAGGAGCCCTTCAATTGGATGGATTGCCAGTGAAGACTTTGGGGGTAGTTAAAGATTTGAATTTGATCCTAAAAGTTTTTCTTAAATTTTCTATTCCCCATGATGTAGTTTTGGTAAACCTACCTCCATACTTTGCCCTTTTCTTGTCAAGGGAATTCACAGCTAAGATAGGTGGTTATTTGGCAGCCAATTGATCCTATATGGTTTTTAGGACAAAGTATGGTACTAAAGTGAAAATTGAATCAGAGCCTATCCATCACAATCACCTAAAGCCTTACATTCCTAAGGTTTATAATGTTATTTATGAAATTCTCGATGAGGAAGAGCTTCACTTAGACCAATCCCCAACTTCTTCCCTTGAAGGAGTTTCTAATTTGTTTCTAGATGATTGGGGAACTAAGCAATATGAGCATGATCCATACAAATTCATAGAGGAAGCTAGTCTTGGGGTGTATTTCATGCATGAGGAGGATTCATTCATGCCTAAATTGATGAAGCCAAGTGAGAACATGTATGGCTTATGGAATCTTTTATTTGATGGGTTAAGAAGCAAGATTGGGGTAGGTGGTGGAGCAATGTTAGTTTCTCCATCTAAGGAAAGGTACTTTTCCACTTTTAGATTTCATTTATCTTGTACTTGTAATGTGGTATAATATGAGGCCCTCATTCATGGCCTTGAATGGGCTAGGAAAAGAGGTATTACAAAGTTTCAAGTGTATGGTGACAGTGAAATTGTTGTGAACCAAGTTAGAGGACATAATTTGACTAAAATCTCTTTTCTTAAGTCTTATAAGCATAGAGTGTGAGATCTTGTGGAGGATTTTCAATATTTCAACATTAAATCCATTCCAATAGAGTAAAACAAACATGTTGATAGGTTGGTAGTAATTAGAGCTCAGTTTGATGTTCCAAAAGGTATAAAAGAGGATAAGAACCATCCACATCTCAAGGTAATTATTAGACCCTCCATACCAGATAATGTCACTAATTGGAAAGTGTTTGATAGTGATCAATAGATAACACTTTTTATACAATAAGAGGCTAAATTTTATACCAAGAATAAGTTCAAACTACACCAAGAATATAGAGGGAAAATTGTCCAATTGAAGTCCAACAAACTTCCTAAAAGCCTAGTCACTCTTGAGAGCATATTCAATGATGATGACCAACTGAAGAAATAAAAGGTAAGCATGTCTACCAAGCAAGATAACTATGATAAAGTACAAATATTTGAGGACAAGTTTCTTGTACTTGGAAAGGTATGTACTAGTGAAGAGAATCATGCTTTTATTGAGTTATACAAGAAGTTTTTTTGTCTTTGCATGGGAATATAGTGGCTTGAAAGGATTTGATTCAAACTTGGATCAACATAATATAGATTTATATGAGAATGATAAGCCTATCAAGAAAATGCAAAGGCCAACCAATCCTAAGATTGAGCCTCTCATTAAGAAGGAACTCACTAAGTTGATTGAGTCCAAAATCATTTTCCCTATTAAGCATTCATCTTGGTTGGCAAACTTAGTCCCTATTAGGAAGAAGAATAGATAAATCAGGTTGTGTGTTGATTTTACGGAATTGAATAGAGTTTATTTGAAGGGACATTATCCTCTCCCTTCTATGGAACAAGTTTTGCAAGTTGTAGTAGGTAGTGAAAGGTTTTCTCTCCTTGTTGGTTATTTTGGGTACAATCAAATTTTGGTGAAGGAAAGTGATCAATATAAGATAGCCTTTACTACTAAATGGGGTACATATGCCTATAGGAAGATGAATTTTGAATTGTCTAATTCTGGAGATACATTTCAATGTGTAATGGATATGTCTTTTGAAGGACTAATAAATGACATTGTGTTGGTGTATCTTGATGATGTAACAATTTTCTTTAAGGATGTAAAGAATCACTTGAATCACTTAAGGCATACTTTTGAAAGGTGTAGAAAATTTGGAAAATCTCTCAACCCAAATACATGTGTGTTTTCTATCCATGAAGGCAAACTCTTAGGACACATTATCTCCAAGAAGGGTTTATCCATTGATCCTAAAAGGGTGAGTGCCATCTTGGCATTGTTTTTGCCCAAACATAAGAAATATTTGCAAAGTTTATTTGGGAAAATTAATTTCATAAGGAGGTTCATTCCTAATTTTGTTAATCTTGTCAAACCTCTAACCTCTATGCTAAGGAAGGATGAAGTGTTTACTTGGATTATAAGAAGGAAGGAAAGTTTTGAGGAGATTAAACAAGCCATTTCCCAAGCTCCTACTCTTAAAAGTCCTAATTTCTAAAAGGATTTCAATTTTTATGCCTTTGGCAATGAAGATATAATATCCTCCATGCTTACTCAATAAAATGAGGAAAAATTAGAGCAGCATATTTCCTTCTTTAGTCAAGGTTTGGAAGGATATGAGGTAAGATGTACCTATGTTGAGAAGCAATTACTTTCAGTTATTACGAGCCTAAATAAGTTAAGGAATATGTTACATAAAAACAAGATTTACATATTTGTACCTCATCCTAGTGTTAAAGACTTCCTTTTTGATTAGATATTTGAATGAAAAAAGGGCTAGTTGGATCATAAAAGTGATGGAGTATGATGTGGAAATCAAGACAACCAAGCTAGTGAAATGGAAGGGGTTATGTGAGCATCTTGCTTCAGATTTAAAGGAGAAAAAAAAGGTTGTTTTGACACTCCATGATGACCCTATGATAGCTACACCTTCATCAATGAGAATTTGGACACAAGATATGATCCATTTTCTTCAAACTGGTGAGTGTCCACAAGGCCTAGATAGAGTTAGAAGAAGGTACTTTAGATTACAACCCATTCCTTATGTACTTGTTAATGGAGTATTTCCTAGGAGGGAATTTTTAGGTGTGTTATTGAGGTGTATTGAATTAGATCAAATTTATAAAGTACTATTTGAGTTTCATGATGAACCAGTTGGTGATCACTTAGTTCCAAGAACCACAGGTACTAGGATTAGGAGGGATGGATACTTTTGGCCTAATATGTTCAAATACACTCATGATTGGGTAATTAAGTGACCAAAATGTGTTCCATTTGATGGTTAAAAAAAAAATTGCCTTGCCTCTTCATCCAATTCAAGTTGATACACCTTTTATGTAATGGGGTTTGGATTTTATAGGCCTAATCAATCCACCTTCTAGTGTTGGTCATAAGTGGGTGTTGACTACTACAGATTACTTTACAAGATGGGTGGAGGATATATCTCTGAAGGAGGAAAATGAAAACTTAGTTCTAGACTTATATGTAGGTTTAGGAACAAGGTTTAGGGCTCCTTCAACAATACTTTTAGATAATTTATTGGTTTTTCTTAGAATTAAGACAAGTGAATGGGCTTTGAAACATGGCATCTATATTAGCACCTCCTTCAACTAATATCTACAATGGAATGGACTAGATGATTCCACTAATATTAATCTGATTAGAATCATAAAGATAACAATGGAGAAGAACCAAACAACTTGGCATTCCATGTTGAAGATAGCCCTTTGGGCTGATAGGATCACCCCAAAAAAATCTATTGGAAATTCACCATACCACTTGTGTATGGGAGAGAAGTGACTACCTATTTCACTTGAACTACTAGCATCAGATCTTACTTATTAGCTAGAATTGATGGACAATGAAAGCATGGAAGTCAAGTTATGTGAGTTGATGGAGCTTGAGGAGATAAGAGATCAAGCTATGCAAACTATGAGATCTCACCAAGACCAAACAAAGAGATACTTTGACAAAAATTCCATGCCAAAAATTTAAAAATGGGGAGACATTATTATAAATTGGAATGAAGATAGGGATAAACTTGGAAGACACACAAATTTTGATTCTTTATGGAATGGCCCATATGTTATCACATAATGCAAGAAACACAATGCTTTTCAACTCTCAAGGTTGGATGGAGAGGAGCTTCATATCCCAGTCAATGGGATATATCTCAAACATTGTTACTAAGGTTCTCCTCTCTCCTTTTATATATTTTCTTGATTTCATTGTGTTCCCTAAGTGTTTTTGCACATGTGTGAGTTTTGTCTTGTGTCTTGCCTTATTTTGTGTCTTGCTTTATTGGTGTGGTGTGTTTGTTTTTTGTAAAATTCCTTGATATTTGTCTTTAATAATCCATTTACTCCATTGTCCTTGATAGGATAAGGCTATTGGTCCTTAGTATAACATGCATACTACCCCTATGAGTCACCATTTTGTTGACCAAATGTGACACTTTAGCCAAATTGGGGAACCCCTAGGCAAATTTTGTGATTTAAAATGTTTTAAGGGGTCCTAATATATTAGAATAAGAACTATTAATTGTCATATGATGTCATTTGAGGTCATATTAGCTTTGGTCTTAGTTACATTAGTAAATTTGTCCATTAGGGGTCATTTTATGTGCCTTTAAGAGTCATTAATTCAAATGGAACATTTAACAAGGTGAATAGGTGTATTAATTTCATGTAAAATGTCTAATAGGTCATTATAAGTGTTATATATGTCAATCACATCATAAGGTTACAATTTCTCTAACTAAAACTTTAGAAATTAGTTGAAAAAGAGGAAAAATGGCACTTATATGGAACATAGGGAAGTGTTCCACGTGTGGAGGATCATGGGGGGTATTTTCATATTTATAAAACTCATATAAATACTTTTTTTTATCTGGAAGTGTCATTTTGAAGCCAAAACCATTTTTCACATTTCTAGTTTTTTTGATAGACTAAAGTGACCCTTAGGTTTTTACTTGGTATGGGAAGCACAAGTAGTTTCAAGACAAATAATTTTGGGATATTATATTAAAATATGATACCTTAATTTTCATATATGTATTTTGAATATTGGTAAACTATGCTTTATGAACCATTGATAACAGGTTGACTGTGTCTTTTTACTAGTTGTTTGGTACATCCTATAGGTTTTGCTCCATTTTTTCCAAATCCATATAAACCAATTGGTGATGTTTTATCTAGAGTATTTTGGCTTAATTATCATATGGTCTCAATTAATTTTTACATTATTCATGATGCTTGCTTGAGAAAAATTGGTCTATGATGCAAGGAGGTGTCACCATGTCTAGTTTTAGTTGGAGTACTTTGGTTTGATGAGTGTCTCTCTCCTATAGTTGTCTATTTCAATTTGTAAATAGTGTTATATAATATATTAGGTGATGTGACTATATCATTTCATATTTTAACTTCATCATGTCACCTCTTGGATTGCTTACTAGCTTGTTTCCCTTCATGGTCAGCTCCTTGCATAATTTCAGTTGAAACCTCATGTATAAGCTTTCTCATCCTAACTATGAAGTGATAATGGAGTTGTATTAGCTTATCCAATACTTTATAAGTTTAATGAAGCTCATTTTATATTATAAAAGAGGTTTAGTTTTGACCACATGCTCATATGCCATGCCAAACATCCACTTGATGCATCTATCTATCCTTTTTCACATGTTGGCAAATGATCTTCATGTTCTAATAGGTGTTTTGAATATGGTTCTAAGTTTTAAAGGATATACATCATATGATTTAGGATTGACAATGTCATTTGGATAGTCTTGATCTAGTAAATCATGTTTTGCATATTTCATTACTCTTCTTGCATATTCTACCCAAAACAGTCATTTATAGGCCCTTGGTGACTTCATGCTAGTGTAAGGGGAGATGGATGTGTGTCAAAACTTCTTATTTTTTATTTAAGTGCATTTTTAGTTTCATCAAAGGCATATGATTTTATTTTACACTCATGGTTTATAGTGTTCCACACCTAATCCACTATTTTGCTTCTCAAAACAACCTTCTATAGGTGGTTGAGCATGGGTTGGGGTGTTGTATGGAAGGGTAAAACAATGTCACACTCCATTTTCATTTCCATCACAAGAAAGCCTTGATAGGTCCATATAAACATCTTATAAATAAAAAAGGAAGCATGGAACTAGTTTTAAGATCAAAGACTGAGTTTAGGGACGGAATCCCTAAAAGAACAAAATAGAGCTCCAAGAGGTTTTGGTGGACCTTCTAATCATGTTTTCAAGGTGTTTTGAGACATCTAGAGGGATGAACCTTATATCCCTATCATAGGAAAAGAAACCTACCAATTTTGAGAAGGAAATGAAAAGGGGAAGTTGGTTTTGCAAAGCTTCAAAAGTGTCTCAGAACACACTAAAAACATCAATGACATCTATAGTCCTATAGATGTAAATGACCTCTTAGTGACCTCTAAGAAACAACATCAAACAATGGTTGTGGTCAATGGTCTCAACTGGTATAATGAGGCATAATGAAGTTAAATTCATGAAGAGAGAGTTGAGATAGAATCTTATTCACCTCCTAGACCATCTATAGGCACCCTCAGGCATGGGATGACACCTACAGCAGGGTCTTAGAAGGAAAAGTGTCACAATCCATAGAGAAAGGTACTATTTGAATCCTAATGATGCATACAGGGAGTGTATGTGAAATATATATTATGTGACCTAAAAATGTGTCTTAAAGAGATAATGAATACCTTGATAAAATGAAAAAACACCCCTATATTCACCTATAGGTAGGGTTATGGGTAGAACACTCTAACTTAAATAGTCGCATGATAAGGTTGATGCAAGGTAGAATTTTGAAGGTCCATAATAAGGAATACTATTTAATATACATGATGTGAATCTCAAGGTAAATTCAAATTGTATTTCTACACTCCAAGAAAGCTCCAAGTAACCCTATCTTGACCTACAATAGACCCCCAAAAGTGTCTCAATCAAACAGGTAGGGGCTAAGTCATGGTGATAAAATGTGCACTAGTATGGTGAATGGAGATCAATATTGGTAAGAATCATGGATTAACACCTCAATCAGAATCTCAGTGGTGTCATGAAGTGTTCCAAAGGGGGAAACAAAGCTTACACATGGTCTTAGACCCCTATTCTCATCTACAGTAGGGTTCAGGATAATAGGGCTAAGATGGACATTAACTATATATGGAGGATAAGAGGGTACCAATGACTAAAAAATGATATATGTTAGTATATTAAGTGTCTTATCAACCCTTAAACCTCATAAAAATGTTCATATGCCTTCCCTACCTAAAAAATGAGCAACAATATGTGCTAGTGACTAGGAAAAATCTTTATCCAATGGGTGAATATGGGAAATCCACTAAGTAGCAGTGTTTTGAATAGGTTTAAAAGATAAAGAATAAATAAATGAAGGTAATAATAATGTTAAAATAGCATAAAATCATGGTTTTGTCTTGGAGAGGCCACCCATGGGAGGTTTTGCAAAAAATGTAGGAAAATGGTGTTTTTGAGGCCTTTTTTTAGCATTTTGAGATGGTTAGGCACCCTAAACATGGAACCAGGAAAAACCCTCTAGTAAAAATGATAATTTAAACTTGGAAAAGATCCAAAAACACTCAATTTTCTTAATGGATAATGGATATACCTAATTATTTTGTCTCAGAGGTCAGTCAGTCATGAAAAATCAAAACTTTGGCAAGGTAAGTAAAAGATGCCAAAATGAGTAAAAGACCTAAGATGAGGCCTTGGAATCTTCAAGGAACATTAAGTGATGTTTATTGAATATGTATAGATTATGATGAACACTCACACAAGCTATAACCCCTCAGGGTGACCTAATTATTCCTGCACACAACCCAACTATGCAAGTTCCACTAGGCCTAATTGGTAAATGAGAAGAAAAGATGCAAAGGAGTGTTTGAGAGGTTATGTGATGGATTTTTTAGTTTTAATGAGGTGTTAAAATTCATAATAAATAATCAAAAACGTGAAATATCAGCCTAAGTGGTCCAAACTAGCAGGGTGTATGTTAAGCACATTAGGCTAAGAGGAGACTTAGAGCCAATTGGGGGTCTACCTTCATTTCTAGACCTTGATGAAATGTCTAGATGATTAAGGAACGTTTTCAAAGTCATGATATAGGTTTGATAATTTTTGTAATGTATAAAAAATTTAGGAGAGCCATCTTTGAGCTCAAAACCACTCACACTCATACAAAATGGAGAAACAAGCTCGATGAGGCCAATTTTGAAGCTCACATCTTCTTGGAGAATCTGCATGGGAGAAAAATGAGTTATAGAGAGTTATATAATGTCCCTATCATCTAATTTTTTGCATTGGTTTGAAACTTTAATGTGTATTCTTTATGAACAATGGTTCAGAGAAAAAAATTGTCTAAAACCTTTGGTAGAGACTCGATAGATAAAATGAACTTGGAAATCTAATCTAAAGACATAGTTTAGAAAGGAAACCTATTGTAACATGGAGAAGACTCACTTAGTATCTCACCCATGAAAATGATATGTATGGAATTGTATGGATAATATTCAAAACAATGTTTTTATCACCATTTTGTGTGTTTCTCAGGTTCTAGAGAATATTTGAGGATGAAATAAAGTTTGGTGAAAGTATTAAGACTTATTATAACCCATTAAAGTCATTTAATTACTTATAAAAATTTCTAAGTGTTCAAATAATTGTCTTACTTTCAACCATTCAAAACTGGCATAGTGAACACAAGGGTGAGAAGGGTGAAAACTATAAGTATGGGCCTTTTAAGGTGTACCTAAGTATTATAAGGCCATGTATGGTATTTAAAAGTGTCATTAATTCCATACCATGTATTTTCATGGAAAAATAAAGTCATTTTTGATGCCAGGTGTGAGGGGTGATTGAAATAAGGAGTTTTTTAGAGTACAAATAGTGATTGCTTCATTCCAAGAGTTTCCAAAGGCATAGGAATGAAACCAAAGAAAAAAAAATATGAGTAAAGGCCTTACATATTATTCCCATCATCATACCTATCCATAGTTAGTGGTGGTATGTTCAAATAGCTCCAAATGATGAAGGCAATTTTTTGAGCTAAGATAAGGAATTTTGTGACACTTTTCATAGGTTTCATGACTTGTATGGACAATTGGACCTCTTTACATTACATGTTTCACCTAATTCCTCTTTATCATGTCAATTTTAACCCCTTTTTTAATATTGACACATGTCCAAGTGTCTTTTGGACTTCCTTTACCTTGTTTCTCTCTCAAAGGCTATAAATATGGACTCTTTTGCCTCATTTGAGTAGCTTCTATTGGTTAATGGGGAAAATATAGCCAAATTTATACTTTAATGAATCTTTAAGAAATTAAAAAGTAATTTTTCCTACTCAAATGATTTTCAGTTGAGTGTTAATGCAATCTTGTTGGTCTTGTCTAGTAGAAGTTTACCTTTTCTAGCATGTTATCCTTGATTGTTCACCAAATGTGCAGAAAAACAACTGTTATAGGTATTTATTAGTGTTATTTTTGAAGTTTATAGGTGTCTTAGAAGTGGTTCATGATTGTATCATATAAAATAATCCTTCATTACCCTCTTAATCATAAAAATGACTTTTGTACCTTACTTATGAAATATTGATGTGACAATGCTACTTGAATTATGAGTTTTGTGTAAAATAAGTCTTGTTTGACTCTAAGTGGTAAACTTTCAGTCAATGCAAGGAAATACACTATTGGTGCATCACTTTTTTTAGCTTTTTTAGTTGTTTTCTTGACCCTTTTCATCCAAATTTTATAGGTAATAAAGTGTTTTCAAAGACATCTCAAGGGAACTAGTCCTTAGAGAGATTCATCTCAACAAAATTATCACCCATAGCAAGAGATATGTTTCCATTGTTCCAATTGGATGAGGAGAGTTAGGCATATCCTTACGGGTGCAAATATAAGTGACAAAAGGTATTTCAAGACATTTATTTTTCAAAGTGAATATAACCCTTAATACACTCCCTTAAACCAAATCAAACTACATTAGTTTCTCCAAACACTTCATGAATGATCATAATGAGGATATTGATGACAAAGGTGACTTGACTCACTCTCCAAGTTAGACCATCCTAGAAGACATTGACCACTACAATAAAAACACCACACCTCATAATTATAAGACAAGATTTCACCAAAACAATAACCCTTAAAAAGTTATCAAAAAAGTTATAAATCCTTGGTTAACAAGTTTTGATATGTAATGGCCTATGGTAGCCCATTTGGCTAATAGGAACTTTATTGAGACTCAAAACCACTAGAGACATGGAGCAATTATCAAAAGATAGTGGACTTACTTAAGCCATTTATTGAGCTGAAGTAGTAATGGCTAATTAAGATGGGGGAAACACTAGGGGAATCCCTTAAAAGATCATGTATTTTATCCTTCTACTTGTCCTTGGGTAACATCCATGATTTGGGGATCACTCAGTCTCTCCTCCTAGATTTTATTTCTAAATTATTTCACTTAAAGTGCTCATTCAACATTCAACTTTCTAATCACTTGATTATCATTAACTAGGTTCATTTAATACTTCTCATCTTCATGAGCTTCATGATGATATGTCATGATCAGTATTGATCTCAATTCATCCACATGCCTTCAAGATTACCATAAGGTTCTCATTTCCTATCATCTGAAATAGTAGGTTGAAAGATGATTTATTTGTTTTCATGACTACCACTACTAAAAACAAATTATATTCATGGTGGGTGGAAATAATGGGTATGTATTCTTACTCCTAGTAGCACATTTTCCAATCATACCATTGAAATATTAGTATGTAATTTATTACTTAGACAATTTATCAGGGACATAATAGGGTATCCTAAAAGAGGGATCTCAAATTCCTTCAACACTGATCACTATGAATGTTGGATAAGTACTAATAAGCTCTAATAGACATGATATAAATCTCATATCCTCAAATAACTTGGGAATAATCTTATCAATGATATCAAAATACAATAGAGGGTAGAAATGTTGCATATGTCCTCAATATGATTCCTAAAATGGTGATTATAGAGTTTGGAGTAAACCACTTGCACATGTTAGCTACAAGGTGTCCACAATAAGAAAGAGGCATGTTTAAAAGGAATAACATGCATCTAAAAGATAGGAAATCATGTATAAATTACCCCATGCCCTAAATTAGGCCACCTACTAACCTATGTTTAAGGGATAATTCATGTTTGAGTTGGGAGTTGCTTTCCCTCAAGGATTATACTAGTAAGGGGGCCCAACTTTTTTTCATATGCATGATGTCACTAGCTCCAAATAACCGATTGAGTATCAACATGTTTACCTTGAATCTTTCCCTAAAATTCTTGATCTTAAAAGTGGTGTATACACAAAATATTTTCAAACTTTATCAATTATTGATGATTTCTCTCTTACAAGAACTCGTCGAATCTCAATCTCTATGAGTGCATACCTTAAAGGGTGCATTGGGAAAGGGGTGGGTAGATCATTGGTGCTTCATCAGATTTTTGTCCACTATAATACCACTTGATAGCTACACAACCTTATACTATACACTTCCCTAAGCCTTATATCCTCTCTTACACACTCCTCCAAGATTTTACCACCTTCATTAGCTCCTTCATAGTCCTAAAACCTTTTTTGATGGTTTATGTTATATTTTCAACCCCATCAACCATGTATTAAATTTGATAAAACATGTTAAGGGTCTAGGTTGGCTCTTGGCCAACCTAGAAAAAAACCTAATTTATTTTTATCAATAATGATATAGAGTTGATTGGGTTGACCTTGTTAGCTAAATTACTAGAAAGGTTTAGGGTTAGATTCAGCTATATATACACATCCATTTTTGTCATTTAAGATTAAGAGAAGAATAATAATGTTATATTATCCATATGCTTATCCACCATTATACTTGAGGAGCATAGGTTAGGGTTTTAATCATTTATCTGGAGATATAAATATTGTCTTGTGGAGAAGACCTTTGAATTCATAGAGAAGTGTGTAGCTTAGAAATTGCTTATCTTTGTTATCCTTACATACCACAACAACCTCCTATGAAGCGCCTTGGCCAAGAGAGAGATTAAGGCTCAGTGGGTCCATCTTCAAAGTTAAGTATTCTTAAATTTGTTCCTCCTTTGTGAAAGTAGATAGATTTACATTTCTACTTCTCTCCCATGGATTAGGATTTCCTATACATTGATGTGAGTATAGATCTTATATGCATGTTTACTTTATGTTTATTACCCCCACTTTGTGCCACAATATTTGGTAAGCACTAGATTATATTTTACTTTACTTGTCATTTACTTTGTGAATATGAAAACATAGGACCTAGCTAGGGTTATTTCATGGTGTTTCTTGAATAGAAGCTTTGAAACCCTCTCTAGTAATGTTATTCTAATAAGAGATCTCTTGGTTAGTTTTAGTAGATCCATCTTGATCATGACCCATAATATCTAATGTATCATCAATTAGAAGTGTAAGTAGAATTTATCTTCTCCAAGATAGGATTGATTAATAAATCAATTGCATTTTCCTTTGTATACATTTTGGTGAACTTGACATGAATAAAACCCTTGTGAGTTTTATTTCACACTTTCATTTTGTCATCATATTATATTTTTCTATTTTTGTAGTAGTGTATCAAGCTGGTCAGTATAGTTCTAATAATGTGTGTGTAAGTTTAACACATAGTCACTCTAAAAATACTTTGATATGTTTGTGTAAGTCTTATCCAAATACAAGTTACTAGATCAATCATTTCAAAATAGTTTCTTTTTTAGTTCTATATTTGCATACATAGTTGAACTAGTCAACTCTATATGCAATTCTCTTCTTTCATCATATAGACCTAAAAACATAGTTAAGCCAGATGATTATGTTCATAGCATCTTCTTCATCACACAAGTTTTGTAAACTCCATCGAACCAGTTGACTCTGTTAACAAAATTTTTTAATCAACATTTGAACATCACAACATAAAAAATTTCAATCTAAGCATCATCCAACCCACCAAGGTTCATTCTAAATATCTCTATCATTTTAGTTCTTCATTTTTAGTACTATTTTTCATAATTTTGTAGTCTTAAAAACTATAGCCCTATAGCCAATTGGGTCAACTTGCTTGACATAGTTATGTAGTTTGTCCTCTGTCTTGAAGACATAGTCGACCTATTTTCATGTGTTCTTCCAAATCTTGTGTAAAATAGTAGTGACCCAATTGACTCTGTTCTGCACTATTTTCATACAATGTTTCTTGAACTGATTTTGTACTCTTCACAATCAAAGAATTAACCTCTTTTTGATAGTAATTAATTGACCTTTCCTTTTAGTTGTTTACATGCTTAGATTAACAAAAATATATTAATAGGTGGTTTTTCAAATTACTATTTTAGTCACACTATTTTTTCACTTACACGCACTTCTAAATCACTTTATACACAAAAAACATTAAACATTTGTCTTCCCAAGGCCTATCTACTTGGATTTCATCACCAAGGGGGAAACCAACTTGGTTTTATAGCCAAGTACAAACACGTGGTGATGGTATATATTGACAAAACACCCAACACCCTTACCCTTATAAGATTGTGAAGTGAGGGGTAGGCCCTAATACCAAGCTAGTACCATCACCAATACATATCCCTTTCATCCTAAACATACTGAAACCATTCTTAGATTGATTTCTACATCCTCATGACAACTAACTTCCAAATCACATTAAAATTAAACTTTATTATAACTTAATAACACTTAAAATGACCAATTAGTTAGAATTTACTTTCAAGTTGTTATTTTCTCTTTGATCATTGTATGTTATATTATAAAACTTACATTATCTAACATTGATGCAAAGTTTGTGCTTTGTGTTCCAATTGGATCAGTCACATTGATCCAATTGCATGTGTGCTTAATTTCATTTTGTTAGATTCTATTTTTCAATACCTTTCTATATTTTAGAACACTATCATTTTTGTTTACATTGTACAAACTATTTAGCCTCTTTCTACTTGTATTACACAGTCAACCTATTTGATTGTTTCTCTTTATCTTCCTATTTAGTCACTTGTCTAAGTATTAAATAGTCAACTTATATGACTGTGTCTTATTATTTCTTGGCTTGTTCCCTATTCTATAATAAACAATTGACCTATATGACTATGTTCTCTTTTTCTATGTTTTATTCCTTAGTTGATAGAACATAGTCAATGAGTTCAACTTTGTATTCTATTTTTTGATTTTGTATTTTTAACACCTCTTTAGCCTCATTTTATCATCATGAATTTCCTATTTGAGGATAAAATAGAGTTGAATCCAATAAAAATGATGAGCCTTATCCATCCCAATAGGTTTCCTCACAAACAGCTTGTGGCTTTCACTTTAGATGAAAGTAATTTGCATGTTACCACTCACACTACCAATTATGGGACTCCTCATCATTCATCATTAGTTTATATTACTTTTTTTTCATTAGAATATGATCTTGAATTATATTATACACTTGAAATTCTTTTTTTCATTAATGAATTTACTCAACATAAAGGAAAGGACCCTTCAACTATCTAAAATCTAATGATAGGTGGTCAAGTAGAAGAACCTCATTCACCCTCCCCTAAATTATCTCACAAATTTAGGGTTGACATCTTATTTTATTATCAACCTTTCCATTCTATTTTGACTCCTTCCCATACCATGACCTCTTCTTCTATGATCTCTTCAACCTCCATTCCAAGTATCTCCACTAACATGGTAGGTTCAACATTTAGTGGGATTTTTTCAAGGCCCCTCCTCCTCAATCAAGATATTAGTGCATCATTTGCTACCAATGTCAATCATGATACTAGTGCTTCCTTTTCTTCAAATGCTAATCATTCCAATAGTACATATTTTGATATGCATGCTAATCATGTTACTTGTACTTATTTTTATACCAATGCTTCTCACACCACTAGTGTCATGCATGCCACTACTCATAGTGAAACCCAAGACACCAATATTAATATTTATGCTTTGCATGCCATACAAACTAACAAAAATACTACATAAACCCATCAACTCTTAATGTAGACTCTCAATCAAATTAATAATTTTCAAACCAATAATGTCATTCAAATGATGTAGATGCAAAATCATCTCATTCACCTTCAAAATAAACCTCAACAAGTTATACTGGGAGTGAAAAATCAAAATTTCCCTCCTCCTCACCTGCCTCCCTCTTAGGGATTCTCATGGTAACCTCATTCCTCAACCACCCCTTATCAATAAAATGATCAAGCATCTCTAAAATGAACCTTTTATACCCTAAATTGCCAATACCGACATAGGAAGTATCACACCCACCATTAGTTATAATGGGTCCACTAACACCACCTTACATATAAAAACATTTGGTAATCTATACAAATATTAGGTAAAACTTAATACTTTTTTTGCTACCAATCTATTATCTAAAACACTCTCTAGAGATGCTTTAGATTGGTACAATTAACTCAAATCCCATTCTATCACTAGTTTGGAAGATCTAGTTAACTCCCTAGTATAAGAGTGTTAGGTTGTGGAGCTAAAAGCTTTAACTGTTGTAGACATGGAGGAGGTTGTTGAGTTCCAGGGAGACCAGCATCGGCAGAGTATAGTGTATAAGGCAACCGACATTGGCAGGTGTGAATTGAAGACAATCGGCATCAGCAAGAGGTCGGCTGATGTCGGTCACCTCCAAGTAGACAGGGACAGACGTCAGTCACCTGTGGCGGTTTAGAACTATTCATTGCATGAACAGTTAGTTTGTTTGAACTAAGTTTTTGCATGTTAAGGGCTAATTATAGTCTCGAGATGCGTGTCTAATTATTTTAATTAGAGGTCTAATTATTGTATGCATGGGATCCTATTTAAATACCCATGAGGCATGTATTGTAATCAAGAAGGCAAGTAAAGCATTGAAACAAGAAAGCAAGGTCAAGGAGATCTACAAGGTGTAAGGTCAAGGAGATCAGCTGAAGCATTCAAGGAGGGGATAAGAACTTAGGTTGTTGAGTTGGTTGTGGTTGAGCAAGAGAGAGAGGGAAGAAGTCCTTGAGGTGTGGCAAGCCTTTGAGGTGGAAGAAGAAGTGGCATCTTCTTTATTGTATTTTCTTCTAGTAGTATTTAATACAAGATTGTGTATTGTCTCTCAAATTCTTTATTGTTTCAAGTTTCTAGTTACTTAATCATTCTGGTATAATTCTGTGTTTAATTGCTTATAAGAAAAGTAATCAAGTGTGCTTCCTTGGAGGGGTTCCTAACAGTTGGTATCAGAGCCAGGTTGCAGGGAGCAGGTTATTATTTGATTACAGGTCATTCTCAGGGGTTTCTGATTGAGTGGGAGTATAGCAATGGCAGAAGAAAGTAAGCTACGAATGGAAAAGTTTAACGGCAAGAATTATCAACATTAGAGAATGCAGATAGAAGACTATCTGTATCAGAAAGATTTATACTTACCGTTGGGTGGGGTTGCATGTAAGCCCACAGATATGAAGGATGAAGAATGGAATGTTCTTGATCGAAAGGCTCTAGGATCCATAAGGTTGAGCCTTGCATCATCTGTTATTTCCAACTTATCACAGTGTAAGACAATAGAAGAGTTGATAAAATCTTTGGCAAATTTATATGAAAAGCCCTCTGCTTCAAATAAGGTATTTCTTATGAAGCAGTTATTTACTTTGCAAATGCAGGAAGGTGGATCAGTATATACTCATCTTAGTGATTTCCATGGTTTAGTAAACCAGTTAGATTCAGTCAATATTGTTTTTTGATGATGAAGTAAAGGCTATCTTAATTTTATGCTCTTTACCTAAAAGTTGGGATAGTTTGGTTATGGCAGTAAGTAATTCTGCGTCTGCTTCTAAAATCTTAAAATTTGATGATGTTGTGAGTGTAATCTTGAATGAAGAAATACATAGGAAAAGCATAGGTGAATCATCAAGGAATGCTCTAAGTGTAGAAAGCAGGGGAAGGCAAAGAGAGAAGGTCGAGCAAGGGAAATCAAGGTCAAAGATGGGAAGGAGATCTGAATCCAAAGGTATCACCTACTAGTTTTGTGGAAAGAAAGGACACACAAAGAAAGAGTGTTGGTTGAGGGATAAATAAAATCAATATGAAGGTAATGAAGAAGCAAAAGATGCAAATATTGTGGCACAGGATGCTCTCATACTCTCTTTGGATAGTCAGGTAGGATCATGGGTTTAGATTCTAGTTCTTCTTTTCATGCAACCCCAAATAGAGATTTTTTCCATGAGTATGTCTAGGGAGACTTTGGAAAGCTTTATTTAGGGGATGGTATGCCTTGTCAAATGGCTGGCAAAGGGAAAGTGCAGCTAGAATTGCAGACAGGCAACACATGGGTGTTGAAGGAGGTTATGCATGTCCCGATCTTGAAGCAGAGTTTGGTTTCTGTAGGAAGGTTGGGTGATGAGGGATGCACAGTAACCCTCACAATGGATTCTTGGAAGGTTACCAAGGGTGCACTTGTTTTAGCAAGAGGTAAGAAAGTAGGTACTCTTTATCCATCTACTTGTATTACTGATTCTACTTCTAGTTTATCTACTTCAGCTGTAGATTCGAAGATGTGGCTTAATAGGCTTGGTCATATGAATAAGAAGGGAATGGACATTCTTGAATCAAAAGGTATGAGTTTAGATTTAGAAGGCATAAATAGAGTTCATTGCAGGAAAAGGAAATTTGATGATTTTGACAAGAACAGGGAAGCCTTGGTGTTTATGGAGGAGATGATGGATAGAGATCAGTCACAGGGGCTGAATAATTCTAAGCAGGGCAGTATGGATAGGGTTTTGATCCAAGATGAGCTTGTGGATAAAGAAATCATCACTTACAAGAATGCATAGGTACCGATGTTGGTCACATGGAATCGACGTCAGCCAGGCAGGTACTGACATCGATCATGTGCAGACCAGTAGGGTCAGTAGAGTCAGGTAGGAGAAGACCAATGTCGGTCATATAGTAACCAATGTTGGTAGAAGGGACACCAGCATCGGCCAGGGAAATGACGTTGGTAGTCAGGGTTAGTGCAGGGAGCCGACATCGATCGGATGCAGACTGGGAGATGGCTGAGATCGGTCACTGGAACGGATGTTGGGCAGACAGCACGTTGTCAAGGAGTCTCAAACGCCCATATGGAGGTCAAAAAGGGTATGTGAACCTCATATTTGTTGTTCACCTTCTTTATTTTATTTGTTTCTTACTGATGGTCAAGAACCAGGAAGATGTGAAGAGGCAATGCAGGTAGAATCCAAAAACAGTGGGAGCTTGGCATGGATGAGGAGTGTGAGTCCTTGGAGAAGAACCAAACAGGTGTTTGTTAGTGGAGTTATCAGCTGGAAGAAAGCACTGAGAGAGGGATGGATTCCCAAGTTAGAGAAGAGAGTGGATGGACACGTGAGATAGAAGGCTAGGGTATATGGTCTTGAGTAGGCTGCATGACAGTGGAGGTTTGACCATTGTATTTTTTCTTTACCAGGTTGGATAATATTAGCTACATTATCCTGTTATTGTATTGTGTTACTTGTTGCAGGGTTACATATACAGGGAGTTTTTGAACTAAGGGTAAAGTTAGTTCAGAGGTGTGTCATGAAGAATTTGGGAGCAACAAAATTCTTTTGGCATAAGAGACATGGAAGATCAAAGGTTGATTTTGTCTCCAGTGGGAGTTGTCAGAAAGTTTAGATGTGGCAGGGGACTTGGATGATAGGTATAGCATCACAGGATGTGTGGTGGTTGGTCTTCAAGAGTGATCTTGAAGAGGGAACAAATTAGATGATATACAGGTACAATTAACTCAATCTATTATCTAAAACACTCTCTAGAGATGCTTTAGATTGGTACAATTAACTCAAATCCCATTCTATCACTAGTTTGGAAGATTTAGTTAACTCCCTAGTATAAGAGTTTCAAACTAGTGATCTACCCAATAATCATTGGTTCACTTCATCAATTTTAATAAATTTGAAATTGAAATGACACAAGATTTCATCAAACTATGGAAAAACTGCTTAATGTGGTAGATGATAATCTCTTTCATCTATTCACTATTTCTCTCTATCCTAAGTTGTAATATCAAGTTAGGAATCTCTCTCCAAGAGATTTAGAATAAGCCCTCAACCAAGCTAAGTGCCAACATTTTCTCGTGCACCAATTTGAACCATCCTAACCTCCCATGGGCACTTGTATGTTCATTAAAAATAAAAATCATTATGTTACCAATGATGGTGTCACTGATACTTATGACACCATTCACAATATTCAAGCCATCATTCCCAACAATGTTGTGGAGCATGCTTCCCTCCAAACAACACTCCTAATCCTATATTTTTCCAAAAAAAAAACATTAATTTTAATAAACCATTATCCTTAGTTGAGCTTCAAAGTCATCTTCTAAGGCCTCTACCTTGAAATCTTGACCCCACTTGTCATATGAAATCATGGTATGATTCGAAAAAAATTTGTTGGTTTCATGCAAGTTGGGGACACTCTCATGAGACTTTTAGAAAATTACGTAATCTATCTATGGATTTGATTCTTGGACCAAAATTTGACCATGAATCACTCATTTTCAAGTGCCAACAATCATATGGCATAGCCTTTAAAGCTCACAACACACAAAAAAATAAATATTTAAACCAACCTAATGCTCATCTTGCCATATACAAATATCATCTTCCTAATCATGAAAAGGTAGCAATGATAAGCCTACTCATTCCACTAATAATGTTGAAAGTGTTATAGACCTCACTATGGAATAAAATGTGGTAAATATGACTAATATGTAAAGGGTAGTTAATTTCATGGATTCTAATCCAACCCACATGCATCAATATTCCCAAACATTCCATATTATCCAAGACTCTCCCCCATCTCATCTAATAAAGTTGGGGCAAGAGGACCTTATCTCTTTTTAAGAACCACTTCTAACATCTCAATTGTATAATACCTTTCACACTATCTCTAATATCCCCCCAACATCTACACCCATCCACAACATTCCTCAACCTTCTAACAATATTTCTTCATCTTAATCACAAGAAATACCTAAATCAGCTATCCCTCCATCTAAAAAAATCAACTAATTTACCCTCAAACTAAACCAACTACATCTTATCAACACAAGTTTGAATGCACTTCCAATCTTCCTTCCCAGGTGATCCTATAACATTATGCACCTCTATCTATAAGTCTCCCTATGGGTTATGATTAATGGGACCCTATAGCATAATTTTTTCATCTCCCATCTCAAATACCTTTCCTAGAACTCATGTAAACTTCCCCCCATCATCATAACTATCTGATGCAATTATTACTTGAAATGAACATCCCTCATCCTCCCCTAGAAAGACATGAAGCTACCTTATCTAGGTCTAAATATGGCATCTTAAAATAATGAGAATAGATGTCCATATATGTTGATGAAATAATGGGCACTTATCTTTCCCTTAAATTTCCTATCACTTCCATGATTCTTGATGATATTCTACTTTGCACAGATAATACTCCACTATTTATTAGCATCCAAAATAGTGATATCCAAGTCAAAAGTACTTTTATTGATGAGGGTTTATGTATTTATATTACCTCCCTCAATTTCATTAAAACTCTTGGATATTCTAAGTGTAATCTTAATTTCACACACAGTACATGTCAAGGTTATGATATAAGGTAAATGCCTAATTTAGGTTGCATGTGGATTCTTACTACCATCCCTCCTATCATTGTTTAAGTGAAATTTATGATATTTAAATTTCCCCTTTCCTATAACATCTTTCTTGGTAGACCTTGGACTCATTGCATAAGGGTTGTCACCTCATCTGCTTGTTAATGCATCAAATTCTTATCAGAGTTGTTGCCAGAATCCAGATAACGCGAGTGCAATGGAGACATGATCACACAAGATGAACAAGTGCACACCACATAGATGCAAATCAATTTGAAAATAACACAATAAGAGAAATTGCACAAAATAAAATGGAGAAAACCAAACTGTGATTAGCATGAGATGGCCAAAGTGAGGAATACAAATAAGAGAGTACATAAGTAACTCCTCCATAACAGGTGGAAAAGGCACCCCAAGAATAGACTGTAACTCCTCCATGAAAAGTGGTGACAAGGTGCTAAGAATAGAGAAGTAACTCCCATCAAGGGAGTTACTTATGACATTCTTATGACACATCTATGACACACACCTCCACATAAGCTAGCCTATCCCACAAATGTAGGAAAACTCCATGTATGCACAAGAAATACAATTTCCCTAATTAATAAATAGGGAAAAATAAAACCCTACACTAATACCCCCCCATAAGCACAACTTAGGTGGGCAGTGTGGAAATATAAAATGGGTCCCGGCAACTAGGCCTGATGAGGTACCCATGTACAAATGCAATCTCCCATAAGATAGAGAAAAAGAGAAAACCCGTAGGAAAAAACTCCCCCCCCCCAAAAGAGAGACATAAAAGAAATATGAGGCTAGAAGGCCCCCCTGAAGATGATGTTGCTGAAGATGTGGACCACACCCCAAGAAGAGCTCGTAGATGAATGAACTTGCTCTCAATGAAAGGTTTGGTGAAGATGTTTGCAACCTGCTCTAAAGACTGGAAAAATATCAAGTCAATGCCTTGACTATGAATAAGCTCTCGAATAAAATGCATGTGAATCTCTATGTGCTTGGTCTACTGGTGCTGAACTAGATTCTTGCAAATCTGAATGGTACTCTGGTTGTCATAATAAATGATGGTGGGCTACTTGATGGGAATGCCAAACTCAAAAAGAATCCCCTAAAGCCAAATAGCCCAGTAGCTACATTAACAGCTCCCCTGTACTCTGCCTCTGTGGATGATATAGCAATAGCATTCTATTTCTTGCTAGACCAATTGATATGACCAGAAACTAGAGAGAAATTGTAACCAGAAGTGGACTTGTGAGTCTGTGAATTGCTAGCCCAGTCTGAATCTATATATCCAACCAAGTCAACCTCTATTCCAAATCTATAATGAATCCCATATCTATGTGAACCCTGTATGTAATGCAAGATCCTCTTAGCTACTTTCCAATGCAGCTCATGGGGTTCCTGTATGAATCTGGAGACAAGTCCCACTGTATATGAAATGTCAAGCCTGGTGTGAGTCAAGTAGATGAGACTACCAACAAGTTGTTGATATCGAGTGGCATCAACCAATGGTGAAGAACAATCAGTCTCAAGCTTGACTCCTTATATAAAGGGAGTCAGAGATGGCTTACAATCAGCCATGTGAAACTGAGCCAATAAGTCAAGAGCATACTTAGGTTATGCAAGAGAAATCACTGAATCTGACTGTGAGATCTCGATGCCAAGGAAGTAGTGCAACAAACCCAAGTCTGTCATGTCAAATCTATCTTGAAGAGATGCCTTTACCGCTATAATAGCTGATGAAAAACTCCTGGTGATCAAAAGGTCATCAACATATAGAACCAAAATCAAGAGCAAATCATCCTATCACAAGAAGTAGACATTGGGATCAGAATAGCACCTAGTGAAACCTGCTGTGAGAAGGAAGGAATCCATCTTGGCATACCAAGCCCCAGGGGCTTGTTTGAGGCCATAGATAGATTTCCTAAGTTTGCATACTAAGCAAGAATCTTGAACAAATCTTGGTGGCTGCTCCATGTAGATCTCCTCCTCTAGGTCTCCATGAAGAAAGGCACTCTTTACATCCATATAATGCACATCCCAACCATGTGTTGCGGCAATAGCCAAGGTGAGTCAAATAGAAGTCATTTTTGTAATGGGTGTAAAGGTCTCTGAGTAGTCAATGCCTGCCACCTATGAGAAACCCTTGGCGACCAATCGTGCCTTGTACTTATCAACTGACCCATCTGCTACAAACTTGGTCTGATATATCCACCTACATCAAACCATCTTTCTTCCCTTATGAAGTGAAGTCAAATCCCAAGTGTGATTTTTGATTAAGGAAGAATATTCTTCCTCCATAGCACTATCCCACTCAGGTATCCCTGATGCCTCTCAAAAAGTCTGTGGATCTGAAATTGAAGTAAAGAAGGCATGTGGATCTCTCTAAAAATCCCCCTAGTACATCTATCATCTGTGGGATCTCCTACCCAAGTGCCAGCACTCTCAAGTGTCTGTCTAGCCCAAAGTGGTCTGGAAGTGGGTGAGTCAAGTGTTAACTCCTCATCCTCTGACTGACTAGAAGTGGATGACACTGCATCACTATCCTCGCTATCTAAACTCAAAGAAGAAGAAGATGTCTCTAGCTTAAGAACCTACTGTGGCTGATCTGAATCTGATGAGGAATCATCATGAAGAAGTAGATCCAATGAGGGAGAATAAATGTTAAGTGTTGAGTCTCTAGGACTCTCTTAAAAATGGACACTTCTCTCGATGAACAACTCATGAGTGACTGGATCTAGAAGGCGATATCCCTTAATACCATCTGGATATCCTACAAAGATGCAAGTCTTGGACTGACATTCCATAGCTTTGCATTTCTTCTTTAGAATGCAAGCAATGGTTGGGGATCTGAAAACTCTAAGGTGCTCAACATTAGGTTTCCTTTTATGCCAAGCTTCAAAGGGTGTTATCCCTTTCAAAGCTTTGTGAGGAACCCTATTTTGAATGTAGCAAGCATAATTGATTGCTTTGGCCCAATATTGTGGTGCTAAGGATTTGGAGTGAATCATACAGCTACCCATCTCTTTAAACATATTCTTGCAAAGGACTGTAAGTGACTGTGTGCTACAAATCAATCCCCTCTGTGGTGTAAAACTACTCAAATTTGATGTTGACATGATCCCCTCCATTATCAATTCGAAGAACCTTGATGGATTTCTCACTCTATTTCTCAACAAGAGCCTTGAAGTCTAGAAAATTTTCAAACACTTCATACTTTTATTTGAGAAAATATATCCAAGTGTACGTAGAGAATTCATCAATGAAAGTGAGGATGTACTTGGCCCTTGTGAAAGATGGTTTGGGAAAGGGTCTCGATACATCACTGTGGACTAACTCCAAAGGTTGTGAAGCCCTCCAAGCTTTGCCTTTGTCAAATTTTGCTTCGAGATGCTTCCCAAGGGAGCACCCCTCACAAAGTCCTTTTGAGAATTGGACACGAGGCAAGCCAATGACCATGTCATTTTTGCAAAGTTTCTCAAGATAGCGGTAGTTAAGGTGGCCAAACCACTCATGCCATAATTTGCTAACTCCAGCTGAATGAGTCAACAATGCTATTGGAGAAGAATCTGATGCAAAATGTGAGAAGGTGTATAACCTAGCTTGGTGATCTGCCCTACCCATTGCCACTGTAGTATCACTATGCAACTCCCTGATAGCCACTGAATTTGGTAAAAACTCAACTCTCATACCCTAACCAATGTGAGTGATTTGGTACACTAATAGGAGATTGGTTGAAATAGAAGGAACACTTAGAACATTATTGAATGTTCCTCCTTCCATTTCAACTGACCCTCTCCCTGCAATGAAAACTGATGTGTCATCACCCAAACTAATTGAAGTCATGCTACAAGACTCTAAAGATGAAAACTCAACTAGTGAAGAGCCCATGTGGTGAGAAGCACCCGAGTCGATGACCCATGAAGATGTAGAAGATGCAGTTGCTACAAGGGCCTTGCCCTTTTCTTTCTCCTTACCCTTGCCTTTTGCCTTAGTAGAGTCTTGGGTAGATGAATTCTGCTTGATGGACTCAGGAACACCTATGTTGTTCTTCTCTAGAAGATGAGTTAGGTGTTATATTTATTTCTTCATGCATTTGTGTTCATCATGCCCTATCTTCTTACAATAGGCACACTTAACCTTCTCCTTCTTAGGTTTAGCATTGGAAGATAAAGTCTCAGTGTTGTTTTTGGTAGGATTGGTGTTTTCTTTCTTCTTCTCCTAGTCCTGGTTCTTTTTCTTCTTCTCTTTTGTTGAAGTCTTATCCTTACCATTTCTAGCTATCAAGGCTTGGGGTTGAGTAGACTTCATTGTGCCCATCTGAATTAGCTTATCTTGCTCCCTATTCAAGTCGGCAATGAATGAATCCAAAGAAGGCATTTTCCATGTAGTGCCAAGGGCACTTTTTGTGGCATGGAAAGTGGAGACAAAGACTGAATAGCTTGGACCTAATTTTGTGAGAATAGAAAGTATGAGTTGATCATATTTCTTCTCTATCCCACACTCTTTCAATTGCAATCTAAGGGCCTTAAACTTAGTGAAGAAGTCCTCTAGGGTGTCAAAGTTGCTAGGACTTAGACTTATGAGTTCATTTTCGAGCTCATGACCTCTCATCTCATCAAGCTTCCCAAACAACTTTTATAAGGTGTCCCATATGTCATTAGGAGTTTGGGAGGATTCTAAGTGGAAGAGAAGTTCTGGAGACACAGACAAGCTCAGTAATCCAAAGGCTTCATCACTATGGTTGTACCACTTGACTTTTTCAACATCTGTGTTGGGTTCTACTTCTGTACCCATGGTGATCCTATACAACCCTTTGCTTCTAAGAATGATTGACATTTTAAATTTCCATTCATGATAGTTGAAGGGTGTTAGGGGTTTAAGTTGAAAAGAATCCATTTTTTAGCTGAATTTAGGTGAAGTTGTGTTGATTGCAAGTTGTGAATGTATGCAGAAAGGAGAATGAAAGCAAGTTGTGAAAAACAATCAAACCCCCCCCCCAAAATATTGAGCCCCCCAAATATGCAAGTGCACGCTCAAAAGACGTCAAAATTGGCTGAAAATGTGTCTTAGAGCAATCATTGCAAGACTAAAGCAAATAGGATGTCAGACTCAGACAAAAATGCGTCTCGGGAGACCCAATTTTTTTGGCACTTTATAAACTAGTGCATTTTTTAAAAATAAAAATTCTACAATGTGGATAATTGAATTACAAGCATGTTTGTAAAAAATGGCACCCAAAACTGAGCTACCATTTGTAAGATATTAAAGTTACAATTTTCTCGTAAACTAGTGTTTTTGCAAAAAAAAGTACTAAAACATTAAAAAAATGCCTGTTATGGAGAGAGAAAGTGGCCTTCCAACCACTCATTGGATTCAACATGGAATGAGGAATCCAAATGAGGTTTGTGTGAGGGGGAATTGGCCTCCTACCAACCCGGGCCTCACCCTTCATCTTCGTAGGTCGAAGATACAAGTTTTAATTGAAAATACCCAAAATACAAAACTGTCTAAAAACTTTAATACTCAGTCAAATTGACTGATTTTTGTTTTATCAAGTCAATTTTTCTCTAAAAAAATAAAGCAAAGACAGTTTGGATAGAATGTCAAGTGTCCAAGGGTGCCACATGGGATGCCAAGTAGGAAGGGGCGTCCAAAAGCAAACAGTCCAAAATTTTGACTCATAAAAGACACAAAATTAAATGTAGACCTGTTGAAACCATACGGCCTGATGTGTGGCAAAACTGAAGCTCAAAAGCTAGGCATAGAAGTTGGAAGAATAATAACAGACACAACAGGAAGTGGCGTCCCAAAAAAAAGGGCACAAATCTGAATTTTTTGGCAAAAATCAAAAAACAGCAGACCTGTCGTACGGCCTGAGATGCCTAGCTGGAAGGACGTAGCTGCTGAAAGTTGGTGCAGCTGGAGAAGACTGTTGAAACTTGGCATGGCAGAAATGAAGTTGAAGGCATTACAAAAAGGAAAACGTTGCAGAAGGCGCCTTGTTGGAAGAAAGCACTTATGCGCCTTGTTGGAACTAAAGGCAGAAACAAAGCGCCAACCTTCCTCCTTCTGCTATTGAATACAACACCTTCTTCAGCTGTTGAATGATAATCCCTGAAGTGAAGGCAACCAAGGCCAAGGATTTCCAAGAAAACTAACCAGAAGTGATTTTTTTTTAACTTTAGACCAAACTAGAATTAAAAAAAATGAACTCCACTCCTCTTAATTTCAAAATAAGCTAAAAGCATAATCACACACAAGATTACTGGGAAAGCTCTGATACCATATCGGAGTTATTGCCAGAATACAGATAACACGAGTGTAATGGAGACGTGATCACACAAGATGAATAAATGCACACCACATAGATGCCAAAGCAATTTGAAAATAACACAATGAGAGAAATTGCACAAGACAAAATGGAGAAAACCAAACTTTGATTAGCATGAGATGGCCAAAGTGAGGAATACAAATAGGAGAGTACATAAGTAATTCCTCCATAAAAGGTGGACAAGGCACCCAAAGAATAGACTGTAACTCCTTCATGAAAGGTGGTGACAAGGTGCTAAGAATAGAGAAGTAACTCCCATCAAGGGAGTTACTTATGACACCTATGACACATCTATGACAGACACCTCCACATAAGCTAGCCTATCCCACAAATGTAGGAAAACTCCATGTATGCACAAGAAATACAATTTCCCTAATTAATAAATAGGGAAAAATAAAAACCTACACTAATAATTCCCCCATAATGATGCTATCTACAAGATTCAAAGAGACATAGACCCTTAGAATTTTTAATAATTCCAAGAATGTGGTGTGTTTAAAAGTATAAACCTTGAACCCTTGCCTAGTATTGCATTCATGGAATTTCCATGTTTCAATTATCCTATCAATTCTACTTGAGGTTATAATGATTACCCCAAACTCATTGTGAAAATACCACCCAACCTCTTAGATTTATATGATGATGAGCTAAATGAGATCAACATAAAAATAAAAACTTTAGATATCTCCCCTCATCTCATCACCCAACTTCCACCATACTTGAAAACATACTCCCATTAGCCCCCTATTGATGACATATATGTGGTCTTAACCAAGACTTGACATTATATTAATCATGTAACTTCTGATTAAAAAATCATACTTAACTATACCATTGACCTATATATACCTAATTAAGATGATGGTTATACTTTAGATGATTTATTTCTAGGAGTAATTATCCAGGCTAGAGATGCCAATATTCTTTAGTATCATACTTCTTTATTTAAATCTTTCCATTTGTCTTCTTGTGTTCCTTATTTCATAGTGCCTAATTATAATATTCTTCCTATTTTTTTTAAGGTAGACATGGATTTATCACATGGTACACCTCTAATTTTGGTATATCCTCTTATAATCATGCTTATGGATCATGCTATGACTAGTCCTTATCATTTTTTTATATACTAGGATCCTTTTAGATTGTTTCCCCTAGAGATGTTAGCTACTGCTCTTAAGCCCTCTACATGTCTTGATTCACCCTTAACATGGATTTATCACATTGTACACCTCTAATTTTGGTAGAGCCTCTTATAATCATGCTATGACTAGTCCTTATCATTTTTTTATATACTAGGATCCTTCTAGATTGCTTCCCCTAGAGATGTTAGCTACTACTCTTAAGCCCTCGACATGTCTTGATTCACCCTTAACTAATCCTAATATGGATTCTACTCTTGATCTACATTTATATAAGCCTCATCATGTTTTTAATTATTCTTTACATTTAGATAAGCCTAGCCTAGACTCTACACCATCCATGTCTCCCCTTGGTGATGACCTTTTTCTTTTATCATAGTTTGATCCCCTACCCACCCAATGGGTCCATCAACCTTATTGTGATATTAACAAATTTTTCAATCATTAGACCAAAGACTCTCAGTTATACTATCTTTCCCTAGATTTTACTTCTACCTCTTCTATTAGTAGACCCCCAATGTCTACTAACAAGCATATATGTTGCTTCCATGGCATAGATATTAATTCTTCCACCCATTGATGAAATTTTTGGCAATATATTGACACATTGCATCTTACCATTCCCCATCCCAAAGATAAGGCTATACCACTTCCCAAGTTATTACTTGATTATATCCCAAAATATGGGGAGGTATATTATCTTTGGCACTGGTGCATTACCCATCTTATTGATCATTTATGCATTATAAAAAATCATCTTCATGATTACCTTATGATGATGCTTGTGCTCATTATTCTTCCTTCCATAGGTCACCCACATAAGAAGGATCATCCTTCTTCCCTTATGTTTTATTCTTCCCCACCTATGGTTCCTTTTCCATCAGTGTTGACACCTTATTATCCCATAGATATCATTCATAGTCTAACATTTATTCCCTTCTTAGGTATTCTATGCACAAGAGCCCTCATGAGCATGATCCTTCAACTATGCCTACATTTTCTATTGAGGATACTTGATGAGAAATATTTTCATAGCTTTCCTTGAGGATTGATGAGACTCTAGGTGCCATTTGGAGATATTTTATATGTCATGGATAATATTTGTGGATAAATTTATCAGTATTTGTGAAGACAACATGGTGTTCTTTTCACTTTATTCTTCACTATGATTTTGTATTGGACTTGTGATCCACTTTTATATATCTTATCTCATTTAACTATATGTCAAATCTAGTTTCACTTATCTATTTCACATAAAGATTTATATTATGCATTTTTTGTTTTATATGGTTTCATTTTTCTTTCATCTTATCACATATCTTCTTTTCATTCCTTCCTTGATTGCATGCTTATATTTGTGAGTTAATATCTTTTCATGGATGTTTTTGTCTTTCCTAATGATTGTTTTCTACCTTATCTCAAACAACTTGGATAATTATTATTGTGACTTGGTTATACAAACCTTGATTCCCTTAATAATCCTTCTTTACCATGTGATCAGTTAGCAAACAAGGCATTTCATTGTAATCTTATCTTACTGATCTACTTTGGATCTCTTTTTTCCCCTTATCTCCTATCACATACTAAGCATGCATACGGTTGAAACTTGAGATAACATAATGGTTCATAGGTAAACTTAATGGTCATATCATTAGATACTAAACTTCCTTTAACCAAAGTTTAAAGCTCATTTATGTTATTACTTCTATCCCTCATGTTGGTTATTCTAAATCTGTATGGAGAAGGAATCATAAAATATATAAAATTTAAAAATCAAATAATTTAAACAAAAGGCAACATATAAATTTCAAAAGTCAAATCACACTAAAAGACATGATTTATAACACATCCTTTTTATAATTAAATCTAAAACTCCATTTTTGGCCTCATAATAAATTCAATGTCCATTGGGGTGCGGTAGGTTAGTAGATTGGGAAAGGAGAATAAAAAAATCTTATAGTGCTACCTACTTTCTCACACAAGTACCCAATCTTCATAGTAGACCGACAGATTTGGAAGAGCTTCTGAAGAATAGGGAGCATGTTTTAGGAAGGTAGGTCCATTTTACTTTTCTTTTTTATGTAACCAACTTGAGTCAATCTTAATATCTCAGTTATTTGCCTATACAACTTTGTGTTTATTTTAAGTAGGTACTTTTTTTATTTTGATGGCCACTAGACTCTTAGTGTCTTTTTTGTGTACCTAGTATGCCTCATGCTTACTAAGGTCTTCTCATAGATGCTTATGTCATTATTTTCACATTCCTTCTTACATTTACAATATTCCTAGTATTTTCCATTGAGAAATTCATTTTGTTAATTGATTATTCCCTCTAGGATTTCCCTTTATGACTTATAGTATAAGACCATGGATAGGACCAGGCCTTCCTAAAAAATTACCATATTACAACTATATTTTAAAATAATTCCCACCATTATTTCTACCTCATTGGTGTTCCCTTTATGAGTTCTAGTGTAAGACCATGGATAGGACCAAGCCGTCCTCATAATATATTTCAATACCCAAGTCACAATGAAATTACATGTGTCAAATTTGAGATAACTAATGTTCTATTATGAGTTACACATAATTGACATTCTTATTAGCTTGATTTAGTATGTTTTATGCTTACTTCATTAATATTTCACTTTTATCTTCTAATTTTTTGATTGAATGTATGTTTACAATCATTTTATTAATTTTTTTATACTTCTCAGTTTAAATTATTGTGATTAATTTAATTTCATTTTACGATTTTATCTTTCTTTTAATACTTCTCAACGTGACTTATTATGATTGATTGACTTAATTATTTTATTATTTATACCATTGGTTTTTCATGTGATTTCCATTTTATTACAATATTTTTATACTTCCCAACATGATATAGTGTGATTTTCATTTGTTTTAACTTGGTGAAAATCTTTTACATGGTTTATAAACATTTGTTACCCTTTTTATCATCTTTGGTTTATTATATTTTGTTATTACACATTTCCCATCATGATATAGTGTGTAATACATTTATTTTTGATTACTTATAATTTTTCAAGTCACTTTTGCCTTTTTATTTTTAACCATGCATGTGTATTACATAATGCTAGAAAAGAAAACACATATTAAATATTTATCATATCATATATAACAAAAGATAAATACATGTGCTAAAAAGAAATATATCTATGCATCCACATCCAAATCCAAGTGCAACTCATAATAACAATACAACTATCAAAATCTATGTGTGTGTGTGTGTCTACACACACACACACACACACACACACACACACACACACACACGTGTGTGTATGTATGTATGTATGTACATACATATATACACATGTATGCATGTATGTATTTATGTGTGTGTGTATGTATGTATGTACATACATATATACACATGTATGTATGTACATATATATATACACATGTATGTATGTATATATGTATTTGTGTGTGTGTGTGTGTGTGTGTGTGTGTGTGTGTGTGTGTGTTTGTGTGTGTGTGTGTGTGTGTGTGTGTGATGTGTTTTATATAAAATACCAAATATAATAACTCCAACTCTAAGGATGGGCTCTATCATGTCCATCTTGTGGCCTAGCCATACTACCCATAGATGCTTATGATTTTCTCCTTTGAATAATACATTGTAAAGAGGTAGTCTAAGATCTCAATCTGGATACCTATTCATATAGATTGGTCAAATGGGCCTATACCTATTTGACCTGAATAGTGGTCACCATGTTCACAGCTCTTTCATATGCTAGGGCCTACTAGGCTTGTGCCCATTCCTCTCCAAACCTTAATGATGGCTATATCCTATCATTACATGCCTGGAACTACCTCATAGATTCTCCCACCAGTCTAAATTATCCCACTTGAGCTAGGGTAGATGTAACCATAGGATCATCTAATATGGTAGGGTTATACAGTGCTAAAACCCCATCCAAAATGTCATGGTGTGCAACCATAACTAAAGATACCCATATGATCTCCTCTATTGTAGGTTTTTACAAGACCAAAACTAGATAGGTGTTATATATATCACACACACACACACACACACACACACACATCAAAATCATCTATGTGCCATCAACACAATGCAACAAGTATCCTATATTAAAAACATAAATCAAAATTAAAACATTGCCCACCAGTGCTGGTGTCACTGATCATAATCTCTCCATCTACTCACCCATCAATCACCTCCTCTATTGACCACCTCCACACTAGTTAAAACCTAAGATTCACCACTTGATCATGCCATGATCCTCTCCTCAGGGATGCCTCTATGGACCAACTATGTCTTGGAGTGGTTATTGAGTCCCCCTATATAGCATCTTGCACCTACATATCCTCATGTTGATGGTGCCTCCATCTTTGATGAGGATGTAGTGGTCACTATTGCCTATACTATGGTTCTTGTTGTACCCCTACATCCACATCCATAGCCTCTCCCCTTCTTGGCTCTACTTTTTCTTGATGTCATGCTTAACCACTCTATGGTGTAACATGTTAGCCCTGATCATTGGTATCTCCATAGGTACCCTTACACCTCCCTTCCCTCTTATCTTTCTAACATGTTGTGCCCCATAAATAGGCACTACTATAGGGGCCACCAAATGGGGAAGTATAAAATATATTGGTAAGTGTTCCACTAGATACATATCCACCCATGATGTGTATTGACCCATGATCTGCACCCTTGCCAACCCTATCATAACAGTTGACCAACTAGGCCATATAGAAACTATGTTTGTATATGGATGCCAAACAATATCCCCTCATGTGATAGTCTAAAATGCTATCACATGGAGCATGGCCAACACTACATGGTTATATATCCATCTTAAGACCTAAGAAAACCTATCATCGACCACATGGGGCAACCCAATTGGCTGATACATTGGAAACATCTCATATATTCATTTTCTCAGTATATCATAGGCTCCATGGTCTTATACACTATATAAAACATCCCATACACATTATGCATGAGCTAGACCTAGATGATAGCCCTAAAATCATAAAATGTTCCCTGATCCAATATAGACTGGCATAAGGCCATCACATACAATGGTACCTTGAAATTTGACTTGTGACATAGCACTCATGATGTCATAAGCCTTAGCACCACCTTATAGATGTCTATAATGGCCACAATATAGACATCAGACAAGCTCACCCTCAAACTAAGGTGAATCCTATTTGATTAGGTAGCTCATTGGGGTAATGTTCATCTATCATCCTCATCATCTGGTGTATTAGTGATCATTGACATCCTACCTATTAAAAGTCCAAGAAATGCATGGACATCCTCCAAAGTGATACACACCTCAATGTTGTCCCCATACACCTCCCATCAAAAAAATTTGGTCAAATGTTCTTAACCTCTTAATAACATGACAACAAGATCAACACTTAATGGGATCCATCTCATCTCCATGATGTTGCTAAAACCCAAGGTGACTAGTTGATCCACTTTTGATAAATGATCCATAAAATTTGGTAGCCATGATGTATTTAGTAGGCACTAATACCTCTATAATATCTATAAAATATCAAACAACAAAGGATGTATCAAATCTTCATGTCACAAATATTTAAAATACATTCTTAAAAATTTATAAATTCACTATGTAATCAATTGATCTAATTTAGTTTCTTATGTTTTTTTATTTTTCTACACAATCAACCCATTTTATATTAAATCAACAATGTACCCATCTTATTAAATATAATAAACCCATTTGATACTAAATCAACCCTTATTCTTTCCAACTAAATTGGTCCATTTGATACTAAATCGACCCTTTCCCTAGTTCTAGCATACTACATCATTCCTTTGGTACATAATTAACCCTCTTTAACAAACTATATCATCCATTATTGTGAAATACATTAGTCCTATGGTATGTAGTTGGCCATCTATTCCCTTCAAACTAAATTAGCCTAATACTATGTAGTCATCCACCTTTATCAATACTATGTCAGCCCACTACTATGCAGTCATCCCCCTGTCTTCTACTTGCCTTACAAACTGAGTCGACGAGGTTAACTTTGTTCTTTCACTACATTAAATTTTTAACCATTTATCATAAATGCCTTATGAATTTATTATTTTGACTTCTTCATACCTACTACCCCATTTTACCCTTAGTCCACCTAAAAATTTCCCAGGGTCAGTTTTAGTGCCTAGATTTTGCCTACCAATCAAATTTCTATATCTAACTCAATTTCAAATAAAATTACTCATTTTTTTTAAAATTCATGATTTTTTACCTGTGTGGTACTCACTATGACCACAAAGCATCCTCCCCATCTAAATTGTCATCTCCTCACCATGATGGCTCTCTAATCTCATACTACGTCTTTCAGAGCTCTATTTTCTCATAATAGTAAAAATGACAAATGAATTATTTTTACCCTATTTATATTTACCATTAAAATTTATTTACTTATCAGATATTTACCACTAGATTCTATTTTTCAAGCATATATTGCTTTATAATAGCTATTTTTTTAACCATAAGATGTTCCTAGAATCTCAACATCGTAGAGAACCTTTTCACATATGACATGTACATTTTGTAAAAAAAATTAAAATTTTGCTCATTTTTTGCTAATTTATACAGGTTCACCCAATTTTTCCTACATTAGACACCTTCACATTTGTTTTACCTCATTTATTATCCATAATACTATGGTAAGTAAAGGTATGTGTTTTTCAATTTTATCCTTTTATTTGTCTTATTTGCTTCTTACTACAATTTGTTTAGCTTTAACATTGTGTGTTGTTATGTTCTTCTCCTGAATCACCATCTCCTATTACACCTACATCACACATGATGAGATTAGAGTGGATCATATGTATACACATAATATTTTCAAACATTATCAATTACTCATGCTTTCTCTCTTGTAAGAATCCATTGATTCCCAATCTCTCTGAGTGCATGCCTTAAAGGGTGCATTGAGAAAGGGGTGGGTAGACCATCAGTACTTTGTATGATTTGTATCCCCTATCTACCACTTGATATCTACAAAACCTTATCCTATGCACTTCCCTAAGCCTTATATCCTCTCTTTCACTCTCCTCCAAGCTTTTACTACCTTCATTAGCCTCTCCTTAAGCCTAAAACCCTTTTTAATAGTTTACGTTACATTGTCAACCACATCAAACCTATATTCAAATTGATAAAACATGTTAAGGGTCTGGGTTGACTCTTGGTGGACCTAGACCAAGACCTAATTTTTATCAAGAATGATACAAAATCAATTGGGTCAAGCCTATTAGTTAAAATTTTAGAAAGGTTTAGGGTTATATTCAAATATATATACACATCTATTTATACCATTTTAGGAGGAAGAGAAGAAGAAGAATATTATATTACATATCTTCTTATCCACAAATCTACTTGAGGAGAATAGATTATGGTTTCAATAATTTCTTTGGAGATATGAATCTTATCTTATGGATAAATATTTTGGATGTATATAAAAGTTATGTAGCCTAGAACTAGCTTATCTTTGTTATCCTTACATACCACAACAACTTTTGGCAAAACACCTTGGCTAAGGGAGAGATTGAGGCTCAACGGGTTCATCTTCAAAAGTAAGTATTCTTAACTTTGTTCCTCTTTTGTAAGAGTAGATAGATTTACATTTATACTTCTCTCCCATGCATTATGATTTCCTAGACATTGACATGAGTATATATTTTCTATGCATGTTTACTTTTTATTGTTATTAACCTCACTTTGTGCCACAAGATTTAGTGAGCACTAGATTAGATTTTACTTTACTTGTCATTCAATTTGTGAATATGAAAAAATAGGACCTAGCTAGGGTTATTACATAGTGTTTCTTGACTATAAGTTTTTGAACCCTCTCTAGTAATGTTATTATGGTAAGAGATCCCTTGATTAGGTTTAGTAGATCCATCTTGGTCATGACCTTGAATGTCTAATGTATCAAAAATCAAAAGTATAAGTAGGATTTATCTTCTCTAAGGTATAATTGATTGATAGATCAGTTTCATTTATATTTGTATACAAGTGATGGTATCCTTATTATTAACCAAGTGGTCAAAGTCTTATGCCCAATACTTTAGGGTCTCTAAAATATCATGAGTTTTCATCCTCTCAAATATAATGCCTATGCTATAAGGTATGCCATGATCTGTGAGGTGGTAGTATTTCTTGAAGGAAGCCCAATAGATTAGGGTTATTCTATGGTTTTCATTGTCTATTTGAATGAGATCATTTACACATGTGGAAAACTTGAGAAATTTTTAAAATAGATCACCAGAGGGGAATACCTCTAGTTTGATAGTAGTTTTGTGGAGTCTCAAGTTATAGATGGATAATAGGTCATCCAAAAACTCAATTTCATTTGTAGTATCATCATTGCTATTTTATGGATTTTACACTTCATTGATTGCCTTTAATACCTCATTGTAGGTTTTTTCTTGACTATTCCTTGAATGAAGGTGGTTTCCCTAAACTCTTGCAATGGATTAGGGTTTGAAAAATATGCTTCTATTGTAGATTTTAAACCTATATAACTATGCAATCTAGCTCTAAGATACACGGGCTCTATAGATAAACAAATCAAGATTTATTTTATTACTAGATACTCTAAGATATGATAATTTGATCTTAGATAATAATTTATATGAATTCTAATTAGATGGGACCTTTTGGTTCTTAGAATTGGGCTCATAATAATTATGATGTGAGTTCATCAGTGTGTATACTACCTCAGAGTTGGTGGCATTATTCAAGTTAGACACTCTTTTAAATTTAATTTTCATTAAAAGGCCTTAATTAAAATTTAAACTCTTGTATCGATGTGACCTTTATAGGAGTTAATATTTGACCCCCTCAAATGTCTAGAGGGTGGTGCCTAGTTGATCCATTTAATTTTGATAGTGTGTTAGGCACAAGCTTAAATTTTAATTTTGTGGTACTTAAATAGAGTACCCAAGGTCTACCAAGTGTCATCTATATGTAGAGGTAAACTTTAAGAAGACCCAAGGTAATATCTCATTAAACACATGGCCCTAGTCATACATATATTTGGGTGTATAAAAGGGACATGTGTCAAGATACAACTAGATAAGGTCTTTCATATCATACCCTTTTATGACATCCCAAGAGATATATAATTTCTACATGGTGCTCTTTGATATGTTGAAGGATCCTAAGCTCATACAATTTTTTGACATAGAATAGCCCCCACTAATAATATGACCTAACATGTACCCAACAAGGATGTGGTGGTAGGTTTAAAGGAGGCATGTAAATACAAGGTTTAGACATGCATGACTTTTCCCTAGTAACTACTACCAACACCAGTGCCAAATTACCAAAAATTATAATTTAGTAATTACTATTACCAAATTTAATAAAATTTGAACCTTTTAGAAAAATAGGTAAAATTAGCATCATAATAAAAAAATCCAGGAGGACCATCTTCATCAGTGGGAACTTAGAAGTCAAAGTAGGTGGTTCATTTCTAAAAAAACTACCATAGGAAAAAACAAAAAAAATAAACATATAAATATGCACAAAATGAGCTTGTTGAGAATGCATTAGATATTTTAAAGTAAATAAATTAGTAGGTGAAAATTTAGACTCTTTAACCTTTTATTCCATCCTTATAACATGGGCTAAGGGGGCTTAGGAGAAAGAGTCCACAAATTGCATCCTTCCAACATGGGCTAAGGGAGCTTTTTAGAAAGAGTCCACAAATATATGTTATATAGGATTAAGTGGAAGAAAAACTCTTCATATCTATGCAAGGAACTTTATGCCTTAAAATTTGGAAGATGGTGTGGACTATACCACATATTTTATGTTGAAACATGATAATACATGCTTGTAATATTTTAGCTAGGATGTGTGATGTGTGATATTAAACTTTATGGTTATAATTATAGTAATATCTAGATGGCAAGGTTGAATTTTTTCCCACAATATTATGGGAAAATGTAGTAGAGATAATATGGAATAATTTAAATGTTTAAAGTTTTAAGATTTAGTGCAATTGATATGCTATTTGGAATAAAAATATTACTCCCTTTATTCTTTTGCGTAATACAAAATTTAGTAGTATGGTGAAGAAGTACATGATATGGTTATTTTGTATTTTGATGATGTTGGTTATGAAACTATAGGAAGCTAGTATATTAGGTTTTGAAACCTTATCATTCTATGTTGTGATATAAATTTCTCATTATGTTACTACAAAGATATTATATTTCATAATAAAGGGATTCATTGCATTGACCTTATATATTATTCAAATTTTGTGCTCCCAAGTTTTGACCTCATAACTATGATTGGTACTCAAATACAACTCACTAATACACTTATTTTTAAAGTAAAATTATATACATATTTATTTATAAAAAAATTATAAATCATGATTAGATGGAGGTCTTATTTCTTTAATTATTTAGGCATTAAAAATGAGAATATTTAGGCATTTTCATTTTTCCTCAAGATATTGCAAAGAAAAATTCATATTTATTTACATTATTAAGGTTTTGATTGGAGATAAAGTGTTCAAATCTAGTAAACTTTCTTTTATTTTTTGAATTCACCATAATAATTTTTATTTTAGAGATAAATGTAAATAAAGAATTACCTTATCTACTAAAACATTCTAAAATCTGCCTCATTAACTTATAAAGGTTTAATGGAAGATAACATTTTTAGTTTTGTTAAAATTTATTTAGAATTTGTAGTCAACGTAAGAATTTTTATTTCAAAAATAAATGTAACTAAGTAATTACCCTTTTTACAAAATCAAACTAAAATTTACCTCATTATCCTATAACATGATGGATACCAGTCGAACAACCAATATTAAATAAAAAATGAGCACATTTTGAGGCTAATGAAAATTTTTGATTATATCCAACAAAAGTATAGAATAAATGAATTGAAATATAAAATAAAAATAAACACTCCTTAATTACAAAGACAAGGAAAATGGTTTTATTCTCACAAATACCAACCATTTTGGTGCTCATATTTGGAGGGTTTCTAGAAGATTTTTTATGTAATTCTTTATGTTATATAGGGAATTTGCTCTATGTATGTTTTAAATGGTATTTTTATTTCTAATTTCATTCCAAATACATAAGGTTTTGTAAAAAAAAATTGTATGTATTTTATCAAAAATGGGAAGTAGGAGATGATAAATTCCTAAATTAAGATGTAGAATATATGTATAAATTAAGTATTCAATGATTTGTAATTTATTATATTTATAAATATGTTAAAAGAGGAAATAAAATGGACAGATTTAATGAGAAATAAATTGATAATGTCGAACTATGTATGTGAATTTAGATATAAATATGTGACTGTATTAACTGACTGTGAATCAGGAATAGGACTTTACTTGATCTCTAGATAAGACAGCTAAAATCATACAAGGGTAAAATGTGTTGGTGTCCTTAGGGAGCAATGACATATAGTAGGAATTTTCCCCTTTGTGTAAAAATAGGTCTATGTGTTGTCTCCTATTGGTCCTATGTATGTGTTTTATGATGTGTGATCTACCATGGAAGCCATTGCACACATTTTTATTCACTAAAACCCTTTATTAATGATGAAAGAGGATGAATGCAATCTTGGAGTAAAAATGGGTTAGTAGTTAAAATATTGATTGACCTCAAAACCCCCTATGTTGAGCACTTATTAATACTAATTATTTAAAGAGGGATCATACTTCATGTATTTCTCCCATGATATGGTGGTGTCTGTAAAATACTAGTGCAAAATACTAAATGTTGGTGCAATCCTGGTGTGATTAGATACTTTGATAATGATATGTAACCTTGGAGGTGTATTCAAACTTAACTTATGGCTACTAGAGTTATGTTAACTTTGAATTGGAAAAAATAGGTGTTTTTCTCTCAATGTGTAGTTAAATATTTTGGTGCTTTTCAATAATATGAATCTCTAATAAATTATGGATTGAAAATGTGGGTTTATAGTGATATTTTTGTATTTCCTTCAGATGGGGCTTGATAAATGTGGAAGATGACACATTTAAAAATTTTAATTTGATAAAATAGATGTTATTTGGCAAGAGGATGTGACTAACAGAAGTGGATAATACTAGAGAGCAGGATAGTCCAAAAGAAGTGACCTTGTCCAAAGAGCAAAGACAAATAAAATAGAAGTATGTATCAGTCTAACATGATCTTAAGTTATTTGTGATGTTACATGAGGATATTTATAATTATAATTTACTTAAGAATTAAGGGTCATCCACATAAAAATTTAAGGGTGGTCAAGGACCATGAAATTGGGCATGAGATAAGTGTGTATAAGGAGTGGTCATAAGTGCACTATTTTATCAATAAATTTTAGTTTATGTGTCTAAATTTTCCTCACCTTTATTATAGTAATATATCAAAACCAAAATTACTAGAGTAAAAGAAAAAATCACATACTTGAACTTACCTATGAATAACATTCTTTAATGCAAGCCAAAACATTGAATTGTACTTCATGTAGAACTAAAATGAAACATGTATAAATATGTATTTAATTAATATTATAATATTAAAGTAAAAATAAAAAAATTATATATCAAATACCAAATAATTAATACACCTAATTAGGTACACAAACCTTTGTGTTTTCTGATGCAAAACTAGTGACCATAGAGGGTAGGACCCTTGGATATTTATTCTTTATTGAAACACTTGAATTGGACTGTGTATGCCCCTATCCTCATTAATAAGAGTGTGCGCTTAATAACTTAAGATATGATTTAATCCATCATTGCATACCCAAATTCATATAGTAACTTGGAGTAATTATATAAATTCTAATAGATCATTTTAGTGTAAAATGGGTGAAAAAGGTGAATCAACCATTGTAGATGGAATACTATTCATTTATAGTGTAAAACTAGTGCAAAATTGGTGCAAAAATAGTATATTTTGAGTTTGGTGTATATAATGTAGAGAATTACAAATATTGACATTCCATCAATGTATCTGGTGAAAAACTAATCAAGGAGGTGGTCATGTGTTATGTACATGGCCCTAATCTGATATATAGGGTATATGGATTTTGAAACTAGGTAATATCATGTAATTTTATGAGTAAACAACTATGAAAACTATGGAACACATGTTGTGCATGATTCCCCCATTTTGAGACAAATATGAGACAAATCTAAGTAATCATCTAAAATTATTATGTATATCTATTACAACCTATTTTGAAACTGACTAAGATTCTATGAATTTTTGAAAATTATTATTTTCTACATGTTGGGATAACAACATGAAGTTTTGGACATAGTTGTACACACCCTTGTCTAAATGGATCACTATTGTCTAAAAAATATTTATGGATTAAATTTGAATAAGAATAATGATCAACTGTGTAAATTTTATTGATTTCTAACTATTTTTTATACTATTGCAATTTTGTATCTAAGACAAGCCAATGTGTATGCCCCCTCTTTTGAGGTGAGATGTGAATCCTTAATAATAAATTAACTCAAAATTAAAAAGGTAAGTGATATATGTTATGAAAAGATGTAAATATGAGCCATAATGATAACATTGAATAACATGTCATCATCATATATAAACTAATTAAAATAGTGATATAATATGCATGTTAAAACAAGCATAAATAGTGACATTATCAAGATATATGTTAGCAATTAGGCACACATATAAGTGATCATATGTTGAAGATAACTAAAATTGATTATAAAAACTTGGGGAGGATACATGATGTCCGTAATGGCATCAAAAATATGGGAAGAAACATGATATTGATCATAGTTTTGAATACTGAGTAAACAAGCAAACAAGTGTCCTAACCATGACACGCATACAAAAAGAGTACACATAAAATACACAAATTAGACAATAAGACAAAGGGATCACATATAAGGGATGTGTTCAAATGTCACTCACATTCATAGAGGCACACAATAAGGCTTAGAGCCATAATCAATTACATGCTTAAATTTACACAATCCAAAAAATATGTTTATACACACAAGGCATAGATCAAGAAATAAATAACGAAAATCATGAATGAATAATTAAAATTGATAAAAATTAGAATCTTTCAACACTATTATATTCAATAATTTAGTTAAGCTAATAAACGATAAATGTGAAGGTAAGTGAGTAATAAATCAAGTAATGTAATGTAGTAAAGTATGAACAATAGGGATTAGTCATAAAATAATAAAAACCATGTAAAATTATTCCCACATTGAAATTTTTATGATATAGATAAGTTGTAGAGATCCTATGACTGGTTTGAATATGTAAAATAAGAGCTTGTGTTCATTGGTAAAAGTACACTAGAATTAGACAAGAGTGTAATGTGTTACTATCTAAGAGAGAACAATTTTGTCTGTGTAAAATTTATGGACCTGAGACAATATCACCACCTTAAATTTGTTAAGAATAGGCTAATACTATGAAGGGGTGAATCAGTATTATATATTCTTTCTTTTCTAACACTTAATCACTTATTCCAATAAAGATATTCAAAGTAATCAAATCATAACACAAGATAACATAATGTAAAGTGATACCAGATTTACGTGGAAACCCTTTCAGGAGAAAACCATGGAGAAATTTTTCTCAATATAAATATTCATAGGCACCAACCTACTGGAACCAACCCTAAATACAATTTTTAGGCACCAACTTACAAGAGTAACAACCCCTTTATCCGAGCACCAACTCAACAAGAGACACCAATCTCTTCAAAACTAATGCACCAACCTTCTCACAAGAATCACTCTATTATCTCTAATTTGTTGCCATCACAACAGATGATAAAACACTACTTTATTTCCTTTTGATTTGATCTACACTTTATTTTTTTTGCTACTATGCTTTACCTTATACTTTCTAGATTTTCATTTCAATATTCTCACAAAATTTTGCTTTCAAATATTTTTTATCTTCTTTTTTTCTTCCACTTTTGAACATGTAAGTTTGCCACTCATTATGCAATTATTTATAACCGACGGAGAGCCACAAATTACTTTTTATTATGTACAAAATACTACCAATCATTGATATATAGAGGGACTTATCTATATTCAGTGATTCAACATCCTTACTCAACTTGTTTCTTGTAGCCATAGGCATTCCAATTAGTGCATAATTTTCCAATCGAAATATATTCAACATTTCTTTATCATACTTGGTTTGGGAGATGAATATTCCTTTACAAGACTAAGATATTTTCAATCTAATAAATAATTATAGCTCACCAATCATGGACATCTCAAATTCCTTCTACATGTCTTCGGTGAATCCTTTTTATAGCTTCTCACTATCTCCTCCAAAGATTATATCATCAACATAAACTACAACAACTAACTAATGCTCACCTTTACTTTTGATGTACAAATTATTGTCAGTAAATCCTCTCTTGATTCCCTAATCTTGTACATACTTTTTGAGTCTTTAATACCAATCTTTGGGTGATTGATTCAATCCATATAAGGCTTTCTTCATTTTGCATACATATTTGCTATATTTTGATAGAAGGAATCCTTCTATTTGCTCAATGTGCACTTCTTCTAATTTACCATTCAAAAAATCATATTTCACATCCATTTGATATACCTTGAAGTTATTGAAAACAACATAGATAAACAACATTTTGATTGCCTCTAATCTTTCCATGGGAGTGAAGGTTTCTTCAAAGTCAATACCTTTTATTTGAGCATATCCTTTGCATACCAATATAGCCTTGTTTTTTATTACTTGACCATCCTCATTTAGTTTGTTCTTATATACCCATTTGGTGCCAATCACATTCTGATCCTTTGGTCTAGGTACTAGCTCCCACATCTCATTCTTCTCAATTTGATTTAGCTCTTCTTCCATTATTTTTATCCAATGTTCATCATGGCTTGCTTCTAAAAAAATCTTAGGATATATTTTAGATAACAAAGAAAAATCTACTTGTTCTTAATTTCTTAAAATCCTTCTTCTATTATGTACTCCAACCTCTATATTACCAATGATTTGGATTTTATAATGGTTCTTATAAATGAAATGATATGGTGCCTTGGTGTCTTTTCATTCATCTTCATCCATATTCTCTACTTAAACATCTTCTTCTTCAATGATATCTAGTTCATCTAATGGATCACTTACCTTTTGAGTTCTAGTTTCATCTACTCTGACACTGGCACTTTCTACAATAGTTTATGTTCTCTTGTTATAGCATTTATAGGCCTTACTTTTGGTGGAATGTCCTAGAAAAATTCCTTCGTCGGCTCTTGAGTCAAATTTCCCAAAATCATCTTCAATCCTCTTAATAAATCACTTACATCCAAATACTTTGAAATATTTGATGAAAGTTGGTCTTCCCATCCATAACTCATATGGGGTCTTGTCATTGTTGACTCTAATTTTACCTCTATTTATGATATATATAACTATGTGGACTGCTTCTCTTTAATATTTGTCTAATAACTTGGATTAGTTTAGCATTGTCCTAGCCATTTCTTGGATAGTCCTATTCTTTCATTCTACTACTCCATTCTATTTTGGGGTTCTGGTAGTTGAGTGCTATATTTTTATCCCATGGTCTTCACAATACTCTATGAATCCATTTGACATGAACTCACCTCCTCTATCTGACCTTAATAATTTGATCCTTAAACCAATTTCATTTTTAATTAATGTTTTAAATAATTTAAATTTGCTAAAGGCCTCATACTTTTCTTTTGAAAATGTAACCCATGCCATTCTAGTGTAAACATCAATTAGCAACATAAAATACCTCTCACCTTGTATACTTTGCATTCTGGTGGGTCCACATAGATATGTATGAATGAGTTCTAATTTCTTTGTGGTGGAATATTCTTTTGTTTATAATCTTCTCCTAGTCTGCTTCCCATGTTGGCATTGCTTAAAAATCATGCTTGATTGCTTTTTTATCTTTAGAATGTCCCTTACAGCTTACTTCTTTCTAACATTCACAAGGTTATCAAAATTTATATGGCCCATTCTTTTGTGCCATAGCCAAATTTATTCAACTTGACTCAAACAACACTTCTCTCCTTTGACTTCTATAAGCATGTATAAATTATTTATTGTCCTATGAGAATCTGTAATTATCTCTCCCATGTCTCTTTTTTTGATCTCATAACCTTCAACAAATAACTTGAGTGTGTGTCCTTAATCACACATTTGGCTCACACTTATAATATTATGCTTTAACCATTCCACATATAACACATTATTTGTTTTGGTTCTTGCATTATCAAGACTAAGCATACCCTTTCCTATTGTTTTGGATGTAGTGTTGTCTCTAAACTTCACCATGCCTTCATTGACCTTTTTTAATGAGTTAAATTTTCTTTTATCTTTAGTCATGTGTCTTGAACATCCACTATCAATGAACCATTGTTGTCTTTAATATATAGTATGGAATGTTTTTTGAATGATAATGGATTATTCTTCCTTCTTGTTCTAGGTCTTTGTTGGTTCCCTTTTCTTTATCACTAGAGATTTGAAATTTTGATCTTATCTTACAGATTAAAAAACACTTCTACAATAGTGTGATATATTTCCATATTTTTTGCACTTATAATAGACTATAGCTTCTTCATCAAAGTTTGATAGGGGAGAAAATGAATTGTAGCTTCTATTTGAAGCTCCATATGTTCCTTTGTTTCTACTTTTGAATTCAATATCCTTGGCTCTCTTTCTATAATCTAATTTCTTATGACCAAAATGATTGCAACAATAACAATGTCCATCAAAATAATTACCAAACCTAGGTTTATTTTCATATCTTGGATCAAGTGGTCTTCTAAAGTTTTGTTTTCCTTTGCCTTCTTTATTAATAGAGCTAGTTTTTATATTCTAGCCTTTTTCCTTCTTGGTTTCCTTTTTCATATGTTCCTTAAGAGTTTCATCATAGCTCGTAGCTTTCTCTTCTTCTTTCTCATACCCAATGCCTGACTTGTTAGATGGTGATATTTATCTCTCCAAATTCTTATTCAAAACTTGGGTGCTTTTCCCAAATTTCAAGTCACTTGTTATTTCAGTGTTCACCTTTTCTAGATCCCTTTTTAAAGCAACAATCTCAAATTCATACCTTTCAAAATATTATCCTTTAATCTTTAGTTGATCCATTATATCTTCTTCAATTTTCTTTGCTTCTTTGATTTGGACTTTTAGATCTATAATTATCTTCTTTGATTCCTCAAGACCTTGTGATATTCTGACTTCTAAATCATGGCTCTCTTTTTCATATTTATGAATTAGAATCCTTTGTTTCATGTTCTTTTTCTTAAGATATTTTATCTCTCTTAAGGTGTAGATAAGATCTTCAAGATTTACCTCACCTTCATATTATTCTTCCTCCAAGTTATTTCTGCTTGTGGAAGCATTGCCTTCTATGGTCATGAATAATGTTTCCTCATCATCACTATTAGAATCACTAGCTCTAATTTCCTCAGATGAGCTATAACTCCTCCTAGAGTATAAGATTTTCTTTTGTTTCTCAAATCTCTTCTTGTCTTTATTTTTCTTGAATCCCTTCTTGAATTTTGGTTTGCTCTCCTCTTTATCATTATTATTTTTATTTGAGCACTTAGCTACAAAATAACCAATCTTACCATAATTAAAACATTTAAATGGTAACTTACCTTTATATTTTCTTGAGCCTTTTTCCAGATTTTGAATGAATAGAGCCTCTTTTTCATCTTTTTCGTTGCTTGGCTCAGGTTCCTTGACTTTATCCTTCTTTAATTATTTGAATGTTGCTTATCTTTTTTATGATATTTTGGATTTAGTCCTCATTTCATATGCTATGAGGATTCCATGTAGATCATCCATCTTTAATTTATCCATATCTTTCATTTCTTCAATAGCATAAACTTTTTCATCAAACCTCAATAGTAAGGATCTCAACACCTTTTAGATGATTGTAGACTCTTCCATGGTTTCTCCAAGTCCTTGAATAACATTGAATATTTCATTAACCCAGAGCAAGTATCCCATAATGTTCTCTTCTTCATTCATCTTTAAACTCTCAAATTATCTCCTATGAGTTTGGAATTTTTATTATCTTACATTACTATCACCCTCATAGATAGTTTTAAGTTTTTCCCAGATCTCTCTTATGGAATCACATTGCATGACTTTTATAAATTTCAATTCTAAAAGGATGCATAGGATGGAATTTATTAATTTAGCATTGTTATCGCTAACCAATGGCATCTGTCAATGGAATTTTTGGCATTTGGTACCTGATTACTACTGCTTGCCAAATATTGAACCCAAGAGCCATTAGATATGTCTTCATTCTTATTCTCTAAAATTTATGATTTGTGCCATCAAATAATGGTGCTTTGTTAGTGTAAAATCCATCCTAAACTTGTGATCCAACTATGTATGCTTGTATGATCTACCTTCTAGTTTTAAAGTTATATCTGAAGGATCCCACTCTGATACCAATTGTTAAGCACATGATAATACTGAGAGGGGGTGAAATAGTATTATATATTCTTTTTTTTCTAACACTTAATCACTTATTATAATTAAGATATTCAAAGTAATCAAATCAAAACACAAGATAAAACAATGCAAAGTGACACCAGATATACGTGGAAACCCTTTTAGGAGAAAACCACAAAGAAATATTTTTTAATATAAACATTCATAGGCACCAACCTACTGGAGCACCAATCCAAAATACAATTTTGTAGGCACCAACCTACAATCACACCAACCTATTTTCCAAGTACCAACTCAGCAAGAGACACCAATATCTTCAAAATCAAGGCACCAACCATCTCACAAGAATCACTTTTTTATCTCTAATTTGTTGCTAACACAATGGATGATACAACATTGCTTTATCTCCTTTTGATTCAATCTACACTTGAGTGTTTCGCTGCTATGCTCTGCCTTACACTTGATGGTTTTTCCATTCAATATTCTCACAAAATTTTGCTTTTAAATATTTTTTCTCTTCCACTTTCAAACATGTAAATTTTCCACTCACTATGCACTTATTTATAACCCACAAAAATCCACAAATTAAGGTCATGCCTCTTAGAATGAAAATGTCCATTTGAATGGTCACAAAGCCTCCCAAATTAAGTCGACCAAGGTTAGGGGACCATTTTATCCTTAAAAATTGCCTTGAAACATTTGCCTTAATTATATCTTTAATCTCATTAGATATATTTAATTTATCTTTGATTCCATGCAAAGATATGACCGTTATTTGCATGATAAATTTCCTTAATCAAATTAAATATTCTTTATTTAATTTAATTTTTTTATCAAAATATTTTTCCATCAATCAGAATCATGATTACCCTTTGACATCAATGACAATATTTCCAACACAATTGAATCTATAAATGACAACTTGTATGTTCTAAAACTCACTCAGGTACACTTATGAAGCATATTTGATATAAAAATAGTTATAGAGAAGTACTACATATACTAAGGGCAAATCAATGGATGTAAAAGAACTAATCAAATAATTCATAGGTCTTATTTTTAGATTCTCTATTATTGAATTTATGAAATTTAAAAAGGAACATACTAAATAATGATTTAGATAAGCTCCTCACAATGAATATATCATGTATTTAGCATAGAAATGATGATGTATCACAAATGGAAAGTATCCTACCATTGTGAAGTAACTGGTCTCAACTCAGATTTTGAAAACTCATATGAATTTGAAACATATGTATCATGGTCATGATAATTCTTTATAATATATTTCATATATTATTTAACATGATGAACTCTATGAATCTTTATAACTCATTGTGGATTATAAGAAATCTCTATTAGTGTCCTTTGTGGAACAATCTTAGTGCCTTTTAATATCAATATAAGACATGTTGTATTAAAGAGTATCTCTCTAGAATCTATGATAAATATTTGATTCAAGGGACTTTAAAGGATATGTCTTCTTAGAGAATGGACCAATTTTTTTTGAATTTTTTGTTTAGGTTGAATTGTTTTAGGTTGTTCAATTGTAATATGTTGTCTAGAAACAATGATCTTTGTGGAATACCATGAATTGTAATAATTTTTATATCAAAAATTTATTTCAATCATCTATGTACTATATAAGGAATTGCACAAATTTTTTGAATCCAAAGGCATCCCAATAACACATCAAAGACCCCTGTACTAGGTAATATTATAAACTTGGTGGTCACATGTGCTAAACCAACCTATAATGGTAGTGTGATCTCACTAATAGAAATTTGAATGTGATGATTGAAGAATTTAATGACTATGGTAGTATGAGATATATCTCTATTTTTATATCCAAGATGAGAGATAAGCGTGATAGTGTACACATTCACACTTGAATTGTTATCAACTATGACACTTTGGATAGGTTGATAATCATATAAACTCAAATGAAAAAAGAGTGAAAATAAAAATCATCATTGAAAAAATCATGCTCTATGAAAGTGATAAGTGGTCAATATGGCACTAAAACATGATATGTAATAATGATTCCATTTAAATGCTTTTATGCCTTAGTACAAGGATGATGAGAAACTAGTGGAAGATGTCCATTATATTTATAATACACTTTTGATTTATCTTTTATTTCTTGACCTATAGGCTTAGGGAAAGGATCATTAGATATCTTCCTTTTTATAGTCTCAATTGGTTGTGGTTTTATACTTTCAATAGGTGTACTCACATTAATAATTATCTCATATATAAAATCTTCAATCTTATGTTGTAAACTAATATGTCTATTGGAAGTATGTCATGGTGCTCTATGATAGTCACAAAAAACATTCTGATCAAATCTTTTCATAAGAGGTTGTCATATCAACCTCTTTCATGGAAGGGAGTGATATGATGTTACATTAGAATAAATTTTAAAATAACTTATAGGGAGCTTCTAGTAAGTTGGTAAATTATATCCTTAGAGGAGATAATAATATAGTACACATAATTTTGATCACTTTTATTTTTAGTTGGTCTCACCTTTTATGATGGCTTACTTGGATTTTTAGAATGAGAAGTAGAAATAAGAATTTTTGCATACTTAAGCTTGTTCATTTCCAACAAATTTACCTCTTTCCTTAACTGGATGGCAAAAATTTGTGACTGATAGAAACTTGTAAACATAATAGATTCATGTAGAGGTGGAAGCAAAATCTACTGGAAAATTTATTTTAGTTTCTTATGTACCATAGGATTTCTTCATCTTGGATAGCATGGTCTTATATCTTAAGATATATTCTATGATAGGCTCATTAGATTCTTGTTTTAGTTGAGTAATCTAAGTATATGAAATCTTTTCATTGTTATTGATTGAGAAATGTGCAAGAAAAAATATGCTAAAGGATTAAATGCATAAAAGTATTGATATGGTAAATCATAAAACCATATTAGTGCATCTTTTTTTATGCTTATAGGAAATTACTTGGTTAAAAACCTTTTGTGGGATGCATATTGCAAAAATGTTTCATGAACTGTTCTCAAATGTTATTCAAGGTCACCTTTTCCATCATACAATGTAGGTTTGGGTGTCATTGCTAAAGGATATGCTTTAATATGTTGAGCCAATGGAATATGCAACAAAGTATGTGAATCAAGTTCCTAATTAAGTTTTAAATCACCTTATTCTAAATGTAACACCTTAGTTTTTAAGGCTTGAACCTCTTACACAAAAGATTGTACATCAATATTATAATGTGTGGTAACCAAATATTCTGTTATAAATTATGAGGTATGAATGTGCACATTAGTTTTATGATACCCTTAGGTTACCCCCATAGTAGATGGCATTATAATTTCTTTTATCAAATGTAGTAGAGAAAGGTAAGGAACCCATAACATTTGAATTTTCCTCATTTTTTTTCTATATTTCATATTTAACAATATTTATAAACACATCTTGCATATCTTGACTTTTGGAAAGAAACCTTTTTAACTATTATTTATATGCATCATCAAATCAATTACATGATTTTGAAATTTAGGAATGATCAACTTGAGGATATATTTATCTTATATGTTTTTTAATATAAATAGAAAGAAATATATTGGATTGCTTCAAATATGATATTGAGACTTAGAATATTGCTATTACTAAAGAACTTACCAAATCTGAAAACCCTTAAACAACAACTAAATAAAATTAAAAAAAAGGAAATGATCCCTAGAAACATGAATGGTTAGGATTTGTAATATTCAATTTATATGGGTTCACTAATATTATTTATCAAAAATTGGGAAATATAAGATGTTAAATCATACTAAGATAAAATGAACTGATTTAAATTAAGATGTAAAATATATGCATAAATTAATTATTCATTGATTTTTAATTTACTATATTTATGAATATGCTAAAAAGGAAATAACATGGAAAAATTAATTATCTATATATTTATAATGTGGGATTTCATATGAAACTATAGATTTGACTATGTGGCTATGTTGACTAACTATGATTCAAGAACAGGGCTTTGTTTGATCTTTAGATGAGACCAATAGAATTAAAAAAAAAAGGTCTAGTGTGTTGGTGTCTTTAGGAAGTTTTGGATTCCTATAGGTATTTTTACCCATGTGTAAAAATTAGTCTGTGCATTATCACTAATTGGTCTTATGTATGTGTTATGTGATCTGTGATTTTGTATGAAATCCATTATGTACCTTCTTCTTCACCAAAACCCTATCTTAATGACAAACAAGGATGACTACAATCATATGGTAAAAAGGGATTAATAGGTGAAGTTTTTCTTGACCTCAACACCCCTTTTGTTGAGTGTTTCCTACATACGAATATTACAAACATGGATCAAACTCCATCTAGTTCTCTCATGTTACGGTGGTGTGTGTGAAATACTAGTCAAAAATTATAATACTGGTGAAATCTTGGTGTGATTAGATGCTTCAATAATGGCCTATAGACTTATAGGTTTATTTAGACTTAGCTCAAATCTACTAGGGTTGTGTAGACTCTTAATTTAGAAAGATAGGTGATTTTATCTTAATGAGTAGTTAGATATTCTAATGTTTTTCAATCATATGAGCCTATAGTGAATAATGGCTTGAAAATATGGATTTATGGTGATCATTTTAGAAGTAATTCATATGAGTATTTTTAAATGTGTGGTATGACCCATTTGGTGAATTTGAATTTGAGCAAATGATAATTATTGGGTAGGAGGACGTGACTAGCATAATTGGACAGTATCAAGCAATGGGATAATCCAAAAGCAGTAGACCTATTCTAAAATCAAAGATAACTTGGTTCAATTTTAAAGTGAGCTTAGGTTGTTAGGATGTTGGATATGGATATTTAGAATTAGAATTTTATTTATAGGTAAGGGTCATCCACATAAAAAGTGAAGGAAGGATGGTCAAGGGCCATGGAATCGAGCATGAATTAAATGTGTGTGAGTGGTCACATGTGCATTTTTTAATCAATAAATGTTAATTTATGTGTTTACAATATAGATATTCATGTAATTTATATTATTATTAATAAAAAAAAAAAAATCAAAAATAAAGTGTTGAATGAGTAAGGCTAGTCTTTTTTACTATTTACATGAGTATATTGTCCCTTACTTCACTGTGCTCTACAATTTTTTCTCCTCAAGTAAATTCTCTTTGTTTTGGCCTTATGATCTATTTAACATTTTTATACAAAATTATGATTGTTTTTGGAATCTTTAATACTTATATTCATATAAATGTTTGTATGAATACATTTATTCATGTTGTATTATATCTAGATTTACTAAAAAATATTTGTATCCATATCTTTGTAACTTAGCTACAAGATTGACCTAGAGGACACATTTTATAATTCAAAGGAAAACACATTTTACATTGTAAATGTCATATCATATGTAAATTTCTTAAATAATATTTAATCGAGTCATTTGTCTTGAAAGGAATAAACATAATGATAAGCTCTTTGAAAAGCATTTCTTTAAAGATATCTATTGATGGTTTCTTAATTTTTATAGTCATTGATGCAATTTATTAGAGGAAGTAAAGCTATAGTAGTCAAAATATCGGTATGAGGTGTAGATAATTTTAAGATGGTTTCCTTTTGATTTTAACTGCAAGGTCTAGATTTGTGTTTATTTTGTTCTAAATACTGAGAGCAATTATTTGCATGCACAGTCGTCTATTTGATCAATCGAGTTAGGATAAATTTATAGTGTAAATAATTATACCTCAAAAGATATAAACATATATTTTGGGATCTCATTGATTATTTTGACACTTTAAACATTATTTTGATTGCTAGAGAAAATAATCAAACTATAGATTCTATTGCAATACTAGTAAGAAATTATTCCCTTTGAATGACACAAAATTGCAAAAGTTTTTTATTGAATTGATCCATATTATGTTCAAAATTTTCATGTATTTAATGATAATTATTTTTTTATGATTTATTAACAACACTGGTGTTTTTTAAATGTAATTTATTGATGAGAAGGTAAGAGACTACTCCTCACATGAAAAGAAAGAAATAAATGAGGGAATTCTAAAATTAAATTGAAAATAAAATACCCAAGTGAATGTTATAACTAAAAAGGTTATTATATCTAAATATCCTTACTAAAAAATAAAATGAACAAGAGTCCACTGGTTAGAAATATATGTTAATTAATTTGGGTTCACCTGAAAAGACACAACATGTGAATATTAGCCTATATTCCTCATAAGCATAAAAAAGATGAATTATATTCTTTCACCATATAAGGATGTGACAACATGGTCATATGAATATCTCAAGGTATTTGATCCTAATTAATTACTCACACCATCCCAATCAAGGAAGGTCAAAAACCTTTTAGACAAAGGAAAAGACAGGTGAATCTATTCTTGGACTCCACCATTTATGAAGAAGTCCAAAAACTGCTCAGTACCAAAGTCATTTTCCCCTCAAACATTCCACATGGATATATAATTTAGTTTTTGTTCATAAAAATAGTGGATAAATAAATCTCTATTTATACTTTATAAATATACATAAATATTTTTGAATAAATTTATCATTTACCATTCTTAGATGAAGTTGTATAAATGGTGAGTGGTTTTGAAATGATGGCATTATTAGCTAGATTTTCATGTCATAACCAAGTGTTAGCAAATAAGGAGGATAGGATGAAAATTGATTTCTCCACAAACTATGGTAACTTTTATTATAAAATAATTCCTTTTGACTTGATAAATTTAGGTTCCATTTTTCTTCAAGCTAAGGATTTTACTTTCAAAGGTCTGGTAGTAAATTTCATTATTATTTATCTAGATGATTTCATCTAGAGGAAAGTGTTTGAAAGATGCAAGAGATATGGTATAACTCTCAATCCCAAGAAAATTATTCTTAGTGTCAATTAAGGTCAGTTTTTTGAAGATCTTGTCATCAAATAAAGTATATTTATTCATCCCAGTAAAGCAAGTGTTATTTTAAAAGTTATACTACCAAATAGTAAGAAATAATTGAAAACATTATTTGATAAATTAATTTTTTAAGGAAATTCATCTCTATTTTTTCCAAAATTGTGAGACCTCTTAATGCCATGTTGAAATATATGATGTAGAGATAGAATGGACTATTCAATCAAAGACTTATTTTTAAAACATCAAAAGTTGTCATTATGCAAGGTTTAGTATTAATCAACCCATATTTCAATAAAAGGTTTTATCTTTATTTGTTTGCTTCAAATCACATAATAAAAACAATGTTAACACAATATATTGACTCAATATAACATCTCATTACTTTCGTGAGTACCAATTTGAAAGATATAGAATTCTTATGTTCCATGTTGGACCAAAAAAATTATGTTATGGTCATAACTATTAAGAAATTAAGAAATTATATACTCATAATAAATTGCATGCCATTGTAATTGACCCCACAGTAAACATTATACTTAGTAAAAATGAATTGGAGGAGAGAAGAAGAAAGTGGATGGCCAAACTATAGGCATATGACATTGAAATGAAACTAGCTAAAATGGTAAGAGACCAAGGTTTGACTTAGCTTATAACTAAGCTAGATCCATGGATTCATATGTAGATAAAATCCAAATTGAACAAGAATAATGGTATGCCCACATTATTTATTTCCTATCATATGGTAATTATCCTTTTAAAGGTACAAAGAAGAGCTTTGAAGCTCAAGGTTGCCTACTACATTCGAAATAAATGAGTGTTATGCCACAATAATTGTGCATATGTTTACCTCGTATGTGTGACTAAATAAGAATATCAAGATGAAATTAAAACTTCTCATCAAAATTTGGGAAGTGAAAACCCCTCTATAAAAATAACAATGCATAAAATTATCAAGGTAGGTTATTATTGGCTCACCAGTTTCAAATATGTTCACAACCATGTGTGAACTTACCACAAATGTCAAATTTTTACAAAGAGATAAAAATATGTAATAATGCCTTTAAAATTGGTGATTTAAAAAAGATCCTTTGCCTAATGAAAACCTTATTTTGTTGAAGTTATCAACCCAAATTATGTAAAAGGACACAAATTTGTGTTAATTACCACAACTTATTACACACAATGGGTTAAAGTGATCACCATAAAGAATAACACGACTCATGAGTTAATCAAATTTATAAAGGAATATATTTCCCCTAGGTTTGGAACACTTTTTTATTTATTCTATGATAATGAATCTATATTTTAATTTATAAAATTTGTAAAGTGGACATATGATTAAATATCTTGTTGAAGTTTTCTTAAAATTATTAGTCTCAAGGAGATGGAGTGCCTAAATCCATAAAATAAAATATCATTGATTCCATAAATAAATCATTAGGAAAGAAGTCAAGAGAGTGGCATTCACTATTAAAATATGCATTGTGGGTAGACATGAGTAGATACAAATAAGCATTGAAATCATCTTAATTTTTGTTAGTTTATGGACAAATGCCAGTGTTTCCCATCACATTGAATCTGCCCAAATATTACTTCATGAAAGAATACATGGGATAATATGATAAAGTACATTCTATATTACTTAATATTCTTCAAATAAATAATCTTAATATTAAGCTTTGTAAATTGTCATTAAACATCAAGACATAGTCAAGTGGTGCTTTGGAAAAAGAGAAAAGATTAAAGACTTAATAATTTAAGATTTAGTCCTATCATGATACAAATTTCATGATAATAATGGGAAACACATTAAATTAAAACCATTTTAGATTATTCCTTATCAAATTTTTGAGATATTCAAAAGAAATGCTTTCAGATTGAAGAATACATAAAGAAATGATGTTTTAGTCTGAGTGAATGGATAGTACTTGATACACTGCTTATTTGTTGTTCCATCCCATCTACTTTTGGTTTGACTATGATTAATTATTTTAGATTAATTAGCATCATAATAGATACAATAATTTACTTTATGTTTTACTTTCATAATATTAGTTTTGGATTCCTATTTTCTTAGATTAATTTTATTTTATTATGTAGTAGTTTAATAAAGCCATAGCAAAGGCAGAATAAATGAAATTTATAATATATTCCATTTGTCCATCCAAACAGAAATTATTCATTTGAAAAATTTCAATATACCCACATCTTTCAACCAAATCCATAAATCTAGTGATCACTTTGAATTAGCTAAGAATTAAGATCACTTTTATAATGTTAAAAAAACTAGGAAAAATGAGAAAACTTTTGGGTAAATAGTAATCTCATATTTTATATAATTATGTTTTCATTGAGAGTTGAAATTTTGTTTTACAATTGTAATATAATTATAATAAAATCCTTTACATTGAGGAGAATCATGACTACACTATATCACAATAAGTATTGTTTTGAGGAACATGTATAAGCAAAAGAAGGATCACTTGAGACTAATTTTTTATGATTTTATTTAAAATTTGATATATTTGTCCAAAAAATTGTGAAAATAAAAAGAGAAGAATATGAAATATTTAAATAAAAATTAAAACAAATTCCTAAAAAAATGGTTTGGGAAATCTCTATCGAGGCTATGGATATTTGGTTAATAGTGGAACAAGACCTAGAGAAAAGCCAAATGTAACTCTATTGAAGATATAGACATTATTTATAAATATATAAATACCTACCCTTTCCCAAGTCATTCCCTTAAAGTGAGAAAAAAATAATACCCATAAAAAACATGATCAAGGGATTTATCTTGCATCATATCAAAATCCCTCATTGTAAAGTCAATAAGTCACTTTACACGGAATTTTGACTCTTTAAGATGGGAGGAGTCATAATGTTATGTGATATATATTAAAATTAACATTTCAAATATTTATTTAAAATATTAAACAATTTTTTATGTAATAATAATTGGTTTCCATTAAAAAAAACTAGAAATTTATCAATTCTAATCAAAATAATGTTTTCCCTACAAAGTCATATTTTTTTGGTGAACAACATGCCCCCACTTATTTTTATAAGGGTATATCCCATTTTTTTCAAATAGATATACAAATAAATTTAATTTACAATTTATCTCTTTTATCTCAATTTTTGGAATTTAAAGATGGCCTAAGTCAAAAGACAAAAGAGAATAAATTAAAACTTCTCTCTTCTAAGTCTATTTTATCTTCATGATGCATGCAAACTTTGATCTATGTTGTAACTTAGTTGAGGTTTTTATCTAATTAATTTGACATGAAATAAAATTAAAATCCTTAAGTTAATTGGTATCCACTTACCCTTACTTGAACTTGAGATTTGAATTTTTTGCTTTGTGCCACTTGTGATCTCTTTATGGAGTGAACCCAACCATAATTTTAATCAAGATTCACAAGTTAATGCATCTATCAAGTTTTCATTTCATTTCAATGTTTTAATTATGATTTTTGACCTCCAAAACCCCATGATCACATAATATATTCTATGTGTTTTATACCATAAAGTATAAACTGTGTTTTGAGAAACTTTGTGATCTTATGACCCCATGACTGCATTATTACTATTGTGTTTGATTTTCGTAACACAAGTTTTCTGAAAATTATGTGTGTATTATTGATTTTAAAATATGTGATCATAGGTATATTTCTTTTATGTGTATGAAGACACAAACTTAAATAAAATATAAAGCAAAACCATGGGACTAATCCTGATGCTATTTTTTTTTAAATGTGATTGTTTATCAATATGTTTTGTGGACATTGTATTTTGATGAAGCCCATTTTAAACACGGGTCAAGTTCAAGTATTTTTATAATGGATCCCAAGGTAAATAAGTATCTTGATGTTTACTAACTTAAAATTCATTTCACTAATAACCTCTTCAGATATGAAGCTACGATTTTAGGCTTATAATTTGAATTGAGCTACAACCAATGTTTGGTGATTCTAAATTAGTGATCAATAAAGTTATGAGAAAATCTTAGTGAAAATCATTATACCTTACAAAATATAAACATATATCTTGGTATCTCATTAATTATTTTATACTTTCAAAGTCACATTGAATCCTAGGAGAAAAAATCAAACTATGGATTACATTGTAGCATCGGTAATGAAATTATTCCCTTTGTATGACAAAAAATTAAAAAATAATAATATTGAATTGATTCCTTTCCCTTCCACTCTATATAATGTTTATAATTTTTAGGTATTCAATGGACCAAAAATAATTATAATTTATGAACAACACTGGTGTTTTTAAAACACAATTCATTGATGAGAATAAAAGAAACTATTCTTGACATGAAAATAAAGAATAAAATTATGAGGGAATTCTAAAATAAAATAGAAATAAAATCCCCAAGGAAATGGTGTCACTAGAAAGGTTATTATACTTGAATATATATGTTGAAAAACAAAATTAAAAAGAGTTCATTGGTCAAAAATCCATGTTAATTAATTTGGGTTCACCATAAAACACACATGAATATCAACCTAAATTCCCCATATGGGTAGAAATAAAATATTAATTATCTTATTTCACAGTACAAGATATGATATCATGGTCAAATTCTCAAGGTCTTTAATCCCTGTCTCATTACTTACACCATCCAAATCAAGGAAGGTCACAAACCTTCTAGATAGAGGTATAGATTGGTGAATCCGTTCTTGGAGCCCACTATTTATAAATAAGTCCATAAACTACTCGTTATCAAAATATTTTTTCCCATCAGACATTACACATGGATATCTAATTTAGTGTTTTTTCATAAAAAGAGTGGAGAAATAAGACTATGAAGAATTTAAAAATCTAAATAAATCCTTTGACAAATAAATTCAACCATTACCATCCTTAGATAAAGTTGTATAAATGGTGAGTGATTCTAAAATGATGTCCTTATTAAATATATTTTCAATTTACAACCAAGTGTTAGTAAGTGGGAGGATATGATGAAAACTAATTTCACCACAAATTGGGGTAAATTTTATCATAAAATAATTCCTTTTAGCTTGATAAATTTAAGTACCACATTTTATTACACTATGGATTTTACTTTTAAAGGTTTGTTAGGAAATTACAGTATTATTTATATGGATGATTTAACTCTTTTGACCTAACACATGTTGTAACATGTACATTGCATTTGTAAATTATTTGAAAAATGCAAGAGATATGGTATATCCCTCAATCCCAATAAAACTAATGTTTATGTCACTGAAGGTATGTTGTTGGGACATATTATATCAAATAAGGTATATTTGTTTATTCCAGTAGAATAAGAGTTATTTTAAAAATTCTATTCCCAAATAATAAGAAACAATTCAAATCATTTTTTTATAAAATTAATTTTTTAAGGATGTTATTTTTTGGTTTTTCCAAAATTTTGAGACCTCTTAATGCCATGTTGAAACAATATGTAATAATAGAATGGATTTCTCAAGTGAAGACTTCTTTTTAAGACATATAAATGTCATTGTGCAAGATCTAGTATTTATCTATCTATGTTTCAAGAGAAAGTTTTATCTTTATTACTTTGTTTCAGATCAAAAAATAGAAATAGTGTTAACACAATATATTGATTCGGTAAAATATCCCATTGCTTTCATCAGTATAAATTTAAAAGACACATAACTCATATATTCCACATTATATAAACAAACTTATGTTTTGGTCAAAATTGTTAAGAAGTTAAGACACTATACTCAAGAACAAAGTGTACACTATTGTAACTAATCCCTCATAAAGCTTATGATTATGAAAAATGGATAGGATGATTGAAGAGGAAAGTGGATGTCCAAACTACAATAATATGACATTGAAATTAAACCAACTAAAATGGTAAGAGACCAAGGTTTGACTCAACATATAACTAAGCTATGCCCATGGATATGTAGGTAGATCAAACCTAATTTAAAAAATAATAATGTTACACCCATATTATCTATTTACTATTATAAGGTAATTATCCTTGAGAGTTGAACAAAATGCAGAGAAGATATCTGAGACTCAAGGCCACCCACTACATGGTGAAAAAAGGTGTTACACCATAATAAAAATGAAGGAATTTACCCCAAATATGTGACAAAATAAGAAACCCAAGATATAGCAATCATTTTGAATGAAAATTCAAGAAGTGGACATCCCTATGACAACATACTAGCATATAAAATTCTCAAGGTAGGTTATTTTTGGCCTATCATTTTCAAAGATGTTCACAACCATGTGTGAGATTGTTATGCATTTTGAAAAAAAATAAAAGAGAATAATATGTAGCAGTGCATTTAATGTCATTAATTGAAAATAAACATTTCACCCAATGGGTACTTGAGTATTTTGGAGTTATCAACCCAAATTCTACAAAAGGACACATATTTGTGTTAACTACAATTATTACACATGATGAACTTAAGTGATTACCACAAAGGACAACACAACTCAAGAAGTGATAAAATTTATATAGGAATATATTGTCACCAAGTTTTGAACAACTTTTTTCTTTATTTTATGACAATGGACCTACATTTAAATCCACAAAAGTCATAGAATGTGCATACAATCACAAGACCGTGTTGAGATTTTATTCAAATTATTATTGTCAAAAAAAATTGGAGTGGCTGAATCCACTAAAAAAAAATGTCATTTATTCCATCAAGAAAGCACTAGGAAATAAGCAAAGAGTGTCACATTCACAATTAAGATATGCATTTTTGGCAAGCATGATAAGATACAAAAAGCATTTAAATCATCTCCATTCCTATTATTTTATGGACAAGATCCAATGTTTGTTATTATAATGAATCTTCCCATAGCTCATTTCATGTAAGAATACACAGGAGAAGAAGATAGAGTACACTCCAAAAATTTTAATATTATTCAAATGGAAGAAGCTTGAAATGAAGCTTCGTAAAATTTTAGTAAACATTAGGACATAGTCAAGTGGTGGCTCAATAAAAGAGAAAAACTTCAATATTTATAGTCCTATTATGAGACAAAACTCATGGGAATAAAGGGAAGCACATGAAATTAGATTCATTATGGATTGGTCATTACCATATTTTTGAGATATTAGTAATAGGTGCTTTTATATTGAATGACATGTTAGTCTTGGTGAATGGAAAGTACTTGAATCATTACTTCTCGATTGTGGCATCCCCTCCAATTTCACTATGAATGTGAGTAATTATCTTATAGTAGTTTATGATTAGAGTAGTTAGATTTTTTCTCTTTTTATTTTTATTTATTAGTATTATTTTTATGTTCTTATCTTCTTCGCTTAATTTTCATTGATTATGTAATAGTTTAATAAGCCATGCCAGAGGCATAAGAAGTGAAACTAAGAACACCCATCCTTCATTCTTTCTAAATAAGATGAGTCATTTGTGACTTCCATCAGGTACACATTGTTTAACCAAATATATAAATTTGGTAGTCACTTTGAATTCGCTAAAGAATTAATATCACTATGAAAATGTTTAAAAATTTAGGAAAAATGGTAAAAATTTTGGGTGAATACTAACATCATGTTTGATTTGATCATATTTTCATAAAATTTGAAATACTGATTTAAATTTTTCACATAAAATAAAATTCCTTACATTTAGGAGAGACATGATTGCATTATATCATAATAAGTACTACCTTGAGGGACATGAGAAAATAAAAGAAATATCACTTGAGATTATAATTTTCTAATTTGACTTACAGTTGGTTATATTGGTTCCCAAACCTTGTAAAAAAAATTCAAATAGGAAGATGCAAATATAGAATATTTAAATAAAATTTAAAATTTTCTCTTGAAAGGATGATTTGAGCAACCTTCACCAGGGTTATAGATGCCTGGCTGGCAATGGAATAAAACCTAGAGTGAAGCCAAAGGTATCTATATTAGGGATATATGTGTTTGGCTACAAGTAGATCAATATCAAAAGTTTCTATCAAGGGATTTGTCTTGCACCATATCAAAAATCTTGAAGGTAAGATCAATAAATCATTTTGCACACACTTTTGACTCTTTAAGATGGAAAGACACATTATGTTATATGATATATCTAAAACTAATATTTCAAATATTTATGAAAAATATAAAATTTCCTTGCATGATTAATTGGTTTCCATTCATAATAAAACTAGAAAATTCTTAGTTCTAATCATTGAATAGTGTTTTCATTGTAAGGTCACCATTTGATGTGAGTAACATAATCCCTCTTATTTTTAAAAGTGGAGACCCCCTATCTAAATTGAGATAAAAAAATTATTTTCAAAATCACTTTTTTATCTCAATTTTTGGATACTAGTTCAAAATATAGAAGAGGAGAAATTAAAAAATTCTCTCTTCTAAGTCAATTTCATCTTCACAATGCATGCAAATTTTGATCAAATGTTTTAACTTAATTTAGGTTATGATTTAATTAATTTTACATGAAATAACCCTTGAAAAAACTTAAATTAATTGGTGGCCACTTGCATTTATCTAAATTTGATGTTCATGTTTTACATTTTTTATTTTATGTCACTTGTGATCTTTTTATCAAATAGACATGGTCATAGTTTTAATTGGGATTCATAAGTTAATGCATTCGTGAAGGCCTATTTTATGTTTTAAAGTTTAAACTATGATTTTTGACCTTCGTGACCTCATGATCATGTGAAAATTACCAAGTTTTTTCACTTTGTACCATTAATTTTAAGCTATGTTATGAGAAACTTTGTGATCTAGTGACCCTATGATTGCATTTTGACCACCACATGTTCACTTTTAATATCAAGGGTTTTATTAAATTTATGTGTGCATTATTGATTTTAAAATATGTGTTCACATGTATATTTATTTATTGTGTATAGAATTTATGAACATAAAGAAAATATAAATCAAAGATAAATATTCAATGAATCTACAGATTGTGAATATAGTGATTTGAGAGTTGGGAAACACTGTATGACTCCTTAACTGCAAAGCAATCAGAATATGTTATGTGTGTCACTTTCAAATATAATATAATATAGTATAATATAATATAATATAATTAATACTATAAGGTTAGTGAATACGTGTTAAATATCATCTTACCACGTGGCCACAATGTATATGATGGTGACAACACTTGGACCTCGGTAAATATAGAAGCATAACTATGAATCCAATAGATCTATGCAACACACATGAGACATTTCAAGACAAAATGTGAACTTAGTAACTATATGACCTCATGATTTAGTCATGTTGATGGTTATAATTATCAAAATTGACTAAGGTCACAATTTCACAATAGATAAATTCATAATGATACAAATTGTGATAATATTTAATTGATGGCCCGCTGCCATTAAATCACAATAAACACCACATACCATTAATTCACAATAGGTAAATATATAAATGTGAAGTAAGTGTGATGTGTTAGTGTAAAATATTAAGTATGATGTATTAGGGACTTTGTTTCATTCATTTTCATTATAAATACTCTTTATTGAGTCTATTGTAAGACAAAGATTTAGAAGACAATTTGCAAACTTAATAAATCACTATGGATGTTTTATGAGTTGGTGTTTTCCCTTTCTCACTTAGATTTATGTTTTATATGTTCATAGATTAAATTTATTATCATTTAAACATATATGATATGTTTATGATTTGGTTGGATTGAGTATTTGGTTTAATTGTCTTGTGGAAAAATTGTGACCATCATTTCAATTCTTATAGATGTAAATTTTGTGTTTTTTTTCAAGTAATTGTCTTTACAATTACACCTATGAAATATTCCCATAAAGTTAATCCTTATATTTTTGTGTTTTGTTTGTTCAAATTCGAGTGAGTATTGTATTTGGTGAATGTTAGATTACTTTACAATAAATTTTAGGTAATGTTTAATTTTAAAAAGTATAATTAAGTGACAATCTGAATCTTCAGCTATGAACAAATATTCCACTTTGGGTTTGACATTTTTTTCTCAAAAATCACATCTTTAAATTTTGATCATTTCTAATCCTTGATCACTCACATATAGGGTGGATATTTATTCTATTCCTTAGTGTCTTTCTTTCATTCAAAATTTTGCCATCTTTTTCTTGTTTTTGTTTCCCCTTATTTTCTATTTTTGAATGATTTTGTAGCAAATTTCAATGATTTTGTAGCAAATTTCAATGATTTTGTAGAAAAATTTAGCAGTTTTGTAGCAAAATTCAACAGTTTTATAAAATGATCATTTTTTCCTTCTTATAGATTTTTATTTTTTAACATTTTTTATGTTTTCTCATTTTTTTAGTAGCAAATTTATTTTGTGTAATAATTATTTTGTTCTAGAAACTTGATTTTTATATTTTAATCTTATTTTTTACTTTAATTTTTTGCTAATTTATAGGTTTTCAAATTGCCCAAGCCTTTACATATAAATTAATAATGTATTTATATAGGACTGCAAGCCAAATACTAAAAAACCTAAACTAAAAAGTAATTTTATTTTTTTGCTTATCTTTGCTTTCATTTCAAGTTTTGATTTACTAATTAAGCAATAATTAATTATTTTCATTTCTTATGCATCTTCTTGTGTGTATTACAATATATTGTGTATGGTCTTTTAGCACATCACATTTATGACAATCCCTGAAAGTCAAAATTAATTATTATAATTTTGTGTTTACTTGAGCTATTATTGCCTATGTTCTTTCCTTATGTCACACTAGTAATGATTCTTAAAAAAATAGTCTTCTTATTTTAATGGGCTCTATCGACCTTTTATTTCATCACCACATGGTAGGCCAAACCCTATGTTTTGATAAAGTTTAAAAATTAAGTTAGAGATATCATTATTGGTTAAGTGGTTGTGTGTTTTGAGCACACCATGAAGTGATGGGATTCCATCTTCCAATACTCAAACCTTATACATCATATCTTGAAGTCTAATTTTATGATGGCACTCTACTAAAATCTTATAGATGGAGTGGGCATATATAGAGTAGAACATTTTATGCAACCTGTCAATCAACTTATTCCATGTAATTAGGCCTCATTGTATCACAAGGTATATATAGGATATACCCTAGTTGAACTTATAAATATTGTAAGCCTTAATAAGTCATTCAACTATTTGACTTGTAGTGCACTTAAGAGGAGTGTATTATCTAGAGAATTTACTTTCAATGTACCTTTTAAATTGGCTTTAGTGGGATATGGGTATGGAACTACCTTCATAATCAGTGATTTGAAATATTGGTTCATCACTATTCAACAGGAAATCAAGTATAAATGAAATCCCACAAGTCACTCAAGACCTTTGTCTAGCTTTTATCATTTTATTTGAATCTTATTCCTTGTGTATCTATTTATATATTATGTTTTATTTTTTATTTAGTCTCCTTATGTTAAACCCATAATTTAAATTTCTCTTGTGTGTTGGAAACCAAAGTTTGTTTTATAAAGAGAAAAAATAGGTACTTAGTTTTCAAAACAAAACCTTATTTTTTAGTTATACCAAAACTTGGTCCAAAATAACTTACTTATCTTGGAAAATATTTGTAATTTCAATTTGGATTCATAACTTATTTTAAGTCAAGATCAAGTAATCAATCCAAACTATCTTGGATCCAAAACCATCATTAATACAAAACATCCTCATTTCAAACCAATCCCAAGTCAAAACCAATCCTAAATCAAAATCCATCTTAACCATCTTGAGTTATCACATCCAAAACCAAACTTATAGAGCCGACATTAAAAATACCTATTTACAAACAAAGATGAGCTCTTTATACACTTTATAGAGATAGATTCCCATCTTACTTAGGAATCTAATCCCAAAAACTTAAGCCATCTCATTAGTAAGAAATCTTAAACCATCCCACGTCAATATAAACTTACCACTAGTAACTTTTTTATCCAAAATAACAACATCTCCCCTCCACTAGACATATTCTTAACATCCCCCATGACAACTATGAAACAAAATTAGTTGTAGCATCCAAATCCTAAAATCCAATCATCCTTTAACAAATCTAACAATTAACTAAAGATTTATAAGATATAAAACTTTATCTTAATAAATCCAATGACATATCCAACCCACAATACAAAACTCATTAATACCTTACCAATCTAGTCTTTGATCCATTGCCATCCAAACTAGCCCCTAAGCCATAATGAATCGAACAACCCAACTATGCCCTACCATCACCACACCATAGATCCTTTTATATAAAAGTATCAAATCCATCTATGTCCAAAAAAATATAATATATTCCTCTAAAGGGGCCCTTGGACATGATCTTTCATCAACTACTTATTGAAAACATGATCATGTTTCCACACACCAAGCCTTTTGATAAGAGACAACCAATGCCTAATTGGTATAAAAAGGTTGGATACTATGAGTATCATGATATGGAGGTCCATTATACTAATATATGCTTGAGATTAAATAATTATATCCAATATTTGATTGAAAAAGGGGACATTGAAGTTGAATCAAGTGTATTCATGTTCGAGAATCATAGGTTAGGGGTTTGCCAAAATATATTTATTAAATAAAATCAAGTTCCTTCACTTTAAAATCAATGTCATAACCTTCCACCAATATTTTATGAACCTCTCTTTGATGTATCCATTTTTAACCAACGCATATTTTACCACCATGGCTTACTGCCAATTTTTGAGGAAGTTACCTTTGACTATCCACCCATCTTTGATGTGCCCTTAATTAAAGAGCCCATTTTTTATTAAGATCCCATTATTTTTACCAAATTTTCATCCTTGACCAATCTTCCTCCAACCAACACAAATTACCACCCATTAGTCAATCACCCAACCTACTATCACACATCTAAGCCCCCATCACCCCACAACCTATACCTCAAGTGACATAGGTACTTATAGACAACAAAATATGGAGCACTTTCCATGCAACTAACATCCCTACTTCTCTCAAAATTAGTGGCAAACCCAACATAAAAATATAAGTCTACAATAACATTTTATCATCTTGGTATCACATCATTTATCAAGTCCAACTTTATCACAAATGAAAACATCAAGAGATCTAATAATCCCTACTTATACAATGATAGCTTCACATCCTACTTCCAAATCAATAAATATCCTATAGCAAGTAAAATTCTCAAAATCATGATCTACCAAAGGAGAGGCTTCATCCTCCATGAGCAAGGAAGCTAGAACCCACTCATTTCAACATAAACATTAGATCCTATAGCATCGACTATAAACCATTTGTAAATTAATGTAAATATGTTAGTGATACTTTTGTGGTTTTTAAGGAAGTCTCATCCATAATCGAAACATTTTCTATTCATAGTCCATATAAGGACCATGCAACCACCATTCCTTCCTCCCATATTGACATTCAATCTCTTGCACTTATCAATTGGGATCAACAATCTTATCTACCAACAAATTTATTGAATGATAATCAAGTAATCATCGAGTTCATGTCTATAATTTGGATATAAAATCATAAATTAAAATCAACATATGATGGGGAACAATAGGGGTTCCTCAATCAAAATGAATCCTCTAGTATAAAAAATCCAAATTTGAAATTATAGTCCCATAGTGAAAATGTCTTTGATAAAATATTGGATAATCAAAATGAAAATTGTAATCTATAAAATCTAAATCTAAAATCAACATCCCCATCTAAAATATAAAAACATTTTTTAGGCACTATGGGATAATCTAAATCAAAATCAACATTTAAAAAATACAAAATACAAGTCCCTTAGATAAAAACCTATTTGAAGCACTATAGAACAAAGATCAAAATCAAAATAATCAAAATCAAAGTACTTCATGCATTATAACAATCATAAGATGAATCCACATCACTTATTACAAATACTATTAGTATAAAAGAAAATCTCCAAATCATCTAATTAGCATTTACTCTTAGTCTTGTAGAATGTGAGATTGTTGGTCCCAATGACCCTTCCAATCCCCACAATCATTCCATCTTCATGCACTCAACATATGTATTTCATCCAACACACTTATGATTCACATTCTATGGTGGTACCCTTTATTATAGGGGTTATGATAATATCCTGGTAAATTTTGAAAAAGCTAACTTAGAAATTAATGAAGTTACCAAAGACACACACACACACATATATGGAGTGCATACCTAAAATATCACTATGGTTCAACATCCTGCATCTTGAACATTTTCATAATTGAGATACTTAAAACAAAAATAATAATTTAAAAAAACAATTAAAAAATAAAAAGAAAATAAAAATATGTCCAATAGTGAAAACTATTTATATGGCACCTTTGGCAAGTACCATGTTGAAAACTGATTTCTAACATCATGTATAAAATAATAAGCTATCTACAAGTACCTTATACTTATGGGCAAACCCATTCCATATCAACCCTACTCATTTTAAATTATTCATTCATTTTACTTCTCTCATAAACCATCATTACCTATCCAAACCCATCTTTATCCATCTAAACATTCCTTCATCCAAACCTATCCTTACCTATCTAAATCCATCATTATCCATTTAATATGTACCAATCCAAAAATCATCAAATCCCACCCTTATCAATCCAATATTATCACCATATCATGGACCTTATTTTCAATTTTAACCTTGATGGGGAAATGTCTTGAGACATGTTCTTAAAAACATCTTGGTATATCCTTATAATGGTACTTTGATGACTAAACACTTAGTTTTTAGACAATGTGTTCCTAGAGTTCTCATCTTAATTCCTATCCACTCCTACCCATCCCTAATCTATCCCTTCCATCTACTACTACTCCCTTCCTTGGTGCTAGAATATATTTTAGCTTTATTAGTATTTTTTGTATATAAAATCCATCAAAATCAAAAAACATTTAAAATCTACAAAAAAACATTAGAAAAATTAGAAAATCCAAAGAAAAATATCACGTAATCCATAAATCATTTTGTCTTGGCCTACATCTTGTTAAAATTCTTATTAAATCAATCAAATCCACTTATCACCATCAATCACAAAATAACAAGGTTTTTAAATTGATGTAGAACTGCATTTGATTTTTTGTGTGTTTTTATTTAATTTTGTTTGTATTTTGTGTGTTTTATGTGTTTTGTTCATTTGTTTTACATGTTTATACTTTGTTTTATCTTGTCTTCTTTATTACTTTAGTCAAGTCACTATGTGCATTACAAATGATGTTATTATGATCTTCCATATCATGATGCATTATGTTGTGCACTTATGACTATTTCAGTGCTTATGTGTATTAAAAAATATACATCATGATTTTTCCATAACATTGGTGCATATTGTCATACACAGAATAAAAACTAATTTTGCTCAATTCATGTCATAAATCATGTTGTAAATCTATGTAAACACTATAAAAAACAACTATTAACCAATCCACATCATTACCTCTTCTCTAAAAATACATTACATCCCTAACACATGTCAACCCATTCAAATACCAATCATTTAACTTCATCATACATCTCATAATCACCTTTATCTACCAACAATAAATCAAATCCATGTTATCCAATCATGTGATGAATCATCATTAATCCATGTAGTCAATTAATTTAGTGGGTTATGCTTTTGCATCAATCAACTAATTCAAATCATCCACTTGATCATTTACTTAATATTTCAATTTAATCTCCCACACTAGTCAATTAGGAACTAACAAATCATGGCATCCATATTTTCTTCCATTTAAACCAAATCAATTGTCTAAATTAAATCAATAAATCAATAAATATTATCAAAACTCATAACATTTTAATGTGATATATCATTCCCACATCTGTCCTCTTGCATATATCATTATTTGGGGCACAATAAAACATGTAGTTTATCTCAAGATATATCATTCCCAATCCACTCCTTGTATATCATTACTTGGAGCACATCATTCTATCATCAAATTGAATAAAAATGTGCAATCATTAACTCAAGTGAGTTATTAACATTCATGGGTTAATCTCATACACACTTCATAGCATACATCCAAATAATAAGAATGTTCTTTTTATTTCTTCATTACTTGAAAATCACTTCAGTAAATTTAATCCAAACATTTTAATAAATATATTTCTCCATTTTTTACATCCCACAACTTATCAACAAGATATATCATTCCCAAATCTTCTTCCATATAACAATATTCTTGAGGTAAAAACCAAGTGTGCAACTTATCTTGATAAATATTATTTCTCCAATCGATTCCCTAACACCTATTCATTTGGATAAAATCATTTTACATATGCCTACAAATCATGAAAGCATTTTATCTAAGAATATTAATTCTAATTCTTACAATATCTAATACACTATATTATGTGTAACCTTCATTCATTTATTTTGAACACTCGTTCACATCCTTTTTCCCTACATAACCACTTTAAAGGGCATCAATCTGTAGTCATATAAAATGTGAAAATTGATAACTTGAGTGTGGATTATGACAGCCAAACTATAGGTCCCTCTTGCTTTCTCTCATGACCCTCATAAGCATATTTTTACTGATGCCCAGTCATCCATAGCCTTCCATATAGTAATTCCACCTCCTCTAGGTAGCATTTCTAGTGATGATTCCATCCCTTTATGTCCCATTCCTTTAGGACAATATCACCCATTTTGGACTATAACATCAGACCCTAAGGTGTCTATTTCTAGTGCTCTTATCCAAGTGCATTTTTACCTCTAATAGTCAGCTTCTTCTAGTTTCTATCCTCTTTCTTGTTAGTTTGATGTGGATACATTTGACCCATGACCAATAGATCCCTATAAAAGCCCATTAAATTTTCATTTAGAGGGGGTTGGTAATTATTACAAAGCAAGCAAGAATACAAGCAAAACCACTAAGGCAATCTTCCTTATTCTCTACATATAGCCAACCAATACTACTACAAGTTTATTCAAATCCTTATAGCAGTCCTTAGCCACCTCAAACACATCTAGTTTAACATTTTTTATCTTCATACATATTATTGCACAAAGCACATCAAGTGGGAGGACTACATATGGCTTGATCCCTCTTTAGAGTATTAGTATGTAGGCAGCATGCCCACATAAGGGGTATGAATACATGTTCAATGCATCTTACACACACTAACCCCCCCTCTTTCCCAAATTTTGTCAAAGCACATTGGAGTCTAGGGTTTGAATACTAAATAAGATCTATAAGGAGTTTTATAAACATCTAATAGTCAAAATTTTACAGGTAAGCTCACACAGATATAATGAATAAAACCTAGGAAGCTTAAGTTGTTGAGTTGTGGAGCTAAAAGCTTCAACTCTTTGCAAACAAGGTGGAACAGAAGGTTGCTGAGATCCAGGAGCACCGACATTGGCAGCAGGACCGATGTCGGTCGTGACCCAGTGCAGAAGGCCACCGGCGACGGCAGGGAGTCGGCCGACATCGGCAGAACCAGACTAGCAGGGACCGACGTCGGTCGCCTGTGTGTTCCCAAACTGCTCGTTACACAGATAGTTAGTTAAGTGAACGAAGTGTTTGCATGTAAAGGCCAGTTAGAGTCTTTGGTTTCGAGGATAATTGTCTAAATTAAGAGTCTAAGTTAGTGTTTGAGTTAGGGATCTATTTATAGACCCATTGGCATGTATTGTAATTAAGGCATGAGATAGAAAGGAAGGCAAATAAGTTGCTTCCATTGTAAGATCATTGAGTCGCAGGTTGTTGCAAGCTCATAGGGGATCTACATGTGAGTATGGTCTGTTGAATTGCAGGTTGCAGGTTCATGGGAGATCAACTTGAAGTACTTTTGAGTGCTTGGTGAACTGGCAGGGTTATTACTGACTAGTTGGAGAGGTGAACACCAATTCTGTTTGTGAGTTGGTTGTTGGGACTATTTTTTTGTGTAGGAGAGTGTTGTGTGAGAAGAATTACTGTACACTTGAGGTGTGGCAAACCTCTGTAAGGTGAAAGAGTGTGGCGGCTCTTTGTTGTATTCTTTTTTGTAAAGTGTTAATACAAGATAGTGTATTGTCTCTCATATTCTGTGCTATTGGTGAATTCTAGCTATTTGTGTTTCTGGTTATTTCCGCATTTATAATTGCTTATATTTGGTAATCATACTGTGCTCTTTCTGAGGAGCAAGATCCAACAAGAGGAATCAGAACAGAGGTGTGTTTGTTCTTGGACTTCCCTGACATAAGTCTCCTAAATAATAGTGGTAGAAGAGGCCTATAGTTCCAGACCCTAGGGTGCCCTATTTTGGTTCTCCTATCCAATGATATAATGAAGGCTAGATCCTTATTTGTGGCACTATCCCAGTCCTGTATAGTGAATTCTAGACCCTACAATAGTTGTCCCAATTAGTTTCCAACTAAGTCTTATTTTCTCTCTTATTACTATTTTTAGAAAGATTCAAATTATACAAATCAATAGTTTAATTATTACCATATTATTTATTTTTTTAATTAACTCAAACCCTTAAATATATTAGGAATAATACTCTAATATTCTCAAAACTATTAAATCATTTGGTGAACTCGACTTACTTCATTTACGCATAAAAAATCCTAGAAACCTTAGGGTAAATTTCCTACTAATTTTTCTTATATTTTTTTGATTTTTTAATTGCATAATAAAATCATAAATTAGCATTAAATTCTAAAATTTTGTAGTAATTTTAAAATAATTTTCTTTCAAACCCTAGTTGTTCATGTTAGATCCCAATATTTTTCCTATATTGTTTTGATTTTTTACCTACATAATAAAATAAAAAATTACCATTAAATTTTAAAATTTTGTAGTAACTTTAAAATAATTTTCTTTTAAACCCTAGTTGTCCATACTAGGTCCCGGTATTTTTCCAATATTTTTCTTATATTTTTTTTAATATTTTACTTACATATTTCAATCAGAAATTTGCATCAAATTTTAAAATTCTTTAGTAATTTTCAAAATAATTTCATTTAAAACTCTAGTTGCATGTACTAGCTCCTATTTGTTTCTTGAGGTATCACCTTACATGTTTGTGAGTTTTGTATCCTTTTTATGCACTTTTTAGTTTGTTGTTTTTAGGACTTTACATTTCCTATTTTTAGTACTTTCCTTCCATAGCACCTTACTTATTACAAAAAATTCAATCAATTTTCAATTTGTTTTTCTACCTTAACAATGGCCTAATACATCGGTTTTGATCAAACTAATAAAAGGGAACTTCAAGAACTTTTAACTAAACACCTTGACATGAAAGATGACATGCTTAAAATACTTTAAGAGGAACAACAAAAAGTGAACAATGGTCAATCTTATCAAACCACAAAGAAACTAGTTACAAATGACACTACATGGGCAACTATGTCTCAATAACCCCCTATAGCAACCCAACCTTCCTCTATGCCATTAGCTATGACTAGTACATCTTTGTCTCATAATGTGATAGCCCTTGTGCAAGAGATAATATCTCTTCAATCTAAGGTGCTACATATTGAGTAAGGTGCCTCTAGACCTACACAGGCTTTGGATATTTTTGCTCTATTGTATACACTATTGGCACGTCACATTGCTTCTACACCCTTACCAAAAGGTGTTTTTTAACCCAAGCTTATTATATATGATGGCAAGGGTGATCCAGAGACATATTTGAGAGATGTTCATATAGCATGCTTGCACTATGTGTCAAATGATTGGCTACTTATCAAGCTATATCCATGGAGTCTAAAGGGTTATGCTTTACAATGGTTCTATAGTCTACCAAATCAGTCGATCAATGCATTCAATCCTTTAGCTAACATGTTCCTAGCTTATTTTAGCATCAACATTGGTGATAAGGTTTCATATGCCCAAGTTGCACAACAAAAATAAAGGTCAAATGAGCATCTCATAGATTATGTTCTTTGATATAAGACTATCTTGGCTAAGATGACTAGCCCCATGGTTGATCAAGAGTTACAAGATATATTCAAATAGAGGCTTCTACTAGCTTTGAATGATTTAATAATGTTTAAGAGGTTCTCTTTCTTCACTGAGTTATGTCATACACTAAAAGAAAAGGAAGTCAAGCCAATTTCAATGGGCAAACTTGAGTACACAAGTATATCAAAAAAATAAATAAGAGTAATAGAAAATTCCCATACAAAGTCAAGGTTAATGATAACAAAAGTCAAAATCAACCTATAGTAAATGTGGCTTTAGATCCCCTTCAACACGTGGTTTTATTAGCACCTCCTAGGTGGACCTTTACCAATCTACCAATTGCTCCAGCCAAAGTTTTACAATAACTTTTGGAGAGTAATATCATATCTCTCCCTCCTATTCAAGAAGTTGATCCAATAAAGCCTTTTCCATGGGAATATGATCAATAATGCATTTTAAAATTTTCATAGGGCACCAGGCCATACAACAAACAAATGCATCAGTTTGAGACACAAGATACAAGACTTGATAGATGGCAATGTTATTGATCTTGGCACTTCAGTTGAGCCTCCTTAGGCAAAGAAAACACAAGATAAAGCTTTGAAAATATTCTCATATCCTTTCCTATAACATTCTAAATAAGAGATAGGGGATAAATCAGTGGTCACCATGTATATCATGCACATCCCCCGCCAGATACCTATAGGGCACTTTCAGTTGAGTCACATCCTTTGAGAAACATGATTGGTGTATACAATTCTAGAGTTCCATCTAGACCTTTCATCTCCTTCTTAGAGCATGAGATAGTCGAGGATGATTTAGATTATCATGAACTCTTTATCAGAGCTTATATTCATAATCATCCTATTTATAGTCCTCTCATCGACAATGGATCTAGTGTGAACATGTGCACTATGACATTATTGCAACACTTGAGATATTCAAAGTAGGATATTACCATGATAGATATAGTTATCAGTAGATTAAATGGGCATATATAGAGTTCATTGGGTAATATTATACTTCCTTTACAGGTTGGTCTAACACATGTGGCCACACTATTTACTATTATTGTCAATGTATGAGTTTTTGATATGTTGCTTGGCTGACCATGGATTTAGAAACTTTGAGAAGTACCTTCGACAATTCACAAATTCATGAAATTCATTCACATTAATTATATTGTAACAGTTGGTGGAGTTGAGTTACCACTCCCCACTTTAGAGCCATCTTCTACTTTACAGTCACTAGTTTTAGCTTCTCCACCAATTATAGTTCTTCCTCTAGTTTAGATTCAAACATAGTCAAGGCCTCCATTACCAACACAGAGAGTTCATACACTTCCACAAGAGCCTCTTTTAGAGCAACCACAATTTCATAATTCTAGATAGCTTCCAGCTACAATGTTTACACCCAGGGTAGTATCATTGATATCTCATTCATCTACACATATACCATACGTTTAGAGAGCTTCTCCTACTACCAAATGGGTCCTTAAAATCCCTACAGTTGCATACACTTCTCAAAATTATAGGGGGACCCATAGTTGGTTTTTACTTTAGATATTTCAGAGCATTTTTATCATACATATATTTTAGAGTTATAGTCTCAACCCTTTCATCATGCTTCACGATCACGCATGATCCCTCTCCTTGATATAGGACACCATGATAGGGAGTCTCCCATGAGACTCATCAGTTAGTATCATCCCACCTCAATATTTCTTGTACATAGTCTCCTTATAATTGATTGTACATAACTTATTTCAAAATACAAAAACATTCAAATATGTCAAAATATCAAAAACAATATAATATTTCAAAATACAAAAACATTCAAATATTTAAAAATTCAAAAACATTTCAATTGTATGAATTATCCATGCTTTACATTTATACTACTATGTTATACTTACATTTTGTTATTCTATTCTATTATTTATCGATTTATCTACATTACCATGCTTCACTTGATCTTCTTCGAGTGTGTGCAGTGACATCTAGATCCTTGATTTCTTCACTCTACCCATTGAGAAGGCATCTTACTTCTACATTTGAGACACATATCAATATACATACCCACTGAGGGCATCTTCTACATGACTACACTATCTAGGGTATGTCATTCTTACACCACACACTCTAGTTTTCATGATGATGTACATTATTTACTTACACAAATTACTCTATCGACATTTCACTAGTATATAACACTTGTGTATTTCTTATCATATACCTAGTCTTGTACTCTATTTTTTACATATTTTCACTTCTTGCATCGATTAGTTAGATGTGATTCTTGCTTTATGTAGCTAGATGTGATTGTATTTTTTATTTTATGTTAGTCTCATTTATGTGCCTTAGGAAATTTTCTAATGTCCTTTACTTCTATTTATGTGTGTCCCTTAAGACATTTTTCAATGCCTTTTATCTGTACTCTTCTATGTAATTGTGGATTTCACGCCAACCTTATTTTTTTCAATTGTATATGTATGTGGCATTTGAAAATGTCTTGCATGCTTGATTTCCAATTTGAGTGACATGTATCCATGTCCCTTGTTTACTTGGCCCCTTGGCCACTCTTGTATGCTTCTTGATTCTTGCTTTGTATGCTTGTTGTTTGACTGCTTTTCATTTTTTTTCAATTCCATGATCCACATCATGCATTATCTTGATTTCTTGGATGACATGATGGACATCATGCCCCATCCCTCCTTGTCAACTAACAACTAATAACTAACTAGACTTTTAGTTACAATTCAATACATTGCATATTATACTACATTGTTATATCTATCTAGGCATACCCTTGTTGATGTAATAATTTTTCATTACAAACCACTGCTATATCTTGAGATATCTTATCGATTATCATTTCTATATCATGTATGTTTATAGCATAACACACTTGCAAGGTTCTTTCTTCTAAGGGCAGTCATTATAGGGTATTCATTACTACCCTTAGAAGAGGGGGAAACAAATAGGGGTTTTATCATAGAGATCATAGCTCCTAATGATTGAAAATATAGTTTTTATAACACCCATAACAACAAGACTTCAAACTAGGTAGAATAGACTAGGTAGATAGTGAAAATTATAGAATAATTATCAAAATTAGCCAACAACAATAGTGTCAAGATTGGACTACAACATTGGATAGCAGGGTGTCCATTTTTGGTGCTCTTGTCCAAATAGTAAAAAAATTAGTTTTTCTAGAAATAGGTAGAAAAGTAGGTTTAACTATAGTTTTTGCACATTCAGACCAGTTTAGATACAATAGTTTTAGTATAGTTTTTCTTAGAGAATTTAGATATAGGGGGCATCATGTGTGACATGATGGCTCTCGATTCCAATTTTAGATAGAGAAGTTGGTATAACTTCTAGATTAGAATCTATTTTTTAGACACCAGTGATTGGGAAAAATGTACATGGCACATTTGGATTTTTTTCTTTTCAATTTTAGTACATTACCTAGGCATTCTCAGTAGTTTTATGCCTTATTAGATCTATAGGTAGTTGGCATCGTTTTGGAGTGGCTTTCATACAGGCCTAACCTCCATATTTTAAAGTGGCTTTCACATAAGCCTAGTGCCCAATTTCGAAGTGGATTTTGTATAAGCCTAAACTCCACCTTTCAGAGTATCCAAGAGTGGCCTAGTTTCTAGCATACATTTGACTATCCATGCCACATTATCATATTACAGAGAATTCATGAGCTTCAAAAGCCATCTCATATGACCCACATTTTATAGTGGTATCAATTCATAGCTTCACTTCATGAGGCAATGATGGAGCCAAATGACTGGATAACCTTTGTATTCTTGAGCCACCTACTCAGAGGGATTAGGTACATGATCCAAACATTGATTATCACATGCATGATCACATGGATTCACTTATTAGGTAATAATGGAGCCAAAAAATTAGCTAGCCTTTGTATTTTTGAGCTACCTATTTAGAGGGATTAGACACATAGTCCAAACATCGATTATCACACACATGATCATATAGCTTCACTTAGTAGGCAATTATAGAGCCAAAGGACTAGCCTTTGCATTCTTGAACCACTCTTGAAGAATTGAGCACTCAACTCCATTCATGATATTACTCCTAGTATAACATTATCCAACATCACTCAGCATCACAATAGGTTTTGTATTAGTCTGTGTACTTAATGAGGTGTATTCATTCCTTTCTCTTCCTCTCTCTCTTACCCAACCTTGTACATTCTTATTTTAGATATAGCATATCTAGTAAGAACTGATCTACTCTTTATTTTCTCTTGAAGATTTACACTTCACAATGTGTTCTCTATGCACACCTAACATCATACAATTTTATGAGCTTCACCCTTGCAAGTAAATTTAGGTATGTTTTCTATTTTTTTATCCTAGTGTTTCACTTTTTTGCATCACTAGAATAAAAGGGGGCAAATGCAGTCATATAAAATATAAAAATTGGTAACTTGAGTGTGGCTTGTGACATCCAACACATAAGTCCCTCTTTCTTTCTTCCATGACCCTCATAGGCATCTTTTCATTGATTCTCAGTCATTTATAGCCTTTTAGATAGTGATTCCACCTCCTCTAAGTAGAACTTATAGTGATGATTCCATCCCCCTAGGTTTCATTCCTTCAGGACAATAGTTCCTGACATAGACTATAGCAATGAACCCTAGGATGTATATTTTTGATGCCCATATCCAAGTGCATTTTTACCTCCAATAGTCAGTTTCTTCTAATTCATATCCTCTTTCTTGTCAACCTAATGTGAATTCATTAAAACTATGACCAAAAGATCCCTATAAAATCCCATTCAAATTTAATTTAGAGAGGGTTGGTAATTATTACAAAGTAAGCAAGAATAAAAGCAAAACTAGTAAGGCAATCTTCCTTATTCTCTACCTACAACTAGCCAATACTACTACAAAATTATTCAAATATTTACACCAGTCCCTAGCCACCTCAAGAAAATTCAATTTAGTATTTTGCATCTTCATACACACTATTTCACAAAACACATCAAGTGGGAGAACTACATATGGCTCGATCCCTCTTCAGAGTATTGGTATGTAGGTAGTGTGCCCACACAAAGAGTGTGAATACATGTTTAGTGAATCTTACACACACTAACCCCCCCTCTTTCCAAAATTTTGTCAAATAAAAAAGGATTCTAGGGTTTGAAGACTAAATCAACTCTACAAGGAGTTTCATAGACATCTAATAGTCAAAATTTTATAGGCAAGCTCACACAGACACAATGAACAAAACATAAAAAGCTCAAGTCTCCTAGACAATAGTGGTAAAAGAGGACTATAGTGCTAGATCCCAAGGTTTCTTATTTTAGCACTCCTTTCCAATCATAAAATGAAAGCTAAATCTTGATTTGTGACACTGTCCCAGTCTTGTATAGTGAATTCCAAACCTTATAATAGTTGTCTCAGTCAGTTTCCAACTAATTCTTATTTTCTCTACCTTATTACTATTTTTAGAAAGATTCAAATTATAGTCAAATTATACAAATCAGTAACTTAATTATTGTCATTATATTTACTAATTTAGTTAACTTAGATCCTTAACTAAATTATGAATAATACTCAATATTCCTAAAAATGTTAAATCACAATCCTAATCATTTAAAACCACATGTGACATCATATTTATACATGATATAAAATGGACAAGCTTTATGCAAATAGCGTTGAACATTCAAAGAGATTTATTTCATTACACAATAATATTCTAGTTCATATGTATTCATTTGAACCATTACACAAATATATAGAAAATTATTTCCTATATTCTAGGAAACCAACTAACTACTCAACCCCTTAGAATATCTTATCAACTAACTATAGGTTATTAATAATAATGATATATTGTTATAATAATAATATAACCAACTAACTAACAATAACCTTATCATATTAACCATATGGTAACTAATAATAAATTACATAATAATAAACATTATTTACCATCTAGTAAATCAAATGTGAAGATTATTTTTTCTTAACATTCTCCCATTAGTGTTTACATAGTAGTAAAACCTTTCATACTTCTTATGTAACTTGGTTGCCTCTGTTTGCTCATGATATTGACACACAATTTAAAATGAAGGTAGAATGAATACATCAACTTCTTATCAACCATGCTCTACTGGGAACACAACTAACCTACTCAGTGTAGGAACTCAAGCAGGAACCATTAGCACAACATTCAATGGTTTTACAAATGTTTATCACAAACATAGGTATGAATAGGAACACATCTGACTATTTAACCTCTACAAGTATCATGATGTTGTTGTTTTTTGTGATTTCATTTTTCCACTATATATTTAAATTAGGGGATTGCATTATAAATAGTCACATATACAAGTAAATAGGATCATGCCACATTTATTTTCATTTTTCACATCACTTGAAAAGAAATGTATCACACACATAACTTTAAAAATGCCACTAAATTAGAAGTGGCCCCATCTCTAGTGGTTAATGAGAGGCTTGAATGGCCTCCATCCTTCAACACTGTAACCTCCTTCATGTCATTGCTCACTCAAAAAATATGGCTTTGAGACTCAATAGTTTTCACATTGGATTTATTTTTATAATTGTTGCCCCCATCTCCTGCAATGTGAAACATAATGAATGTTGGTTTCAATCAAAAATGCATCCAAACATAACGAGATAATTTTATATTGATAACTCTATTACTGACTTTGATGAATAAATGACATAATTGTATTTTTAAAAATTGATGACATACAACTAGTGTATTAACAAAAAAACTTGGACTCGCTAATAAACTCAAAATCTGACTTATTTGATATAATTAATATCTTTGAATTCCAAATTTAAAAAGACCAATATATCAAACCAAGACTTAAATGATAATCTAAATATAGCTCGTACACTAACCTATTAATATAAATAAAACCTATGATTATTTGGACCATTAGATTAAGCACATAACTCATAATCAATACCTAAATTAACTTTAAACAAAACTAAAACCACAAAACTACAAAAATCTAGGTTTATTAAATGACAAAGTGATTTTTCCAATCATCAAAATGAATTTGTATGTTGCCAATCAATATAGACAACTTGTGAGAATCACTTCGAGAGGAACTCACCACAGTCGAGGTACCTTCAATTTTCACAACACATATGGACAAATTTGACTATAGATTTTCATCATAAAGTATTTAAACAAGTCTCCACAACTGATTGTTTTACCTATCTCATAAAACTCCATACCACTCGTAATAGATATTTAAAATTTTAAATCAATGAACAAAATGTAAGTAGTGCATGCATAATGGAAATGAAGTGGTAAATGTCATTACCATCATGGCAAGACATAGAAATATGTCACCACAAATTGAGAATGCAATAAGTATTATTGAATGTTGTAGACCTTGACCATTAAACCAATGTTGATACCAAGCTGAAACTTGATCAAGATAGTTGTAGGTCAAGTCGTCACACTCTAAAAATAAATATGCAATGATAAATTGATAAATCAAATGCATGACTTCAATTCCATCTTTAGATTGAAAAAACATGGAAAAAATAATGTTGTTCAACCATTTCCAAACTAATCAGAACCAAGTGCCAACAAACTTATAAATACATGATCCATTGTTATCTATGCAGTGACAGAGATAACCATTAATATCATTAGAACATCCTCTTTTCTTTATAAAATGTAAACTATATCTATGTGTTTTCTATAGACTCTAACTATGACAAACCATAAGCTAAGAAAACTAAAAAAATCTCTCCATTCGAGATTACCATTATTTGGGGTAATATAAGAGAGTTGTACCCCCGCCTTCCCCCACATATTAAAAAACTATACTTCACAAGAATCTCCCTCCTACTTTGATACCAATGATATAAAATGGATAAATTTTATGGAAAGTGATATCCAAACATATAGAGAGATTTATTTCATTACACAACAATATTCTAGTTCATATGTATTCATTTAAAACATTACATAAATATATAGGAAAGTATTTTATATATCTTACGAATCCCACTAACTACTCAATCCTCTAGAATATATCACCGACTAACTATAACCTATTAACAATATGTGATATATTGTTGTAATAATTAATAATAACCTTACTATTTTAACCATACAGTAACTAAGAATAAATTACATAATAGTAAACATTATTTACCATATGGTAAATCACATGAACAATAAATTTTCCTAACAATACATTTGTTTTCACTCTACTTTTTTTTATTATTTGAAAATTATTATTTCTTTTAGTTGCAACACCCTTTTCAAAGAGGGGTGAATGTAGATACTTAAATTCTACCACATTTAGTGTCGTAATTAACTTTGTTTGATATCAACACACTAACTCAATCATCACCTTAAATTTAAATTATATTATAAGGTATACTAATATTATTTCTTCCATTTTTTGAATAGTTAATTAATCAATATTAATTAATTATTCATGCACACATAACTCCATAAAACTAATTAAAAAAATAAGTCACCAAACATCTTCTATATTTTTCTCAACCAAGTGTGAAGTCATCCAACCACTTTCTTAACTTTATCAACCAATTTTTGAGTCAGCATTGAACCTTTCAACAAATATGGTGAATCATTTAACTACCTTAACCCATTGATGAGAAAATTTTAACTACCAACTCCCCCCTTATTTCTCAAGCACATTAGGAATTAGTCTCTTCCACTTGGATGATGACTCAAATATAACCGTACAAAATCAATATAATCTAATAAACCTAGATTTATCTTAACAATTCATTTTATCATCCAAAAACTTATAAATTTAAGTGGCATCCTTAATTTTTTTTATCACAAATTATCATTAAACTATCAAAATTATATTGAAATCATCTTGTGCATTCATTAAAGATTCAATATATTGTATCCACATGATGTTTAAATTCCCTTTACTTTGGAGAATGAATTGAGCATCCACATCACATTGAAACAATCAATCAAAGTTCATCAATAGAGAAGGTGATTTACTTTTTCGGTATGATAGTACATTATAAATATGTATTTTTTGTTTCTTTAAATTGAATAGCTCTAACTATGGTTTTAGTTTAGTCTTTAGAATATAAATTTAATTATTTATTTGATTTCCTAGTTTGCATAAGTTCTAAAATTATAACTATCACATTATATAATTATAAATTGTGATAGCTATAATAAAAAAATCATATAAACATTTAATTCTCTATTCTAAAGACTAAACTAAAACTTCAATTAGAATTATTCAATCAAAATAAATAAATAAACATACTTACAAGGTATCATCTTACCAACAAAGTAAATTACTTTCTCCATTGATGAACTTTGATTTGATTTTACAATGTGATATGTGGATGTTCAATTCATTCTACAAGGTAAATAAAAAAATTAATATATGAATGTATTTTTTTGATTTTATTATTGATGTACAAAGTGATTTTAATAGCACTTTGATAGCTTGATAATGAGTTTTTGATAAACATTGAAGGATGACATTTTAATTTAGAGGTTTTTAGGTGAGAAAATGAATGGTTGGGATTAATCTAGATTTATTTGATTATGTTGATTTTGGATGATTAGATTCGAGTCTTCATTAAAGTGGAAGAGACTAATTCTTCATGTGTTCAAAAAATTAAGAAGAAGTTAGTTGGTAGTTAATTTTTTTCATGAATGGGTCAAGATAGTTAGATGAATCATCATATTGGTTGAAAATTTCAATGATGACTCAATACTTAGTTGAGGAAGTTAAGGAAGTGGATGGATGACACCACATTTGGTTGAAATAAATGTGGAATATGTTTGGTCACTTAAAAATTCATTCTCAATAGACATATATCATTATTTGGGACACATTAAATCATGTAACTTATCTCAAGATATATCACTCCCAATTTGCTCCTTGTATATATCATTGCTTGGAGAAAATTATTCCATCATCAAACCAATCAAAATATGTAAGTATTACTTTAAGTGGGTTAATAACAGCCATGGGTTAATCTCATTCAACTATAGGATCCATGCCCTCATCTATATCCATACCATCATCCTCCTACTATACATTCATTACATCCTTTTGTATTTTCATTTTTCTCCCCATCCAAGTCTTTTCACCTATTTCACAAACATATTTTCTTATTTTCACCTTTACATCATACAACTAAATAATTTGAATACTTTATTTCTTTATTCTTTTCTTATAAATCACTCTTTTAAATGTAATCATAATTCATTAAAAAATCTATTTATATTTTTATGGTCCATAGCTTACCAATGGGATATATCATTCCCACACCCACTTCCATGTAATAATCTTCATGGGGCAATATATATATATATATATATATATATATATATATATATATATATATATATATATATATATATATATCCCTACAACTATCCACTCAAGAAAAATCATTTTACATATGCCTACAAATCATGCAAGTATTTTATCAATAATGGTACTTCTATTTATTATGGTATCAAATACATCAATTTCATTGTAACCTTCCTTCATTCATTTAATTTGAGTTCTCACCTGCATCCATTATCCCCGCACAACCATTTGAGGGGGATTATTCATAATCATTTTAAATCATTTAGGGCATCATCTTTCTACATCTATTTTCATTTTATTTTTCTTTATTATTTAAAAATTTATTGATTCTTCTATTCGCAACACCCTTTCAAAGAAGGATAAATTTAGATACCTAAATTCTACCACATTTAGTATCATAATTAATTTTATTTAATATCAACACAGTAACTCAATAACCACCCTAAATTTGAATTTTATCTTAAAGTTTACTAACATCATTTCACTCCCTTTTTTAATTAATTAATTAATTAATTAATCGTGCACACATAATTTCATAAAACTAATTAAAAATATAGAATTTTAAGTCACCAAACATCTTCTACATTTCACTCAACCAGTAATTATCATCTAACTATTTTCTTAACTTCCTCAACCAATTGTTGAGTCATCATTGAACATTTCAACCAACTTGATGAGTCATCTAATTACTTTGACTCATTCATAAAAAAACTTTTAACTACCAACTTTTTTATTTTTTCTCAGATATACGAGGAATTGGTTTCTTCCACTTGGTTGAGGACTCGAATCTAACCATCTAAAATCAACATAATAAAATAAATTTAGCTTTTTTCCAACTGTCCATCTTCTCACCTAAAAAATTATAAATTGAAGTGTCATCCTTAATTATTTATAGAATATCATCAAGATATTGAAATGCTATTGAAATCATTTTGTGAATTCATACAAAAATCAAGAAATTACCCCTGTATGTTGTTGAAATTTTCTGTCTTAGAGAATGAATTGAGCATCCATATATCACATTGCAAGAGAAAATTGAAGTTTATCAATAGTGAATATGATTTACTTTGATGATAAGATAATACATTACAAATATATTTGCTTTATTTCTTTTAATTGAATAGCTCTAACTGAGATTTTAGTTTAGACTTTAGAATAGGAAGTTAATTATTTATTTGATTTCCTAGCTTGCATAGATTTTAAAATTATAGTTATTGTATTCTGATATACATGTTTGATATCGAAGCATGCAACTTATCGTAAGATATATCATTCACAATTGATTCCTTACATATATTATTGCTTAGAGAAAATAATTTTTAATCATTTAAATCTACTTGGGACATAATCTTTCTACATCTATTTTCAGTCTAATTTTATTTATTCTTTGAAAATATATTGTTTCTTCTAATCACAATACCCTACTCAAATAGGAGCAAATGTAGACACCTAAATTCCACCACATTTACTATCATAGTTAATTTTACTTAATATCAACACATTAACTCATCCACCATCCTAAATTTGAATTCTACTGTAAGGTCTACTAACATCATTTTGTTAATATTTTTAATAAATATTAATTAATTATTCATGCACATATAATTTCTAAAAATTAATTTAAATTTTTAAATTTCAAAGTCCATAAATATCTTCTACATTTCTCTCAATTGAGTTTAGAGTCATCTAACCACTTTCTTCACTTCCTCGACCAATTATTGCATCATCATTGAACCTTTCAAACAACATGGTGAATCATCTGACTACATTGACCCACTTATGAGAAAATTTTAACTACTAGCTAACTTCGCCCCTTATTTCTCAAGCACATAAAGAATTAATATATTTCAATTGGATGAAGACTCAAATCTGACCATCTAAAATTAACATAATCAAATAAATCTATAATTATCCCAACCATCCATCTTATTACCAAAAAACATATAAATTGAAGTGTCATCCTTTATTATTTATCACAAATAATCATCAAGTTATCGAAGTGTTATCAAAATCATCTTATGTATTCATAATAAAATCAAGAAATTACATCTATATGCAACTCAAATTACATTTTTATTGGAGAATGAATTGAGCATCCACATATTATATTGCAAGAGTAAATTAAAGTTCATCAATGGAGAAGATGATTTACTTTGTTGGTAAGATGATACATTGTAAGTATGTTTGATTTGTTTCTTCTAATTAAATAGTTATAACTGAGGTTTTAGTTTAACATTTATAATAATAAGTTAATTATTTAATTGATTTCAAGGTTTGTATAGGTTTTAAAATTATAGCTACCATATTCTAACACAACTAGTGGAGATTTTTTCAAATTGTTTTCATCTTGTATATTTTTATTATAGTTTTTAAGTTGTTTTCAAATTTTGTTAAGGTGCATAATTGTTTAGTTTTGGTCTAAAAGGTGTTATTTGTTGTTTCAAAAGTCATTTTAGAGTTTTTAGAGTTGTAAATTTTTTTGTGAAACAACATATTTGTTCTATAGAATGACATTTTTTTATTAAACTTCGATGGTTATGTGCTAAATTTTGACAACTTTATCCTAAATTTTAGTAGTTTCATTTTGTATTTTGATGATTTTTCCAGTAATCATTTTATATTTCTATTTTTTCCTTTATGTATTTGTGTTTTATGTGTTTTTAACCTGAAAAGAATAACTTCATCATTTTACTGAATGAATTTGATGATGTGGAGTGGCTAATATGTGTTGTTTATTGGCATGTTTGTGTTTTTTAGTGTTGAATTTATGATTTTAGCTAGAGTGTTATCTTTTGAAGGACATTAATGTTTGATTTGGGTGTCTGTTTGATCTTCCATTTGTACCAAAACGAAGATATCAAAAAAGATCATACAACTATGCACAAATATTTCACTTTGAGTTTCACATTTTTGTTTTATAAATCACATATTTTAATTTTTCTCATTTCTAATCCTTTATCTCTCACATATAGGTTGGATATTTGTTCTAATCCTTATCTTATTATCATTTAATTTTCTACTATATTTTTCCTGTTTCTATTTCTTTTTGTTTTCTATTTTCAACAATTTTGCAAAATAATGTTTTTTTGCAAATTTCAACATTTTTGTAAAAAAAATCATCAATTTTTTAGTAAACTTTGACATTTTTTTAAGACAATTATTTTTTTGCTTCTTATAGCTTTTTATGTTTTTTTTTAGCTTTTTTATTTATTTTTTCATTTTTTGAGCAATGAATTTATTCTATGTAACAAGAGTTTTTATTCCAAAAAGTTGATTTTATTTTTTTTAATTTCTTTTTACTTTCATTTTTGTCAAATTGCCTAAGTCTTTATAGTCTTTACATATAAACTATTAATATTTTATGTGGACTGAAAGTTAAGGACTTAAAAAACTAAATAAAAAGGTAATTTTAATTTTGTGCTTATTTTTGCTTTCATTTCAAGTTTTGATTAATTTTTTAAATAGTAATTAATTAGTTTCATTTCTTACAAATATACTTGTGTATATTAAAAGATATTGCATATGCTCTTTCCTCACGTCACATTGATGATGATCCTTAAAAATCAAAATTAGTTATTGTATTTTTATGCTTACTTGAGTTATTTTTACCGATGCTCTTTCATCAAATCACACTGGTGACAATCCTTAGAAATAAAAAATTATATTAGTTTCCTTTTTTAATTTGTAAGGATTATATCAACCTTAGATCTCATCACCACACAGTAGGTTGAACTCTATGTATGGGTGAGGTATAAAATTAAGTTAGAGTTGTGATTTTTTCTTAAATGATTGTGTGTTTTAAACACACTGTGAAGCGAGGAGGTTTCATTCTCCAATACTCAAGCCTCAAAAAAAAAATATCGAAGTCTGATTTTTTGACGACACTCTACTGAAATCCTATGGATGAAGTGGATGCATAGGAACTATACCCTTTTATGCATCTCTTTAATCAACTTCTTCCATGGACTAGGGTCTAATCATACCATAAGGCAAATAGAGAAAATCCCATATTTTAACTTGTAAAAATTGTAAACCTTTAGAATTCATTCAATATTTTGACTTATGGTGCACCTAAGAGGAGTGTACTACCTAAGAAAATTAATTTCAATGTACCTTTAAAAATGGGTTTAATGGGATATGAGTATGGCACTACCTCCATAATAAGTGGTCTAAATTATTGGGTCGTCAATATCCAATATGAAATCAAGTATAAATGAAAGCCTATGAGTCACTCAAGACCCTTAGATTTTATCATTTCATATGATTTTCATGCTTTTTGTATCTAGTTAAATCTTGTGTGTTATGTTTGCTCTAATCTCCTTGTGTTAAACACGTAATTAAAAATTTTATTGTGTATTGACAACTAAATTTTATATATTTAAGTCAAAAATAATTTCTTAGTTTTCAAAACAAAAACTTGTTTTTTATTTAATGAAAAATTGTCCAAAACAATCCTAAATACAAAACCTTCTTAAATCCAAAACCATCTTGAGTCAAAACCAATCTTGAATCCAAAATCATTTGTAGTTATGGCACCCAAAACCAAGCTTGATAGATACTTATTTAAAAATAAAGATGGGTTCCTTCTACATTTTATAGAGTTATGTGATCATATTCCTAATGACTTTGACCCCAACAACTAACAACACCTCATTAGTAATAAATATCAAACCATCCCATGTCAACATAAACTTACCATTAGTAACTTTATTATCCAAAATCAACCAAATCTTCTTTCCACTAACTATAATCCCAACATCTCCCACGATAACTATGAAACAAAATCAGCGCTAGTATCCAAATCCCAAAATCTAACCATACTTGAGTAACTCCAATAATTATCCCAACAGTTAGAAGATATAAAAATCCATATCAATCCTCTTACATCAAGAAATTAATCACTTAATGAATCTAAGGATCTATCCGATCCACAATCTAAAAATCCTAAATATTCTACCAATCCAACCCTTGAATCACCACCATCTACGCTGGTCCCTAAGCCATAGGAAATCTAACAAATAAACTATGCCCTACCATTTCCACACCAAGGAATATCATTTGATCGATCATCAAATCCATCCATGTCCAAAAAAAGATAATATACTCCTCTCAAGTATCCCATTGGATGTGATCTTTCATCAACTACTTGCTACAAACATGATCATGTTTCTACACACCAAGCCTTTTGGTAAGAGATAACCAATGCCTGCTTGGTATAAAATAGGTAACTATTATGAGTATCATAAGATTGAGGGCCATTCTATTAATAGATCCTTGAGATTAAATAATTATATCCAAGATTTAATTGACAAAGGGGACGTTGAAATAGAACCCATTGTATTCACATCTAAGAATCATAGTTTGGGGGTATGCTAAGAGGTATTTATTGAATACAATCAAGATCCCCCACTTCTAAATCAAGGTCATGACCTACCAAAAATATTATATGGACCTCTCTTTGATGCACCCATTCCTGACCAACCCATATTTGACCACCATGGTCTACCTCTAATTTTTTATGAACCTACCTTCGATTATCCACCCATATTTGATGTGCCCCTCGTTGAAGAGCCTATATTTGACCAAGAGCCCAATTTTTACCAAAAACCCATATTTTACCAATCCTCCTCTGACCAACACAACCTAACATCAATTGGCAAATCACCCAAAGTACTATCACACATCAAATCTCCCATCACCCCATAACATACCCATCAAGAAACATAAGTACTTATAGATAACAAAATCCAAAACACTTTTTGCACAACTAACCTCCATACTTCTCTTTGAAGTAGTGGCAGGCCCAACATAAACAAAAAATTTGCAATAACATCTTATCAATTTGGTATTACATCATTTATCAAATCTATCCTTCTCATAGATGAAAATATCAATTGATCTAGCAATCCATACTTATACAATGATAGCTTAGCATCCTAATTCCAAAGTAATAAATATCATATATCAAGCAAAATCCTGAAGAGCATTAACTACCAAGGGAGAGGCCTTAGCCTCCATGAGCAAGGAATCCTATAACCTATCTATTTTAGCATAAAAACATGACCCCACAACATCGACTGCAAACTATTTGATAATAAACATAAAGATTTTAGTTATACTTTTACGGTTCTAAGAAGCCTCATCTATAATCAAAATAGGTTCCATTCATAGTCCTTACGAGAATCATGGTACCACTACTTTTATTGATACCACCACTACTTCCTTCCATATTGCAATCTAATCTCTTACACACATCGATTGGGACCAACAATCTTACCTACAATCATCTTTCTTGCATGACAATGAAATATCCATCAAATTCATGACTAGAATTTGGATAAAAAAGCATAAAGTAACACCAACATATTCTAGGGAATAGCAGGTGTTCTTTAGTCAAAATGATTCCTCCAATCCAAAAAATCTAAATAGGAAATCACCATCTCATATTTGAAACCTCTTTGAGGCACTGCCGAATAATCAAAATGAAAATTATGATCTAGCAAATCCAAATTTGAAATCAACATCTCCTAGTGAAAAACTTTTTGAGGCACTATAGGACAATCCAATCAAAATCCAAATGTAGAAAATAAAAAATAAAGTTCCTTAATGAAAACCTCTTTGAGGCACTATCAGACCAATATCAAAATAAAAATCATCTAAATTAAGAAATCAAAGTCCCTCTTGCATCAACATAGTCATAAGATGATCCACATAACTTGTTGCAAACACCATAAGTATAAAATAAAATTTCCAAATCATCCAACTTGTATTTACTCTCAATCTCATGAAATGTGAGATTTTTGGTCCCAATCACCCTTCCAATCCCCATAATCATTCCATCCCTATAGAGCATTCACATACTCAACACATGTTTTTCATCTAACACACCTTTTGCTTCACCTTATATATCAACACCCTTTATTGTAGGGGCTATGATGGTATCCTAGTAAATTTGAAAGAAGATAACTTAGAAATCAATAAAGTTACCAAAGATATATCTAGACCACATACTTGAAAGATCACCAAGGGTCAGCATCCTGCATCTCAAACACTTCCATAATTGAGATGAATGAAAAATTATAATAATCTTTCCAATAGTGAAAACTATTTCTATGGTGTTTTTGGCAAGTACCATGATGAAAATTAGTTTCTAGTACTATGCATAAAATAATCAGATGCCTACAAGTACCTTACACTTGGGGGAAAACCCATGCCATCTCAACCTTATGCATTATAAATCATTCCTCCATATTTACCCATCGTACACCTCTCCTGAACTGTATTTGCCTATCCAAACTCGTCATTACCCATCTAAACATTCCTTCTGTCAAACATATCCTTACCTATTCAAACCCATCATTATTTACCCATCCAAAACCTATAAAATCTCATCCTTATCAATCCAATCCTTTTCATCATACCATCAACCCTCTTCCCAATTTTGACTATGATAAAGAAGCAGAAACATATTAAGACATATTCTAAGAAACAACTTAGTATATCCTTATAATGGTAATTTGATGACTAGACACTTGGTTTTTAGGTAATGTGTTCCTATGAGTTCTACTCTTAATTTATATCCAATTGTATCCATCCTTAATTTATCCCTTTCATCTATTGATCTGGGCAACAATTCAGGTGACAATTCGGGCGACGGTTCTACCCCAATTGATGATAGAACGGAGCCACAACTTTTACATCGTAGCTCTAATTGACTCCCTATTTGAATCGTTGGAAAGCTAAGAATGAGGAGAAAATAGTGAGATGGCACGAAGATTTTTTTGGTGGTTTTTGACCCCTAAAAACCTAATGGAAGTGCCACAAATTTCAATTTTAATAGTGCAGTCTAAAAATAGTAAGTTTCTAAAAATAGTAATCCCTCAAATTCTATATTGTTTTAAATCATGGAAGTTAAACCAATTAATCTCCCTTGAGATTGGTGACCTTCCACATCCTCCTCCTACTTTCAAAATATGTATAAATAAATATGTAACCCAAAATAGAAATCAAACATCTCTTCCTTGAGATAAGCATATAGTTGTATTGCAATTTTGAGTAATAAAACATCTCTTTGATAACTCCTAAACCAAAATACGTTGAACCTTGTCCCCACTTAGTGCAAGTGCACAAGTATTTTATTAAATTCAAAAAATAAGTACATAAGGGTGTCTTTACTCCGTTAACCCTTTTACAATGCAAACATGGATTTATATAGTTTTTACCAATGACCAGTAAAAACAACCAATCTAATAACCAACTATATACGGGAAAACAACCCGTAAGGTAGTTTAAATTAATTAACTCAAAAATATAAAACTACATAAAACTAAAACTAAGTAAGTTTATTTTATGGGGGTGTCTTTACTAAAAGATGCATGCCCCATTTACAATTATTTATTACCTACCAAAAATATAACCTAATGTTAAGACTTTGGAACAAGTCCTAACAAACCCCCCTATGATCCAAAGTCAGGTCTTTGAACACATATCAAGCATTTTTCTGAATTTTTCAAATTTGATTCTGTTAAGGGGTTTTGTGAAGATATCAGCTGTCTGATCGACAGTTGGGCAATATATTGGATCAAGATTTTTCTTTGCCATCAACATTCACAGATAATGGTATTTGACATCCATATGTTTTATTTTGGCATGAAACACTGGATTCTTGGACATCTTGATTGCACTCTGATTATCAATGTATAACTATGTAGGAGCAAACTGACAAACCTGAAGATCTTCAAGAATACGATGAAGGTAAACAATTTCTCTGGAAGCATCCCATGCTACAATATACTCTGATTCTGTTGATGAATTCGCTACTGTATCCTGCTTCTTACAATGCCAAGCAATGGCAGTTGAACCCATATGCATAGTGTATCATGTGGTTGACACTCTATCATCCACACATCCACTAAAATTTGCATCACAATATCTAACAAGTTTGAAGTTCTTGTTATGGCGGTATTCAAGGCCATATGTTTTCATTCACTGAAGGTAACGAAGTAATTATTTTGCTGCATGCCAATGAATTTCTCTAGGCTCATGCATAAACCTAGATAAAATTCCAACTGAAAATGAAATATCGGGCCTGGTAGTCATCAAGTATATCAAACCTCCCACCAATTGTCTATATGTGGTGCCATTAAAAAAGGCACTACTATCATCCTTGGACAATTTCAAGTTACTTTCCATGGGAGTGAGGGCAAATTTGCAATCACTCATGCCAAACCTCTCTAATAACTCAGAAATATACTTAGTTTGTGAAATGAAAATACTATGCTCTTTCTTAGTTACCTCTATGCCTAGATAGTAGTGAAGAAGTCCAAGATCTATCATCTTAAACCCATCTTTTAATTCCTTCTTCACAGACTTGTTATGGTTTTTATCATTACCTGTGATAAACAAGTCATTGACATAGAGAACAAGTATCACCATTTTCTTACCCTACACTCAAAAATAGAGAGTATCATCAGATTCACTGCGATGAAAACTAATAGATTTCAAGTATCAATCCATTTTCTCATACCAAGCTCTAGGTGCCTGTTTGAGCCCATACAAAGCTTTTGTCAATTTACACACTTTGTGTTTAGCACCCACCTATTCAAAACCCTGAGGTTGTTTCATATAGACTTCTTCCTATAAATCACCATTTAAAAAGGCACTTTTAACATCCAATTGATGTACTTTCCAACTATTTTGTGCTGCTAAGGCAAGTACCATACGAATAGTGTGCCATTTGGTAGTTGGTGCAAATGTTTCCTCATAGTCAATACCTTCTTGTTGTGCATATCCTTTTGCAACAAGTCGTGTCTTATGTTTATCAATGGATCCATCTGATTTATACTTAATCATATAAACCCATTTCCAACCGATGGGTTTAACATGTGGAGGAGGATCAACTAAAACCCATGTATTATTGTTAAGTATGGAATCACACTCACATTTCATTGCCTATTGCCAAACATGTTTAATAGATGCCTCCTCAAAAGTGGATGGCTCAGTGGAAGAAGTAGTAACAACCATAGCATAATTTACCTATTTTTGAGATTTCTTGGGCCCTGTTAAACCAACTTCATCTGTTGTCAAGTCAGAAAAAGTACTTTGAGCCCATTTTGGATACTTAGACAAATTATTCAAATCAGGGACTCCAGAATTCTCATCATGTACATTATTCGAAGGGGGACTTAGAGAATTTTCAACAATTTCTAAGTCATCAACCTGTGAACTTGTAGATGAAGGAGAGGAATGTGAAGGAATTTGAGTCTCATACCATAACTTCGAAGAGTTATCCCCATTATTCAAACCCTTATCTCTTTTTGATTTTTTCCTCTCTAATCTATCAAGTTGAGAATCAATCTCTGAAGTGTTCATAGTCCCAAACTCATCAAATATTACATCTCAACTCACTATGAATTTCTCTGAATCCTATGCAAGCAAACGAAACCCATTTTTATCTTTAGAATAACTAAGAAAGATGCATTTTTGACTTCATGGTTCCAACTCAATTCTATGTTTAATAGGAACCAAAGAAAAACAAAGACATCCAAACACTTTCAAGTTTTTAACTTTTGGTTTAAATCCATACCATGCCTCATATGGAGTTTGTCTCAAAAGTGCAATTGTGGGGGACCTGTTTCTCAAATACACTGCAGTACCAATAGCTTCGGCCCAAAACTTATCATCAAGTTGTTTATAGTGCAACATGGCACGTGTTGTGCCCTCTAAAGTTCTATTCATCTGTTCAGATACTCCATTTTGTTGTGGAGTATAAGCATTACTATATTGTCGATGAATACCATGTTCTCAACAATAATCTAAAAATTCATTAGAGGGATACTCACCTCCATTATCTGAATGAAGAGTGGCCAAATGTGAACCTGTTTCTTTTTCGACTAAGTGTAACCAATCAACAAACTTAGCAAAAACTTCAGATTTGTTTTTCATAAAGAATACCCAAGTCATCCTAGAAAAGTCATCAATAAACAAGACAAAGTATCTACACCCACCAATGGATGACTTTTTCATGTCACATACATCACTATGAAATAACTGTAAACATCTGTTAACTCTCCAAGATGATTGTTTAGGAAATTTTTCTTGATTTTGTTTTCCCAAAACACATGACTCATAAAGAATACTATCTTTACGAAAAGTGGGCAACCCATTTACCATACCATATCTCTGCAAATCCACTAAAGAGTGGATATTCAAATGTCCATAGCGGAGATGCCATAATTGTTGTGTAGACATAGTACCTATACCTGTGTCAACAATTGCTACAAGTTCTATAGTGGGAGGAAGCACCTTACAATGCAATCTAACCAAGTTTCCATCTTCATATCCTGTATACATTATTTTATAATCATTCTTCACTGAATTGATGTAAATGAGCCCATTTTCAAGCACAATTTGATAACATTTATTTTGAGTAGTTACCAAAGAAAGTAAGTGTTTCTTCAATGTGGGAACATACCAAACATCCTCCAAGTATTTTATAGACCCATTAGGAAGAAGAATCTGAATAGATCCAAGTCCTAGTGGTGTATGCATAGACTTATCTGCTAAGGCAACTAGAGAGAGAGAAGCTTCCTTATAAGACCAAAAGAAATCTCTCCTAAATGTCATGTGTTTGGTTTCTCTTGTGTCTAAAACCCATACATATGTGAGCTCATCTCTAGCCTCATATTCAATATAATCAATGTGCCCCAAAGTAGTAAATGCAAATTCATGGGCAACATTACTGGACTCATCATAGTCATGATCGACATACTAAGCAGAGTTAGTCTTAGTCACTTTTTGTGGCCTCTGAATTTTATCCAAAGGAATCCTACATTATGAGGTAGTGTGACCAAATTTTCCACATCTATGACACTAAATGTCTGATCTACCTCGACCTCTGCCCCTATATGAGTTGTGACCATGTCCTCGATCACTTGTTTCATGTGAATGTGATTGATTAGATTGTTGATTATTTGAATGACCCCTACCTCTATTTTTATATCTGCCTCCTCTGTAACCTTGACCCCCTCTATAATTGTTTCCTCTATTGTTTTGATGCCCAGATGAAGATGAACTAGGATTTGACTCTAAAACATGGGCTTCTTCAATTTTCTTGAATTTTTTGGGTAGAGAGAGGTCATGTTGGATGAACAACTCAACCAACTTATCAAAGGTGATGCCTGTGATCTTGTTAGAGACATGCAACATTTCAACAAAATTCCTATAGGACCCTGGTAATCCTTTTAAAGCAACAGTAACTATGAGGTCATCATCTAGTTTTCCAAAACCAGCCTTAGTGTACTCAGTAGTGATATTTTTCAACTTAGACATATATTCTCCCATATCCCCATCTTCATCTAATGACAAAGTAAACAACTGCATATGAATATCTATCTTCTTATGCTTAAGTTTCTTATCATACAAATCTGACAATGTTTTCCATGCAGTGTAACTATGAGGAGAATTTTTAATATGAACATAAGTATCACGAGTACAACAACATTTAATGAGAGCTAAGGCCTTAGAATCACACAAATTGAATATATCTAATTTAGCCTGCTCTGTTGCAATGTGGGATTTTCATTCTTAACAATATCCCATAACTCATTAAAAACTAGTGAAGCCTCCATCAATCGTTTCCAATCTAAATAATTAGAAATTGTTAATCTATCACCATCTGAAAGCAAATTTTGAATTTTCAGCATCTTGAAATGAAAGCAAGTGTAGTAGAGAAGAGTGCAACAAAATGCAAAAGAAATGAAACAAATATCACACTCACTGCACAAGACACTGCTTCTACGGGGTTTTGTACTTAACCTCCACGTAGAGCGTAAAAGAAAAACAAGTATTTTTGATGAGTTTTACACTTAACCTCACCAAAAATTAATGATTACACCCTTGTTTTGCCAAATTACAACCTTATTCCACCAATTACACTCTTATCTCACCACAACAATGCAAAAGAAATATGATTGAATTCTCCCTTTTTTGATTTTTTTTTAAATAACACAATAAGTATGTGTTTTACAATATTCAGATTTAAAAGGGAATATTCCTTTTACAAAAAAACATATTCCAAAGCAAAAAGAACTTTCTCCAAAAAGAATGGATTTGAACCCTTGACCTCCTCCTTTGCAAACTTATTACAAAATAGGCTTAACCAATTGCTCTAAGAGCATTTTCAAAACATAACACTCAGAAATTTCTACTTATACCAGATTTTGTGTATGAGGAAAAATTTAAAAAAATTACATGTGAGTAAATAAATTTAAATTTTTTCCCTTTTACAGCCTTCTCTTCCAATTTTCCTCCTGTAGGACCCAGTCACAGCAAATTTAATGAATGCAAACTTTAGAAATAGCAAAAAATAATTTCCTAAGTATTATATTGTGCTATTCTTCCCTAGGACACCATGGCTGCTCTTGGATGTTTTTTTGCACCTGCTCTCTCTCCTATAGGCCGTACAAATTTGTACAAGTTGGATAAAAAGGATTTTCACTGAGTTTTGGCAGATTTTTAAGGTATTTTTTGCAAAGAATAGCTTCAAAATGAACTCAAGGCATTGTAAGGCCATACAACAGGCTATACAACTCAGATTTTTCTAGATTTTTTAATTAGAATGCAAAAACAGGGGTTTTAATAATATTTGCAGGTGTTTTAGCTATTAAGAGGCCTGAAAATGAGATGAATCAATAATGGAAGCCATGAATAAACATTACAGAGGTTTTTCTCAAATAAATAGGTCGTATAAATCTAGTTTTTGTAGAAAACCAATGAATTTAATAATATTTAAATGCTGAAAATTCATTTTTTATGCCAAATTTGGATTTTGAACACAGGAAAATGGAGTATCAAATGGCCAAAATGACTAAACTGTGGTATATGGAAAATACACAGGTTTAAATGTAAATAATATTTGAAAAATTAAAATAATTTAATAATTTTTCAAAATATTTAAACCAATACTATATGGCATACCTTATTTCATGCCAAATGATATCACGTGAATTGATTTTTCACCTTGCTCATTCGAATTTACCAAGCTCCCAAAATTACCATGCTCTGATACCACTAATAACTCCTGAACCAAAGCAGGCTGAACCTTGTCCCTGCTTAGTGCGAGTGCACAAGTATTTTATTAAATTCAAAAAATAAGTACATAAGGGTGCCTTTACTCTGTTAACCCTTTTACAATGCAAACATGGATTTATATAGTTTTTACCAATGACCGATAAAAATAACTAATCTAATAACCAACTACATACGGGAAAACAACCCGTAAGGAAGTTTAATTAATTAACTCAAAAATATAAAACTACCTAAAACTAAAACTAAGTAAGTTTATTTTATGGGGGTGTCTTTACTAAAAAATGCATGCCCCATTTACAATTATTTATTACCTACCAAAAATCTAACCTAATGTTAAGACTTTGGAACAAGTCCTAACACTCTTCTCAGAGAATTCATTATTATTGTGTTATTTTCATGTTCTTTAAATATTTGTCAATCAAAACTTCTAAGTTTTGGATCATCTACTACCACTCCCTTCCTTGGTGCTAGAACATAATTTTCATTTGCTAGCAGCGCTTGTATATAAAATCTATCAAAATCCAAAAATATTTAAAATCCATAAAATCCAAAAATAATAATAGAAAACTCAAAAAATTTAAAGAAAAACATCACACAATCCAAAAATCATTTTATCTTGGCCTACATCCTGTTAAAATCCTTAGGCAATCAATCAATTGCATCCTATCACCATCAATCACAAAATAATAAGATAATTTTCATTTGCTAGTAAGCCTTGTATATAAAATCCATCAAAATCCAAAAACATTTTAAATCCGTAAAATCCAAAAAATAAAATAAAATAAAAAACTCAGAAAATTGAAAGAAAAACATCACACAATCTAAAAATTATTTTGTCTTAGCCTACATCATGTTAAAATCTTTAGTCAATCAATCAAATCCATCCTATCACCATCAATCATAAAATAATTTTTTTTTAGTTTGATGTAAAACAAGCATTTGCTTTTGGGTATACTTTTACTTGCTTTTGTATGTGTGCTTTGTTTGTTTGTGTTACATGGTTTATCTTGTCTTCCTTTTAGCTTTGAGTCAAGTCATTATGTGCATTAAAAATAATGTTATTATGATCTTCCATATCATAATGCATTATGTTTTGCACTTATCACCTTGTCAGTCCTTATGTATACTAAAAATTAGACATCATGGTTTTTCTATACCATTAGTGCATATTTTCATATGCAAAATAAAAAAACAAGGTTGCTCAATTCATATTGGAAATCATGTTAGAAATCCTATTAGAACTCCATGTAGAGACTATAGAAAGTAGTTATTAACCAATCCACATCATTACCCTGTCTCCAAACATACATCATATTCCTAACACACATCAATCCATTCAAATACTAACCATCTAACTTCACCATACATCCCATAATCACCTCTATCTACCAGTAATAAATCAAATCCATGTTATCAAATCATGTGATCAATCATCATTAATTCATGCAGTTCATCTACTTCTTAAGTTATAATTGTGCATCAATCAACTAAAACAAACCGTCCATTTAATCATTTCCTTGATCTTTACATTCAATCTCCCACACTTTTCAATTGGGAATCGACATATCATGACATCCATATTTTCTCACATCTAAATCAAATCAACCAATAAATCACATCAATCATCTAAAAAAAATCAATCAAATAATTGGTCAATCCTATCAAGTCTCTTAGTTCTTCAACAAGATACATCGATCTCACTTCCGCTCTCTTGCTTATATTTTTTCTTGGGGAACATCAAAACATGCAGCTTATCTCAGAATATATCATTCCCAATCCGCTCTTCACATATATCATTTCTTAGGGCACATCATTTCATCACCAAATCCAATTAAAATATGCAAGCATTAGCTCAAGTGGATTAATAAAAATCATGGGTTAATCACTCTAGTAAATTTAATCCAACATATTAGAAAATTTATTTCTTATTTTTTTTACAACTCACAGCTTATCAATGGGATATATCATTCCAAATCCACTTCCATGTAATAATATTCATGGGGAGAAATCCAAGCATGCAACTTATCTCAGAAAATATTATTTCTCCAATTGGCTCCTTAGCATATATCCGCTCGAGGAAAATCATTTTACATACCTATAAATCATGTAAGCATTTTATCCAAGAATGGTAATTCTAATTCTTAAAATATCAAATACATCATTTCCATGTAACCTTCCTTCATCCATTCATTTTGAGCGCTTGTCCACATCCTTTTTTTTCGCATGACCACTTGCATGGGGGCATCATTCTTAATCATTTAAAGCCACTTGGGGCATCATCTTTATACATTTATTTCCAATCTACTTTTCTTTATTCATTGAAAAGGCATTACATCTTCTAGTCACAACGCCCTTTTCAAAGAGAGGTAAATGTAGACACCTAAATTTCACCACATTTAGTGTTATAATTAACTCTGATTAATATTGACACACTAACTCAACCACCACCTTAAATTTGAATTCTATTCTAAAGTCCACTAACATCATTTCCCTTTCTTTTTTAAATAGTTAATTAATCAATATTAATTAATTATTCATATACACATGATTTTATAAAACTAATTAAAAATCTATAGTTTACAAGTCACCAAACATCTTCTACATTTCTCTTAACCAAGTGTGGAGTCATCCAATCACTTCCTTGACTTCCTTAATCAATTTTTGAGTCATCATTGCACATTTCAACCAACATGATGAGTCATCTAACTACATTGATCCATTCATGAAAAAAAATTAACTACCAACTAACTTCCTCCTTATTTCTCAAGCACATGATGAATTAGCCTCTTCCACTTGCATGAGGACTCAAATCCGCCAGCTAAAATCAATATAATCAAATAAATTTGGATTTATCCCAATTGTCCATCTTTGCAACCAAAAACCTATAAATTAAGTGTCATCTTTCATTGTTTATGGAAATCACCATTAAGCTATCAAAGTACTATCAAAATCATCTTGTGCATTCATAATAAAATCAAGAAATTACATCCATATGTTGTTAAAATTTCCTTTGCCTTGGAGAATAAATTGAGTATCTACATATCACATTGCAAGAGCAAATCAAAGTTCATCAATGGAGAATATTTATTTTGTTGGTAAGATGGTATTTTTATCACATAAGATTGCATATGTCTTGATCATGTAGCTTGTTGTGCAATTGCCTAATGATACAATGGAAAACTTCCAAAGTCGTAGGACCTTGGCAATTTGAGATTAATCTTCAGATAAAGTTGGCTTCCTTTCACTAAATTTGATGCAACTGATAAGACACCAGTGTTGTAGAAATTTTTCTCTTTAGTGCTTTTGATCCTAACTAGGGTTTTGAGTTGAAAAAGAGGTGAATTTTTTTGAAACTAAAAATGGTGATTGCACCAAATATTTTATTGGATTTTAATTCTTGCTTGATAAACACAATAGAGCAAAAAATTATGTTGAATTTGTTTAAGCACAAACTTATACAAATGAGAGATCAGAGGTAATATTTAGCTATTTTTCACAAAAGGGAAAAGGTTTCTTTATTTTATCAAACAATATTTATAGAAAGGTAAAAATACCACAAACGAATTTATTATGACTGGAAATAAAAGACAAGGCTTCCACAAATACTTAAACAACTTTCTCACATAGAAATCTCTCAAAAACAAGAAAGACAAATCTTCAATTTATTTCACTCTAAAGGTTACAACTTGTAGTAAATACATTCCAAAATGCAAAAAAATATAACTAACATAAAAAAGATAGATTGGGCCATGGGGTCTGCCCATTTTTATACAAAATATCTCATAGATGAGATGTAGTTAATAAAACTTGAATGCTTAGTAAAGAAAATCATGCAAATCTAAAACCCTTCATGCAAAAGAGGAGAGTTCTTCTATTTCTGGCATCTTGGACTTGTGAAACAGTTAAAAAATGGCATGCACGAGTTGGTGTGATCTTTGACATAGCATGGTGTGGTATGGCATGGATGGAACTGATGAATCTCCACACAATGTTTATTCATATGGTAGTGGCTGAAAATAGCTTCTTCATGCAAAAAGAGGCACCCAAAAAAGAACTGGACTCTTCAAAATAAAAGATAACTTTTAAAATAGTTCAAGTTACTTTTCCATGTAAAAAACCCCAACTTGCAAAACATAAGTGAGACTTTTACAACTTTTAAGTCTTTATCACTTTGTCAAAATGAACCATGTAATTTGCACTTCATGATTTTGCACTTTTCAACAATTCATATTTGTCAAAATGGAAAGTGCAATTTGCACTTGTGATTTTTGCAACTTTCACATTATCAAAAAATATAAAGTGTAAAATCTATTTTTCTCTTTCTAAAAAAGAGTTATAAAAAATATAGTTTTACCTTTGCAATGAAATTACAACTTGCAATGTCTTGGAAATGAAAATACAACATATGAAAGTATTTCAACAGAAAGAAATTTAATCAATATCTAGAATCTCTTCAGCCTTCTTGTCATTCAACATATTTTTTTTTCTCTTATGTTTATCAAACAAGCATTAAAATCCACTATAAAATATTTGGTGCAATCACCATATTTTCAGTTTTCTATAAATTTCAATTCTTCAACCTTTTTCCCCGTCAAAACCCTAGTTTAGGATTCAAAAGCACTAAAGAGTGAGATTTCCATAAAACTGGTATTTTATCAATTTGCATCAGAGTTAGCGAAAGAAAGCTGGCCTTCTCCGGAGACTATCTTCAAATTTCCAAGGTCCCATGGCTTTGGAGGTTTTTCCATTGTATCATTAGGCAATTGCACAACAAGCTACATGATCAAGATAGGTGCAATCCTATGTGATAACATGTATATTGTAAGTATGTTTTTTTTATTGAATAACTCTAACTAATGTTTTAGTTTAATATTTAGAATATGAAGTTAATTGTTTATTGGATTTCCTAGCTTGCATAGGTTCTAAATTTATAGCTATCACACTTCTTTTTACCCTACCCTTTCCCTCTAATTTGATGTTTCTTTCAAATTTCAAATCACTATGTAATAAGGTAGCATCATTTTGAATATCTATGTTTTGTTTGTTTGTTTTGAGTATTGTTTAGAGAGGCTAAGGTGAACATAGGCAAATTTCCTTAAAACTTATAAAGTCTCACTGTAAACCAAATTGTTACAATGGGGATTCCATTTAGAGAATCATAACTTGAAACTCATGCCCTGGGTCATATTCTTCTTATCCTAAAATGAAAGGGTGCATACCCATCATCTTTTGAAGTTGGTACACAAAATTGCTTCAACAAATAAGAATTAATATTGTGCCATAAACATATATTCCTATCACAAATGAACAAGATAAGTTGGTGTTGGAACCAAATTGTATTGTAGCAGAAGAGGTTAAAAAGTTGTGGAATTAAATTGTGCAAATGTTCATGGTCAAGTAGAAGGGGCTACTAGCAAAGGATGCAACATTAGAGATAAAGGAGTTTGTAGGCAAGCATCCAAAATTGCCCCATTGTCTAAAAAAAACTCATTCTCATTCATGTATTTGGTTAAGTAGTATTACAAGGTGTGTTGCTTAGAGATTTTGTTTATGATGTAGAGCTTTTATTTATGATGTAGTGGTATTGGGTTGCATCTCACATGCATTCTTCACATGCTTTAAAACCAATAGTGATTTTTTTTACCCCTGGGAAGTTCTCATAAGTTCACCCATCCTAGTGTTATAGGTCATGCATGATTAACTCCAATGTTTTTACTAGCTTTGAGGACAATGCTGCTTTTAGGGGGTGATCATGTTATATACATAAGAACAATATATGTTATAGGATGTTGTCCCGTTTAGTATCAACATTATTATAAGTTATGTTATATTTTAGATATGTAGAGTTAATGAAGAGTTAGGTCATAAATTAAGTATGGTTTCTTGTGGGTTTGATGTAAAGGGTGGAAAACTCCTAAATAAGGTATCTTTTTACAATTTCAACTTCTAATGCAAACAAAGACCTGTCATTGTGTGAGAACTCTTGTGTTATAGATGAATTTAAATGTGCAATCCACTGTTGGGTGAGTAGGTGCTCCCATTTTTCCATTTTGTCATTTATTCTAATTTATATTTGCAGTTTCTTTTTATGTTGTTATTCAAAATTGAACAAGGACAAATATTACTATGCGAGACTTGTGATTTTAGAATGAAGTATTTTGAATGTCCAAATGGGTAAGCCAAAAAATATACTATTGATTTCCTAATTGTAATTGCACTTGCAACCAAAGTATAGAAAAGGAAGATCCTAAGCTTCGACCAAAGCAACCTCTAGAGAAGGCTAAATCTTATACTAAACTACAAAGAAAAGGGAAAGAAAACTACAAAAAATTAAGTCTAGAGATGCACCAAGATGTGGGTGAGTGAACTCCCAAGAGAACGAGATACACATAACATAAATGTAGAACTTAATCTATAATAGTAGGACAAACACAATAAATTAATTATGCCAAAGTTAAGTAATTAAACACTACAATTAGGTCAAACCATCCAACAAAACTCAATATTAAGAGCAAAAGGAAACTAACCACATAATCATTTACATTACGGAAAAGTTCTCTAAATGTTAAAATACCTACTAATACAAGAAAACAAATACACGGGAAAGGAAACTCTCAATGGAAGGCCCCCTAAAACAAAAACTCTTAATCTTATGTACAACCTAAACATCTAATAATAGTAGAAAAAAGTGTGCAACATGCACATTTTCAATCACTAAAAATAAAAGCAATACAACTTAATCGAATACATACAACCACATAAAATCCTTTCAATATTCATTTGGATAATCGGTATCTCGAATCAATGATCATAATTCTATTGGTAACTGACATCATGCTTACTTCCACAAATAACCTTCATGAAATTCATAACACAGTGTTAAACCTAGTAATTAACATCATGCTTTCTTCCCCAAAATAATGGTCCCTATAATCTAATGGCCAATGACCCTCAAACATTCTATCCAATGGTGATATGATGTTTGAGAGAGAAATCTCTAATCTTTCCTTCAAGAGTTACAATGAGCAACCACATGTTGTTGGCATACATCACTCAAAGTTCAAACCTTTTTAAGTGTCATTTATATGAAATTCCATTTTGATATATAAGAGTCGTGCTCTTTAAGTCTTGGTTGCATGATCATTCTTGATCAATGTTTTAACACCATTTTGAGATAAGTCAAATCTTTACTCTTCTTCAAAGTCACGAGGGACAAACATGACCTTTAGTGATTATTTTATTTGAGACTCATTTTAAAATGGTGTGTGTTGTGGCCCAACTAATTTTTTTTTAGTAAAGTCATTACCTTATAATATATTAAGAGTGATGTTATTTAAGTCCCCATCACATGAACATCTCTAATTAACACTCCAACATTATTTAGCAACATATCATAAGTCTACTTTCCAAAACCATGGGTGGTGAGCAAGTGCATGGTCTATCCACTTCAAATAATATTTCATTATGTTTTTAGCACATTATACTTTTCATCCAACACCCATTGAGTCATAAGGTGTGATATGTAGTTTGCATTGATTGTGGATGTGCATTATTGAAAATACATGAGCAAAGTCAATATGTTATGATCCAATGGGTCATATTTATTTATTTAAGGCAAAACCTTATATATTCAATCATCCTTAAAGGCCCACTTTGCATTGTAGTGTGTTGAACACTATAGTATGTTTTAGTCATCTATGATGACCAATTTCCATTAGTGGTCATTACTTTAATGAATATTTCCTCATGTAAGTTATAGCAAGCACAAGGAAAGGGAACCCAAAAGGCACACAAGAATTTCTAAGCACTTACTTGGATGTAAGAGGAATGGTTTATTGTTAGAAAATCCACAACTTTGGAATTTTCGCCCTCTTGCCTCTTTCTAAAAAAAACTAATTAAAATGACTATGGAAGACTTCAATTACTCAATAAAATACAAGGTACTACATTGAAATTGGATTAGTCCCACACGGATAATAATTGTGAGATAGGGTCAATATATAACACATTACATGCTCCAAAAGCTTTGCCAATTACAAAAGAGGCTAGAGGGTAATAAACTCAAAGTGGTAGATTTTAGAATAATCACGGTTCAAAAACTCATTACAATAATGAAAACTCATAAAAATTGATTATCATAGACATGACTTAAACATATACATGACTTAAACATATACAAGTCAAAATCCCATAGATTAAAATATAATTAAAATTGATTAGCAAACCCTCCAATTACTTATCGAAATACAATGAATTGGGTTGAAATTGGGTTAGTCCAACATTGTTAATAATAATAATGAGACAAGGGCAACTTGTAAGGCATTACTTTCTCCAAAATCTTTACCAATTGAGAAAGAGGCAAAATAATGAAAAAAACAAAGGGATTGATTTTAGAGGTAATGACTACTAATGGAAATTAGTCATTGTAAAGATGAGTTAAACATACAAAGGTCAAAATCCAATAAAGATTAAACATATACTTAAAAATAACCATAGAAGCCTCAAAGTACTTAAGAAAATAAAATATATTGAGTTTGTTCCATATTGATAACGATAGAGAAAAAGGTGACTTACAAGGCATTACATGCTCTAAAAGCTTTGCCAATTGGAAAAGAAGCTAGAGGGCGAAAAACCCAAATGGTGGATTTTCTAATATTAACCATCCCTCCTCCATACTAATAAATGCTTATATGTGCTTGTGTTCTTTGTAGGTCCCTTTGCCTTTTGATGATTAGCAACTTACATGAGGAACAAATTATTATAGTAGTGGCTACTCACATAAACTAATCATCATAAAGATGATCATACATTTTTCTTTATTCAATTTGAGTGAGTGCATATGCTTGGGTGTTATGATTATTTATTCTAAAGTTCACTTGCCTTGCACAACCCATCCTTCATTTGGGGAGATAATTGAGGGGACGATAGTCTTTAATTGCTTAGGCATTACGTTCGTAATGAGTTTATATACATTATTACAAAGGAAGATATTGAGAAAGTCTGCTAAAGTACCACAGTCATCTTTAAAACTAGTACAATAAAGGTATAATTTAAGTATGCAAATACCTTTTGATATTTCCAAGGCTCATTAACTTGTATTGTTAGTTGTTTGCCTAGAAGGGTTCTAGAAAATCTAGAAGAACCCTACTTGAAAGTTGTCTCGATTAGATGTTTTATCTCTTCGCATTTTGAACATAACCCTCTAATTTATTCCTCAAAAAAGGGAGCCATCGAATCATAATATTATGCATCTACTACTATATGAGGGATGGTTGAGGATATTTGTTGCTCCTATTATTGGCATTATATTGAAAGAAGGTTTTTAAAGAATTTTACTTCAATCCCATTTGCCTTAAGAGTATCAAGGGAAGATCCATCCCAAGTCATTCTTGAATTGATCCAAATGATTTGTCGCTTGACAATGGTACATTGATGGAAGAACCTAGTGATTTTATCCTCTTCCTCAATCCACGTCTCCAAGTTTTTGTCACCAAAATATCTCTTCTTTGGCATATATATATATATATATATATATATATATATATATATATATATATATATATATATAAGGCACTCTACTAATTTTTCATTTAACAATGTTGGAGTCTGAATGATATTATTTAGCCCTCCAACTCTCCTCCTAACATAGCCTTCTCTTGAAATATATTTCTAAAGTTTTTGGAATTTTTGTCTTTAAGCGATCTTTTGATGCATCAAATTTTTATTTAAATTTATGCATTCCTAATCCTTATGTCAAAGGGCAATCCTTCTAGCAACTCACCATTATGTATAGTAAATAAGTTCCCTTATGCCATATGATCATTAAAAATCTAAATAGGTGACAATTGCCACCAAACCAACCTCCTTCATTAAAAGCGTTCATTCCCCAAACATTCTAGGGAATGCACTTCATGATTCTTGAGTGTTCTTCCCCCTTCATTATGTGAACATTTAGTAACAATGTTTTGAGTGTTTTCCCCAATTACCTCCTTGTATTCCTTCTAAAATATATACCTCCTTGAATTCTATCTTCATCTATGTTGGTGAGTGATTATCTTGTTGTAATTAGTCTTTCCTACTTTTTCAATTTCTAGCTCTGCTACTAAAAGAAATTGTTCCAAAGGTGAATTCCAAACAATCAATCAACCTCTAGTGTTAGGAGGGGTTAACTTGGGTCCCTCCCTAAGTAGAGGAAAATTTCTCATTTGTGAAGAACATAATGTGGTTTCTAAGGGAGAAATACTCTCCATGCTCTTCAGAAGTGATAATCTTTTCCAAAATCAATCAATAGTGAAAAGGCTTTTGCCCTAGGTTTCAATTTATATCACATGTTCATCATGTGGTACTTGCTAAGATGGCCTACTTCAAGGCAAAATAACATCTAAAAAGAATGCTTTAGAAGTCTAGAAGGTTTAAATATGAAGCTTTCTAATTTTGGCAAGGGCTTGCAAAATTACATTTTTGCATTGATTTGCGCAAAAGTTGAAAAATGTTGATGAGACAATGGACATATAAACTCTCCAAGTAGGTCTCAAATGTTCCTTTAGATCTACTCATCCTAACGTTCCATTGAAAGACCATAAACTCTGTTCCAAACAGAGCAAGCATGCTTAATTCTTTCTTATAATCAAAATGTCGGGGTGATTATTTTAAGGAAAAACATGCATTTTGCAAGAACCAAGATCCACTTAATTTTTTTTATAGGTTTTGCCTCTTTTATTAAAAGAAAAACTAGAAAAACATTTTAAAAATCAGATTTATAGGTCCTATCATTTTCCATATATCTTCCACCCATTTAAGTAACAAGTCTATTGCCAACCAAAGTCAACTAAGTTTTCCCTATTAAGGGCCTTGTAGCTAAGATATCAATTTCTTTCTTTATTGTGTCATCTTTAATACCTAACTCTGAAGAAGTACCTATGGCATCTAGCACTCAATCACAGTCTACTTTGTCCTCTATTCCTACCTTAGGTTACCTCGACAACAACCAAGTCCAATTCATTGCTATGTTCCTTGTGTTAATATGCCACTAATTGTTTTTTAATAGTTATCTATATTATATTATATTCCAAAAATTTGTGTGGATACCCCCTCCAACCACTAATAAGGGCCAACACAATATGAATCGTGAACCCCATAATATGCCAACAATCCTTAATTTCTCTATAATTCACTCGCTCTTCAATAGCAATTTTATTTCATGACTTTATAATCTAATTATTAAAGCATATTTTTTTAATACACCAATAAGGTGTCTAACAACCTAGAAATTATTATTTTTAACTAATCAAAGCATTATAATCTTAAATAAAAATTCCAAGGTTATTGAGACTTCAAAATTTATTTTACATACTTCAATACAATTTTAAAATTGTTTTATAATTATGGTAAAGTTAAGACTACTTGAGTCAATGTCTTGTCTACTATGAGTTTATATATATGTATGTACGTACACACATCATAATTATGCGAACCTTTTCAAGTGTAATAATGTTACTTACAATATATTAAGACCATTAAATTTGTTTCTTTAATGCTATTATTCAATGAATGGTTATGATGGTATGTTATCTTTTAAAGAGAATAAGACCATGCAAATATAAATAATATATATGAAAATTTATGTGAAAGAACAAGAATCCATTATCTTTCTTTGAATCTAAGGTCTTTAAATTGAAACAAAAATTATGCCCCCCCCATGATTCATTATCTCCTATCCTACCCTACAATCTTATCTTTAGATTTAGTTAACTATTTACAACTTATTAATTTGAAAGCAATGACAATATTTGGCTCGTAGCTATCTCTCTTTGCACACTTTCATGGTTTATTAGCTTAAAAAATATTAACTTTTTAATTAATAAATTTAGCAAAAATTATATAGAATCAAATCATTGTTTAGTATAGAAAATAAAAAAATAATTAATTATAATAAAAATATAACTTTTACGAATCCATCCTGGTAAAATAATTATAATTTATTATTAACATGATTATCCTATCACTCATGTTTTGTTATATACAATAAATTATCGTAGACACTAAACATGATAAACTTGATAAAAAAAAAGTTTCATTTTATTTTCTTTCCCTTTACATTAATATAAAAATGAAACAAAGAAAAAATTCATATTATAAAAAAGAAATTGAAAAAATATAAAATATAAAAAACATAAAAACATAAAAAACTTAAACTTTCGATGACAGAATTTTCAGCTTCAAATTCATGTCACAAATTTATTCTTGAAGCTTCTTTCTCAATATATAAAATTAATATTAATAAAAGTGCATAGTTTAATACATCTTTGAAACTTAGATCACATTATCGCAAATCTTTGACAACAATATAATGGATTAAATATCCATTTTTTCGTTGCATAAATCAAACCATGGAAGAACCCTGCGTCACCTGCCTTATATTAAATAGAAACTAAACATGATGCAAAATTTTCTAAAATCAATTCCAACTAAGGTCCCATACAACAATTTTTAAATACTCAACAACTTCAGAAGCGTGATGATGAGCTCAACTTTGGAAGGGACAGATTTCTCTTAACTAGAAATTGTGGTTGTTTTGAATGCCTTCTAACGTTGGGCTTTTGCCATCCTAACCTTTCTAAATACTCTTCGATCAACCTGCAATTCACTTCCATGTCATTTGATGTTTCACCATTTTTAGCTTTAATAGAGAGAAATTGCCAACAATCAACATAAAGAGCATTAGTTTGTAACATACATGCCACAAAGTGCTTTTTGAGAAGATGCTACTGCGCGATCTGGAAAACTTTCTTCGAAGCGGAAACCCAACCACACATATAGATCTAGGACCTTTATCACGATAAATTAATTTATATGAGAACCACCAAAGTGCATGTCAGTAATTTTAACCTATAATATGAATAGTATAAGAAGTATGGCTTATGCATCATATGAAGATAAACAGTAAATTCATGTGACCACTGAAACACACCTTATGAATGGACTCGAGTTCCATTAATGCATTTTGTGTTTTTGGTATACGAAGGGTTTCAGGTGTAAAAATCTCTTGCAAGTGTACTATACCCTTTTTTGCATAAGCTTCTGCAAACTATTCAATCATTCATGAATGAAGTTAAAGATACAGGTAATTTGTGAATAATTTGATGGAATCTCTCTACTGAATTTCGGTTTCAAAACATATTACATTGCTAACACTTCAGATATAATAGAACATTTCTTACTTGAACGAGTCCTTGAGCGGAAATTTCATCATTTGTATCAACAGGACTGCAAAATTTGATTTCATTAGTCTATTCATCCTTATTATCAATGAATATAAAATACAAAATAAGCAGAAATGAAGTCGTCTTCTACTAGAAAGTGTCTAAAAGCACTCATTACGAAGAAAAGACAAAATGAAGATGCACAACCTTCTGGAACACCCTTCTTCAGCATATTTTGGCTTTTCCCAGTCATATCATATCAGATTTTATCTTGGCCTGATTTTTCTAATATTAAATCTGATCTTAATCTTTAATTTCTAAAATCAAATCTGTTTTTAATCTTTACTTTTTAAACCACTTGGGTCTGAGAAGCTTCCTAACTTCCATTGTTTATAGCACGAATCATTTCCTCCTTTAGATAAGGTGAATCTTCGTTCTCAACCTTCTGGGTCTTTGTATGCATATATGCTATACTCGTTCATTTTTCATTGATTAGAAGAACATTTCTCGGCTTTCTCCCTTTTTCGAATGTGTAATGGTTTATCGTTTAGAGTTTATGTTGCATCTTTATACTATAACTCAGTAGATTGCTAAATTTTTTATTGGGTTATCCTTCATGCCTTTATCCTGAGCCCCACGGTATAGATCATTGGTATCAGCAGGTATCTGCACAGTTTCTTGCATCAATTTGTAAAAAAAACCACTAGTCATATATCTATAAACAAAAGTGAGTAAGATGGCTGAATACCAAAAGAAACCTTCTGATGACTCCCCAAACATCTAGCAATTCATCAGGATGCCCTCAAGGCGCATCACATGTACTCTTTTGCCAGTTTCATGAAATCATGATGAAGTTGGGACCCCTAACTGCAGCAACTTCTTCCACTGCACCTGTTAACATGGAGTTTCAGCATTATGGCCCTTTGGCGGTCCAATTCAATTTGGATATTGTTGTGTTCGAAGGCAAGATAGATGCCACAACATTGGATGATTGGATTTCACAATTAGAGGCATATTTCTGTCAACCACTTCACTGACACCAACAAAATCACCTGACAGCATTGCAGATGTCCACACCGGTTCTCTATTGGTAGGAATCTTGTTGTGCCCAGCATGGGAAAGACTATGACACCATTGAGACTTGGGATACGTTTTTAGTGTTGTTCACAGAGAATCTTATCATGTCAAGTACTGTAAAGATGAGAACATGAATTTTTGGTAGTTGGACCAACACATGGAACAATCAGTACAAGACTACACAAACAAGTTACATGACTACCTTGCACGCCTGCGAGAAGACGCATCGGAGTGAAATAGGGTGCTGAAATACACTAGTGGACTCTCTCCCTATATCTGTGCTAAAATAGAATTCTTGACCTGCAACACAAATGCCACCAAGATCGAGGCCAAGGACAAGATGAAGTAGAAACTTTCCCCTTCATCATCATTATGCACAAGAGAAACCCTGCACCTGGTGCCCCAAACGCTCTAGCGCCAAAGTAGAAATCTTAGTTCCAAGGAGAACAATCGAAACACTCTTTGGCATAGCAAAAAGCCCTAGCGACCTCTGTGTCAGGAAAAGACAAAGAAGCAAATAAAAAATTGGCGCCATTGACGCTGCACAAGCACAAACAGCGGTTCCAAATAACACACCCAACAATCCTTGATTGCGAAGTCTACAATAAGTTTCACGCAAGTGGAAGATACTGATCCAGATGCTACTTGTTTAAGAACTAGCACCGCTGCCATCAACACTTTTGAGAAATGAGAACACCTCTTGCAAACCAAGTGTTGGGCCAAGAGTCAGCCACTTCATGTCGTCATTGACGATAGGAGCAAGAAGAACACCATTGCGCAAGATGTAGTCTAGTGCCTAGGTCTTTCCAAGGAAGCACATCCTCATCCATACTCAATGGGATGGCTACAATAGGGTAGATATATTCGAGTTTGGTGTCAATGCACTTTCGAGTATGGAATAAAGCCATGCATGATACAATCACCTATGATGTAGCGCCATTGGAGGTATGTGGCATTTTACTTGACAAGTCATGTGTATGACTACAATGGTACCTATAGAGCTGAATCACAGAAGTGGCCCATCAAAATCGTTGACTACATCTTCAACATCTCAGAATCTCTTCCAAAGACAAAAGTCACTTTGGTACTTGCCAAGCAATGCAGCAAGCTCGTTTCTCTCACACAAAAGTTCATGTTGCTTATGGTCTGCCCAAAGACACAGGCACTGGAGCAAGCAAGCTTCAGAAGCACACCAAGTTCCACGCTCGTTGTAGCAGCAGCAACTAGACAATCTACTTCGACAATATGGATGTCTTTGAAAAACCCAAAGGTTTCCCCACACATTTTGTGGTAAAGCATCAGATCTGTTTGGTTCCAAGATCTCTTCCAAACAGGCCATTGTATCATAGATGCATTTCAAAGAACAACGAGATTCAACACCAAATTCATAAGCTTATTGAACAAGGCAAGATGGCCAATCTCTTCCCCTTGTGGCAATCTGATAATCTTAGTGCCAAAGAAAGATGGCTTATGGTGCATGTGCATTGACTATCGTGCACTTAACAAGATAATAGTGAAGAATATGTATCCATTGCTGCGAATTGCTGACTTTCTAGACTAGCTCCGAGGTGCACAATACTTCATCAAGATTGACCTGAAATCAGATTTCCATTAGGTTCTAGTCCATCCAGAAGATGTTTAGAAGACAGCATTCAAAACAAAGGAGGGAATGTTTGAATAGTTGATTATGCCTTTCGGCTTTACCAAAGTGCCAACAACATTCATGCACCCGATGAATGGCATACTCAGGCCCTTCACAACTTTTTTTTCATGGTCTACTAGGATGATATTCTTATCTTCAACAAGACTTGGGAGGAGCATGTTGAGAAGATTGCACGTGCCTTAGACACATTGCGCAAACACAAGTGGCAAGCCAACTTAGCCAAGTATACATTTGGTGTCATTCTGGTACTCAAGCTACATCATTGACCACACATGCATCCATGTAGATCTAGAAAAGATCAATGTAATCCAAGATTGGGCAACTTTGCACAATCTCAAAAAACTCAAGTTTTCTTGGTCTTGTTAATTTCTACTACAGGTTCTTCCTTGGATTCTCCCATACATCCTAGCTACAAAATCATATCATGCACACCAAAGATGAATTCCAATGAAGACCAACACAACAAAACACATTCAAGGAACTTAGCAACGCCTTTGTGCTGCATTAGTGTAATGTCCTCCATTAGTGTAATGTCCTCGTAGGCTAATAATGGTGTTTAAAAGGCCTAGTGTTGGAGTTAGCTAGTTTTCCAGTTGGCAGTGTTTTCATCTCCAAATCTTTGGTGTATTCAGAAGCGGTGTTATTCAGGGTGTTTTGGCTCCATTTTATATACTTACTATTTATATTAAGTCAGTAGTATGATAGGGGCCAACCTTACTATTTTTAGTAAGGCACCTTGGTGAGCAGAGAATGCAATGGGCTACCCCCTGGTGCAAATAGAATTGATTTATGAGGTTTATTTATGGATTTATAATATTATAATTATTGTTAAAGTCATACTTTAATAATTAAATATAAAGTGAATATCATTAATGATGATTAATGACTTTATAATATATGATTTCACTTAAGTCATAAAATCATTATTAAAGATCATAAAGGGAGACATAAGGACTTTATTTAAAAGGGGGATTTAAATGCTTTTAAAGTATACTTTATAATAAGTGTGAAAGTGTAATTTTAAAGGGGAGATATAAGTGATTAATAAGTATATTTTATTAAGTTGTGCACCAAAAATGAGGGAAAAGTAAATGAAAAGAAAGTAAATTAAATGAGATGAAGTCAAATGCAAATTGAATATTATAAAAGGGATTCATTCAGCGTATTTTATTGCTTCATATTATTTTCTAGAGTTTGCTACAACAGATTTTCAGTTTGGTTCCAAGGACTAAAACCCTTGAGGATCTTGGTGGTGGTGTTGGACGAAAACCCAAATCCATTGTTGAGGAGCTTCGTGATGGAGGTTTCATATTTGCTTCATTGGCAATTTTGGGAGAAGAAGAGCAACAGATTATCATCAAATTTCAGATCAGTTTATAACCAGATTCTGCACCATAATTATCTAGGGTTTCATCCTAGACCAGTTTGCCATATTTGAATGATTTTATACCATATTTTGTCATCTTCATAAGCTGGAAGCAATTCATCCAGTTAAGGCAAGATTTCATGTCAAAATTGGTATGTCTCTTTACTGATTTGTCGCAGCAGTCTATTGTAATAAATTTGGGCATGTTTGAGCCCCTTTGTTTGATGAAATTACATGAGGAATAATTCTGTTTGTAACAGCAGTAGTGTTGGCATATATTTGTCCATATTTTGATGTACTTCAGACTGCGGTATTCAGATTTGTAACAGCAGATATATTATCTGATAAATAAGATTGTATGTGGTGTATTGAATGTTCATTAGAAGTATTATTAATTGTTGATTACAAGTTGGATATCTCTGCCCTATTGTATGAGCAATTTTGAATTATATTTGTTGTTACAAATACGAATTTCATATCAGACCTATGGTTTCAATCAGAAAATTAAGTTGAAAGATTCTAGAGTGGAAAAAGTAAGTTTTGTTTCAGATGGGGAAGTCAATATCCTAGTTGGGATATTTCAATTAGTCATGGTCATGCCAAACATTGTCCAACCATTTGAGATCAAAACCAATGCAGTACTCACCGAACATGGACATTTGGTTGCGTATCAATCAAAGACATTCAACAACACAGTTCATCACTACTCCACCTATGAGAGAGTTGTAGTCCATTGTTCAAATAGTCAAGCAATGACAATATTACATGTTGGGTAAGGACACCATCATTCAATTAGATCATAAGCCACTTCAATTCTTGCATACACAAAGCAAGTTTGGAAACCTGTGCCACATGAAGTGGATGGCATACTTGCATCAGTTACATTTGATGATCAAACACAAGTAGGGAAAGGAGAACTAGGAGGTAGATTGCCTTAGTCATCCACCTTTCTAGGTACTCATCACAATGCTTAGCACTTATGATCCCAACATATCTAACTAGGTTTCTCACGTAGTTACCTACATCTCGGGGATGGTGGGATGAGGTTTCAAGGACAGCGAAAATTTTCCCAAATTTTTGGGACGTTGGGGGTACGGCTATTATAATAATTAATGAAAATTAATATTTCAAATATAAACAAATATATAATATATATATATATATATTATATATATATATATTATATATTTGTTTATATTTGAAATATTAATTTTCATTAATTATTATAATAGCCGTACCCCCAACGTCCCAAAAATTTGGGAAAATTTTGGCTGTTATGCTTTTTGTATGGGTTTGAAGGTGTTAAAACCCTTTTTTTTATACATGGGTGTCACATAAAAGAATTATAATCTATATGCCAGCAAATTCTCTATAATTTTCTATTTAATACATATAATAGACCCAACTTAACCAAAAAGAGAAGGAAATCGATAAATATGCTATTTACATCAGTCTCTAGTGCTGATTCCATTTGAAAATATTAACATGAAATGTCATGAAAACACTTTGGAAAGGCACAATATGAAAACTATTGCAAAGGCAAAATTCTATTTAAATAGTAGATCTGTGATTATTCTTCTAATATCCTATACATAACAAAACATTTACCAAATTAAAACTACATTGTAATCCACATAAGACTCTTCGTTGCTAATCTTGATATCATTTCAAAAACAATTGTGATAGCGGAAAATTAAAGGCCTAGGGGAGTTGTTTTTTTTGTGTAGGAAATGTCTTGGAGATGCCTTGAGATGGCCCCAATTTCAGGGGATGCACTCATTTTTTATTTTTTTTGATACAATGAGGGGACGTCGTGCCTCCATCCCCAAGACATTCATGCTATCATCCGGACTCTCGGGGACATGCCCCTGTATAACACTAGTTTATCTTTACTCCAAGGACCAATACTTTCTGTAAGCCTATATCGCTCACCCGCAAGGTGAACAGGGTGTTGAATTCCATTTGTTCAAATCGCTCCTCTACAAGCTTGGGTATCTTTGTGTTCCTGCCAATGCACCTCACCAAATACTCCTCTTCGAGGCACACTATTCTAAGGCAATAGGACACTTTGGCATTCTCAAAACACTAGCGGGGCTTCAACAACACATTTTTGGTCTCATATGCACAAAAGCAATGTACCACATCAACTATTGCATTCCTTGTTGCATCGCATAACCATCTAACATGAAGCTTGGGATATACACACCTTTGTCAGTGTCATGTCCCTCTTTTCAAACTACCAATGAAGGAAGACTCTTAGCCTTATTTTGTCCCCAAAGGCTAAGAAAAAGGAAGAAAGAAAGGGGACTTTGGAGGCCTTTTAAAGCAAATGGGCAAAGTGCTTTATATTCTAATTTTCACTTACAAGGTGTTCTTTTGAGGGTCATGAATGATCATGCACTTAAGTGAGAGTTATAAGTATTGTCCTTTTAAAAGGATGGGGTGCTACACTTGGGAAGAAAAGGTTATAAAAAGAAGTGAAGACATCCACTTAGAGGGTTATGCTATTTTGATATTGAATCTATTGTTCAAGTATGTCAAGCTTGAACAAATGATTTGAGAACGAAACCCTTCAAGTACACAAGGAGTTGGGAACAAAAACCTCCATACTACTTAATTGGTGTAATGTCTCCATTTCCACATCATTTATGAGCATGTATTGAAGACTTTTAATCTACTTTTTCCATAGACTAAAGAATTCCTTTTGGGGTTTCATTTTATTAATTATGTTACATCCTAATTTCCTCGCCAAACAAACTTACTAGATTATCTGTGGATATCTATAGTTGACAAATTTGGATTTGACTATTTTTAACCAAGTTTTGATATATATTGTTATGGAACAATAGGATATTGCTTAGATTACATGATCACACTGCTATGAGTTAGATGTAAATATATGTTTACTTTATGATCATGTTGATTTGTCATTTCAACTATCTTTTATAATGTATGTATATCATGATTGTTATGATCTAACTACTTATTTTGTTGTGAAGTTGACACAAGAGAACCCATCCCTCAGAGTGTAACGGAAGGAGAGTATCATCGGCGAAGGTGACGTAAATGGAAATGTCAGAGGACGACCGAGAAACTAGCTAGAACCTTGCACACACCACATAAGTAATTCATGTTAGATACATAATCTGAATGGTTAACGTTAGTGTTAGCATCTTCCTTATGTTATCTACATTTAAGTAATTGTTTGTGTGCGTGTTAGTCCATATTTATGTTTAGATATAATCTCGTGTGTGTGTTGCATTGTGAATGTTACTGTACATTATGACGTATCATTGTATTCATGATTGTCAGTGTAAAATCTTGTGAATTGTGTTTACACTACCGTATGTAGACTAACCAACTTGTCTTAGTAATAATAGCCAGTTATTTTTACGATATCAAAAATATCCATATTTGACATAATAGTTGGCAATAAGACATAGAAAGTCGAATACATTGACAAGTTAATAGGCTAATTATTGTTAAGTCATTATATAAATAATTATACTTTAAAAGGCTTTGGGAGACAAAATTAATTGATGTCACCCTAGATATATATATATATATATATATATATAAAATAAAAGGAGATAAAACAAATAATAGAAAGTCATTATTTAGAATAAAATTTAAAAAAAAAAAAAAATGAAAAAGAAAAACAAAAGAGAGCATAATTCTGATATGGAAATAAAAACATAAAAATAAAATAAATATATTAATAAATAAAAGGAAAAATGATAGTTTTAAAAGGAAAAAGCACATTTTTCTCTTTAAGGAAAATAATAAGAATATAAGGATTGCAACGCAATATGGAGGGAGGAGGTAGGGGCAGGAAAGGAAAGAAATTCAAGAAGCCCAACGTTCTTCCATTTTCAATATAATAGCAGTGAAGCTAGCCCCCTTAATCTGCTCATCTTTGGCATGACTGGACAACACGGGGATACCAAATATTGTTGTGGCCAATGCCTTATGAAACCCAATTACAAATGACATTTGTGTTGAACACAACTATCTACTGAGAGGGGGAGTGAATCAGTAGATCAGTTAAAAACTAGTTCGTTAACTTTTTAGTGACGACACAAAACATATGCATATCAAAGAACAAATGTAGAGAGCACACACACACAAAAACACAGTACACCAGATTTATACGTGGAAAACCCAAAGAGAAAGACCACAGTGAGAATAGCTGCTAGAATCTATTGTTTTAATCCAACCTCACAGTTAAATCACCTCACTAGCAAAATCACACTGGTTCCATTCAAGGACACCTATCTTTAGGAGACACCAATCCCCTAACCGAGCACCAACTCAGTTTAACCTTACTGGTTACAAGATTTAAGGGCACCAACCCTAAGGATACTCCAATCCCCTAACTGAGCACCAACCAATCAGAACTATGGAACTACAACTCCAGCATACAAGATAGATTCACAAATGAATCCAGTTTAGTTTCTTTGTTACAAGTCTAGTCTGTAATTGCTCACTCTTGGCTTATTCTGTGTATGCCTATTCTTCTTCTTTGCTCAATCTCTGCATATCCACTGTGTGCCCTTTCTTTCTCTTTGCCTCACTTCTGCTCATTCTCTGTGTGTTTTTTCTTCCTCTCTGCCTCACTCTGTGTCTGGATATATTCTAGTTGGACACACTTCATTCCCTTTCCTTTCTGCCTTTTACTTTATCTGTATACATCTATCATCGACAATATTTTCTTTTCCTCTCTGCCTTACTGGTTTTATGTCGTTATATCTTTTGTTTAACACACATTTACACCAGCTGCTTTGGCCTCTCTTCTTTTGTGTCTTTTATATATTCTTTGTTTGACACATCAATGTCCTTTGCTTGCCTCTATTCCTCTTTCTCTTCAAATTGCAACGGCAACACCAATGACAAAAAAAGCCTTTTTCAATGTTCAAGATGTCGTATATGTATAGACAATGTAGCTTAGGGTTTTCTATCTCCAATTGCGTTCACACTTCAGTGGCAATTAACCAATTCTCATTAAAAGCGATTTTGACTTATGCTCTTCCCATGTCTCGGTTCATGCATCACATTGCAATGCTTAGATCTCTTTTCTATTTTTGGCAACTACTAGATTCTGGTCATAACTGCACTGCTTCTTTAGTCGAGAATTGATCTAGAGCTCCATGTAGACTCGAGTTCACCGTCTGTCTAATCATGTCTTTAATCTAGGATTATTCATCTTGTCATTGGTGCCAATCATTGTTTGTCTTGAACTGTCAGATATATCCACTTTAAAAAAGAACCGTCAATCTCTCTTGCATTAACCATCAAGCTCTTTCCCATATCTCGATATCTTCTATATGATTGGTTTGCTTTCGCTCCTTTCGATTTATTTGAATATGCTCGATCCATAACTTTAGTCAAACATTAATCTTTGAAATATTTGACTATATCTTGCTTGTCATGGCATCCATAAGAGCTTTCGCTCTGATAGATCTTATCGGACTTGCTCGGTCTTTAACTTCACCACTGTGCATTAACCTTCGAGCACTTTTAAGGCTTTGGATCCACTCGCTCCGTTGGATCTTCTTAGTCCTGACTTGCGTGTGTCGTTGGATCATCGAAGATGCTTCTCTTTATGTTGACTAGATCATTAACCTTCGACATGTTGACTTCATCTCATTTCTTTCGGCGTCTTTGAGATGGTTCCACTTCATCGATCTCTTCAGACTTGCTCGAACTTTAACATGTCCCCTTCGAGACAGTTTCCGCGGACTTTTTGTCCGAGTCTCCTTTTGACACTTTTGTTTAGGACACATACCCTTCAGGGCCTTGCAAATGTAACCTTCAGCTTTTCTGCAAGGGTCCACATACCCTTCGAAATTTTTGAAAAGATCCCTTCGGACTTTCTGCGATGGTCCACTTGCGCTTCGGACTTCTTGAGAAGTGCCCTTTGGCTTTCTTGAACGGTCCACATACCCTTCGGCCTTTTGCAAACTACCCTTTGGTTTTTCTGAAAGGGCCCACATACCCTTCGGCTTTCTTGCAGGCATCTACATGCCCTTCGGAACAATTTTCGTGAGCTTTTTGTCCAAAAGATTTGTCCTTGCCAATATTTACGAAAGAATTGTCTTTGCCAATTTTTTCGAAAGAATTCTTCAAGACCATTTTGGGTTCTTCATTCAGCATGACTTATAGACTTGGAAGAAGTAAAGTCATCTTAGAAACCCAATCAACTCTTCCAAACCCATTCGGGTTTTTCACATTGCTTAACTCATAAACATGAGAGAAGCAAAGTCACTCCGAAATCCCGTTACCTCTTCCTTGATCCATTCGGGTTTTCCACATTGATTATTTTATAAACATGAAAGAAGTAAAGTGCTTCTGAAACCCCGATCAACTCTTCTAGACCCTTTCGAGTTCTTGAGACAACTTGACTTATAAAAATGAGACAAATAAAGTTGTTGCATAAACCCGATTAACACTGCTAGACCCATTCAGGTTCTCGAGACAACTTAAATTATAAAGTTGAGAGAAGTAAAGTTGTTTTGGAATTCCGATTTGCACTACAAGACCCATTTGGGTTCTCAAGACTGCTTTACTTGTTTTATAAGTAGAAGCTCTTCACAAACCCGATGTACTCCAAAACTCTGTTCAACTTATCCTTTGTCATTAATGAATGATAGCACATTCATCCTTTGACATCAATGACAATATTACAGACATCAATGACTCAAATTGCCAACAATTTGCGCAAGTCGCTCGATAGCATGTCTATATGCTTTGGAAGGCGTATAATGAGTAATGTGCATAGAAAAAAGTTGGCAGCGTACAAGGAGTTAAACAGGGCGATACATAGCGAGTATATGTTTCAACTGGTTTTGAGGTATTTAGTGACCATATCCTCCAACTTCGGGTCCAATGACAGTGTATTTCAACTGCAACAGATCATTCCTCTTATTTTATACACAACTGTCATCCATTTTGAATGGCATCTCCCGATAGAGACGCCTCCTATTAAAAGGTACTTAATGTATTCCAATATTTTGATTATTAGAATGTATCTGAATGGAAAGAAGCTTGAATATACAACGATTATAGTATATAATTCTGTTACATAACTGGTAATATAAGTTTATAGTTAACAGTGAAAAGTTATAATGATTATATTTCAAACCCAATTGAGCAATGTGTTTAACAATGCTAGTTATGCTATTTGGAGACAACGCAAGTGTTTAGTTAATACTTGAATTGGAACAGAAATTAACCCTATAGAGATTGGTCATCGTATTCCAAACAATTCGCCTAACTGCTCGACATTGCCATAACTGTTCAATTCGGAGTATAAGGATGTGGACACCTTCATACTACCCACATGATCCAGCATGTGATTATCCTTTTTTCCCTAACTTTACCATCCAGAGTTTGTTTTTTAGTTATAACGTTTCGTAAAATGAGATGGGTTCATCCAATAAAAACCTTTTCCTTTAGAATTATCTATTTTCCATGTTTTGGCTATGAGAACTTATTCAGAGTCATTAAGAAAAAATATGAAATAAGGAAGGCCGTCGATATATTAAAAGTGAAAAAGGCTTTATAAAATTGGAGGATTAGTGAATAAAGCTAGCATACTTGAACAAGAGAAAACATATTCTAACACATTGAAATAATTTATTTCAGATCTTTTCATGTATCGGTCTTGAAAAACTGCATCTACTTTTTGACATAAGTAGAAAACTCTTCTCTATAATATCATTTTTCGATGCCATGAATGTCTATCTGGTGAAGTTGTCTTACGCTATTAATTTTTGATGTTTTATGACTCACTTGAGAAAAACCTTGTGGAAGAGATTTTTTGTGAGATATATTTTAACGCATCCATTGGAACATGATTCCTAATCCCAACATGTATTCTAATGCCTAGCTATATACAAGAATACAACAATTAATAAATATTCGTTCTAAAGTAATAACTTAGAACTATAATATTCATTTATTAGCTACATATAGTGGGCATAGCGATTTATTTTAATATGTTATAGTTCCAAGTCAATATTTAAAATTATGGCGATTATAGTTGGAAATATAGCAATTATAGAATTATGATGTATATATTTTTTCTAACACCTATATTTGAGAATATTGAACAATAGTCAACTCTGTATATAAAATTAAATAGTTGAGAATTATGGTGTATATAGGACTATATTAGGGAGCTTTTAGCTTATATATTTATGGTCTTATATAGAAGCCTCGATTTTGATTAGGCGTGGTAGCTAGATTATAAAAAAACAGTCAACCTTTTCGATATTAAATGGTTGAATAATTTCACAAAAACCTCTTTGGAATTACCAACTGTAGGTGTTATGTATGGTTAATTTATCCTTCGAGGGTTAATGAGGCGTGGGATAAATAGAGACCCCAATGTAAACCCTATTTCAATATGAAGAGTTATTTATCATATAATTTATGAGTCAAAACAAAGGATGTGAATGTAACATTAAGCCAAGTTACAGAATGCTTAATAAGAAATATAGGTGTATATATATATTCATAGGGGTGTATTCTTACAATTATAATTTCATGGGTGAATTATGAACTATGTTAAAGAATTATATATAATTAAGTTAATGAATGCGTGCATTCAATCCCTAAAATGTATAGCAAACACTAATTTGGATTATCCTATGTTTCATGTGTGTTGAGTCTTGTTTTGTTATATCTACACATGGATTTAAGTATGCAACATAAGTATTTAATAAAAATGGCTATGTTGGGTCATATGCCTAAGCTTGTAGCTAGAAATATGATTTTATCTAGTCATCAGGTATTTGAGGGACCAAAATTATAACCATATTAAAACAGTCTTCTAGAAAAAAGAATGAGAGGTTTAAATGAATGTTATAATGGGTTTATGAGTTTTCTGCAAATGATTGATTGAATGTTAGTTATATGTATTCAGTATTGAATACTTGTGTGCGGTGCATATTATGAGAGTGTTAATATGTATAAATGTTTGGTTATATTTAACATATAAGGGTGCATCGTGATGTGTGCTTATAAGTTATATTTCTTGAATGTTAGTATGTAGTTTAAACCTAAGGTATATCTAAGTGGTATAATCCCGTACTTGTTTTATTGTTATTATGTATGTGGATCGTTTGATTCTTGAAATTGTAAGTTTGGTTATGTATATTTATGTAGTTGTGAACTATAATAATGTGAGATATTATAGAGTACTACAATGTAAATGTATGTTATTCTCCGGATGGTACATACTGTAATTGTTATGTCTAGACTCATACCTACGTTTGATCGATTTAAGGTATGCACGTTGGTTATTATTATCAATAATGTGTTTTATGACAGTTGGTAGGACTTTGTGTATGCATGCATACAACCTTTGAAAGTATAGTGTATGCTAAGATAGAATATTATGTGTTTCGTGGAAACTTACTTTGTTATGTCTAGTTGCTTGAATAAAAGCTTATGTTTTCATGTATTTAAGACTACTTTACATGACTGATTGTAAAAAATTAGTAGTTATGTCTTAGAATATTAGACCATGGTAATATGGGTTATCATAGGGTGTAGTATATTTGAAAACTAATTGTGGTAGTTAAAATCTATAGTTAAATGTATATTTTACTCGGATGGTATAAACTGTAGTCATTATTTCTAGTATGGGATAGAAAATAATGTAAGATTCATTCATACATTTGATGAAATAAATATATGCTTTGATTACTCCTATGTACGACATGTTATATGATGTGTTTGATACTAGGATGTAAATTATATGAATCCTATGGTTATATTATGTTTGACCAATCTGCATTGCTGATACTGAGTAAGGAGTGAGATGGACTTCATTAGCTTACTAACATCACAATCCCAAATGAAGGCATTATGATCAAGTGGTGTGTATGAATTTGATTGATCTATAGATCGTTATTATTTATTATTTGTAAAACTTTCGGCCAAAGTATGTTTAGTGAGACATTATCATTTCATGAGTATGATTTACATGTTTGTGCGATATCTTAAAATAGAATGGTTTTCTATGACACATTGCATATTTAGTTTTCGAAATTATACAACACACGTGTATTTGCTTGTCTCTCTGAATTCTCGTACCATCATTATCTACTCATCCGTGAAGGGAGGGCCATTTCCTGATGGGATTAGTGCAGGAAATTGTAAGTCCATGGTTGGTGTGGAAAAGCACTCGAATGATACTCTCTCTCCCCAAAACAATAGTTACTTGGAGATGACACTTGAGATTACCACAAATACTAGAGAGTCTGGAGAACTTATACTCCGAGGAGCTATGTATCTTATTTATGTACATTGTATTATATTGTATTTATTTTTGGAAGCATTATCATGAAGAGTTGTAATTAACTATTTACTGAGGATTGACAATGGTGACTGTGTATTGAACTAGCAGTGGCTGGTTATTTGTAATTACTTTCTATATTTGTATCATGTGTTTTCTTATATTGATCGTGATCCGAGATGTATGACCTACTATACTTCTTTTACAGTTATTTCTCTTAGAGTATGTTGTATGATCACTACTCAGATTCTTGTGGTGACATCTATTTATAATGTGTTAATTAAAAAAAAATCACGTATTTTCTAGTTGCCCCAAGGGTATTGTTACAAATTATAATTGTCCGAATAGTGATTTTAATCATTTGTTCATATAAGACAATTTTAGTTGATTTATAGAATATTTTATAAAAATAGTTTTCATCACTAAGGTATTTAATAGAAATAATTATTGGATTATTGCCTAAAAGTAATTTTAATTACTATTTATTATTTAAACAATTAATTTAATATTATTTTTGCTAAAAAATGAATGTCGGCTTGTAAGTGATCAAGGCAAAGAAGAGATATTCTAAAAGTTAACAAGGAGAGTTAAAAAAAAGTATTAGGCCTTCTCAAAATGGTTCGCCCCCTTTTGAAGGGTACAAATACATGGTGTTCTCTTTTGAAGGATAGGTTGAAATTTGATATTGTGATTCTTCATGCTTGAAGAAATATTAGGATGCATGCCCAATAATTGTCTGCAAGTTTTGAAGCTGATTATTCGACAAAATGGTTTTTTTTTATGCCACCTTTGCAAAGGTGGATTTAATAATTTCCCTAGAGTGGGGTGACTTGTTTGTATGGATTTCTTGGACAATTTGAGGTCCAATTGACCTAGTTTTATTGCTGAAATTTATTGATAAATATTGTTGAAGTGCGGCGTTGACTTTCTGTGTGACTTGACAAGGTTTTCAAAGTCTTTTCAAGTGAATAAATAAATAATAAATTTTGATTTATTTATTTTTACTTTTGGACAAATTTTATGAGGTTTGACTTCATAAATTATGGATTTGTGGCTAATATTTATTATGTGAATTTTTTCAAGTGTGGCAACTTGAATGGGATTGAGGGGTTGATGTTTGAAAGGGTCTAAAACCCTAGTTGAAGGGTAAATATTAATTCTGATTTTTATATGCAATTTTGACCTAAGGTGACTAGGTTTGAAGTGGTATTTGATCAATTTGAAGGCTCGAAAAGGGCATTGAATTTGTGTGGCTATTTTTTGTAATTTATTCATGATTTTTGACAAAAGTTTGAGTGAGAATTGGTAAATATTCAGCTGCTATTTTATACATAAAATCAGATATTTTTCAGTGAGGTTAAATCTGATTTTCATCCACATCCAAGGGATAAAAAGGTACAAAATTTCTATTTTCATTTCGTGGCTTATTTTGGATCATTTTGTGGTGATATTTGTTCAAGGTAATTGTTGAAAATTACCTATCTATTTATTGTACATTGGCACCCAGGGTTTGGAAGCAAATTGCATGTTTTTTAGGCATCTCTTTGAGTTAGGGTTTGATGATTTTGTTAATTTCAAAATTCAGAATTTTTTGGATTTTAAGGGAAACTCTTAATTGGTCCTTTGGCTCAAAAAAGAGACATTACAATTTGACAACTCTATTCAAGGGTTGTAATTGTGCTTACTATTCAGCTTTACATTGAAAAAACCCTCTTTTAGGGCAAATAATTGTTTCCACTGAGTGGGCATGGATTTCATAGCCTAATAACCTTGCTAGGGAGCATCTTGGATCTAGTTTGGAGACACTACAAAGGTGGCGATTTTGCTGAACAGGTAGACCCCTACATATAGGACTATGCTACAGGTATATGGCTTGAAGACCCCTAAAATAGGGTTGCATAAGGATCTGGAGTTTATTTGTAATTTTTGCCCTTGGGTGACTTGCTAGGGAGTGATATTAAGGTCATCTTGGGCCTTGTTCAGAAAAGTTCAAGAATAATTTTATAATTTATTCTACTATTTTTTGTCTTATTTTGGCATCACCATTGGTCATCTAAGGTATTTATTGTAGTGCTTCAATTCTAGAATATTTGTGCTATTTTTTGTATGCTAGGTGAAGTGAAATTGGGATTGAATAACAAGCTGGAATTTATTATTTAATTTTATCAAGTTCGCACCTAGGGTCTGTAACTTTGTGTGGGTCTGTAAAGCATTTCCTTCGCTTAGGACTGGTTGGTAATTTAAAACATAATTTTCAGATTTGCTAGGGTTTGGGTGAAACTCATATTTTTCCTTAATTATCCCAATTTGGGGACATTACAATGGGTTTCATCTAGGCCATGTTATTTTCCACGGTCCGGCTAGGACTTGAACCTAAGACCTCTCATTTTCATGTTGGGGCGCTCTCTCATTAAGCTATGATCCCTTTTTATGACTAGGGCTATTTTTTGGTAGGCTCCTTGTTACGATTTGGGTGTGGCTCATTTTCTCCAACACCTCCCTTTGAGCCACACTTTAATGCTCAAGGCTCCTAGTCTGGCTCTGATACTAAGTTCTTTTCCATGGATCGGCTAGGACTCAAACCTAGGACCTCTCATTTGCGTGTTGGGATGCTCCACCACTGAGTTACTCACTTTTTATGATCAGAGAATTTTTTTGGTAGGCTTCTACATATGGTTCAGGGGTGGCTCATTTTCTCCAACATGGGAATCTATCAACATGTATTTCTTGTCTGTACTACTTATGCAAAGCACTAGAATGACTTCATGTTTGTTGTATTGGATAGTTTTAAGAAGATGGTCATCATGGTTACATGTAAGAAAAACATCACAGTTCCACACAACACTACTTCAATCATAATTGAGTTTAATTTAGACTACCTTCATCCCTTGTGTTTGCCCATGATCTGAGGTTTGCTTGTCATTTTTGGCATGCCTTTTTGGAGATGTTGGATGCACAACTTGACCAATCTACTACATCCCATCCTCAAATAGATGGGCAAACAAAAGTTGTCAACTACATACTTGTCCATTTGTTACACGTACAATAGTGCACATTTGTGCACTTAGGATGATAACTTGCCCTACATCCAACATTCCTACAACAAAGGGCTTCAAATTTTTATGAGGCATAGTCCATTTCCTACATATCTTGGGTTCTAACTAGTTGCGCCCCTTGACATATCCTACCGCGCACCATTAGGCACAAGGTTGCACTCACATGAGAAGGAAGCGGACAAAGCAAAGATGTTTCTACAACACATCCAACAAATTCCCCAACAAATTCAATAAATACTCTCACACCAACAATCAAAGAACAAAGAGTGTCACAATGCACATCACACACCTCGTGACTACAAGGTGGGAGATATGATTTGGTTACATATTGTCATGTCCCCTTCCAGTTGACATCTCGCAAAGTTGATGATTAGCCTATTATGCGACCCTCGTAGGCTGATAGGATGGATACAGGGTCATGATGGAGCTTGGCTTGGCTTCGACTAGCAAAAATTTTCTAGTTGGCTTTCGTTCAGGCTCTTTCGAACACGTTTACCTAAGCTCCTATTTTTTAGGGATATTTGACATGCAGCAGAGCACCCTATTTTGGTATGGTCATGTGCGGAATCACTCCCTTGTTCGCCAGCTTCAGACGGATCGAGAATCGGATATGTATCGAGAGAGATATTAATATTTAATTGATTTAATTAAATATTAATTATTTGGCGTAATTATGACTTAGGCGTTTTTGGCCAAGGGGGCGCTCATTATGAAGGGGGCCGTTTTAATTATATTTTATAATTAAAATTGTGTCTTAGACTTTGGAAAAATTAAAAGAAAAAGAAAAACCTAATTTTTAATTGTGAAACCCTAATTAGGGCAAGCGCACCTTTTAGAGGATATAAGGGTTTCTCATTGGGAGGAGCGCCATAATATTCATATTGAAGAAAATTTTTGCTAAGTGTTTTTTTTTAGAAGACTGAGCCAAGGATGTCCAGTTTTCTTTGGCATTGGAGAACGTGCAATCTTCAGTGTGTGCAATTTAAAGGTTGTGAGATATCCGCTGATCTATTGCCAGTTTGAGAGATAACACAGAGGTTATCACAGAGATTCACAGGTATTTATCTTCATCAGGGTTTTTTGTCCAAAAATTGTCCAGATAAAGATCTACAGTATTAGCGTAATATTTCTTGAGATCAGACGTCCAACATACATGCCGTACAATTTTACTGCTGCTATACGGAATCCGTACGATTTTGTAGCAGGCCATATAGTTTCGGAAAAAAAACGTGTTTCAGCAGTCACAGGCCGCAGGGAACGCAGAGACCGACATCAGCCGACTCAACACTAACATCGGCAGAGTATACCAACATCGACAGAGTATACCGACATCGGCATAATAAGCCGACATCGGCAGTATCATCCGACCGATCGCGGCAGTATAACCGACGCCGGTGACTGTGTTTATGAAACAGCAACCAGAGAAGAGCTTATTTATTGCAGCCGTACCAGATCTAGGGTTCATTTTCAGATTGCAAAAAAATCAGGTTTTTAAGACAATATTTTATATTATTTTGTATTTGTGCAAGAGATCTTTATTGTAATCATCTGAAGTGAATAATAAGATAATAGATTAGCCAATTAAGAGATTATTCTGCTATTTATTATTTATATGAAATTATCTTGCAAATTTCACATTCTTTATTTCATGCAAAAACACAAAAAAATCAAAATACACAAAACAGTCCAAAAAAATATTCAGTTTCAAAAATCAGGGAAACAGGAGTTTTTACATTGGTATCAGAGCTAAATCCTGTCATCCTGAGGGTTTAAAAATCTTATGCAGCCATAAGAGTTTGGGTCACCCAGGTTTATACTCGCAGGAGAGCCTTGGTTGACAGGGAATAGGGTTTGAGCGGGCAGCCGGAAGACATGGCTGACAATATTGACAGGGCCCGTATTCCTCACCATCCTAGGGATCAAGACGATGCAGAGGTTTTACTTGCTCTCAGAGATCTACGAGCAAGGCAAAGGCAGTCTAACGAAGTATTACAGCAGTTGGCAGAAGCACTACAGAGATTGGGTACTCCGAGTAGACCGTCACCACATCGTGACGATGACAGGAGTGATGCAGGATCACAGAGAGCACTTAGGACTGCTTCCCGTACAACAAACAGGGCTACTAGACCTACCTTTGTGAGGCAGGAGGCCAAGGAGGTGATAGCAGGTGAGGAGCATGAGGAGTTGTTTGCAGACACACTTATGGCAGCGAATGAGGAATGGGAGTTATTATCACCTGAGGTCAGAGAGGATTACTTTTGACCGATTCATCACACAGAGGAGAGAGCATAACCGAGGTCGACAGGATTGGAGACCTAGACCCCAGAATAATGATCTGAAGCATGCTACGAGCAGGCCCACACTAGCGATGTTCGACGGTAGTGGCAAGGTCATAGTGCAGGCCTGGATTAGTAAGCTAGACACATTTTTCACGTTGCGTCCAATGGCTGAGAGAGATGCTATCAAATATGCGACACTGCATCTTGAGGGGGTAGCTCACGATTGGTGGCACCACGGGATGGTGACACTCCAGCATGACCGGATCTCATCTTATCAGGAGTTTGTTGATAGGCTGGTGGAACGATTTGACAGGAAAGATCCAGAATCCTATTTCAGGGAGTTGGCTCAGTTACGCCAAAGTGGCAGTCTAGAGTCTTACATTGGTGCCTTCTAGAAGTTATCAGTTATGGTTCCTGACATTTCAAAGAGGCGACTTGTAGTGCTCTTCATGGAGGGATTGACAGAACCATTGAGAGGTTGGATCAAAGGCTTTGATCCTCCTTCGTTACAGGAAGCTATGAAGAAGGCGCGTAGTATGGAGATGGCAGCCCCATCCAGTAAATACAATTCCAGAGGTACTTCTTCATTCAGGGACAATAAGGGCTTCAACAGAAATAGAGAAAGATCAGATTTTAACAAATTCAAATTAGGTGTTAAGAATGATTCAAAGGCCAATCCAGTAGCACCACCTTTGGATCGAGAGGCTCTTAACGATCTACGCAGGAAGAAGCTTTGCTTCTACTGCAAAGGTCCCTATGATGCCAATCACGATTGTCCTTTGAGGCCTAAGGGCAAGGCAAATCGAGTGATGTGGGCTTATTATGAGGATTCGGAATCAGATGATTCCGAACATCAGGAGAGTTCTGAGGAGTCAGAGGCTGAGGCTTTAGAGCCTAAGGCGGAGGCAGATTCAGAGCTTCAGATACAGGTGGCACGCCTATCTAGCATTCAGCAGGATGGTTCATTCAGACTCCATGGAGTTTTGGCAGGACAGAGGGTCATAACCCTTCTTGACACAGGGGCCACACATAATTTTATAGATGCTAGATTTGTGGAGAAGCGTGGGCTAACTACTGAGGAGTTTGACAGCATTAGAGTTAAGGTGGCCGACAGTTACACACTTAGGTGTGAGCGGATGATTAGAGATCTCCCATTGCGCTTGAACAACTATGAGTTCAAGGCTGATTATTATGTGGTGAACATGGGGGATATAGATTTGGTCCTGGGCATGAAGTGGCTACATTCCCTTGAGGAAGTCACTCTTCGTCTCAAGGACATGGAGATTCGTTTTGATGTTGATGGGAAGACGCACATTCTTAAGGCAATACGGGACAGCAACATCAAAACTATTTCTTTTCATCGAATGGAGAGGCTCATACGACACGACATGGTAGAGTGGGTTGCCGAGTGCACATTGGCACCAATACAGGAGGGACAACAGAAAACTGAGTATCATCCTGACATTCAACAGTTGAGAGTCAAGCCTGATAAGGTATTCAGTGATATTCCACCAAGGAGACCTCCAGACAGGGGCATTGAGCACATTATTGAGCTTGAAGAGGGCGTTAAGCCCATTATGATTACTCCTTATCGGCATCCTAAGCAGCTGAAAGATGAGATCGAGAAAACAATTAAGGAGTTACTTGCTATGGGTCACATTCGGCCTAGCAAATCACCATTCACTTCTTCAGTTGTTATGGGGAAGAAAAAAGATGGCACCCTACGCACGTGCATTGACTACAGAGTCCTGAATAAGAGAACTATTAAGAACAGATATCCAATACCTCGTATTGATGAGCTTATTGATGAGCTCCATGGTGCATGCTACTTCACGAAGATAGACTTAAGGTCAGGATATCATTAGATCAGGGTTCGTGAGCAAGACATTGAGAAGACTGCTTTCCGTTGTCATTGTGGACACTATGAGTTTGTGGTGATGCCATTTGGGCTCACCAATGCGCCAGCGACATTTCAGTCCACCATGAACAGAGTCTTCCATTCACTGTTGAGGAGATTTGTACTTGTTTTCTTTGACGACATTCTTATATACAACAGGACTTGGCAGGAGCATTTGGCTCATCTGGAGACCGTGCTCAGTATTTTGGAGAGGGAGTCCTTGTACGCCAAGGAGTCCAAATGTGATTTGGGGATGACCGAATTGTTATACTTAGGTCATATTGTTAGTGCAGAGGGAGTGCGAATGGATCCTGAGAAGATCCGCGCTATTATTGACTGGCCTATTCCGGCAAATCTAACACAGCTACGGGGATTTCTAGGTTTGTGTGGGTTTTATCATAGATTCTTGAATGGTTATTCACAACATGCAGCCCCTATGATAGATTTGTTGAGAAAAGGTGCATTTTGTTGGACACCTGAGGCACAGGAGTGTTTCGTGCAGTTTAAGGAGTTGATGACTATGTGCCCCGTGTTGGCACTACCTGATTTTTCGAAGCCTTTTGAACTTCATTGCGATGCTTCAGGTGAGGGCATTGGAGCGGTGCTTATGCAGGACAAGCACCCTATAGTATATGAGAGTCGTAAGCTCAGGGGGCTAGAGAGACTTTACAGTATTTATGATAAGGAGATGCTCGCTATAATGCATGCCTTGGCAAAATTTAGGCAATATCTTGTTGGCAACAAATTTTGTATAAAAACGGACCACAACAGCTTGAGGCATTTCTTGGGGCAGCGAGATCTCAATGATCGTCAGTAAAAGTGGGTGAGCAAATTACAGGCATACGACTTTGACATCTCTTTCATTAAGGGCACCCAGAATGTAGTGGCCAACGCTCTTTCACGCAGGCCTTATTTGAGTACTATGGTTCACATTACAGAGGACTGGAGACATATGATTGTGGCAGAGTATGCCAAGGATTCATGGGCATCCAGCATTGTTGAGGGATCGACGATTGATACTAGATATACTCTTGTGAATGACTTGATCATTTACAAGAACAGGGTTTATTTGATCCCAGGTTCAGAGGTGAAGAACACTATCATGCGAGCCTTTCATGATGTACCTACGGCAGGACATCCTGGGTATTTCAAGACCTATAGACAGATTCGGGAGAGATTCACATGGAAAGGACTTAAGGCAGATGTTCTTCAGTATGTGCGTGAGTGCCTTGTTTGTCAGCAGAACAAGCAGGAGAACACGTACTCGGTAGGATTATTGCAACCACTTTCGATTCCTGACAGGAAGTGGGAATGCCTGTCGATGGATTTTATTACGGGCTTGCCTAAAGCCCAAGGACGAGATTGCATATATATAGTCATGGATCGGTTAACGAAGTATGCCCACTTCTTTCCGATTACCACCACTTACACAGCTACACAAGTAGCAAAGGTCTTCTTCCGAGAGGTATTCAAACTGCATGGGTTGCCTCGGAGCATAGTGAGCGACAGGGATAGTCGGTTCTTGAGTCACTTCTGGCAGGAGGTGTTCAGACTTTGTGGGACCGAGCTTATGCCGAGCACCAGTTACCACCCGCAGACCGATGGACAGACTGAGATAGTGAATAAATGGGTGGAAGGTTACCTCGGGAACTACATTGCAAGGCAGCAAAAGGCATGGGTCAAGTGGATTCATTTGTACGAGTATTGCTATAACACAACTTTCCACATGACCATATAGATGTCCCCTTTTATGGCGTATGAATATGAGGCGCCGAGTTTTCTGGATTTGCTACAAGTGACAGTAGAGTGCCGAGTGCTGGAGACTTGTTGCAGGAGAGTCAGGGTACTATGAGGGCTCTCAAGGAGAATATTGCCAGGGCACAGAATCAACAAAAGCACTACGCAGATCAGAGGAGGACCGAGAGATCTTTTGATGTGGGCGACATGGTTTATCTTATGATGCAACCTTACCGTCAGTCTACTCTTAGGAAGAGTGGGGCAGAGAAGCTTAAGCCATGTTATTACGGTCCTTTCAGGATCTTGAGGCGTGTTGGAGAGGTGGCTTATGAGCTAGAGCTTCCGGCAGAGAGCAGGGTACACAATGTTTTTCATGTATCACGCCTCAAGAGGCGTTGGGACACCGTGTGGTACCTTCTGTAGTTTTACCTCCCTTAGATGATGAGGGAAAGTTGATTTTAGTCCCTGAGTCTATTCTGGAGTACAGAGAGAGACAGTTACATAGGAGGACTATTAGGAAATATTTGGTAAAGTGGAGAGATTTGCCAGTGGAGGATGCTACATGGGAGAGCGAGGATATTTTGCATCATCCAGAGTTGAGATTGCTTGAAGACAAGCAATTTCAGGAGGGGCGGACTATCATGTCCCCTTCCGGTTGACATATCGCAGAGTTGATGATTAGCCTATTATGCGACCCTCGTATGCTGATAGGATGGATACAGAGTCATGATAGAACTTGGCTTGGCTTCGACTAGCAAAAATTTTCCAGTTGGCTTTCGTTCGGGCTCTTTCGAACACGTTTACCTGAGTTCCTATTTTTTAGGGATATTTGACATGCAGCGGAGCAACCCTGTTTTGGTATGGTCATGTGCGGAATCACTCCCTTGTTCACCAGCTTCAGACGAATCGAGAATCGGATATGTATCGAGAGAGATATTAATATTTAATTGATTTAATTAAATATTAATTATTTGGCATAATTATGACTTAGGCGTTTTTGGCCAAAGGGGCGCTCATTATGAAGGGGGCCGTTTTAATTATATTTTATAATTAAAATTGTGTCTTAGACTTTGAGAAAATTAAAAGAAAAAGAAAACCCTAATTTTTAATTGTGAAACCCTAATTAGGGCAAGCACACCTTTTAGAGGATATAAGGGTTTCTCATTGGGAGGAGCGCCATAATATTCATGTTGAAGAAAAATTTTGCTAAGTGTTTTTTCTGAGAAGACTGAGCCAAGGGTGTCCAGTATTCTTTGGCATTGGAGAATGTGCAATATTCAGTGTGTGCAATTCAGAGGTTGTGAGATATCAGCTGATCTATTACCAGTTTTAGAGATAACTTCACACAGAAGTTATCACCGAGATTCACAGGTATTTATTTTCATCAGGGTTTTTGTCCAGAAATTGTCCAAATAAAGATCTACAGTATTAGCGTAATATTTCTTGAGATCAAGCGTCCAACATATAGGCCGTACAGTTTTACTGCTATTATACGGAATCCGTACGGTTTTGTACCAGGCCGTACAGTTTCGGAAAAAGGCGTGTTTCAGCAGTCACAGGTCGCAGGAAATGCAGAGACCAATATCGGCCGACTCAACACCGACATCGGCAAAGTATACCGACATCCAGAGACCGACATCGGCCGCTAAGAGACCGACATCGGCCGACTCACATACCGACATCGGCATAGTAAGCCGACATCGGCAGTATCATCCGACCGACCGCGGCAGTATAACCGACGCCGGCAACTGTGTTTATGAAACAACCAGAGAAGAGTTATTTATTGTAGCCGTACCAAATTGAATCAATTTTTTTTTTTTTTTTAAATTTAAAATTCCAGACAGGCCGCGCCGTAGTCTTTATTGATTGCTGGAATTTTTATTCTGCCGTACTGTTTGCAGGTACAAGCCGTGCAACTGAAATGCTTGGTATGAAATCGCTGAATGCTATCTCCAATGTTCCAACCACTGAAAACACAAACCCTCAGACAAATGTCTGAGTACCAAATAAGCCCAACTTGAAGTAGCTGAATACCACTTCCAAAGTGCAACCCTTCGGATGATCTTTCACACCTTCAGTTATGCAAATCACTTGAGAGGTATCGTTCTCAAGGATTAATCTAACGATTTGCAGAGTCTGCAGTCTTACAAACACTCAAGGAGATTCAATGATCAAAAATAAACTCTGGATATCAATTACATAACCCATAGGGTCTATTTATGCACTTTTTCGAAACTTCCAAGAGTTTCTGTAATACATCACAAAACTTATTATACTTTTTAAATAAAAAGTAATTTTATTAAAATAAAATTAAAGTGCATTAAAAATATAGCAATTTGGCCTCTATAATAAAAATATATTATCTCCCGCATCATCGTGAGCCATCGAATTGCAAAAATGACCCTCTCACCACTTTTTATCTACCTACGAGAGTCAGGAATAGGCAAATCCTCGTGAAATGTCGAGTCGCCCTAGAGAGGGGACATGACAATCCGCCCCTCCTGAAATTGCTTGACCTCAAGCAATCTCAACGCTGGATGTTGCAGAATGACCTCACCCTCCCAAGTAGCACCCTCAACACGTAGATCCTTCCACTTAATCAGGTACTCTTTGATCACTCGCCTGTGAAGCTGCTTCTCTCTGCTATCCGAGATACTTTCCCTTATTATCCAAGGGAGGTAGCACTGCAAAAGGCACCACATTCTGACCCAATGCCTTCTTGAGGCGTGATACATGGAATACATTACGCACTCTATCTGGCGGTCTGCCTGGTGGAATCTTGATGTATGCCTTCTTATCAAGATGATATTTAGCCTTGTGTTGTTCCTTATGTGGAGGCATCAAAGTACAAATAGCTGCCCGTTCTATATCATTATACTTGGCTAGCCTTTCCATCCTCTTAAGTGTAATAGTCCTATCATCACTATTACGAATAGCCTTCAGCACATGTGTTTTGCCACGTACCTCAAACTGCATCTCCATATCCTTAAGTCTCAGGGTAATCTCCTCCAATGAATGTAGCCACTGCATCCCAAGCACTATGTCCATGTCACCCATGTTGACCACATAATAATCTGCCTTGAACTCATAGTTGTTCAGGCGTAGAGGTAGATCACGTACCATCCTGTCACATCGAAGAGTATATCCATCAGCGACCTTGACTTTCAAGTTGGGCTTATTTGGTACTCAGACATTTGTCTGAGGGTTTGTGTTTTCAGTGGTTGGAACATTGGAGATAGCATTCAGCGATTTCAAACCAAGCATTTCAGTTGTACGGCTTGTACCTGAAAACAGTACGGCAGAATAAAAATTCCAGCAATCAATAAAGACTACGGCGCGGCCTGTCTGGAATTTTAAATTTTTTTTTAAAAAAAAAATCCGTACCAGTCCGTACGGCCGTACGGACTGTACCCGCGCGGCATTTTGGCACAGCGACTGATCAAGTTTTGGCAGCAAGTTTTGGGCAGCGCTCAAGGTGTAAAGTGCAGATCAGGGTTTTCAACAATAAACAGGTTCCATTGTTTTTAAGTCTTATGCATCAGGGTTTTAGTAGACAATCTGCTCATTTTTGTAACGCTGTAATAGCCATAAATATTTTATTAAAAGACTGTAATTTTCTCCAGAATTCCATAATTGCTATTACATTGAGTCAAATAGACTGGTCACAAACTGTTTGACGAAATTACAGTGCAATCTTCTATGACATGTTTGACAAAATTCTTAATGCAATATAATTTCTGATATTCCTCAAAGTGTTTGACGAAATTCCATAGTGTAATATCGGTATTTTAGTGATCCTATTAGTAAGGGTCATTACAGTGGTATCAGAGCCATCATCCTGCCATCCTGTGGTCCGCTAAATAGCCGATGAGCGATAGAGAAATCAGATATTACAGCCGGGAGCAGCGGAGGCAACCTCATCAGAATCCTCAAATAATAGAAGATACATTGCCAGAAGCGTTGAGGGACACCAGCAAATCAATTCAGAATATGGCAGAAGAAGACAGAGAAAGAAGTGCTGAAAGAAAATTTGACAACATGCTTGATATGATGTCACGTTTATTGGCCAGAATGGACCAGCAAGCCATTCCTGATCAAAGTCATCAGCACATAGCGGAGCATAGTGGAGTCAATGAGGAAAGATCCGTACAACATGCTGGAAACACTAGAGGATCAGCGTCTAGACCTCTTTTTCCCACCTTCACACCCAGGGAAGAACAGTGACATGTTGCTCCAGCTACTCCATTTGGCGAGGAGGCTAGACAGGCCTACTTAGAGTATACCGCTCTCCCCCCTAATATGCGTCAAATATGGACATTTGACCAGTTCATGAATCAGAGGAATAAGAGAGGAGGCAGAAATGATCACCGTGCACCAAGGAATGATTATCAACAAGCACTTGGTAAGATTTCCATGCCTAACTATGATGGAAGTAACAGGTGTACAGCTAGGTCTTGGATTCAAAAGCTAGATAATTATCTTTCTCTAAGACCAATGCCTGAGGAGGATGCCATAAGATTTGCTACATTGCACCTTGAAGGAGCTGCTCACGAATGGTGGTATCATGGTTTGGTCACTCTGGGACACAACCACATCACTACCTATGAGGAATTTACCAACAGATTGATCGAAAGGTTCCATGTCAAAAACCTTGAGGTAAGCTTCCGTGAACTAGCACAATTAAAACAACATGGTTCACTTGATACTTATATTAATGACTTCCAAAAATTAGCGGCAATGGTACCTGATATTTCAGAGCGTAGAATAGTCATGCTATTTACAGAAGGGTTGACTGAACCACTCAAAGGGTGGGTCAAGGCCTTTAATCCTCTCACATTCCAGGAAGCCATGAAGAAAAGCCGCAGTATGGAACTTGCAGCATCAACAAATAGGTTCGGTTCAAAAGGCTCTTCATCGAACAAAGATAATAAAGAGGATTTCAATAAAGGTAAAGAGAAGGATGAAGATACGAAAGACAAGTCAACTGCACCTTTGAATAAGGAAACGCTTAATGACCTGCGTAAGAAGAAGTTATGCTTCTATTGTAAGGATCCCTATGAGTTTGGACATGATTGCCCTATGAGGCCTAAGGGAAAGGCCAACAAGATGATGTGGGTTTATTACGAAGGTTCAGAGTCAGACAACTCAGAGTACCATGATCCTGAGGATGCAAAGCAGGAACAGGAGGTAGAACAAAAGGGGGAACTAGAGTTACATTTACAGGAGGCACGTCTATCTAGTATTCAGAGAGAGGGTGCTTTCAGAATTAGAGGTATCTTGGCTGGACAAAAGGTTATTACACTCATGGATACTGGTGCCACGCACAACTTTATTGATGCATGCTTCGCTGAGAGGCATGGACTCACCACTGAGGAGTTTGAGGGACTGAAAGTCAAGGTCGCTAATGGATATACTCTTCGATGTGACAGGATGGTACGTGATCTACCTCTACGCCTGAACAACTATGAGTTCAAGGCAGATTATTATGTGGTCAACATGGGTGACATGGACATAGTGCTTGGGATGCAGTGGCTACATTCGTTGGAGGAGATTACCCTGAGACTTAAGGATATGGAGATGCGGTTTGAGGTAGGTGGCAGAACACATGTGCTGAAGGCTATTCGTAATAATGATGATAGGACTATTACACCAAAGAGGATGGAAAGGCTAGCCAAGCATAATGATATAGAATGGGCAGCTATTTGTACTTTGATGCCTTCACATAAGGAACAACACAAGGCTAAATATCATCTTGATAAGAAGGCATACATCAAGATTCCACCAGGCAGACCACCAAATAGAGTGCGTAATGTATTCCATGTATCACGCCTCAAGAAGGCGTTGGGTCAGAATGTGGTGCCTTTTGCAGTGTTACCTCCCTTGGATAATAAGGGAAAGTATCTTGGATAGCAGAGAGAAGCAGCTTCACAGGCGAGTGATCAAAGAGTACCTGATTAAGTGGAAGGATCTACGCGTTGAGGGTGCTACGTGGGAGGGTGAGGTCATTCTACAGCATCCAGCATTGAGATTGCTTGAGGTCAAGCAATTTCAGGAGGGGCGGATTGTCATGTCCCCTCTCTAGGGCGACTCGACATTTCACGAGGATTTGCCTATTCCTGACTCTCGTAGGCAGATAAAAGGTGGTGAGAGGGTCATTTTTGCAATTCGATGGCTCACGATGATGCGAGAGATAGTATATTTTTATTATAGAGGCCAAATGGCTATATTTTTAATGCACTTTAATTTTATTTTAATAAAATTACTTTTTATTTAAAAAGTATAATAAGTTTTGTGATGTATTACGGAAACTCTTGGAAGTTTCGAAAAAGTGCATAAATAGACCCTATGGGTTATGTAATTGGCATCCAAGTTTATTTTTTGATCAGTAAATCTTCTTGAGCATTTGTAAGGCTTCAGAGTCTGCAAATTTTCAGATTAATCCGTGAGAACGATACCTATCAAGTGATTTGCATAACTGAGGAAGTGAGAGATCTTCTGAAGGGTTGCTTGGAGGAATTGGTATTCAGCTAATTCAAGTGTGCTAAACTGGAGAATTTCGATGATTTATTCTCAGCTAAGAAATCTTCAGAGTTTCAACATTTTTGTGCAAGGAGAAGCATAATTTTGGCATAGAAAAATCGAACCCTTGGAGGAAGCAATTTTTAATAATTTTTGGTAGCGTTTGGGAGGATTTTTATAAAGATTTTTGAAGGGTTTTTATAAATCCGTACGGCCATACAGACGGGATTTCCAGCCATCAGCAAAGTCTATAGCGCTTACCTAGAGAGGGGATTTAATTCCTAAAAATTTCTGTGAAGGGCGGTCAGCTGGGCGGCAGTATTGTGGACCTAAGGCGCTTGTTTTTGAAGACAAAAAAAATAAATCCGTACCAATCTGTACAGCTGTACGGACTGTACCTATACTGTGTTGTACGGACAGTTGTTGGGCAGAATTTTGGGCAGCGCTCAAGGTGTAAAGTGCAGATCAGGTTTTTCAACAATAAACAGGTTCCATTGTTTTTAAGTCTTATGCATCAGGGTTTTAGTAGACAATCTGCTCATTTTTGTAACGCTGTAATAGCCATAAATATTTTATTAAAAGACTGTAATTTTCTCCAGAATTCCATAATTGCTATTACACTGAGTCAAATAGACTGGTCACAAACTGTTTGACGAAATTACAGTGGTATCAGAGCGGTTTCTTGCCAACTTGATTGGGGTACTTCAGATTAAATTCGATTATCAGTATGGCTTTAACAGGTGATGCAAGAGCTAAAAGGAAATTCGATACCATGCTTGATATGATGTCACGTTGATTGGCAAGAATGGACTAGCAAGCCATTCCAGATCAAGGTCACCATCACACAGCTGAACATAGTAGAGTCAATGAGAGGTCCATACATTGTGCTGGAAACACTAGAGGATCAGCGTCTAGGCCTCTTTTTCCCACCTTCACACTCAGGGAAGAACAGCTACATGTTGCTCCAACGATTCCGTTTGGCGAGGAGGCTAGACAGGGCTACTTAGAGTATACCACTCTCCCTCCTGATATGAGAGAAATATGGACATTTGATCAATTCATGAATCAAAGAAATAGGAGAGGAGGAAGGAGTGATCACTATGCTCCAAGAAATGACAAGAGATCGGCTGATACAGTTACCAGGAACTTGAATGATGAGTTTGACAAAAATGCTGATCCTATACAGGAAGACAATAACACATCTTCAGGTAAAGATTTCTCCTCACAGGTGGAAGCGGTTAAAGATGTCATGCAGATTGAGCTAATGGCATCAAAAAGTGATATCACAGGGACACCGGATTGCATGGTTAACACAGATATTGATTCCAGTACAGTTGATCAGAAAGTGAGCATTCAGGACTTTGCAGAAAATGAGTATCAGGCACAGTTGGATGCTTCTTCACATGAGATAGAGGCTAGTAGTTATTCCCTTGGTTTGGCAAGCCAACTGAAGACGAGTGCAAAGGATATTGTCGCGGCCTTATCCCATCATGATAGAATGTATGGGTTGATTGGGAATCACATTTGGATGATTCAACTGCAGGAGAGACAAAAGGAAGTCACAGCAGGTTCATCTTGTGACAACTTACAACAGATCAAGGAGGGCATGAAGGCAAATTACATACACCTACTTTCAGATCGCGATCATCTCCTTAATCTTGCAGGAATCTATTTCGAAGCATTAATGAAGAAGGAAGAAGAGGTTGACCAGCTTTCTCATGAACTGGAGGATACTCGAAATTCCTTGGTGAATACTCCATTGGCGTTACAAGACAAGGAGAGACCTGTGGATGAGCGTGGCATGGAGTCAAGATTAGTTTCATCTTGCACTCAACTTTCTACAGCAGGGGGATCATATATGGTCGCTAATAATGTTGTAAGTTCATCTTGTTTTCACATCCTAGATCCAAGGACAGTATCTGATAGGTTTGAGGAGTTAGTTGGTATTAGCTATATTCTTCAGATGAGGAGTTTGCTTGAGTTACCAGCTGATTCTAGTTTATGGATATGGACTCGGGATTGTTATATTGGCAGTTTGGGATGTCCACTCTACTTGGATTCTGAGATTTTGTTTCTCATGGGTTTCTGACTATGGCAGTGCTGGTTTTGGAGTTTGGTTGAATAGTATTTACCAGCTTGATTATGGATTTCTTTTGATTATTTTTCAAAGGATAATGCAGGAGCTTGTGTTGATTGACAGCAATATAGATCATGATTACATTTGGGATCCAGGTGGATTGATTGGTTTGTTGTTTAGCGATTGCTTGGGGACAAGCAATTTCAGGAAGGGCGGACTGTCATGTCCCCATTCTGGCTGACATCGTTTAGCTTGACACTCTACGAGGATTTTGCCTATTCCTGACTCTCGTAGGCAGATAAAGGTGGTGAGAGGGTCTTGTTGGCGATCCGACGGCTCACGACGATCCGGGAGATAGTTTATTTTTATTTTGGAGGCCAAATAGTTATATTTTAATTTTAAAATGCACTTTTATTTTAAATGACTTTTATTTAAAAAGTATAACAAGTTTTGTATGATGTATTACGGAAACTCATGGAATTTTCAAAAAGTGCATAAATAGACCCTATGGGTCTAGTATTTGGCATCCAGAGTTTATTTTTGATCATTGAATCTCCTTGAGCGTTTGTAAGACTGCAGAGTTTGCAAATCGTCAGATTAATCCTTGAGAACGATACCTCTCAAGTGATTTGCATAACTGAGGGTGTGAAAGATCATCCGAAGGGTTGCACTTTGGAAGTGGTATTCAGCTACTTCAAGTTGGTCTTATTTGGTAATCAGATATTTGTCTGAGGGTTTGTGTTTTCAGTGGTTGGAACATTGGAGATAGCATTCAGCGATTTCATACCAAGCATTTCAGTTGTACGGCTTGTACCTGAAAACAATACGGCAGAATAAATATTCCAGCAATCAATAAAGACTACGGCGCGGCCTGTCTGGAATTTTAAATTTTTAAAAAAAAAAAACCATGATGGAAGTAATAGGTGTACAGCGAGGTCTTGGATTCAAAAACTAGATAATTATCTTTCTCTAAGACCAATGGCTGAGGAGGATGCCATAAAGTTTGCCACATTACACCTCGAAGACACTGCTCACGAGTGGTGGTACCATGGGTCAAGGCCTTTAATCCTCTCACCACTCGTGAGCAGTGCCTTCGAGGTGTAATGTGGCAAACTTTATGGCATCCTCCTCAGCCATTGGTCTTAGAGAAAGATAATTATCTAGTTTTTGAATCCAAGACCTCGCTGTAAACCTATTACTTCCATCATGGTTTTTTTTTTTTTAATTTAAAATTCCAGACAGGCCGCGCCGTAGTCTTTATTGATTGCTGGAATTTTTATTCTGCCGTACTGTTTTCAGGTACAAGCCGTACAACTGAAATGCTTGGTTTGAAATCGCTGAATGCTATCTCCAATGTTCCAACCACTGAAAACACAAACCCTCAGACAAATGTCTGAGTACCAAATAAGCCCAACTTGAAGTAGCTGAATACCACTTCCAAAGTGCAACCCTTCGGATGATCTTTCACACCCTCAGTTATGCAAATCACTTGAGAGGTATCGTTCTCAAAGATTAATCTGACGATTTGCAAACTCTGCAGTCTTACAAACGCTCAAGGAGATTCAATGATCAAAAATAAACTCTGGATGCCAAATACTAGACCCATAGGGTCTATTTATGCACTTTTCGGAAATTCCATGAGTTTCCGTAATACATCATACAAAACTTGTTATACTTTTTAAATAAAAGTCATTTAAAATAAAAGTGCATTTTAAAATTAAAATATAACTATTTGGCCTCCAAAATAAAAATAAACTATCTCCCGGATCGTCGTGAGCCGTCGAATCACCAACAAGACCCTCTCACCACCTTTATCTGCCTACGAGAGTCAGGAATAGGCAAAATCCTCGTAGAGTGTCAAGCTAAACGATGTCAGCCAGAATGGGGACATGACAGTCCGCCCTTCCTGAAATTGCTTGTCCCCAAGCGATCGCTAAACAACAAACCAATCAATCCACCTGGATCCCAAATGTAATCATGATCTATATTGCTGTCAATCAACACAAGCTCCTGCATTATCCTTTGAAAAATAATCAAAAGAAATCCATAATCAAGTTGGTAAATACTATTCAACCAAACTCCAAAACCAGCACTGCCATAGTCAGAAACCCATGAGAAACAAAATCTCAGAATCCAAGTAGAGTGGACATCCCAAACTGCCAATATAACAATCCCGAGTCCATATCCATAAACTAGAATCAGCTGGTAACTCAAGCAAACTCCTCATCTGAAGAATATAGCTAATACCAACTAAATCCCCAAACCTATCAGAGACTGTCCCTGGATCTAGGATGTGAAAACAAGATGAACTTACAACATTATTAGCGACCATATATGATCCCCCTGCTGTAGAAAGTTGAGTGCAAGATGAAACTAATCTTGACTCCATGCCACGCTCATCCACAGGTCTCTCCTTGTCTTGTAACGCCAATGGAGTATTCACCAAGGAATTTCGAGTATCCTCCAGTTCATGAGAAAGCTGGTCAACCTCTTCTTCCTTCTTCATTAATGCTTCTAAATAGATACCTGCAAGATTAAGGAGATGATCGCGATCTGAAAGTAGGTGTATGTAATTTGCCTTCATGCCCTCCTTGATCTGTTGTAAGTCGTCACAAGATGAACCTGCTGTGACTTCCTTTTGTCTCTCCTGCAGTTGAATCATCCAAATGTGATTCCCAATCAACCCATACATTCTATCATGATGGGATAAGGCCGCGACAATATCCTTTGTACTCGTCTTCAGTTGGCTTGCCAAACCAAGGGAATAACTACTAGCCTCTATCTCATGTGAAGAAGCATCCAACTGTGCCTGATACTCATTTTCTGCAAAGTCCTAAATGCTCACTTTCTGATCAACTGTATTGGAATCAATATCTGTGTTAACCATGCAATCCGGTGTCCCTGTGATATCACTTTCTGATGCCATTAGCTCAATCTGCATGACATCTTTAACCGCTTCCACCTGTGAGGAGAAATCTTTACCTGAAGATGTGTTATTGTCTTCCTGTATAGGATCAGCATTTCTGTCAAACTCATCATTCAAGCTCCTGGTAACTGTATCAACCGATCTCTTGTCATTTCTTGGAGCATAGTGATCACTCCTTTCTCCTCTCCTATTTCATTGATTCATGAAATTGATCAAATGTCCATATTTCTCTCATATCAGGAGGGAGAGTGGTATACTCTAAGTAGCCCTGTCTAGCCTCCTCGCCAAACGGAATCACTGGAGCAACATGTAGCTGTTCTTCCCTGGGTGTGAAGGTGGGAAAAAGAGGCCTAGAGGCTGATCCTCTAGTGTTTCCAACACAATGTACGGACCTCTCATTGACTCTACTATGTTTAGCTGTGTGATGGTGACCTTGATCTAGAATGGCTTGCTGGTCCATTCTTGCCAATCAACGTGACATCATATCAAGCATGGTATCGAATTTCCTTTTAGCTCTTGCATCACCTATTAAAGCCATACTGATAATCGAATTTAATCTGAAGTACCCCAATCAGGTTGGCAGGAAACCGCTCTGATACCACTGTAATTTCATCAAACAGTTTGTGACCAGTCTATTTGACTCAGTGTAATAGCAATTATGGAGTTCTGGAGAAAATTACAGTCTTTTAATAAAATATTTATGGCTATTACAGCGTTACAAAAATGAGCAGATTGTCTACTAAAACCTGATGCATAAGACTTAAAAACAATGGAACCTGTTTATTGTTGAAAAACCTGATCTGCACTTTACACCTTGAGCGCTGCCCAAAATTCTGCCCAGCAACTGTCCGTACAGCACAGTATAGGTAGAGTCCGTACAGCTGTACGGATTGGTACGGATTTATTTTTTTTGTCTTCAAAAACAAGCGCCTTAGGTCCACAATACTGCCGCCCAGCTGACCGCCCTTCACAGAAATTTTTAGAAATTAAATCCCCTCTCTAGGTAAGCGCTATAGACTTTGCTGATGGCTGGAAATCCCGTCCGTACAGCCGTACGGATTTATAAAAACCCTTCAAAAATCTTTATAAAAATCCTCCCAAACACTACCAAAAATTATTAAAAATTGCTTCCTCCAAGGGTTCGATTTTGCTATGCCAAAATTATGCTTCTCCTTGCACAAAAATGTTGAAACTCTGAAGATTTCTTAGCTGAGAATAAATCATCAAAATTTCCCAGTTTAGCACACTTGAATTAGCTGAATACCAATTCCTCCAAGCAACCCTTCAGAAGATCTCTCACTTCCTCAGTTATGCAAATCACTTGAGAGGTATCGTTCTCAAGGATTAATCTGAAAATTTGCAGACTCTGAAGCCTTACAAATGCTCAAGAAGATTTACTGATCAAAAAATAAACTTGGATGCCAATTACATAACCCATAGGGTCTATTTATGCACTTTTTCGAAACTTCCAAGAGTTTCCGTAATACATCACAAAACTTATTATACTTTTTAAATAAAAAGTAATTTTATTAAAATAAAATTAAAGTGCATTAAAAATATAGCCATTTGGCCTCTATAATAAAAATATACTATCTCCCGCATCATCGTGAGCCATCGAATTGCAAAAATGACCCTCTCACCACCTTTTATCTGCCTACGAGAGTCAGGAATAGGCAAATCCTCGTGAAATGTTGAGTCGCCCTAGAGAGGGGACATGACAATCCACCCCTCCTGAAATTGCTTGACCTCAAGCAATCTCAATGCTAGATGCCGCAGAATGACCTCACCCTCCCACGTAGCACCCTCAACGCATAGATCCTTCCACTTAATCAGGTACTCTTTGATCACTCGCCTGTGAAACTGCTTCTCTCTGCTATCCAAGATACTTTCCCTTATTATCCAAGGGAGGTAACACTGCAAAAGGCACCACATTCTGACCCAACGCCTTCTTGAGGCGTGATACATGGAATACATTACGCACTCTATCTGGCGGTCTGCCTGGTGGAATCTTGATGTATGCCTTCTTATCAAGATGATATTTAGCCTTGTGTTGTTCCTTATGTGAAGGCATCAAAGTACAAATAGCTGCCCGTTCTATATCATTATGCTTGGCTAGCCATTCCATCCTCTTAAGTGTAATAGTCCTATCATCACTATTACGAATAGCCTTCAGCACGTGTTCTGCCACCTACCTCAAACCGCATCTCCATATCCTTAAGTCTCAGGGTAATCTCCTCCAACGAATGTAGCCACTGCATCCCAAGCACTATGTCCATGTCACCCATGTTGACCACATAATAATCTGCCTTGAACTCATAGTTGTTCAGGCGTAGAGGTAGATCACGTACCATCCTGTCACATCGAAGAGTATATCCATTAGCGACCTTGACTTTCAGTCCCTCAAACTCCTCAGTGGTGAGTCCATGCCTCTCAGCGAAGCATGCATCAATAAAGTTGTGCGTGGCACCAGTATCCATGAGTGTAATAACCTTTTGTCCAGCCAAGATACCTCTAATTCTGAAAGCACCCTCTCTCTGAATACTAGATAGACGTGCCTCCTGTAAATGTAACTCTAGTTCCCCCTTTTGTTCTACCTCATGTTCCTGCTTTGCATCCTCAGGATCATGGTACTCTGAGCTGTCTGAGTCTGAACCTTCGTAATAAACCCACATCATCCTGTTGGCCTTTCCCTTAGGCTTCATAGGGCAATCATGTCCAAACTCATAGGGATCCTTACAATAGAAGCATAACTTCTTCTTACGCAGGTCATTAAGCGTTTCCTTATTCAAAGGTGCAGCTGACTTGTCTTTCGTATCTTCATCCTTCTCTTTACCTTTATTGAAATCCTCTTTATTATCTTTGTTCGATGAAGAGCCTTTTGAACCGAACCTGTTTGCTGACGCTGCAAGTTCCATACTGCGGCTTTTCTTCATGGCTTCCTGGAATGTGAGAGGATTAAAGGCCTTGACCCACCCTTTGAGTGGTTCAGTCAACCCTTCTGTAAATAGCATGACTATTCTACGCTCTGAAATATCAGGTACCATTGCCGCTAATTTTTGGAAGTCATTAATATAAGTATCAAGCGAACCATGCTGTTTTAATTGTGCTAGTTCACAGAGGCTTACCTCAAGGTCTTTGACATCGAACCTTTCGATCAATCTGTTGGTAAATTCCTCATAGGTAGTGATGTGGTTGTGTCCCAGAGTGACCAAACCATGATACCACCATTCGTGAGCAGCTCCTTCAAGGTGCAATGTAGCAAATCTTATGGCATCCTCCTCAGGCATTGGTCTTAGAGAAAGATAATTATCTAGCTTTTGAATCCAAGACCTAGCTGTACATCTGTTACTTCCATCATAGTTAGGCATGGAAATCTTACCAAGTGCTTGTTGATAATCATTCCTTGGTGCACGGTGATCATTTCTGCCTCCTCTCTTATTCTTCTGATTCATGAACTGGTTAAATGTCCATATTTGACGCATATCAGGAGGGAGAGAGGTATACTCTAAGTAGGCCTGTCTAGCCTCCTCGCCAAATGGAGTAGCTGGAGCAACATGTAACTGTTCTTCCCTGGGTGTGAAGGTGGGAAAAAGAGGTCTAGACGCTGATCCTCTAGTGTTTCCAGCATGTTGTACAGATCTTTCCTCATTGACTCCACTATGCTCCGCTATGTGCTGATGACTTTGATTGGAAATGGCTTGCTGGTCCATTCTGGCCAATAAACGTGACATCATATCAAGCATGTTGTCAAATTTTCTTTCAGCACTTCTTTCTCTGTCTTCTTCTGCCATATTCTGAATTGATTTGCCGGTGTCCCTCAACGCTTCTGGCAATGTATCTTCTATTATTTGAGGATTCTGATGAGGTTGCCTCCGCTGCTTCCCGCTGTAATATCTGATTTCTCTATCGCTCATCGGCTATTTAGCGGACCACAGGATGGCAGGATGATGGCTCTGATACCACTGTAATGACCCTTACTAATAGGATCACTAAAATACCGATATTACACTATGGAATTTCGTCAAACACTTTGAGGAATATCAGAAATTATATTGCATTAAGAATTTTGTCAAACATGTCATAGAAGATTGCACTGTAATTTCGTCAAATAGTTTGTGACCAGTCTATTTGACTCAGTGTAATAGCAATTTTGGAATTCTGGAGAAAATTAAAGTCTTTTAATAAAATATTTATGGCTATTACAGCGTTACAAAAATGAGCAGATTGTCTACTAAAACCCTGATGCATAAGACTTAAAAACAATGGAACCTGTTTATTGTTGAAAAACCTGATCTGCACTTTACACCTTGAGCGCTGCCCAAAATTCTGCCCAGCAACTGTCCGTACAACACAGTATAGGTACAGTCCGTACAACTGTACGGATTGGTACGGATTTATTTTGTCTTCAAAAACAAGCGCCTTAGGTCCACAATACTGCCGCCCAGCTGACCGCCCTTCACAAAAAATTTTAGAAATTAAATCCCCTCTCTAGGTAAGCGCTATAGACTTTGCTGATGGCTGGAAATCCCGTCCGTACGGACGTCCGTACGGACGTACGGATTTATAAAAACCCTTCAAAAATCTTTATAAAAATCCTCCCAAACGCTACCAAAAATTATTAAAAATTGCTTCCTCCAAGGGTTCAATTTTTTCTATGCCAAAATTATGCTTCTCCTTGCACAAAAATGTTGAAACTCTGAAGATTTCTTAGCTGAGAATAAATCATCGAAATTCTCCAGTTTAGCACACTTGAATTAGCTGAATACCAATTCCTCCAAGCAACCCTTCAGAAGATCTCTCACTTCCTCAGTTATGCAAATCACTTGAGAGGTATCGTTCTCAAGGATTAATCTGAAAATTTGCAGACTCTGAAGCCTTACAAATGCTCAAGAAGATTTACTGATCAAAAAATAAACTTGGATGCCAATTACATAACCCATAGGGTCTATTTATGCACTTTTTCGAAACTTCCATCAGTTTCCGTAATACATCACAAAACTTATTATACTTTTTAAATAAAAAGTAATTTTATTAAAATAAAATTAAAGTGCATTAAAAATATAGCCATTTGGCCTCTATAATAAAAATATACTATCTCCCGCATCATCGTGAGCCATCGAATTGCAAAAATGACCCTCTCACCACCTTTTATCTGCCTACGAGAGTCAGGAATAGGCAAATCCTCGTGAAATGTCGAGTCGCCCTAGAGAGGGGACATGACATTAGCAGAGTATACCGACATCCAGAGACCAACATCGGTAGCTAAGAGACCGACATCGGCCGACTCACATACCGACATCGGCATAGTAAGCCGACATCGGCAGTATCATCTGATCGACCGCGGCAGTATAACCGACGCCGGCAACTGTTTTTATGAAACAACCAAAGAAGAGTTATTTATTGCAGCCATACCAAATCTAGGGTTCATTTTCAGATTGCAGAAAAATCAGGTTTTTAAGACAATATTTTATATTATTTTGTATGTGTACAAGAGATCTTTATTGTAATCATTTGAAGTGAATAATAAGATCATAGATTAGCCAATTAAGAGATTATTCTGCTATTTATTATTTATACGAAATTATCTTGTAAATTTCGCATTCTTTATTTCATGCAAAAACACAAAAAAATCAAAATACACAAAACAGTCCAAAAAAATATTCAGTTTCAAAAATCAGGGAAACAGGGGTTTCTACACATTCAAAAATGCTTACATGGTCTTGTAAGGGTTCGCATAAGAAGATAAGCCTTTATGCTATGGTCCTTACACCACGTTGCGCATAACTAGAGAAAAAGATTTTATCCTTTATCTACAACAATACTTGGGTCTTCATTTAGTGTTCAATGTGAAACTCCTTGAGCCATATTTTCCACCTTTGCTTGAGCTAGAAACAACTCAACATCCTTTAGATCTAGATCTTGAACATTTTCATAAAACACCAAAAGATCAAATTATTGAGATCACAACTACATGCACTGTGATGTCCCATTTTCATATAATTTTAATAATTAATAAAATTGCTCAAATAGTAATTTTAATCATTCAAAAATATATGACAATTTAATTAATTATTAAAATAGAACTATCTTGGATACTTATTTCAATTACCAGAAAAATGGTTTTAACCATTTGAAAAATTGAGGTAATTTTAATAATTATTCTAAGGGGTTTCATAATTAATAAATTGCTTGAAAAGTGATTTTTATCACTTCAATTATTAGAGCAATTTAATTAATTATTAAAACAAGGACCTATTATAAAATAATTATTTAATTTGCCAAAAAATAATTGTAATTACTAATTTATTGAGGCAAGTTATTTCATTAATTCAAAAAGGTCTAAAGTGAACTTAAAAGAAATGTCCGCTTGGGAGCTAAAGCAAAGAAAGGAAAAGATATTTTTAAAAGGGCAAGTGAGGCTTATGAGGTATTTTACCTCCCCAAGGTGGTTCGCCCCCCTTGGAAGGTATAAATACAAAGTGAAGATCACAATTGAAGACATGTTGAATTTGATATTATTTCTTCATGCTTGAAAAAGATATTGGGATACATGTCCAATAGGTGTTTGCAGATTTGGAGCTAATTATTCTACAAAAAGTGTATTTTGACGCCACCTTTGCTAAAGGAGGTTTTGTTACTTGCCTTAGAGTGGGGCAATTTGATTTAAGAGGGTTTGGTGGACTATTTGAGGTCCAACTTGGTCATAATAAATCTGATTATTATTTGCATTAATTTTTCAAAGTGTGGCGACTTGTTTGAGATTGAGGGTTTGATGTGTAAAGAGGTAAATTCTTAAAACTAGGGTTTTAATAATTTTGGAGCAATGTTCGGTGACCTTTCCATGGAAGAAAAATTCTGAAATTATTTTTATTTGATAGTCATTATTTTTGTGATCAGTTTGAGCTCTTATTTACATCATGATTCCAAATATTGAGGGAGTTATGAATTTTTGAAGTTTTCAGTTGTTCGTAGGAAATAATATTTGTTGAGGGCAGATTTGCAAGGGTTTCGTTCTGATTTAATTATTGCAATAATTTTCTGAATATTGGTGATTGGATTGGACTAAGTTTGAGCAAGGATTAGAATGGGAAAGAACTTCAATTCAGCTAGTGTGGCACTAGGGTTTGGAGGATTGAAACATTTATTTCGGGCTCTTTCTTCATTGTGGTAAGAGCCATTGGTGGCCAAATTCACAAGGTATTTATTTGCTATTTATTTCAAGGTGAATTGGAGTTAATTTTCAAATTGGAAGTGCAATTACAATGGCTAGGGTTTGCTGATTTTTCTAAATTTAGAATTCAAAAATTGTGGATTTTGGGGGAAACCCCTTTTTGGTTAAATCATTTCATTTGGGGACATTACATGCACCTACCAAGGCACACATCAAATGTTCTGAATGGTTAAAGCAAGGAAATACACTAATCAGGGTAAGTAGTACATCATTTAACAACTGTAGAATTAAATTTTATAGCTGACCGAAGATTCAATGGGGGGCCATCTCTTCTGAATGGGCGAATGATCCAAGCTTAGCAACATCGGCCTACTCTCACTTTGGTGTCTTTGGACACTCCACAACAACTCCATGCAATTCCACATGCCAAACCACAAGACATTGAATTACATAGACCTCATCACTAAGATTCATGGTGTCGGATCTCCACACCATGGTCTAACACATTTGCACCTATCTCCTCATGATGCCCAACATGACATGAGCACCCCAAGTTGTTGCACAACTACAAATCATGGCACATGCATCAGGGTCAACGCCAAACATTTGTACCACGTGAAACCTTCTCATGATTTCTTATCGCACTCTCAAGTCTCATACCTTGTTAGTAGACTTGCTAGTACCACTTAATCTTGGAAGTCAAACCAACACACCTAGAGGGAGGCAAACTATCATCCGTTGCAGATGTTGGAATGTTTCATAACCATCTTCTTTTGTAACCATGCAACCCCAAAGGTCGATAGGGACATGAGTCACATTCCAACCTAGGTGAATCAATTAGTAAGTGTTTCCCCCTTTTGATTTGGAGAATATTCACTCTCAACCTCCAAAGTCTTTGTGTGCATATGTACTATACTCGTTCATTTCTCATTGAATAGAAGAGCATTATTTTGCTCTCTTGTTTTCAAATGTGTAATTGTTACTACCAAATTTCTTTGTTGCATGTTCATACAATAACTTTGTAGATTACTAGCTAGTTTATTGGGTTTTCCTTTGTGCCACCATTCTGGGCTCCGCGGTGTGGATTAAATACAATGTTGAAGTCACCAAGGGGAAGAAGAGGTCTCCTTGCAATGATGGAGAGCTAATGAAGAGATTTTAGGCTATAGGTAAAGAGAGAACACATCTATTATCAGGTAGTAAGACTTTTCATGTGGATGTGGTGATTTTTGTCATGTCCCCTTTTCAAAATATTTAATTATGGGAATAATTAAATAATAATATTTTAAGATGTCCAAAGTCATTTTATTCTATAACATGGAAAAAGGACACTTACGTATTATTATTATAAAGGGAGCCAAAAGTAATATTTATCAAGTGAGACAAAAAAGTAATACTTATTTAAAAATGTTTTAAAATGTTTTTAGGGTTTTTGGAATGAAAAGTGAAATTATAAAAAGAGGTGCTGGGCTTAAAAGTTATTATTCATTATTCACTTTTCATTATTTATGATTGAAATCATAATTGGCTCAACTTCTACTTTTGAGGACAAAAACCCTCCATTGCACTTCAAATTTGAGAACGAAAACCCTCCGATCTTCTGTGATAGCTCCATCCAAGGGATATATTTGAGTTTCATTTAGTTTGATAGAGTAATAGCGCAACATTTATAACTGTGGATCAATCACATCAACTACAACATTGCCTTTCAAGAGGATTTCAGGGCTGACATCACTAGTTTAGGGGTTGATGCCATCATTGGGAGGTGCTACAGCTTACCATACAACAGGGGTTACCTTTTAGGGTTTGGAAAGACTGATTTCTTCTTGGAACACCAAAATCACCAACTAGATCTGTGTTTTCCGACAATTTTTCCATTTGCATGGTCAGCTGTAATTTGTTAATTTGCAGTGTAAAAATAAAAAAATAAAAATTGGTATTTGAGTTGTACTTGATCTCTGCAATAAAAATAAAATTGTCACTTTCAAAGGGTTTACTAGTGATTTTCAAACTCTGTTTATTTCCTATAAGTATTTATTGCAAAAATTAATATTTATTTAGTTCTGCCCTACGGGAATATTTCAATATAAGGGTTTTATTACAAAAATCAGAATTTTGTTAATTTTGTCCTAAAGGGACATTATAATTTTAGTAACATGGAAGCTATTTTTCTAGAAAAAACAATTATATCTCAAAAGATACCAGGACTTGAGAAAAATCCTTTTGCCAGAACAACTAAAATATAGTTTAACATAGTTTGGAAAGTTTTTCTCATAATCCACCTCCCAAAAACAAACTATGAATTTAATACAAACCTCTGTCCAAGGTTTTAATCCTCAAAACACACTATGGGAACACAAACAATTAAATATAAAAACTGAAAATGTTGGAGCACAACAATTTTATAGGACTCTTTACAGTGACTCTGGACACAGCGTGGTAAATTTTCATCACACGACTCTCAGCAGTTTAGAAGATATCCAATTAAATCACTCCTTTGGGTAGACTATAAGAAAATTTTAATAAATTCCGAAGTATAAACTTTATATTTATTTAGAGATTTCAGGGTTTCACAGGGCATAATATAAGAAAGAAGGCTTTTCGAAAATTAAAAATCTTCACAGTTTTTCTAAGAGCCTTCCTTTTTATATAAATATATTTTTTTAGTAATAAACTAAAAAAATGGCTTAAAGCTATATCATATCTAAGATCAGCCCTACATTTTCATAGCAGAAAATCCATATAAAAAACTATAGTCTAAAATAATGTAGCATGTTGGACACCATGGGACATCTTTCTTCTTTCCCTGCAACATCGCACTTCTGCACAAGGCACTCTTCAGGTGCCCTTCTTCAGTTTGGATGCCTCTTCACACACTATCTTTGATGGGTGCTTCTATTTATTAGTTGTTTGTTTCAGCAGACTTTTCTGCTCCGAACCAAAAAAGGTGCCACTCTCATTCTGTTCAAACACCTTTGCAATACAGATCTGATTTCTCATGAAAAATGCCTCTCAAGATTTTACACTTCACGCCTCTAATGCCTCTCAGCTGCTGCAATCAAGAAGTTGTCTGCACAGGCATCTCATGCATGCACATTAATGTATGTAGCAAATAAGATTGCTCAACATAAAGTATATGTTTATCTTTGTCGAAGAGATTTAGCTGAAGATTCTGAGATAATGTCTGACTATGTGCACTACTCTCTTCATAAACAATCAAATTGCCTCTGAAGTTTTATTTTATTTTTTTCACTGCTTCACACTCAGGTGCCAACTGAAAAAAACAGTAAATATAATCTTCCTTGGATGCCTTTAGATGGCACTTCTCCTTTTGTGCTTCCAAGCACCTTTTCTTCTAAGTGCTACGCTTTCCACCCACAACACTCACGTCTTTCTTTAATACGAAATTCCTTTAGCTGGGATCTTCTCTTGTACTTTGGCTTCTATCTCTATCTATCTCCCCTATAGAAATAACATACGCTAAAAAAAATATAGGTAAAAACTAATCTACATATAGTTTTATAGGCTGGAATAACACCAATCGAAGCAACAAGACAAAGAAAATGCCCCTCGTCAACATCAAACTATTAATCCTCCTTCCGTTTAACCTTGGCTCTCCTCACAGGATACCTAATTTGATACTACATATGAGCAAAATTGCTCTGTATCAGGATGTCTCCTTCATTAATAAAAGTAATACTTATACATAATTTAGGTTGGTTGTGGTCCTGTCAGTTGGGATGTAATTCTTATCATTTCTAACTCTTATTTCTCAGCCCATCATCCTAACATAGTTATATTTTACGTCTATTTACTAACAACCTGACTAACAACTACTAAATGATAGATTTGTTAAATTAGATCTCTATACTAACCTATATGGGATAATTCCTAACATAATTCTACCTCCTATTTCTTGGCCCCACCATCCTAACAAAATTCTATTTTACGTACATCTACTAACAACCCGTCTAACAACTACTAAATATTAGGTCTAATAAATTAAACCTATATACTGACCTATATGTCATAATTACATATACATCGCTTCTTTTGTTTTTTGCATATGCCCATTTGTGGGCATTTTAGTAGATACTATTGACACTGAATTAAGCTTTGTTGCTTTGAGATTTTAGAGTGTATGTCATGATTACCAATATAATGAATCTCTACATCCTTTGACATCTAATTTGTGTACTTTTTTTTTTTTGCATCTTATAATTTTTAAAGTTGTTTAGCCATCGTATAATAGATTTTTTCTGAAATTTACATATGTTTAAATAATTTTTTTATTTTCTGGTGTCTCCTACTACAATATCCCATTGTTTTGAGAAATGACGTACTCATATCCGTCCCAGTATTCCCTATCGGTACTTTCCTTGTTTCTTGTTAATGCCGATTGCATGTTATCTCACATTTTATTAGAATCACTGTAGTCCACTTCATGGAAGGTATTAAACCTAGTCCATACTAAGGTGAAACTGATATGTGATTGATGATAGTAGATTGCTGATGTGTAAAGCCTATGTTTTGACTACAAAGAACAATTTCTCACAAAAAAAGGCCTTGAGGACGCTTATGATGACTGGCATATAATATTAGTTTCTATAAAAGGCCACTTTGCTAAGACAGCTACTAGTGTTACAGCCCCAAATTTAACCGTATGTCTGTTATGCATGTTCCCTCCGGACCCTCACTTATTATGTTTTGAAATTGAAATTTTACTTAAAAGTTTAAACAAGGAAAAGAGTTCAAATAAAACTTTAAAAAAATTCAAAAGGGGGCTTAATAAAGTCGAAACCAAAGAATAATAAAGATAAAATCAAAAGCACCCACCACGGCATGGTAAGGACAAAACAAAAAAGCATAATAAGATAAAAAGTAGCGCAGCAATGTTGGAGATTCCAATAAACCAAACAGGACACAAGAAAGTGGGGAAATGAAGCAGTTCAAGTACCTCTATTAACTTGAGCCACCATGGCTTGACAAGTCAGTTGATGACCTGTAAGAACCTTCATTGAATTCATTTACAGCAAAAACTACAGCCAGTATGTCATTGATAGGAGGAACACCAATTCCAAGCATCTCATTCTAAGGAAATTCAAGGGGGGCGGAGGACGACATACTTCAATCCTCTATATAACTGAGAGCTGTTATAAGCCAAATTCAGATTTGAAACTTGGTTAATAGCTCGTTTGTCTGCATTAAATTGTTGTCCATCCTAAGCAGGTATTGGTGTCCAAAACCTACTGGTGATTTTAGGATGGGGATGTGGCTAGTCCCAAATTTTGAGGCTTTTTGTGGTACTGCTACATATCTACTACAATCAGCCCAATCCAAGGGCTGAAAATCTGTAAGAAAACTTATTGCAAGTATTTATTGCTTCTACAAGTAGTCCTCACAAAAATGAAGAATTTTCCTTTTCCCCTTCTTGGAAATGTTGCAACTCAATGAAAAACTTAACAAAGCAACACTTGACTCAATCTATGAATTTCTCACTGACCCTGAGTGACAATTTGCATAGAAACAGCATTCCACGCCTGCAGAGGATGTTTATTTCACAAAAGTAGGTAAACATAGAATGACAAAGTAACAAGTGAAAAAGAAGCATTTCCCACAATCATCCAAACATAAGCCGTCATTCCAACAGAATAATTCTTCTCGACATCATGATTGGACAAGTTACTCTTTTTCATATGCCAGTACTAGCAGCCACAAGTCATCTCGCAAAACAAAGAAAAATGTGCAATGTTACAAATGTGTTCAATTGGGACAATTATGCTCATGAATGCCCTTCTAGGAAGAATTCCTCAAAATATGACACTAAGCAAGCTGCCCATTATATTGTTGAGTCCAATGTTGATTCTTCTGCTCAAGAAGTGTCAGGTTTTGTCGAGGCTTTTGGTCTAGAAGGACCTGAAAATGTTTTCTGAGTATCTTGCAGAGATCCATCTTGGGTTAGCTGCTAGCTCAAAGATAGGAATGATGGTTTAGAAGCAACTTTAGATTTGGTTTTGATCGAGTTTTCCTAGATAATAGTATTTTTTTCAAAGATGTGGAGCAGGTTGTTGATGTTGGACTGCACAGACTTCTCATCCTTCATCTTATGGGGGGAAAGGTGTTGAGATAAATGTCCGAGAATTGGTACAAATGTTCCTTCTTGGAGTAGAACTAATCAAGTATTTGGTTACATGTTTGGCAGTGGTGTATGTTGCTAGCAGTGAATTGTTTGTAGATGGTGGTTAAGAAAGTTGAAGTATTATGTGGATGCTTTATACTTCATGTACAAGTTCAACGGAGGCAATGTTGATTGTTGTAATAGAAGCATTCCCTATATGCTTCATACTACAGGTGCAAGTACCAAGGTCAAAGGGATGGTGAATGTGTCATGTTCATCATCGTGTCAGGGAGTGTTAGGGGGTTGCAGGGATTGCAGTGGGTAGGACGTCAAGATACGAGGGAAGCAATAGACATGTCAACATAGGTTGGTTAGAGTACAGGGTACAGTTTGCTTGATGCAGTAACTTCTTCAGAGACAATGGTTAATTGCTCCAGATCATTTTTTGGTCCACTTTGGATCGGGGGTTTGTTAGGTTTTTTATCCAAAGAACATTATATTATATTTAATAATAGGGTTTTATTTTTAAATTATACTAATGTAGAATATCTTAATCAACTTTGATTGAAGATATTTTTGGGAGGTAATTATACCATTAGGTGGTTGAGTCTTGTGCAAATAACGGGTTGGCTTTGTTCTTCAAACTTGCATTTGGCAAGTTATGGAATCAATAATGTAACCTTTGCTTTTAATGAATGAGGCCTGAATACTTTGTTGTTATGGCATATTTCTTGCAATCCTAATTTTGAGAACAACCTTATCCACAAAGTTTTTAATCCAAAAGCAAATTAGACAGTGCAAGTGTGGGTGATCTCATAGGCTGAACCACTATCCTTCCACCCAAGTGCATATGGATGAGAATGTGGATCCATTGGCAAGTGCAATTTATCGATAATGGATCTCGAAATAAAGTTCTTTTGCAAGCCATTGTCGATGATACAATCAATTGAAAATTCGTGTGTCAAGTGAGCACAAGGGACAAACAAATTGTCACGGATCCCTTGTGATGTTTGGTCGTGCATTAAAACGACTTTATTCAGTCTACGTTTCAACTAATCACAAAGTTTCTCATCACTAATAGTCTCAATGTGAACGGCACGCTTTTCCTCATTTCTAGACTTTACAATCAATGTTTTTTTGTCTAATTTAAACATTCAGATCTATTGTGCCCTCTCTTTTTACAATAATTACAAAACTTTCCAGGGTGCTTAGCCTTAGAAGGACGGAGACTACTAGAAGAATTCATAGTTGAGAACTGTCTTTTCTCTCTTGATGAAATTTGATGAGAATGAGACAATGATGTTGAGGTCTTGGAATCACCAAATGAGTTTGAAGACAAAGGTCGAGAAACCCTATAGTAGGCAGCATGCCTTTCTTCCACCAATTGTGCATGGTTGAATGTTGCATCAAAAAGTTGCAATAGGAGTGCATTTCAACTCCCTGGACAAGTGTGCATGCAGTCCACTCTTGAATTTCAGAATAAGAGTGGCAGTATCATCAGGCACCTTGAGCATGATGCATAGATGGTTGATCTGGAAGATGTAGTCCTAACGGACATTTGAGATCCCTGGCGTAACCTGAGCCACTTGATACACATGTCCTTGTCGTAGGTAGAAAGATAGAAAATGTCTATTTCAATGCAGCAATGAGCTCATCCCAAGGGTTGATTTGATTTTGTGCTTCTTTTCAATCAGTGACCAACAACTTTGCAACTCCCAAAAGTTTCAATTTTGTGAATGGTACTTTGTCTGGGCTAGTGTTGTTGTAGTAGTTGAACCATGTCTCCATGTCAAGGATCTAGCTGGCCACAACCTCGGGGTCATGTGAGCCATCATAGACCTTGACTTCGTATTTTACTGCAGTATGGGGAGCAAGATGATGTTTGTTGTCTTGATGTTCAAATCTCAAGGCGATTATTTTGTTGACTTTGTCGGCCCAAGTTGAGACCACCATGGCAAGCTCAACCATTTGGTCTGCAACCAGCCTACCATTGAGTTCACCATTGAATGGGTAAAATTCAGTTGGTCTGAATCAAATGGTTTCACCTCCCAACAATAGAAAACTATCTAGTTTGGTTTACAATCGGCCAGGAAAAAGGCCTCTTCTCTCAATGTAGCTACCCTTTTCACAAAATATGGCTGCCTTGTGTAGAATGATTATTATAATTTTGGATTATAATAATAATTAATTAATTGAATTTTGAGAGTTTATAAACTTAAAACTAAGTTTAATAAAATTGATGACAATTATTAAACTTAATAAGTTCAAACTTATAAAAACAAACTTTATTAAACATTTGTATGATTCCCCAAAGATTTAATGGAATATGTTGTCAAGTCACATAGGAGTGTAGATTGATTATAGAGATACTACACTACTAATAACAACATACACAGTATACTAATTACATAACATACCATAGCAGGGCAGAGTTCCCGAACAATAGCAACTTTGTATTCATAAAAGATAAGTCTCAATACAATTCATACAGTATAGGGAGGGCATGTCACCAACGCCCTTACCCCAATGTCTATCATTCTATCTATAAGACAAATGGCTTATTGGTTGTCGGCTAACACAACCGTCAACACCTGAACATAGCCCACTAGAGCCATTACAACTACCAATGTCTAAACAATACAATCATTAACCACAAAACCCTTCGGCTACTAAATATGTAATTACACTGATAACCATGGCAATACTAATGTTATAGTCTACAGGAGGATGAAGTTTTACTTTTTTTTTTTAAACAAACATAATCTTTTAAAATAAAATTTTATAACCTTGATAAAAATTGCCTTCGCATCGATGAATGCAGTAGGGCATGTGGGGACCGTTAGTATGGTGCTTGGTGATCCATAAGGATACATGTAAGTCATTGATAAACTCCAAAAGAATCTAAGGGCATGTCATGGTTCACGAAATAGGGTATGTTGAGTGGCAAGGTTGTGAATTGCGACACTTGACTAGACATTGTCTACTTCATGAAGGTGAAACTGATAGTATTATTCATCAAAAGTCAAATGTGATTACATAGACATCATGGGATTTCAAGTTCGTATGTAAAAGATATGGTCTTTGGAAGTTGAAGGAAATTCTTGCATGACAAAACCGTCGGTTTGCATGAAACGGTAGATTTCCCACTTCAAGTGGTGGTTTCGCAACTACTGCTCGGCATGAAGAGGTGATTTCCCCTGCATCAACTCAAGAGTCAGAGTAAAGACATGAACGATTTTTCTTCTCATTTTTGGGCATTTCAGAGGCTTGGATCTTCGAAGGAACATCTCTAGGATTGCTTAATAATGGTTGTGATAGATGGAAAGAGAATCGATAATCATGGATCATGATCTATGAGAGTATAGGAGGATGAATGCATTAGAGAGAAGCAATGAGTAGTATGTTATGGGTATGACTATAACTATTCTATGTTTCTTGTATTTCTTCTATCATAGTATCAAGGAGATAGAAGAGAACAAAAAGAGTTATGATCTCTATGAGCCCTTTGTATTGATTCATTTCATTGAAAAAGAAAGAGGAAGATGTGCAGTTGCCACTTCCAGCTGGCTTTTCCCACATTGGGGTTTCCAGGTTTAAACCTTTGTGTTATGTGTTGTTTTTTACCTTGTTAGTTGTCAATGGTTTTGCAAGCATTGATTTCTTTCTAATGGTTGTCAAAGGTATTACAAGCATTGTTTTCTTTCTAATGGACATTCCACCACTCTTAACACACTATAAAAAAATGACATTCAAAAGCAAGATCAAAGTAAAACAATAGTATGTGATTCAATGAATTTTATAGGTATGCAATCTTAGGAGTTTATGGATCAATTTCGTATCAAAGCAACAAGTTCCTTGTGGATTGTAGAGGGGTTTTGTTAACACACAACATTTTGTGTGTATAACAAGATTGTGTGTAGGGATGTGACAAAGTGTTGCAAGAATTGTGATTGCATAGACCAACGATGACCAAATCCTTGTGAAGAAGACTTGACGAACTCCAAGCTTGCCACATGTTGGTGCAAGATGATAATAGAGTACTAATATCTCTAGTGCAGCACTTGAAAATAGAGATTGAGTAATTGCAAGGAGTTCTTTATGCGAATCATGGAAGAGTTGCAACAAGAATTGTTGGCAAAGTTCCAACCATATGTTGAAAGAGTAGAAATAAAAGAAGAGTCTACCAAGAAAAGGGGACCAACCTCTATCATAGTCTATAGATGCTCAAACTATCACCAAGGTATACATGGTAAGCACTCCATCACATGTATATTCTTTCAATGTTGCACTAAATAAATCCATTGGAGATTTTGAGAAGCATACTAAGGATTCTAGCTCTAAATTGTTAATGAAAATGGGTTATGATGGCAGAGGGCTTGGCAAGGATGGCCAAGTGTAATGTCCCCATTTTGAAATTAAAATAATATTATTAGTAAAATAAAAAGTATTTCTAAATACTTAAAATAAAGTAATAATAGTCTAATTTGTTTTTCACTTAAGTTGGAACCTTTTGAGGGCCATGGGCATTTAAGGCCTAAAAGCGAATTTTATAAAAAAGCTTTATATATTATCTTTTTAAAAGAAAAAGGTAAACTCTCCCTCCTTATTTTGGGCATTACACTTGGAGGAAGGATATAAAAAGTAAGGAGAGACTCTTTGGAAAGGTTATGTTTATTTGGATATTGCATATTATTCTCAAGTATGTCAAGCTTGAACAAATGACTTGAGGACGAAACCCTTCCAGTGCACAAGTAGTTTAGGGACAAAAACCTTCATTCTTCCACATAGAGCAGCTTTATTCAAGGGTTGTAATTATGCTTCAAATTTGCATGATTGCATACAATTGATTCTACAAAGGTGTTTTATGACACCACCTTGTTCCAAAGCAAGGTGAATAACTTGGAGAGCTGTTTGCATTGATTTCTCATTGTTTGGTTGCGTAATTGAGCTCCATTTTCAGGTTTGAAGGAACCTAGGGTTGTAACTAGGGTTTTTGGAACTTCAGTATAACTTTTGAGGGACTTCCCATGGAGGAAAAATTTTGATTCTAATTTTGTTTGATAGCTATAATTTTTGTGATCATTTTGAGCTTACTTTTGCATTGAAATTCCAAGTATTTCAAAAAATACAATTCTTTGAACTTTCAACTAATCAAGGCAAACAATAAATTATTAAGGGCTGAAAATAAGGTAATTAATTCACAAAATTATTTGCATAATTTTCCCTAGTGAAGCGATTCACTTGGGCAAATTTTTGGAGTGTTTTTGGGCTCTATTTTTAAAGGAAATAATTTAGTTTATATTATGAAAATTATTTGAATATTTTTCCAAGTGGGGCAACGTGAATTGGGGAACGTAGAGACCTTGTTGAGAGAATAAAACAAAGGTTTTGATTTTAGATTTATTCTTCTATTTATTTTGAGTGTGGTGATTTGTTTGGAGGGTTTAATTTGACCATTGGCAGCCTTAATTTATTCCTTGGAAGCCCTAATAAATTGTAGGAATTTTTAGCATATTTTTCGTTTGTGCAATGGATTCCAGGTTGATTGGAAGAGAAAACGCAACTTTAACAAGATCCTAAAATTTAGAATTATTACAAAGAGTTTCCAACCACATCGCCATTCCATATTGCTACAAAAAAAGTATTTTATTGTATTTGCACATTCAATAATTATTGGAGTTATTGTGGAGTATTATTGCTTGGAGATTGAAACATCTATTGTTGCTAGGGTTTGTTGGTTTTTATAGTAGCATTCATATTATTTTCAGTTGGCATAAAGGTTTGTTGGAAAACCTCAAATTGTCCTAATGTCCCATTTGGGGACATTATAGTGGTATCAAAGCCATATCTTGGCTATATGCAGGATTGAAGGTTTATCTCAAACAGTAACATAGACAAAAGAAGGATTGAAAGTTTTACTCAGGTCCAGGATCGTGGGAATCAACCCCTTAAAGTGAAGGACCAACCTTTAGTTCATTGGGATTTGATGGAAGATTATGATGAGTACTTGACACATGCACCACAGTACAGAAAGGGAAGGAGCTTCAAGTATTGGCTAAGTTTGAGATATGACAAAGGGCACCATGAGAACATAGCCATGCATGATGACTTGGGAAAGATAGTTCTTCTAACTTTTGATGGTGATCGAGGTATTCTGGTGAGAGCTTGGATGGACAAGGTGAGCAAGCACCTTGATTTGAGACCTAGGGGTAGAAGGAGAGTCCTAATTTTTGTCATCCAACATTTGGATGGGGTTGCCCATGAATGGTGGCATCATGGATAGGAAACACAAGGGCATAACATCATTAGGACACATGAGGAATTCTTTGAGAGAATCGTTGATGAGTTTGGTAAGAAGGTGGAGCCATCAAAACCAAAATCACTAAGGGCACCAAGCAAGGGTTTCCAATTGGATGAAAGACAACCCTTAAAACAATTAACCGAGCCTAATTTCCAATTGTACAAGAGGCAATCACTCCACAAGTTTGTTAAACACCAAAATTTAGTCAATCATAGGCTTTTTGTGATGTGCGATCAGCTAAAAATTCAAGAAAATTGAAAGCATGTAAGGCTGAATTCGAAGGGCAGCCACCAAGTGAAGGGCCTTTGAAATTTGGACACCAAAATTCAATCAATTGTGGCCATATTATGGACAATCAGCTGGAATTAAAATCAAAAATTTCAGGAAAATTGAAGGCATATAAAACTGAAGTTGAAGGGCAGCCACCAAGGGAAGGAGATTCAAAAAATGTGGAGCAAAAATCAAAAGTTTTGGAGCAACCAAGAACTAATTTTCAGCTTAGTAAAAGGCAACCAATGATTGGAATTTCTTAACCACAAGAATCAGAAATTTAAGGGAAGCCACGTAAGGAGTTACAACAAACTCTTAAGTAACCAATGGAGTTGCAAACAATTGACACTAATGGGGAAGTAACAAAAAAATCAGAATTTCCAAGGGTGAAGCAAAGAGAAGTTGTTCAACAACTTCATGAGCCAACAAAGTGTCAAGAAGGAAGCATGAACAAAGACATCATAATTGAAAGGTATATCAAGAAAGAAAGTTTTTGTATTGCTCCTTTTCATGCATCATTTTCCTTGTCTAAATTTAGATTGCAAGAGGAAGCTTGGAGGAAACACTTGTTATGTCTTGCTAAGGAAGCACATGTCCTAACAAGAAGAGACACAGTAAAGAAGTCCATTGAGGGAGTGATGCCAAGAAGGAAAGAAGAAAGATGCACCTTGCATATAACGGAAGGAGAATCGGATTTATTAATGGGGAAACAATTGAGTTGTCAACTTGGTAAGCAATCAATGGTTCCTCTTCATGATTGGTTCTCTCATTACCTTGGTTGCAAAGCTTGTGTTATCATTGAGGTGGAGGTAAGGGACACTCAAGGAGAAGAAGTCTTCCAAGTAAGTTCAAGGAAAGAACATGACAAATACCCCTCATGGATATGGGATCCAGGTGAGCTCTATCAACATAGTGTTGTTAGCATGTATAGGGCTAACATAAAGAAGGGAGTAGGCAAGGATTATCATGGTCCCAAGATCATAGTGACTGCTGTCTTTTGCATTTTCAGTTTGATTCCATTGAGAAATTTTGTTTACATGTTATGCATGGTTCCTAAGAAATTGTGCTCCTCACATCCCAACACTATGGGAATGATTCAAGTGTGTAGTAGCGGATTTCCAACCATTAGAAGGAGAAATTGGGAGGAGAAAAAGGCATACTACAGCCAAGATAAGATTAAGCTAAAACATAAAAAGGAGGCCCACATCATGCTCATGAGGCATGGTGACATAATTATAAAAGTGTTGCTAAACACTAATGTTTTTTCTAACATGTTTGTTTCATGTGTAATTTCATTAATGACATCACTTTCCATGACCAAGAGCAATGCAAGGGGTGAAGTTGAGTGCATGGAGGGCATGAGACCCCTCATGGATTGGGCAAAGGCCTAAGTTATGAGAAACTAGTTACAAGGTATAATCTGAAAATATTTTTTGTCCTTTCACTTCGCGGAAGAGTCTGAAATTTATTTGCAACATTCATGTCCATTAACCCACGCCAAAGGAAAACAATGGTTGTATAATACAATGAACAAAGAGGTCTACAAATTTTGATAAGAGGTCTGAAAATTGTCATATAAAATTCTAAGTTGAGCATTTTGCTACGGCCGGCTATCATGAGCAAAAAGATTGATTTTGGGGGCATTGCATCACCCATAGTTGGAATAACCGAGTGGGGTGAGTACTCGCTGAGGGCCCAAAATGGGAAACCAACGGTTACTTGCCCCATTCGATTGAATAACCGGCAATAACCGGTAAAGGCAAAAAATACTTGATTTTTTAAAAATAACATTATTTTTCTAGAAATTATAGAAACAAAATAGATGCAATGAGTTTGTAAAACATAGGAAAAGTAGTTTCTATTAGATTTGAATACATAGAATGTACAAAATCGCATAATCACAACAAAGTCTCAAAGTACAAATAGACTTATAGTCTTATACAAGAATCTACAAGACTACAAGTACAAATTACAATCATTTATAATTTTCTCTTCCTTGCCCTCTGAAAAAATAAGGGAGACTATGAAACTTTAGTCCTCCCACTTGGCTAACCTGTCTCGCTCTGTCTAGAACACTGCATCTATCCCTGTGGCTCCACCTCCACCTGTGCCTATGCCTCATCTCCAAGGATGTCCTCCAATCTAATCTCTACTCCTGCTTCAGCTGCACCCTCCATAGCTTGCCTCTCAAAATCAACAATCTCCTCCTTTGTGAACATGGGGACCTCCTCCTGTGCAATCCAATCGCTGCAGGGATCAATCTCATCTAGATCGATAGGCTCCTCCGATGCGTTCTCCAACTTCTTTGTGTGAAGTTGAAGGTTGTATTGCACAAACACCAAGTCATTGGGTCATTATTGATTCAACTTGTTGCGCTTCTTCATGTGAATGGAGTCAAACAAACTCCAATTGCACTCCCATCCATAAGCGCTACAAGATTGAGATAAAATCCTGAGGGCTAGCCTTTGAAGATTTGAGGTATTTTCACTCCAATCTTCCCACCACAACCCTGCAAACAAGATATTCAAAACTTTGTAATAAATTAACAATTGTAAATTTGTAAATATGTAATTGATATGGTACAAGTACAACTACAAGTAACAACTTTATTTTGTATTACCTAGTGACTGCGTGGTTCTCCCTCGGATGGCTAGTGCTGAAGAAAAGAGCCTTCCCTTTGACTGTTTGTAGTTTTGTAGCTCTAAAATAATGAGGTCTCTCACCTCAATGTCAAGGGTCATACTCTCAATGCATGTTGAGAAACCCTCCATAACCTCTCCACTAACATCTTGAAGCCATCACAGTAGAAAAACTTGGGGTTAAGATAGTACCCCACTGCATGGATGGGTTGGTGGAGTTGATTGTTCCACCTCCGATCAATCAACTCTCAAATAGAATCAAATCTGGCACAATCCCCTCTATAATAATGTTGCAATGCATCTTTGGCTCTATCCATGGCCTCATAAATATATCTCATAGGGTTTTGCTTTCCATCAACCAATTGCAAAACCCTCACCAAAAGCTCTAAAAGCTACAAAGTTACAAACAAATTAAAGTTAGACTTAGTGTTACAAACTTATAAATAAATTATAAAAGAAAAACTTTAAGTTTAAAAAATTGAAAACAAGAGAAACAACTTCAAATTTAAATTGCAATTTCAAGTTACCTTCACAATCTCTGTAGCTTTTGTTTCGAAGGCCTCACTGAAAACTATCTGCGGAACCTTCGCTCCATCAACTTTCTTTGAATAAGAGGACTCCATCCATGCTTGAGAGACAAACATTTGCTTCAAAAGAGTCAACAAACTACAAATACTTTGCAATGTAAGGAAGTTCATTGCAAACCTTGTGACCACCACTCGAATAAGCTTTTTTCCCTTGGTGTGCTCTCTCATGAAGCTGAGAACCGAATGGTAATTATAAATATACTTCGTTATTTCTTTGGCATCTTCCACAACTGGTCTCACCCAATCTAGTTTGCCTATGTCCTCCAAATGAAGGTCAAGGCAATGTACCACACGAGGTATCCAAAAGAGAGATGGATGTCTCTCCATAAGAAGTCTCCCGGCCGCCACATATGTTGTTGCATTGTCTGTAATAATGTGGACAACATTCTCGATGCCCACCTCTAAGACCACCTCCTCTAGCATCAAACTCAAAGTTTCTGCATTTTTAATTTTATTTGATGCATCAATAAATTTCAAAAATACAAGCTCACCATTTGAAGATGCTAGAAAGTTGATCAGAGTGCGGTTTCTTCCATCTATCCATCCATCAGAAACAATGGTGCATCCAAATTTACGACACAATCTCTTTTGATCTTCGACCATCAACTTTGCGTCTTCAATTGCATTTTTGAACTTCTCACTCAAGTCTTTTCGAGAGGGTGCCTTGTACGTTTTTCCTACAACTGTCAAAGTTGTAACCAAATATTCCCAGTACAGGGTTCTCCCCACGTTGAAGGGAAAGTTGTTGAAGTACCAAAAATTTGCATATGCTTTATCTGCTTCTGCATGCACCTATTTATTCCAACCTATAGCTTTAAGTGAAGATTGTGCTCCAGGAGTGTTTTTAGGCACAAAGGAGTGTAACTGAGCTGAAGGACCTGCAGATATACCATGGCGCTTGCGTAGACTACAACTAGAGCCCACAATCTCTGTCATCACTACCGCTTCTTCCTCTGCTGATGTGGCACCAATGGTTGCTGCTAGAGCAGTTTGCATCCTTGCCCTCTCTAATTTATTTTCATCCAATGAAGCAAGCTCTACCATCATCTCTTGTTTTGCCTCTTCAGTGACATTGGGACAAGACATAACATCACGGCAATGAATGCATGATAGATGGTACTTCATGCAATTAATGCCCCCTGACATCTTATTCAAACAAAAGTTTCATATCAAAATTGTCTGAGACGTTCCAACCTATGTAGCATACTTCGATGCAGCGATGCGAACATGGGAGAGAGCCGATTGGCTGCCACTGATTGAATCTGAGTCTGATGCACTAGTGGATGTCATTACTTGCTAATGGATAACCTACAAAGCACAACAATGTTAAAATCAACATAAAAAAGTTAAAAAATAAAAACATTAATGATTAAATACAAAATATTAATTAAAATACGATAAATAAATGATAATTGTACAAAAAATAAAAACATTAATGATTAAATACAAAATATTAATTAAAATACAATAAATAAATGATAATTATACAATGCAAACTATAAAACAAAAACTAAAATGCATTTACTATTTACAATTTTAACAATCAAATTAAAAATATAATGATAATCTATATCGGTTATTTAACGGAATAATAAACAATTTTAAATAAATAATAAACACGAAATTTTAATGGGAATGCATAAAATTTGACAGAATGCATCAAATTTGTATACTAAGCAACAAAAATATTTATCAAACATGTATTTAATTAAATTACAAAACTTTATATGCTTGGAAATTAAAACAAATAAATAAATGCATAAATTTACGGAAATTCATGATATGCATGTAATAAAAATGAAATTCGTCAAATTTGTATATTAAGCATCACAAATATGTAGTAAACATGTTTAAAATTGCATTAGAATTAATTTACATGCTTGGAAATTTTAAAAAAAAAGTTTAAAAAAATGCATGGAATTTGACGGAAATTCATGGAATGCATGCAATTAAAATGGAATGCTTAAAATTTGTATACTAATCATCACAAACATGCCTCTAACATGTTTTCAATTAATTTAGAATTTAATTCTATGCTTGGAAATTTAAAAATAAAATAAAATAAAAATGAACTAACTTGAAAATTTCTTACTCAAATCTTCTCAATTCATCTTAGAATGCTTCAAATCTTGTGAGTGAAGAGTGAGGTGTGTTGCATTTTATAAGACTCGAATCTGCGTTTTTATCACGTTTGAGGAGCGTTTGGAGGGTCTGCTACGTGTTTCCGCATGAGAGGTGTGTATAGCAGGCCAGCGAGTAACCGCAGTCACTTGCCTGGTTTTGTTTTGTTTTTTTCAGCAAAGGGGGTTACAAGTGGCAGTTATTCACCAAGAGAAAACCCCAGTGAGTAACCGACCAACCGGCGGTTACTCGCCGGTTATTCCTACCATGGTATCACCCATACCAAAGGGAAATGTTGCACTATTTAATTTTGAGGGGCCTCCAAAGGGGATTGCAAAGTGGAAAAAATTATTTCCATGGTATGTTGTTCAAAACATTTGATTTGGTCAATTGTTTGCAAGTTGGGAAAGCTTTACCATGGCATGTAGAGGCTACCAAAGAGTTGTTGAAGGGTGGCCACCCTAGTATGCACACAAGGTATGAAGATCAAATGGATCTTTCCATTTGGGGCCCCAAGGTATAACTTTCTAAAAAAATTCCTTTTGGCAGCTCTAGCTTTCTTTTCATGTTGTTGTTCATATTGGCATTTTTGAAGAATACATGGAGGACACATGGAAGGTCAATGTCGTAGTGAATTGGTTGACTTGTGGAATTAATGGCATGGCTGTACATCACATAAACAGCCCACATATCAGCATGTACATTCTTTTTGGTAAGATGATTTCTTCCTAGATGAAGGGACAAGTGTCCATGGCTTCACTGTGGAAGATTCCAGCTCTTGAGAGACCTTTTTTGAAGAGTTTGGGTTAGGAATTGAAACATATTGACAGCAGTTTTGAGTTGTGTGGGGCAACATGTGTTTGAAGCAGCCATTGGCTTGAGAAAGGAATGAGCCTAGGAATTGATTGGGGGCTTAATAGTGGATGTCATGACACTTTCAACACTTGGGGGCAGCCTCTAAAACACAGGTACAAGAAGTTACAAGTTCAGTTTGGAGCTTCTTTTCCATGGAAAAAAGTTACAATTAGACATTGCATAATAAGGTATGTTGGAAACATTGTTCACATACTTGTACTCGGAGAGAACTCGCCCAGCTCCCTAAAAGTTTACTCGGTGATTATTCAACAACCACTCGCCATTATTCGACAAAATAAAAAAAATACTCAAATTTGTTAAAAAAATACTCAAATTTATTAAAAAACTTAAATTTTATAGAAATTACAATTGTAAAATGTATCAAATGAGTCTGTAAAAATGTTGGGGAAGTGTTTTCTATTAGATTTGAATACATAGTTGAACAAAGCAAATGTTCAATTGTTTGGAGAAAGGATTGAAGTGAGGAAATAGTATGCAAGATAGTTGTATGTTGCACTTGTTTTATATCTCATTGTACTCCGAATTTGGCCAATAGAAGATAGGTAGTAGAGCTATTGCATATTCCAACTGGTTTTTCCCTACACATTGTGGAGTTTTCTAGGTCAAAAATATGTCATGTCTCTATTGATCTAAGTTTTGTTTCATGTTCTTTGCATTCATAATTCAATTCTTAAGTTCAATCTAATCTTCCAACAACAAATTGCACTAATTTTATATCATTGTATGGATTAAGTTGTCATTTTGGAGTAAATTCAGAATAGAACAGCAAGTTGTGATTCTGTGAAATCTAAAAAGCAACATAGATTTTATAGATCGTTAAGTCACTTGAGGACACTAATGCATATCCTTCTTTTATTCTCTATCAAAATCAAAATAGTTAAGATTTGTGACTAAGTTCTTCATCTGATTATAGGCTTTATTTTGTAAAAAAAATTGATGAATATACATAGTTATATTCAAAACAAAAGTCCTTACAATTTCTAATCACCTCATATTGAGATGATAGATCATGTTGCATGACATATTAATGAGAAATGCAAATCGCCATTACAAAAGATGTACTAAATGGTACATGTTCAAAACTACATGTTTCATTAAAAAACTCTCTCATTTAAAGAAGAAATAAAAATGACAGTTCGACCATATATAGGTCCATGTAGATTGTTCAAAAAGAGCAGAAGAAATGGAGACTTGATTATTTTTTACCTCAACTTGAATACCTTTGATCTTCTACAAAGAGATTTGAGGGCAGTTTTTGTCTTTTTTCCATCAGCAGTAATACGAGTCATAATAGTTAAAGCTAAGTGTGCAAGAATATCCGGTTCAGTTTGTTGAAATTCATGTAAACTTACAAGAGACTGCAGAATACTCGAGCCTCGACAAGTACTGACACAATACTCGTTGAGGCTCGAGTATTGGGGGGATGGCGAATACGAGTAGCAAATACTCGTTTTAGGTCTTGCTCGACGAGTACTCACCCACTCGACGAGTAATCACCGAGTATGTATACTATGGTTAGAACACCTCTGTGGATATTGCAATTGCTTGAGGACAAGCAAATTTGGGCGGGAAGGATTGTTATATTCTCATTTTGAAATCAAAATAATACTATTAATAAAATAAAAAGTATTGCTAAATACTTAAAATAAAGTAATAATAGTCTAATTTGCTTTTCACTTAAGTTGGGACCTTTTGAAGGTGAACTTAAGGCCTAAAAGTGAATTTTATAAGGAAGCATTATATATTATCTTTTTAAAAGAAAAAGGTAAACTCTCCCTCCTTATTTTGGGAGCTACACTTGGAGAAAGAATATAAAAGGTAAGGAAAGGCTTATTTGGAAAGGTTATGTTTATTTGGATATTGAATCTTAGGGTTAAGTATGTCAAGCTTAAACAAGTGACTTGACGACAAAATCCTTCAAGTGAACAAGGAGTTTGGAGACGAAAACCTCCGTTCTTCTACATAGGATAGCTCTAGTCAAAGGTTATAATTGCGCCTCAGATTTGCATGATTGCATGCAATTGATTCTACAAAGGTATTTTATAACACCACCTTGTTCAAAGGCAAAGAGAATACTTTGGAGAGCTATTTCCATTGATTTCTCATTGTTTGGTTGCGTAATTGAACTCCATTTTTAGGTTTGAAAGAACCTATGGTTGTAACTAGGGTTTTTGGAACTTCAGTACAACTTTTGAAGGACTTCCCATGGAGGGAAAATTCTGATTCTAATTTTGTTTGATAGCTACTATTTTTGTGATCATTTTGAGCTAACTTTTTCATTGAAATTCCAAGTATTCCAAAAGATATGATTTTTTAAAGTTTCAGTTGGTTAAGACAATAAATTGAGTGCTGAAAATAAGATAATTAATTCAGAAAATTATTTGCATAATTTTTCCTAGTGGAATGATTCATTTGGGCAGATTTTTGAAGTGTTTTTGGGCTCTATTTTTGAAGGAAATAATTTAGTTTATATTCTAAAAATTATTTGAATATTTTTCCAAGTGGGGCGAAGTGAATTGGGGAACTTGGAGACCTTGCTGATGGAATAAAACTAGGGTTTTAATTTTAAATTTATTTTCCTATTTTTTCTGAGTGTGACAACTTGTTTGGAGGGGTTAATTTGACCATTGGCAACACTAATTTGTTCCTTGGAAGCCCTAATAAATTGCAAAAAAATTTGGCATATTTTTCGTGAGTTTGTGCAAGGGATTCAAAGTTGATTAGAAGATAAAATGCAACTGTAACAAGATCCTAAAATTCAGAACTATTACAAGGAGTTTCCAGCCACATCATCATTCCATATTGCCACAAAAAAAGGTATTTTATTGTTTTTGTATATTCAGTAATTATTGGAGCTATTGTGAAGTGTTATTGCTTGAAGATTGGAACATTTATTGCTACTAGGGTTCGTTGGTTTTTTGGGAAACATTCATATTATTTTCAGTTGACATAAGGGTTTGTTAGAAAACCCCAAATTGTCTTAATTGTCTCATTTGGGGACATAACACCAAGGAATCATCAATCCCATCATGGTTGAGGAAAGAACTTAATAAAGACCTTGGGTATGGTAAAACAAATATTGGTGAATGCTCTAGCATGCCTCAAACAAAAGTAGATCCCATAGAGGAGGACACCATGCCATCTACACACCAAAAGACAGCCCAAAGAAGGTAAAAATGTTTATAACATCATTTTTGTGAAGCCTTTAGATGATTGTAAGATGACTCCAAAGAGAGAGCAACAATCAAGACAGGAAGAGGAAAGCATGAGTCTACATCAAGAGGACAAAGAAGCACTTCCAAATAGAGGACAACCTTTAGGCTTTAAGTCACGAAGAAGAAGATAGTATATCGCATCCACATGATACAAATGAGAAGAATAAATGGGAAGATTACACTCCACCAATTTCACCACTTGCAAGTCTAAGGAAGGAAACATTGGGGTTGCCCAAGAAGATATGCTAAAGAAAAATCTTCCATCTCATTTTTTTTTCCAAATGTAAGAAGGAAGGGCATGTAGCACAAGACTACTGGAGTCATCTTCTTTTTGCTTATTATAAGAAGAGTAAGCATGATATGGTTATGTGCAAAGAATCCATCACAAAACAGCCCAAGCTCTTTAGGAGAGATGGTAAAGACATAATCAACTCTTCAAGCAACCAAGAAGACGAAGGTCAAGACACTTCAAGGAGGTAAGAAGTCTCTTGATATGAGCATGTGCAAATATAATAATTTATATACATGCTGCAAGGTTAGTGGGCATTGGAATAGAAATTGTTGGAGACTCCATCCAAATCTTCACCCAAAGAATGGCAAATCCAAGAATAGGCAGCCACAAGCAAGAGGGGAAGAAGAGCCTACCAAAACACAAGAGTCAAGAATGAGAGAACAGCTCTCACATGTTCATTTATCACCATTGCAAACAAGTAGTGGTAAGGACATTTCATTTGATTCTTGGATTGAGCATTTACATGATTTGCGAAGGAGAAGATGTTGTGTTGCTTTGAATGTATGGGCATTGGGTAGCACTTTAAAATCTATCTTCAAAGCATTGTATAGTTCCATTTGTTAGTAGAGCACGTAAGAAACTAGTACCACTTGTATGGGCAAGCATGGGAAGCCTTGGAATCATCATAGATGAACAAGATACATCAAATCCACTTGGAAGTAACAAGTATGGGCAGCAAATAGCATGTTTTCAATTTCTATCTCTCACCAATTGTTGGCAAATTTGAGTATCATTAATAGATGTGGTTTAAAAGGAGATTGATGTCTGAAATATTGTCATTGATGTCAAATGAAGAATGTACTATCAAGCATTAATGCCAAAGGTGTTGAGCTGCACATACCAGTTGTAGAGTTCTCATGGAATTGAATGTGCACCTTGAATTCCAAGAACAGTCATATGAATGCCTTTGCTAGTTTGTTGAATATGGCTGAGTACACAGTTTGATGGTGACTGCATTTGCATATATGGCAACATCTGAAGGAAATGATCACACTACAATTAGGTTTGTGCCTATTCTTTGTGGTCTAAGTTCTAAGTCATAAGGATGAGTAGAGAAAATGTTACAAATGCATAAGGTTGTCCCTCAGCTAAAAGCCTACTAAGTTTCCACAGTCGTTTTTGCACCTTTGCATTTGTCCGAGGATTTATTTCGGAAGAAGTGGCTCAGGCAATTCTTTCGGAGAAATGTTGAAGACTCTTCGGACAGTAAGCCCCCAAACAAATGTTCCAAAGCTTTGGAATTCTTTTGGGAAAATGTTTGGTCTCCACACTTGTTCGATTTTACAAGCTTGGGAATTCTTTCGAAAAATTTGTCCCAAACAAAAGTTCCGAAGGAAGAGTTTTCTTTCGGAGAAAATGCCTCACCAAATTCTTTCCGGAAGAATAGTTAAGTCTTTGTCGGACAAAACGTCCGCAACAAAGTTCTAAAGGAAGAGTTTTCTTTCGGAGAAAGTGCCTTGCCGAATTCTTTCGGAAAAATGGTTAAGTCCTTGTCGGAAAAATTGTTCCGAACAAAAGTTCCAAAGAGAGCTTTGCAAAAATGCGAGAGTAAGTGACCTGAACAAAGTTTCCAAAGGGTACATTTACAAAAGAGCCAAAGGGTATGTGTCCCAATCAAAAGTCCCAAAGATCACCTTGAAGTTTACGAAGGGTACATTTACAAAAGAGTTGAAGGGTATGTGTCCCAATCAAAAGTCCCGAAGATCACCTTGAAGTTCTGAAGGGTACTTTGCAAAAGCTCCGAAGGGCATGTGATCCAAACAAAGGCTCCGTATGGTAAATTTACACAAGTTCCGAAAGATATGTGTCTCGAGCAAAAGTTCCGAATAGATCACTTTAGAAGTCCCGAAGGACACTTTCGAAAGAAGGGCATTGACGAATTCTTTCGGAGAATTTGTTTGAGGCAGGACCTGCAACTAAGGTCCCGAAGGATATTTTTGGATGGAGTGGACACTTACAAAGTTTCTGAAGGATATTTTGGAAGAAGTATAGGTCACTCGCAATGTTACCAAAGGATAAGTGTGGAGTCTCATAGGGCATTTTCACAAGTGTCGAAGGATCAAGGCGAGATTAAAGATCGATCAAGTCTGAAGAGATCGACGAAGGGGAGCATCTCAAAGACATCGAACAAAATGAGATGATGTCAACATGTCGGAGTTTAACGACCAAGCCTATATAAAGATTGTGCATCTTCAGAGATCGAACGGCACACGGAAAGCTTTATAAGAAAGATCCAACGAAGCAAAATGGAGTCAGTGATGTAATGTGATCTACAGTTAATTACACAATAGAAAGATTAAAGATCAAGCATATCGAAGATAATCGAAAGGAGCGAAAGCGACCCAATTATATAGGAGATAGCGAAATCCATAAAGAAGGTCGACAGTTAATGAAAGAGCTTAAAAATGGTGCAAAGAAAGAAATCAAAGACCCGCATTTAACATGACTCTAACGGTCAAGTGGAGGAATAGACAAAATTGGTGATGAACTCGACATATCTACACAGAGCTCGAGATTGAATTTATCCAACCAATCAATCTACATTAAAGGAGGCTGCACATGTATGACTTGAATCCAGCGGTTGCCAAATATAGCAAAGAGACCAAAACATATGGCGGGAAGCATGAATCGAGATGCAAGAGGTGTAAATGCCGAGCCACATTAAATGAGATCCAGAACTGGAACCAGTAAGGTTTAGTCCAAGTGTAACCACATTTTGAAGACATGAAACCCTAGATTCATTGTCTATATATATACGACATCTAGAACATTGTAAAATGTTTGTCGTTGCAATTGCAAAAGGAGCGACTAGAGCAACTCAAAGTGTATCGATTGGAGACGCATGCAAAGACAGAAAAAGTTAGAGGGACAGAGGGATATATCCAGATACAACGAGAGTGAGGCAGGGAGGAAGAAAGAGTAAACAGAGAATGTGCAGAGATTGAGCAGTTACAGACAAGACTTGTAACAAAAGAATAGAGTTTGATTCTTTGTATTCTGAAGTTGTAGCTTCATAATTCTGATCAATGGGTGCCATCAAACAGACTGAGTTGGTGCTTAGTTAGGGAGTGGGTGCTTCCTTAGAGTGGGTGATCTTGAATGTAAACAGTGAGGTTTGCTAGTGAGGCGTTTAACTGTGAGGCTAGATTAGAACAGTAGATTCTAGTAGCTATTCTCACCGTGGTTTTTTCCTTTGGGTTTTCCACGTATAAATCTGGTGTAATGTGTTTTTGTGTGTGTGTGTAATCTCTGCATCTGTATCTTCTTTAAAGGGTTTAAAGAACTGGTTTTAGCTGATCTACTGATTCACCCCCCCTCCTCAGTAGATAGTTGTGTTCGACACCAATTGTATTGCATAGCAAAAGAGGTAAAAGAGGAAAAGAGGCACTCCATGAGAACAAGCATTCAAAGCATGAGGTTGGGCAGCAACTTCTAGCAACAAAAGCATCACAATAATGGTTTATAATCATGTTTTATGTTTTTCCATTATTGTACTTGTTAATTGCTCCTCGCGATTGTTGCAATGCAAATGGGCAAGTTTGAGGAAGTCATTTCAACATCATTCAGGTGTTGTTGATTGCATGTGGGCACTTTTATAATTGCAAGATTAATATACAAATTTACTTTTGGATTCATATAGTCATTGTGATATAGATATGGGCTTCATAGGGATTGTAGAAGGTTGATTTCAACATATATGTAGTATGTGTATATACCGGCATTTTTCATCTTTATCTTTTACTGGCGATCTCTTTTGTAGGACTCGTCGATGCATTAATCTCCCTGAGTACATGTCCTAAGGAGTGCACCATAAAGGGGTGGGGTCAGCTCGTGGTACTTTGCGAGAGATCTTTTCATACTATCTAGTCATACCTTCATTACTATCAGCCTAGCCTCCTCTGAGTCTCTTTTGCCTTTTCCTTCTTCATGTCCTTTCGGTAGTTGTGCAACCTCCCTATATTTTCTATTGTATCAGCATTGCCAATATAGTTGTTTTTTGCATGCTTATCCTTGTAAGTGCCGATATAGTTTTGAGTCTACCTGTGTTTTCTATATTGTATTGTGACTGACAATACACTACTGGGTTGGCCGATACCATTTTATCATACCAATCTGGATCGATACCATTACTTAGAGTTACAATTTATTCACAGGTTTGGATTTGTATATATAGTGGTCATATATACCATTCCCAACACACAACACTTATTTGCTCTACTTGCGCTTGCATTTCTGCCCTTGAGTGGTAAAAAGAGGAGTTAGAGGATAGATGTTTATCTTGTGGAGGTCAAGTCTTGCTCAAGGTCATTGAAGCACAATAGGAGTTGAACCAAGGACGTGCTTCTTAGTCTTTGTAGTCTCCAACTAAGGAGATTTAGGTCTTCAACCTTGCCATTTGAGGTCTTCCTTACAACATCTCTTGCAAAGTGACACTGGAGACAAGGGAGAGATTGACACGTCGACAAGTCAATCCAAGGTAAGTATCTTTATCCCTATTCTCTTTTATTTCATTTATTTAGTAGATAGATATGTTCTACTTATTGTTAGAGTCATAGTTCGCATACTCGCAGTCGACAAGTACTTGCCCGACCAAAAAAAATTTTACTTGGCGAATACTCGCCAAAAAAAATTGAATATATATATATATATATATATATATATATATATATATATATATATATTGTCTAGTACTTGCAAATACTCACCGAGAGCAAAAAAATGAGTATTTACATGATTCCTGCGAGTTCATACAGCGGTTATTCGCTGCAGGTTTTTTCCAATGAGTACTTGAGTAAGTAGCGAGGACTCGCCGGTTATGCAATCTATGGTTAGAGTAGCATGTATGTCGTTGTCCTTGCCTAGGTTTCCTTTATGCCGAATCAGCTGATGTAGTAGAGAGTACTTAGGCTTGCCATTACAATCATAGTTTAGGACCTAGTCTAAGCCACATTTTCTTAGAATATAGCTACAATCAGTGCTTGGGCAATTATATCTTGTTTAGTTTAATTTATTTGCTATCTTGGATCTAGGTTACCCTTGTTCATCAGTTCCTTGCATGCGGTTTCTTTATTATACCCTTGATATCCCCTTTTATAGCCCCTTGCTTTACATCATTGATTTTATCTTGGGACTTAATTAGACTTCATATCTTAGGCATAGGATTTAGAACTCTATACCCATGCTATTGAGTGTTGATTACTGTCTACTAGATCTGTTGCTATTGGTTATGCCACTATCTCTACGTATACGTAAACTCTAGTTTGGTCTTTGGCTTATATTCTAGTCTATAAAAAGAAATAGGATTGTTACCTTGATCATCTTAGCCCGCACATACAGTATGCAAAGTATGTGCATAAGGAGGTGCAATAGATATGTCTAGTTGAAGCATTCATATTTCAATTGTTATATGCGCAATGGGCATGGTCAGCCAATTTCAGATCTGGTTTTGATTTGAAAGCACTGTTATATGCAAATATTGATAGCATTGACAGTAAATAGGCATTGTAAAATGTATGTTTCCTCTATAGCATTATGTTGTGGTAGGAACAATGGATGCAAATTGAACACAACGGCCATTGTAGATTGTTTTGGCATCACAAAAAGGTTGTATCATGTATTGTTTCATCTAACAAATAAGTTGTAATAGCATCCCACTTGGCTTACTCTTCATGGGTAAGACTCAGAGTAAAGGCACAAAGAAAAGAGCATCATTCTTTCATTGAGGAAGAGGAAGAAACATTATCAACTCCATCATCATGGGGACTGTTGGGTGAATATTTTGTCGACTAGCTAACTGGCGTTCAAAATAGTTCCTATCACCACAGCATAGGGAGATTGGTCGTCCAGATGTGCAGGTTTACTGCATCACAAGGGGACAAATCTCTCCTCTCATCAAGGGGAGGTTCCCTATTAAATATGCGGAGCTATATACAATATAAACAAGCAGAAAGTAAGACAGAGGGGTGGGACAAACCATCCATCTCTCTTCTTTCAGAGATGATGCACACAAACAAAGGAGAAAATCCTGGCTATAAACGCTGAAGGCACTTCTCTTCTTTCAGAAGTGTACTTACAGGAAACAGTAAGGGTTTCTTTCAGGTAGTGAAATAACCAGTGATCAAAAGAACGTAGGAACAGCAGGATGAAACAAAGCTCAAAGTCTCCACCTCAACTGCCCAAAGAGTATATCACAAAGGATAATGGGGGCACAAAGTCGCCCCAGAATCCTCAACACAAAAAGGAAAGGAAAACACAAACTGAAATCAATGGTGAAAGCACAAAGTCTTCTCCCAGTTGGTTTCAGGACATTTCTTTGTTACCTTCACTAATTCTGCGCACCAAATTAAATGAATAAGGACACATTTAGATGACACAAGTCAGAACAGCACAAAGTCTGTGAAAACCCTGCTTTCTCATTCAGATAACAATGGAAATGAAATTACAACTTGAGCTCAAAGTCTCAGTCTTCTTTCAAAATGGGTAGAGTTTCGTTCTTGTAAAAAATGAGAAGTCTCCCATGTAACAAATGAGAGATTACAATATATAGCGCTCCAAGAAAGACTTGGGCGCTTGTTTTCCATAGAACGGCCCATGCTGTGCATTCAATGCCTTGAATGCATTTTCAGGTTTGCCAAAGGACTGCGTTGAAAACAGGGCAGTTGTCTTAACTATGGCGTGCCATTTCATCCCATGTCTTCTCCCGAGTCTGGATCATCTGGTCTGTCCCCTCTGACGTCTGCGCAGTTGTCCATTCGTCTTTACTTCATGGAAGAAAACAGGCCGCGTCCTTGGTTTGGTGCGCTCAGAAGTCTACTCGATCCACTATTTCTCCTACTGGAAATAACTCCTGCGCAGACATTTCGGGCTTTTCCCTCTTTTTGCTTTTGTCTTTTCCAGCTTTGTCTCTTCCTGTTGCGATTTGAGCTATCGGGCTATCTTTTCAGCTAGTCGCTTGGTTCTTCCTTCAAGTTCCGCGCTTTATTTGAATTTCAACGGATATTCCCTTACCTTAAATTTGATGTCTGAGGGGCCATCAATGGTCGCCAGCTACTTGAACCACGTTGAACCTTGAACCCGTTGAACCACTGAAAGTTCATCGGTTCATTGGTTCATTTTGTCTCTTTGTTTTATCGCTCCTTGGTTCAATCGCTTCTTCGCTCCTTGGTTGAGCCATCCGTTGAACCACTTGTGTGCTGCTTTTCCTTTGACTGAGGCCGCCTTTGAACTTTTGAACCAATGCTACCCGCTCTCCGCAAAGGCACTTGCCTTTTTCGCTTTGGGGAAGCCCCTTGAACCTTTCGATTGAACCAACTTTGGTTCAACGGTTCATTCTTCGTTATTTGGCTAAGTCCTTTGTTCTTTTGCACCAAGCGCGTTGAACCAACTTGGTCGTTGAACCCATTGAACCTTTGAACCAAAGTGGTTCAAAGTTCAATGGTTCAAGCCTAAGTCCTTTGTCATTTGCCGATTGAAATCCTTTGATTGAACCGAGGCGCTGAACCAATCCTGGAAACGACTAAGTGTTAGAAGCTTGTTCTTTTGACTGAACTTGCCTGCAGAAGCTTTTTTTTATCCGTCGAACCTGTGAATCCCCTTTACGAAAAAAGCTTAAAAATGAGGAATTTGAAAGCTCAGAACAAATTTGAGAAGGGGAGAGAGAAATTTTGGTTTGTAGGTTGTCCCAAAAATGAGTGGCATTTTTCGGGGACAATAGGGACAACATTGGAGAATCAAATCCACTAGTAGAAGATCATCATGGGACAACCATGAGCAGACCACTTTGAGGAAAAATCATGGCAGCCACAAGACCAATCTAATTGCAGCCAGAAGCAAAGGTTGGGGCAGCCAACTCAACAAGAGGCAAATCAATTCATCTCTTTCATAGGAGAAGGGGTGGTGCATCATCTCTTTCATTGGAATGAGGAAGATGCAACTTCATGGAAAGAGAATTGAGGGACTCTACTAGTAAAGCATCATAGATGCATGATCAACCCCAACATCAACAAGAGAGTATGATTAACTCCAATGTCATTTAGGGAGTGTAATTGAAGAGTTCGATCAAGAAAGGCCATAAATGGACTTTGTAGCGGAAGCCTGGTGAGTTCACACAAATCCAATCAGATTGCAACATCAAAAGTTGGAAATCAGTTCTTCTCTTTCATTCAAAGAGAAGAATCAGACACCGTCTCTTTCATAGGAGGACATTGAAAGTTGCAAGTTCGGGTATGTTATCTGGTGAGTATACAAAACATGTTCTTGAGTTCAGCTAAGGAGGAGATGAGGAAATATGTGTGGCTGGGGAAAGTGCCAAAGAACTAAAACAAAGACTCAAACAAATTGATAGGTTGGGGTCAAGGCCAAACACCAAGAACTTCGCAAAACCTCAAAGAAAATAGAGGAAGATATCTTTCTATATCTCGTATGTAAGCTTTTGTGGAACCAAAAGCCACCCAAAAATGGGAGGTATGACCCATAAGGAACCATGTAAGTCATTAATAAACTCCAAATGAATCCAAAGATGTGTTCGTGTTCACACAACAAGAAATGTTGAGTGGCAAGGTTGTGCATTGTGACACCTGAATAGACATTGTTTACTTCATGAAGGTGAAAATATATAGCGTTCTACATCAAAAGTCAAATGTGATTACATATTCAGATTCCTCTTGAAAAGTTGCACACTTTCAAAAAAATGGCATGTGATTTTGAGTTATTATGCAAAAGATATGGCCTCTAGAAGTTGAAGGATATTCTTGCATGACAAAATCATCGGTCTGCATAAAGTGGCAGTTTTGCCACTTCAAGTAGGGGTTTTGAAACTGTTAGGGCAGTTTTGTTACCCTTCGGGTGGTTTTGAAACCGCTAGGGTAGTTTCACAACTGCTTCTCTGCATGAAGGGGCAATTTTGCTCGCGTCAACTGAAGAGTCAAGGTAAGGACATGAACAAATTGATCTTCTCATTCTTGGGCGTGTCAGAGGCTTGGATCTTCAAGCGAACATCTTCAAGAGTGCATAAGAATGGTCATGAAAGAAGGAAAGAGAACTGATGATTGGTCCTAAAAGAAGGAAAGAGAACTGATGATCATGGATCATAATCTATGGGAGTGTAGGAGATGAATGCATGAGAGAGGAGTAGGGACTAGTGAGCTATTGGTATGAATGTAACTATTCTATGTTTCTTGTATCTCTTCCATCACAAAATTACAAAGATAGGAGAGAGAGAGGGAGATGAGTTGTATGCTCTATGAGCTCTTTGTATTGATTTTTTTCATTGAGGAAGAAAGAGGAAGATGTGTAATTGCCACTTCCAATGATTTTTCCCCACATTGGAATATCCAGGTTAAAACCTGAGTGTTATGTGTTGTTTCATTTCCTTGTTAGTTGTAAATAGTTTTGCAAGCATTGTATTCTTTCAAATGCATATTCTACCACTCTAACACACTATAACAAAACTATCATTTTGAAGCAAGTTCAAAGTAGAACAATGGTATGTGATTTTGTGAATTCTATAAATATGCAATCTTAGGAGAGTACAGATCAATTGGATAGTCAAAACACATAGATGATAGGATCACGAAGGGCACTACTATGGCAAAACAGAGGCTACAGGTATACATTGTGGCTGAAAGGTGCCTGCGCATGCATGCGCTGGCAAGTCCCATGGGGCTTTGTTGGCCCCAAAACTATTGCTTGCTTTTTTTTTCTTTTTTCTATTTTTATCTTTCTTATCTTTTGTTTTAAATCAAATTTTGTTTTTCTAAGGTCAACAACCTATAACTTTAGGCCAAACTTGGGAACCTTCGGGATGTGATATATTGAGCCTCAAATGTCCTTTTTTGGGCGAATCAAACATCAATCCCTACTAACTTGAGTGCTCTAGACACACTAGTGATGTTAGATTTTTTCCAACATGCCCCATATCAAAAAGTTGTCCAAAGATCCTTGTATTCCCTGATCAAACAAATCGGAAACTCGCCCAAATGAATCGAAAAGTGCTAATACCATTGTTATGGCTCTAAGAGCCACTCATGAACAAAATGGGAATTGATATAAGTCTACACAGAACAATGCAACAATAATATTTGTAAATACACTACCAATCTTCATTTAAAAACAATGAAAGTGTACATAGTATTTATAGGACATTCCCTGCCTTAAAATCAATAAATTCAAACTAATCTAAAACTCTTCTCTTTTTTTGGGTGCAACCAACATAGGAGATATCCTCACAAATAACCTACATCCCAAGATAATTGTGTCGCTAAAAAATGAATAAATTTAGATTTGACCACTAACTAATAGGAGACAATCTAGGAGTGAACGAATGAGAAGAGTTAGAAGTTACTCTTACTTATCTCACACTCAAGGTAAAATATAAAACTATAGAATAGAGAATAAACCTAAGTACCCTATAGTCCATGATTCCTCATCAACTACATAACTTTGTTGCTATGCTACAGATACTCAAACTTGTAATGTCCCCAAATTGGGACAAGCAAGCAATAATGGGATTGAATACGAATCCCAATTGAAAAATCCGAAAATAAGATAATAGACTAGCCACTCTATGTCTCTCAACAAGCTATCACACCTCACCCAAGTGAGCCAAATGCTAAAAGACACTAAGGCAAAATATAACCCATAATTACAACCACTAATATCCCCTCTAAGAACTAAAAACACACTCCAAAGGATGATGCAAACTGCTGTAATGAATACCCAGAATAGAGGAGCACCTTGGCTGAAAGTGAATTTTCAAAAATCAACAATCCAAAGCCTTCCTTCCACTTGACAACCCTACTAGAAAATTCTCTGAAAATAGCTTGCAATGTTATGTATAACCAATGATTAATCCTAGCCAATTAATTTGAAAATTAACCCTCAAACTGGCCATTAAACAAGCGAAAATCAAATCGCTAATCCCAACAAGCAAGTTGAAATTTTACCACATAAATTCATTATAATTTTACTGACATTCAACGATTATTGAGATCCAAAACCCTCAACCAATAAGCTGAAAAAATATCAAAAAATATTACAAATATGAAGGGTAATATTTGTTTCACGATTTAGAGTCAACAAACACCCCAAACCCTAGCAATTTCCTTTCCAAATGAGTCGCCCCACTTTTGATTTTTATTGCAATAAATTCCAGAATTTATATCTTTATTTGCTCACCAAAAGACCATCAACCCTTGTGATTTAATTTCAAAAAAAACTCAGAATTAATATTATAAATGTATCTTGTCAAATAAGAGTCTAAAAACCCTCCGAAGACGCCCAAAACCTCCTCCAACTGAATCGCCCTACCTCAAAAAAATATAGAAAACAGATCAGATTATTTTCACTTACCAAAAATCTTCAAAATGGCCTCTAAAAGGCTCCTAAGGCAAGTCGCCCAAGCTAGAAAATTAATATAAAATATTTTCAATATTTTATACTTCGCGAACACTCCAAATCAGCCCTAAAATCCTCAAGATCAGCCCTCCAGTCAAGTTGTCACAGTTAGAAAATTAAATAGAATATTATGCAACGTTGACTTTAATGATCCCCTCCAAATAGCTCGCCCAACTCTTTAGGCAAGTCGCCACACTCTAAAATGGTCTTCAATGCCACGTACAAACTCTCAAGGTAATTCATCACTCTCCAAGACCAATAAAATAACCCAAAACCAGCTTTCGATAGGGTGTGTAATGTTTTCTCAAGATAGGTGGTGTCCAAAAGCACCTTTGTAGATCCACTTGCATGTAAACATGCAATTTTGAAATTCAATTACAGCGTTTGAATAGAATTGCCCAAGTAGTAGAAATGGAGGTTTTCGTCCCAAAACCCTTGACACTTATTGAAGGTTTTCATCCTCAAGATGTGGTAATCAAGCTTGACATACTTGATCAAGGTTTCCAATTCAGCATAAGCATACACAAGATTTCGCTATTACTTTTATATCCAACCTCCAAGGGTGGCACCCAAGTTGGAGGGTTGAAACCCTTTAAAACATAAACACTCATTCTTTTAAAACTCCTTTTTTGAGTGTTAAGGCTCACATAACCACAACTTAAGTGAGCATAAAATTAAAAGTACCTTTTTGCAAACTCAATTGAAAATTAGAAAAAATTTAAGTACTTTTTATCTTTTTGCTTATAGAATAGCCTCCCTCCATGTTCCTTTTTTCTTTCTTTCCCTTAGCTTTGTGGGAACAACCAAGCTAAGGATCCAAAAGCAAGCTATGCCAAAAAGAGGGATATTACAGTCCTCACCATCCAAAATTGCTTGTCCTCAAGCAATTGCAAAAGCCATGGGGTTGTCCTCACATTCTTCATAATGCATCTTCTCACTAAAATGACTTCCCACTCAAAAGAACTTTCAATTTGAACTTCCCATTTGCTAAACAAATACCTTGTTGGCTGCCCCCATAGGTTCAAGATGTCATAATCATTTCCCAAGAATTCCTCATAACCTAAAAGGACTAAGACATGCCATGCTTGATTGCTTTTGATATAGTATCTCAAGGTGAATAATGTGCCTCCATAAAAAAGTATTCACAATTCTTAATTAATCACTAAGACCTCATCATACAACATACCTTGAGTGATAAAAGTACATAGGTATAACCTTTCTTGAGTGTGTCTTCTACCATTCCCTTTATGCATAGGAAAGATGTAAAATTGATCAAACGAAAGCCTATGCCAACTCCCAACATAGAGTTGTACCTTCTAATTTTGATTAAACCAAAAGCATGCTTTCTTATGCACATTTCCAGAATACACCCTTGGCTGGAAATTACCAATAAAATCAGATTTTTGGCCTCCTATATACTGCTGTACTTGCACCTCAAAATTTAATTTTACTATGTGACAATTTTCAGAATGTATCTTGGTACCAAATTTCCCTAGTATGGACTATAATATGCCATAAAAATGCCAAATTTTCCGTCTTTCATGTGGCTGAACTTGTTTTATTAACTCACAAAATTTGAAACAACAAAATTCAGACTTCTTACCATTTTCCCCCACTCTTTCTCTTGGCTGCCATGTGCAAAATAAATTGTTTTTTATGCCCCCAAGGATCCATAGGTGAGCCCAGCTATGCTTATCCTTCTTTTGTGAGTAGGACCTTCCGTTCTTGTCATTTGGACCCTTTGAACAGCTGCTAGTCACTTTCATCCCTTCAAAATTCAGGGGGTGTCATCTTTTTCTTAAAACATCACTACTTCCCCTTTTGCAAGGAGGGATAGGGTGCTGCACCAAGCATATTTTGGGTTGCCCTTGGCAATCCATTATCTTCTCATCCCTTTTAATATAAGTATGACAAAAATTGGAATTTGCAATGCTTACCAAATACCTTATAGAAGGCTCCAAATTGGGATAAAAGGGCTGCGTTTTATGTCTAGCGACATCTTTCTTTTCCACTTTCCTCATGCTCATGAGACATCCTCCAAACATATTATTTATCTTAGAAGGGGTCTCTCCATCATTCAAACCATCCAAAACAACCTCCTTACCTGCTATTTTGAATTTAAGCTCCATGGTTTGGTAGTTTTATGTATACTCACCGAGTGAGTGCAACCATTGAATACCAAGGACCATATTGGTCTCCCCTATGCCCACCACATAAAAATCATCATGAACCACATATTTTTACAAAGTGAGACTAAGCTTTGAAATCTTTATTGTACAAGGGATGGTGAATCCATCCACTATTGTGACTTTAAATCCCTTGAACTCCACAGATTGTAGTCCACATGATGTTACCAATATTTTGTCAATGAAATTGTGAGTTGCCCCACTATCAATAAGTAGGGTAATAGGTGCACCCTTCAATGACCCCTTAACTCTAAAGGGATAATATCTAGGAGACCTTGAAAGTGATGCCAACGTGCCACTCAACTCCTCTTCTCCCTCTATATCCAAAGTGTTTTCCTCATAGTTGGCTGTCCCAACTTCCTCCTCATTTTCCTCTTCGAAACGCACCTGGATGTAGTGAACCTGTCCCTTGCCATGGCAATTGTGGCCTTTCTCCCAATGGTCCTTACATGTGAAGCAAAGACCTTTCCTTAACTCATTCCTCACATCAAAGCTACTACGTGGTAACTCCTTTTGTTGCCCTAAACCTAGCTGTTTTGGTCTAATCAAGGGACCCACATGATTGGCCTTAGATGTCCCTGCAAAGCTACTCTTAGGCTGCCCCAAACCGCCACCTCTCCACTACCCATTAGGTGGGAAAAAAGTACTTTTTAGCTGTCCCAAAGGTGGAAATCTGCCGCTTGAAGTAGAAGACTCCAAATCATAAGCCTTTTGAATGGCCTCTCTCAATGAAGGTGGGTCAAAATCCTTGACCAAGCCCCTTAGGGAGTCAACCAAGCCCTTTGTGAATAGTACCACCAATCTCCTATCTAAAATATCAGTCACCATGACTGAAAGTCTCTAAAACTCTATGACAATCATCTACCGAGGCTCTTTGCCTCAATTGAGCTAAATCACATAAATAAAGCTCTGGATCTGCTTTATAGAACCTCTCAATCAACCTCTTGTTGAACTCCTCATATGAATGTATGTGTTGATGTCCCTACGTGATCAAACCGTGATACCACCAATCGTGGGCTGCTCCTTCTAAATGTAAAGTGGCAAACTGAATGGCCTCTCCCTCTGCCATAGGTCAAAGCAAAAGAAAGTATCCACCTTCTGAATCCACGCCCTTGCTGAGCTCCTCTGTGACCCATCAAATGTGGAGAGAGATAACTTCCCCAATGCATGTTGGAGATCTTCCTGGCTGCCCATCTGCCTCTGACCGATCTTGGGCCCACTTTGTCCCCATTTCCAAGCTGAAAACTTGGAAAGTCATAGCCTCCCTAAATGTTGTGGACAAGATGACATATCCATCTCTCTCTCTAACTCCTCACAAGATGAGTAACCCCTCTCTCGTTGGTGCAGACTCCTCCCTCTGAACGAATGTAGGCTATGTGGGCTTACATTTGGATGCCCCATTCCCCGAGGGGGGTGTATGTGCATCTCGTTGTAATATTCCAAATTGAAATATTTTACATTAATTTGGTTTTCTCAGAATTCCTTTTTAAAATAATATTTTATAAAATAATAATTTAAATAATAATAAAGTCAAATTGAATTAATTGTTTATCTCTGAATACGAATTTCAAATATTACAAAATTACACCACAAGGGGTTTTGTCCTTGGGTTTGATAACAAGGATTTTCATCCTCATATCTGGGTTACGTAATTAAGGGGTCATGTCCTTAAAAACAATTGTAAAGTGACTACTTATACAAGTTATATATTTAATACATTATTGGATTGAATGCCTTTCCTTCTCACCAAATGCTGAATATTAATACCTTCATAGTGTTCCACCAAACGACATGTCTTCTCCAAGGATTGTGACCTTTCGTTAAATGAATGCTAACTACTAATTAATTAATTATTAATAATTAATGAAATACTAATGCTCCCTTAATGACAACGATTTCCTCCCTTGAATGTGGCGCTCCTTTTTGAGTGCAACGATTTAATGGTAGCGATTAAACACATTGCAGTGATTTTGTAAAAGGGATATTACAGACCTCCCTTCCACAATTGCTTCTCCGCAAGCAATCGTAAATTGGGATGTTCAAGTGCCTTTCTTTGTTTCTAATTTACATCCAACTTGATAGTAAAAGCAAACAGTCTAGTGAAATCCTCTAGAATATCTTCTTTATAGTAGTGTACAAATAGTGCAGTTAACTCCTGAAGATGATGCAGTGTGAATATTTTTACCTCTTCATTGCTACTCTGTAGTACATAATCAAGCACATCGCAAAATATTATTTCCAGTGGATCTTGAGTATTGTCTCTGGCAAAGCAATTTTTGATGTAATTCAGTCCAACAATGCTTGTAATCAACCATCTAAAGATTGCACAAAAGGAGTCTGCCCATAAAATTCATTCCCTGGTATATATTTGGGTGAGCGCTTTTAGTATCTCTCTCTCCCATGGAAATTCTATTTCTGCATAATCTACAACATCAAATATTTCTATGATGCCCTTTTGCATGAGATACTTGAAAAGGTTGCAACCTTTCTTAAAATTTTCAAACAGTTGTTTAGGTATGCATAAAATTTTATTTTTTACTATAAGGAAAGGTCTCAAAACTCTTTTTGCATTAGATAAAATGCGGATCTCATTTTGCTTATCATCTGTTTTAATTTCAAAATGAGAATGGATACGTTGTTTCTGATGAAGATATTCTATTTCTGCAGAAGTATTCTCTTGGAAAATTTGATCTTGTTTATCAAATTCCCTCAAACCATTGTCCACTGTTATGTTTGTAACTACGGCTGGCCTAGACATATCTTTCCCGTCCATGGATTTTTTTCTATTAGTATCATTGTCTATTACTATTAAAATATAATTTTGAACTATGGACGTAGCAAATAAGGTTCGTCTCGAATAAGAGAAACATTTTCTATAATGATTGCCTATCTTCTTTTCCACGTTAGTATTTGGCATTTGGATTGAAACTTCAAACTGATTTCTCGGTCCAGAAACAACGTGAGACACTTGTGTTTATCAAAGTACCATGTGAACACAATTTTGGGGCAACCTGGTTGGCAATTATCGATATATGCATGGTATTCGATAATATCTTCTAAAAAATGTACTTTTTTCATATTGTTACTTTCTTGATAATCATTTTCAATAATTTGATAAGCCCTGAGTCTCCTCTTTCTACAATGCAATAGTAACAGAGAGAATTCTTCCACATCGGGGGAAAAGTCAAGTTCAATTCCAAAATTACTAGAATCCTTTTGTGTACAATAAAAATCTTTGTGCTCTCTAAGATTTCTAGTAATTGTATTATCTATGGTCACAACACCACTACATTGACCTTGAAACATGTTCTGTTTTCTGTCAAGAGTCTCTTCCTTAGTTGACCCATTATGATTCCTCATATTTTTAGTCAGAGTTATTGGTACAAACCCTAACCAAATATCTGTAAGCTTGTATAAAACTTTGGTGTTAATGTTGTTAGGACTGCCCCTACCACAATCAACACTTAGACAAACACTTATTAAATTTTCCCGATTATCCTGGATTTCATAGAGGATCCTTCTTTACCATTTCTACCAAATTTTGATTGATGTGAATCCATGACATCCTTGAGATACAACCATGAATCTTTAAGAAGCGTATCTGATTTATCACAAAAAGAGATATTCTCGACATCACTTGTATTCTGGTTATGTTTATCTTTGAATGACCCAGTTTCTTGTTCCATTCACAAAGATCTGTTTTTAACTAAATGATTTCCCTTATGATATATGGTAGAATGTGTCTTTATTGGTTGAATATTATCTTTAGATATCAAATAATCAATTTCCAAGAAGCCTTCTATTTGGGACCAATCCATTTCTTTATAAGCATTATGATCATCATCTCCCGACGTAAGGCCTCTTGGTTTTTCAATTAGTGGGGTCCAACCATTAGTTATTGGAGATTGAAAAGAACAAAAAATCTGAGAAGGCAATGAATGTTCCTCATCACTGCTTAAATCAAGCAATCTAGACTGATAAGCAATGTGTGAGTTACTGCGTTCTCCCTCATCCAACTCAAAATTAACTTCTTCACTTAAAATCTTATAATTGCTAAAGACAGGGGTCAATACATCATTCATCAGTTTTTCGGCAGACATATGCTTAGAAGGCACATCTTTGTTCTTGTCATTGTACCGTGATGGTTGAGCTTCATCATAATCAATATGAAATAAACCAGGCTTTGTCTTGAACTTCATTGGGCTTCCATCTGAAATTCCCATGCCACAAACAGGGACCTGGTTTTCCCACTCTATTTCCAAGCATTCATTGCTTTCCTTATCTATACTACTCTGTATTGAACATATATTAATTTATGGCAAAGGAATAGTTTTTTCTTTAGACCCACATATCTGTGGCGGAGACAATTGAATATTGTCACATGATATGTCTGACACATTTTCAGGACAAAAAAATAATGACAAAGTAGCTTCCTTTGTCTTCTTAGACCTACTCTTAAGCTTACCAAAATCACTATATTTAGTCTCAGTCGCTTCATAGGAGTACTTGTTATGGTTAAGATTAGCATTGTCAACTACTGTTTCAGTAATTTCATGACATTTATTAAGATTATTCTTATCAAAATCGTGAGGAATACTTCTTTGGAATTTGTTTGACATGTAACCTTCATCCTTTCTCCAATTTTCTTCCATCTCACTGCGATAACTATGATTCACGAACTCGTCTTCCTCATAGTGTTTGTTTCCATTCCATGACCTTCAACTCCAAAAAGTCTGAAAAAGAGATTTTTTTTTGAATCTTTGTTGAAAGGACATTGTACGACTCGAAACTGTCCATAATTTCCTTATGTAATGACCCCACAGTTCACAAACTGGCAAGAAAAACAACTCTGATACCACTATAATATTCCAAATCAGAATATTTTATATTAATCTGGTTTTCTCAAAATTCCTTTTTAAAGTAATATTTTATAAAATAATAATAATGTCAAATTGGATTAATCGTTTATCTCTGAATACGGATTTCGAATATTACAAAATTACACCACAAGGGATTTCGTCCTCGTATCTGGGTTACGCAATTAAGGGGTTACGACCTTAAAAACCATTGTAAAGCGACTGCTTATACAAGTTATATATTTAATACATTATTGGATTGGATGTCTTTCCTTCTCGCCAAATGCTAAATATAAATACCTTCATAGTGTTCCACCAAACGACATGTCTTCTCCAAGGATTTTGACCTTTCATCAAATAAATGCTAACTACTAATTAATTAATAATTAATGTTGTTATTAATTAATGAAATATACTAATGCTCCCTTAATGACAACGATTTCCTCCCTTGAGTGTGGCACTCCTCTTTGAGTGCAACGATTTGATAGCAACGATTAAGCATATTGCAATGATTTAGTAAAAGGGATATTGAATGGCTTCAAGCCACCCATCTCACTAAGGGAACGAAAAAACCCCTCCATCACTGTTGCCATCCTCACCTAAGTTTGAGATACCTCTCAAACCTCTCCTCAACCAACCTGTCTCTCCTCTCACCTCATGCCTCCTGGTGCTCCATGTCACCCATAGCTTGATCCTGTTCAAGCGAACCAACTGGTGGAAGCCCTGCTTCCCTCTTACTACTCAAGTAATACTTAACCTCTTTGTTTCCACTCATGTATCAAACCTTCACCCCACAAAATAGCCAAGATATGGCTCCGATACCACTATAATGTCCCCAAATTGGGACAAGCAAGCATTAATAGGATTGAATACAAATCCCAATCAAAAAATCTGAAAATAAGATAATAGACCAGCCACTCTATGTCTCTCAACAAGCTATCACACCTCACCCAAGTGAGCCAAATGCTAAAAGACACTAAGGCAAAATATAACCCATAATTACAACCACTAATATCCCCTCTAAGAACTAAAAACACGCTCCAAAGGATGATGCAAACTGCTGTAATGAATACCTGGAATAAAAAAGCACCTTGGCTGAAAGTAAATTTTCAAAATCCAACAATCCAAAGCCTTCCTTCCACTCGCCAACCCTACTAGAAAATTCTTTGCAAATAGCTTTCAATGTTATGTATAGCCAACGATTAATCCCAGCCAAGTAATCTGAAAATTAACCCCCAAATTGGCAGCTAAACAAGATAAATCAAATTGTTAATCCCAACAAGCAAGCTGAAATTTTACCACAAAAATTCGCTCTATAATTTTATTGACATTCAACAATTGTTGAGGTTCAAAACCCTCAACCAACAAGCTAAAAAAATATCAGAAAATATTACAAATATTAAGGGTGATATTTGTTCCATGATTTAAGGTCAACAAGCACTCCAAACCCTCGCAATTCCCCTTCCAAATGAGACACCCCACTTCTAATTTTTATTGCAATAAATTCTAGAATTCATATCTTTATTTTCTCACCAAAAGGCCTTCAACCCTTATAATTTAATTCTCAAAAAAATCCAGAATTAATCTTATAAATGTACCTTGTCAAATCGGAGTCTAAAAACTCTTCGAAGATGCCCAAAACCTCCTCCAACTAATTCATCCTACCTAAGAAAAATATAGAAAATAAATCAAATTATTTTCACTTACCAAAAATCTTCAAAATGGCCTACAAAAGGCTCCTAGGGCAAGTCGCCCAAGCTGGAAATTTAGTATACTTCGTGATCACTCCAAATCAGCCCTAAAATCTTCAAGATCAGCCCTTTAGTCAAGTCGCCACAGCTGGAAAATGAAGTAAAATATTATGCAACCTCTGTTAACTTCAACAAACCCTTCCAAATAGCTCGTCCAACTCTCTAGGCAAGTTGCCACACTCTAGAATGGTCTTCAATGACACGTACAAGCTCCCAAGGTAATTCGCCACTCTCCAAGACATGTAAAATCACCCAAAACTAGCTTTCGATAGGGTTTGCAATATTTCTTCAATATAGGTGGTGTCCAAAAAACTTTTGTAGATCCACTTGCATGTAAACATGCAATTTTGAATCTCAACTATAGCCCTTGAATAGAACTACCCAAGATGTAGGAATGAAAGTTTTCGTCCCCAAACCCTTGACACTTCTTGAAGGTTTTCATCCTCAAGATGTAGTAAGCAAGCTTGACATACTTGATCAAGGTTTCCAATTCAGTATTCAGCATAAGCATACACAGAATTTCTCCATTGCTTTTATATCCAACCTCCAATGGTGGCGCCCAAGTTGAAGGATTGAAACCCTTTACAATATAAGCACTCATTCTTCTAAAACTCCCTTTTTGAGGGTTAAGGCTCCCATAACCACAACTTAAGTGAACATAAGATTAAAAGTACCTTTTTGCAAACTCAATAGAAATTAGAATATTTTAAGTACTTTCTATCTTTTTGCTCATAGAATAGCCCCTCTCCATGTTCCCTTCTTTCTTTCCCTTAGCTTTGTTGAGATGTCATTGATGTCAAAGGGTTTGCTATTTAGTAAAGAATATAGTCATTGATGTCAAGAAATTTCTACAAACAGCGACGGACTGCATCAGAGTTGCTACAGATTGCAACAGGTTTGCTACAGACTACATCAAGTTTGCTACAAACTACATCAGGCATGTTACGAACAGCATCAGACATGCTATGGACTGCATCAGGCTTGCTACGGACTACATCAGGTTTACTACGGATTGCATCAAACTTGCTACGGACTATATCAAGGATTTTACGAACTGCTTCAAAGCTGCTATGAATTGCTTCAAGACCACTATAGACTTCATCAAGTCCACACTAAATGTATTCTAATGATTGCTAGGTCTATCCCAGCTTCGCTTCACTTAGGCCGACCTATGTGAGTGAGCTTTTATATAAGCTAATGGGAATTATGTTTGCAAAAGATAATAAATCATTATGTAGCCAACTATAGAGTTTTGTTTCACTGACTTTCAAGAGATTGTTGAGTACTATCTTGTATATAGGCAAGATCAAATTGTCCTTTTGAAATGTGAAAAATAGAGAATAAATATTTGCTAAGGAGTAGAGCAAAGGTCCGTTGAGGAACGGATGGCCAAAGAGGTGTGAGTATGAAATCATCGAATGATTCATACAAAATCTGCTAAAAAGAGATGAGCAGATAAGACACAAAGGACAGAGTCTTTGAAAATAAAGTGCAGAGAGAAAGAGAACCTAATGTGTCTATTTGATTGATAAGCAAAAAAACAACAGAGTAAATGTGAAGTTGATAAGTAGAGAGAGAACAAAATTGTACCATCATTTGTTGACAAAAACAACTGAGAAAGATGGATGATTTGAAGCAGCTGAGTGGGTGCTCAGCAAAGGAGGTTGAAGCCTCCTGTAGATTGGTATCTACAAATCAAGGAGTTGGTGATTCTTAGCAAGTGGGCGCTTGTTGAATCTTTCTATCAAGTTGGTGCTTTACTATTCGGGGTTGGTGCCTCAAGCTGAGTGGGTACTCAACAATCTTGTTGACTCATTGCATGTCTGATTTAGGACATGTAGTCCATGCAGTGATCACTATGGGTTTTCTTCCCTCCAAGGGTTTTCCACCTATATCATGTGTTATGTCTTTATGTTCTCTACTATGGTTTGATTGCTTTATGGATTCTGTATTAATGCTTGACTAACGAACTGAAGAATTAGAAGAAAGTTTTAAGAGCCCACTGATTCACTCCCCACACCCCCTCTCGGTGGTTGTGCTTCCAACAAGCTTTGTGGGAACAACCAAGCTAAGGACCCAAAAGCAAGCTATGCCAAAAAGGAAGACATTACACAACTTTACATATATGGATGTGATATACACTCATAAACATGTAGATCTCATAATGATTATGCATGCATAGTCCACATCATGGGTCATGGAACAAAATCCCTATGCTGAAGTATGGATGATGACAATATTGATGGTGCATGTGATATTCTCTTTTTTTTTGACAAAAGGTAAATTTATATATTATATTGAAAAGAGTATACATCAAAGGATGCCTTCAAATAAAAACAGATCATCTGAGTCAATCCACAAAGAATGAATACAAACTGTTCAAAAGATGGATGGAGAGGGAGAGAAGAGATCTATCCAAATAAGAGCTTAAAGTAGATCAAATGGTAACAAAGGAGGAGGTAAGTACAAGTATTATATTTCTGATTCATCACTATACTATCATTACGAAAGATATGTATCACAAAAATGTGGCCCACTATTTTGCAATTACTCATGACTACAAAAGGAGCCATAACCAAAGTGCCATGAGCAGGGTTAATAGGGAGTATTTCCTCATAATGCAAGTGGTCCAAGCTCTATTGGAGGTAGGGATGCTTGCTGTTGGAAAAGAATTTTGGACCATGCAGCTCCCCTCTTCATTGCCTCAGTCAATGTCTCAGCGTAAGTTGATTGTCTTTTTTCCAATGGTGGCAACTCGGCATCCTCTTGAATTATCTTAGCAATTTGGCACCTTGCACTCTCTGAGAGCATGATAGTGCTGACTACATCCAAGGTCGTTTCATGTTTTTCCACAATCAAACCTAAATTTTCAACACATTTTTGGATTGCCTCAATTCTTTCATGTTGTTTTAATGTGCAATTGTGCAACCTTGACAATATGGTCTCGATGTATGGATTATGTACTCCTTTTTCCTCAATGATCTTTCCCAATTTTTTTATAATTTATGAAACTGGAGAAGGGCATCATCCTTTGTTGGGGTTGAGGAGTTTAGAGTGGAATGCTTTTCAATATTTTCAATGGGCTAGTTCGGGGGAAAAATGCAACTTTGGAGGAGTCGTTCTAAGTGAAACAAGCAGGGCCAAAATGAGAAGGGTGAGCAAGTTCAAGTGGGGGTAACCCATGAATAAGCGAAGATAAATAAGTAGGCATATGAATTTTGAAATCATTAGGGTGAATTCCAAACCTTCAAAAAGAAAGATTCAATGAAGGTGTGATCCCACTCATTCTTTGGCAAAATTCAACTCCTGAGAGAACTTAAGAAGCACGGGTTGGCCTACAGAACATGGGGGGTAGCTTAGCAATAAATTTATGTTCAGAAGTAGGAGTATAGTCCATTCCCTAAGTGAGATTCATTTCTTGAGGACATATGGTGCCAAGTTGATGCTGAGAGCTTTAATGACTAATTCCCTGGCAGTTGTTGACTTCATCATCCTCAATCTAAATGGGATGATGCTAAGTGCTCTCATCCCCTGTGCTTCCTTCAGTGTTTTTTCCTGAACAGGAACGGAATTCTTTCTTTCTTCTTCTTTTCACTCTCTTGTACACTTCGATTTTTGAAGTGTTGTTCTTGCATTCATCTTGTTTCATAGACCCCTTTCTCATATTTATAAGCTTCGTTCTGTGCTTATTTCTTTTTCCCATATTCATGACAATAAACAGAATGAGTTGCACTTGAGAAGGTCCTTGATTAGATGTTAGTAGATCATATAAGCTTTTGATATTTCATAAATAGATCCCTGGGAATTCACGGTTGCCGTGTAAGTATGGTTCTATGAAGGGGCAATTTAGCAATTGCCTTCTTTATGACAAGAGGTGGACATATGGCAAGAGATCCAATTTCAATGTAGTTACCTTTGCTTTGTCTATTTGGCTTGTCACCCACCTCTGTAAGTATGAATAATTAATCATTTCCTTCTTCACACTCAACTTGTTCCATCACGCTCCCTTTAATATTTTCGGATATTTTCTTTATGACTACAATCTGGGTTTGATTTTGGTATTTAGAGATCTTACAATTTATTTTCTTCATCTTAGACACTTGGTTGAAGTGGTTACCCGGTTCTGCATTTGAGGAGGTGCAGTTGTTAATGCTTGTCAGAAGGGCAGCTAAGAATCTGTAATGTCCCCCTTTTTAGAATAGCTTGCTTATAGAAGCTTAGCTTGGTTTTGTTCTCACAAGACTAAGGGAAAGAAAGAGAAGGGAACTATGAGGAGGCTATTCAAAGAGCAAAAGGTGAAATGTACTTAAATAATATAATTTTCAATTGAGTTATGTAAAAAGTGCTTTTGATCTAATTTTCACTTAAGCAGGAGACCTTTAAGGGTCATGAGAGTTTAAGCCCTCAAAAATTAGTTTTAAAAGGTAAAGTTGCTTATGATTCAAAAGACACATCCTTCCAACTTGGGTGCCACCCTTGGAGAATGATTATAAAAAGCAATTGAGGATTCATTTGGAGATTATGCTTATTTTGGATATTGAATCATTGATCAAGTACATCAAGCTTGTTCATCACATCTTGAAGACAAAAACTTTCAAGTGTGTTAAGGGTTTGGGGACGAAAACCTCCATACCTAATTTCAGGGCAGCGCTATTCAAAGGATGTAGTTGTACTTCAAATTTGTATGGTTGCATGCAAGTGGATCTACAAAAGTGTTTTTGGACACCACCTTCAATAAAGATTGTTACAAACCCTATACAGAGCTGGTTTTCAGATAAATTGCAGGTCTTGGAGATTGACAACTTGCATTGGAAGGTTGATTGCATAGTTTGGAGCCATTCCCTTGGGTGGCAAATAGATTGGGTCAAGAATAAGACCCCTCTTGAGAGGGTTGTGCTACACGAAGACCCTTTTGAGGGTTTAAAGATTTATTGGCGAAATTATTCCACTTAAGCAACTTACCTAGGGCTTCATAAGAGGTCATTTGATGATCAATTGGTGAAACAAAATATTTTGATTTATTTTATCATTATTTCTGAGGTGTGGCGAATTGATTTGAGAAGGAAGTAAACCTTTTCTGGAGGGCTTTTAGACTCTAATTCGAAAAGGTAAAATTCTAATATTATTTCTAATTTATTTGGGATAAAATCACAACGGTTTGGAAGGTTTTGGAAACCTAAAATAAAGGTATTAATACTGAAATTTTTAACAATTAAAATCAGAAGTTGGACGACTCACTTGGAGGGGAAGTTGCAAGGGTTTGGGGTGCTTGTAAGTCCTAAATCATTGAGCAAATATTATCCTTAATATTTATGATATTTTCTGATATTTTTCCAGCTTGTTGGTTGAGGGTTTTGACCTCATTATCGCTTGATGTTCACAATTTTATAAGGTAAATTTATTTGGTAATTTTCCAGCTTGCTTGTGAAAATTGGCACTCTGATTTTCTATTGTCCAGTGGCCATTTTGGGGGCCTAATTTCATATTTCTTTGGCTGGAATTAATCGCTGGTCTTACCTAAATTTGCAAACTATTTTCAAGAGGTTTTACATCAGGTTTGGCGAGTGGGAAAGAAGGCTTGTATTCACTGAATTTTTGGTTTATATCTTCAGCTAGTGTAAACATCAATTCCAGGTATTTATTACAGCAGTTTGCATCAACTTTCATAGTGTATTCTTAATTTTTGGAGTGGTTGTATATCACTACAGTTGTGGATTGATTTCTACCCTAGTGGCATCTAGCATCTGGATCACTGTGGTGTATTGTGGTTTGTTTGATATTCATATACCTAGAGTGGCTGGTCAATTCTATTATTTTCAAAATTTTTATTGGGGTTTGTGCCCAATCCCATTATTGCTTGTTTGTCCCAAATTGGGGACATTACAGAATTACCAAATTGAAAACTTTGTTTATGCCCATGTATGATATTTGCCGCCTCCACTTCTTTTCTTTTTTTCTTTTTGCCCTAACATCTTCTTTGATTTCCATAGAAGCACATTGTTTTTTCTTTTGTTATGGTTTTTTATTTTAATTTTTTCTTTTCTACGAGTTACGTGACTAATAAAAATTTCATCCTTGTCAATTTCTCACTTAAAAGACTTCACCAATGCTTATAAAATGGTGCATTCTTATAAACATCGATGCCCACTATGGATTTCACATGAAAGCGTTCCCATTATTCATATTGTGAAATGATTAAGGAAAGAGCCTAGGCAATGGTCACACATTAAAAATGACAGCACTTATATTGGTTAAACATCAACCAAAGTTGCAAGTGCTCTTCAATCACCTCTGGTTATGTTTAAATTGTTTTAGATTTTAATTTTAGTTACTTTTCACAACCTAGGTTTCTATTACCCTAATACATTCTGAATGCAACTGAATGTGCTCCGAATCCTATTGACCTATTTTGGTTCATTTCTAGACAATGTAATTTATTTATTTATTTCTACAGACTAAAGTAATGCAGTTCCTCTAGTGTTATAAATGTTTACTTGGCTGATTCCTATGATTCTCGCTGCAACAAAGCTAACTTTTCATAAAATTAGGATATGTTAGAAATAATGTTTATCATTTCGTTGCTATCTATTAGCATGTTGAGTGCAAAGACTTTAAAGAAATAAATTACAATTAAATTTGTGTTTTAATAAATGCCTTTTATGGCATTCAGTTAAGTATAGAATACGAAATTTAAGTTTTAGCTGAAAGACATCAAGAATCCCGTGCAATCATCTTATACAAAATTAAATAGCCTTAGTCTTTTCTCTAAACATAAGCATCCAACCTGCCTCTAAGATATGATTATTGACACAATTAAATAAAATTTCAAAACTTATAAAAACCATTTTGTGTATCTTCTAGAATCTAAACCTGAGGAAACAAACAGAAACTCTACATTTGTAAATATGAAAAACCTGACACAGAAGATATATCTCTCTTGTATTCCTAATGGCAAATCTTCAATGACAGCTGCGGCATTCTGTTGGCAACACAAAAGTCTGCATCTTAGAAATATAGTTTGAATGCAAAGAAGGCCAATCTAAAATACTGGGCAATAATCACGCCCAGTAATCACACAGTAAAATTTAACAAACATAAATCAGGTAAGCGGAAGACATATTACATTAACCAAGTGCATATCTGCATTGTGAGTAGTAGAGAACAAAATGAAATGGATTTAAGAATCATAGGAACTCAATTTAATTCTAGTGGTAGGAAACGATTACCATAATGTTTTCACAGTCGCTAAGGAAGTAATCTGAAGAAAGTTTGGCCTTTTCCACAAATTGCTCCTGTTGCCCAAAATATTGCTCAATTGTCAAGGGACAGTTCTTTCTTGGATTTCAAAAGTGACTGCAACTATTTACTACTAAATATAGAATAACCTTAGGTTCATTATGCAGAGTTGCCAGATTCAAAGGACTATTCAAAATAAGTGTCTCAATTTGAAATGAACTCACAAGAATACAAGCATCAGTCTATTCACAACCTAGGAAAGGAAAATTGTAGAAGGATTAACAAGGAGCCAAGAACAGAAATAAACCGCAGGGCTGCCCGGAAAATGATCCTTTCTCAGAAGAAAAGTAAATTAGTTTTACACAATGCTAACAAAAATCAATATTTAATTAAGAAATCAAAGATACATGCAACAAATACAATAGACAGCTCAGACAGAAAAAATGAGATAAATGAGGAACATTCATATTGATCAAAGCAAAATTGTTTTTTCTGATTTTTAGATCAAACCGCACAAACAAGACAATTCTTGGTTTATGAACTAACTATTCTTATATTAAAATATGTGAAAAAGAGGACATGAAAAATCTTACAATCTTTGGATTTTATTGGATCCAATGTAAAGTCCCCCTTTTTGGCATAACTTGCTTATGAACTCTTAGCTTGATTTTGTTCCCGCAAGGCTAAGAAAGAGAAAGTGAAGGGAACTATGAGTGGGGCTATTCAAAGAACAAAAAGGTGAAAAGTATTTAAGTATTATAATTTTTTGTTGAGTTATGCAAAAAGTGTTTTTTATCTAATTTTCACTTAAATAAGGAACCTTTAAGGGTCATGAGAGCCTAACTCCTCAAAAAGGAAAGTTAAAAAGATAAAGTTGCTTATGATTCAAAAAATACATCCTCCTAACTTGGGTGCCACCCTTGGGGATAAGTATAAAAAACAACTGAGGATTCATTTGGATGGTTATGCATTTTTAAATAATTGAAATTGTTGATCAAGTATATCAAGCTTGTTCACCACAACTTGAAGACGAAAACCTTCAAGTGTGACAAGGGTTTGGGGACGAAAACCTCCATTCCTACATTCAGAGCAACGCTATTCAAGGGTTGTAATTGTGCTTTAGATTTGCATGGTTGCATGCAATTGGACCTACAAAGGTGTTTTTGGACTCCACCTTGCACAGAAGATTGATGAACACATTTGGAGGCTTCATGATTGCATTTGTGTAAGTAAAAGAGGTGGGTGGCTTGTTTTGGAGGAGTGGCGACCCCTCTCAGGAGAGCTAATTGGCTTTGGAACCCTCTTCTAGGGTTTAGAGATTCTTTGAAGGAAGGGGTTTTGGATTAGGTAGGGTTTGTTGGAAAAACCCAACCTTGCCTAATTGCCTCATTTGAGAACATTACAGTGGTATCAGAGCTATATCTTGGCTATATGTGGGATTCAAGATTTATATCAAATAGTAACATAGACAAGTGACGGATTGAAAGTCTTATTTAGGCCTAGGATCGTGGGAATCAACCCCTATAGGTAAATACGAGCATTTGGCTCATTGAAATTTAATGGAATATTATGATGAGTACTTGACACTTGCACCACCGTATAGAAAGGGAAGGAGCTTCAAGTATTGGCTAGGTTTGAGATATGGCAAAGGACACCATGGGCACAGAGCCACAAATGATGACTTGAGGAAGATAGCTCTTCCAACTTTTGATGGTGATCCAAGTATTCCAGTGACAGCTTGGGTGGACAAAGTGAGTGAGTACCTTGATTTGAGGCTTAGGGGTAGAAAGGAAGCCCTAATTTTTGTCATCCAACATTTGGATGGGGTTGCATATGATTGGTAACATCATGGATGGGAAACACAAGGGCACAACATCATTGTGACACGAGGAAATTTTTGAGAGAATTGTTGATGAGTTTGGTAAAAAGATGGCGCCATCAAAACCAAAATCACTAAGGGCACCAAGCAAGAACTTCCAATTGGATAAAAGGCAGCCCTTAAAACAATTAACTGAGCCTAGTTTCCAATTATACAAGGGGCAGCCACTCCATAAGTTTGTTGGACACCAAAATTCAGTCAATGATGGGCCTCTTATGATGGGCAATCAGCTGGAAATAAAATTAAATAATTCAGAAGAAATGAGGGCATGTAAAACCATAGTTACCAGATTCGGCCGCATTTGGCCGAAATTCGGAACGTTCCGCATTTTTGTTGGCTTCCGGATTAATAAATTCAATTCGCCGTATTTTTCAACATAAAAACTGTGTTGCAGGTACCGGTACATCCCGAAGGCGTCTAGAAAAGTACCGACAGGGAGAAACAATGGAAGTCAACAAAAAAATTTAGAAAACGTAAATCTAGTCCAAACCCAACAGTATATAAATAAAATAAACATTTAAGTATAAGTTTACAACTAGTTTCTTATACTTTAAGTTATATTTTATTTATATACTTTCAGGGTGTTTGAGAGGGGTTTCGGACCGCTAGGAGCTATAATGCAAATTCTAGGTTTTGGAGGATCCTATCATATTTCAGAGTTAGTCAGATTCTAGGGTTTCAGGGTTTCAAACTTAGCCATATTTCAAGGTTTCAAGATTTCAAGGAGACATCATACAAGGTATGAAAGCTGCATGAAGGGATGTATGTGTGATAGAATAGTATGAGAATATCTCTCGCAAAGTGCCACAAGCCGATCCCACCCCATTCCCAGTGCACCCCTTAAGGCATGCACTCTGTAAGATTCAATGCACCGATGAGCCCTTGTGAGAGAAAGTGTCAGTAAATGAGATTGTGCCCGCGAGTGGTCTCAACACTGGGGGAGAGTAGCCGAGTGGTTTAAAGCAGCACAAGAAGACATTGTTAGCATGGATCCCCATTTATGGCAGCAGACGTATGGTTCTTCTACTCCAGAGTTACAAAAGCTTGCCGTGCGTGTCCACAATCAATGTGTCAGTGCTTTTGCATTCGAAATAAATTGGAGCACGCATGATTTGATCCATACTAATAAGAGAAACCGACTAGGAGCCAAAAAGCTGTCAGATCTTGTGTTTGTTCATAGCAACTTAAGATTGCTTGAGCACAATCTTGCAAAAGAAGATGACAATCTTCATCTTGGAGAACCATCCTTTAAAGGAGTTGAGAAAAATATTGATAGTGTTGATAAGCTGGATGGAGGATTCGTTGATGGTGCTAGTGCTAGTGCTAGTGCTAGTTTTGATTTTGAAGTTGGGTTTGATGTTGCAAATGTTTGAAACTTAAGTTCTATGTCAATTTTGAGCTTAGGCTCTAAACTATGAATATTTTGCTATCTTTTAATGTAGTTCAAGTTTGAAATTCTTATGCATTTCTCATTTTTGCAAGTGTTAAATTAATGTTCATTCCTTAGTAGATTGAAATATTTTGCATATATATATATATATATATATATATATATATATATATATATATAATTTTATTTTCTAAACCGGATTTTACCGGATTTTTTTCCAGATTTTTTCAAAAATTTCACATTCCGCATTTTTTCTGCCTCCCGAACGCATTCAGATTTCCGAACCTGGTAACTATGTGTAAAACTGAAGGGCATGCCAAAAAGCATGCAAACACATCACGAAATTGGTTGTGCTAGTGTTCAATGGCTTGCTGCTGAGTTTATTCATAGATATGCTTTACATTGTCCAACTGCTCTTGAAGCTGCTTGCAAAGTAACAATGCAAATTGGTGATTGGAGTTCCTCCGTAGCACTGCATGGAAAAGATGCTGATGGTACAGCTTTTGAGACAGCAAAAGCTTGCTTTTGGGGGCTGGTAGATATTTTATGTGCTGCTAAATCTGTGATTTCAAACACATCACTGGTTAGTGGAATTTGTTCAGTAGTTTTCGAGAGTATATTGTCATAATTAATTTGCCGGCTTGATGATAAGCGGATATACAAATTTGAAAGTCTTGAAATTGAAAAGCTGCAAGGGTCTAATGAATGCTTCTCTGATATAAAACAGAAATTAATACAGGGGAATGATCCACTAGGGGAGAAAATATATATAATTATTTCTGAGTCTTGTTAGGATTTTCTTATGTTGTCCAGAAACAATGCTAGCAGCCTGTTTTGATCTGTTAGAGTCAAAAGATATGGAGAGACGCAAAGAGGGGCATTGTTTTTTGAGGAAAATTATGCATGGAAATAGCACAAAATATTTCAATAGTCCATCACTAAAGCAAGCCGATGGGGTATCTCAGTCCTCATATTTTATAAAAGATGGTTTGAATTTAATGGAGAATGTTGAAAAGAAGAAAGTTTCAGATAATAGCTCCGAATGTGACAGTCTTGCAAAAAGCCCAAGAGTTGTTTCAGATTCGAGTTTGATTGCAAAGGTAACACATACAAATCCTTCTTTAAGAAGTTGGCTGGCATCTAGGTTTAACAGGTTTTGTAAATCTGCAAATCCTGAAGCTGTATCTAAGGCCTCACCAAGACTAAAAGAGCTTCTTGAGTCTTTCCCAGTACTTTTGAACATGAATACTCAAGAAGATAGTGAAACAGGCGAGTCTGAAGAGGAAACACAACATGTTGATTATAAAACAAAACATATGTCTATTGGCTTTAGTAGGCTCAGTGATTCCTCGGCTATATCTAGTTGGTGCAGTGCTAAAATTGCAAATGCTGAAATAAGTAACGTGCACATGGATAGCCAGCCATCTGACGAGGATAGAGACTCCTTAAATAGAGATATGGAGAAGAATATAAAGATGAGTCGCTTGGCTAGTTCTCAAGGGGTTGATAGTAAACTTGTGAAGGATAACTCAGCTCATGAATACCGAAGTTCTATGGCTCGTGAACATGATAATCGAAGTCGAAACCATGAAGGGGATTATTGGAGTCAACACCATGAAGTGGAATTGAAGATTGGGAGTGTTGGCAGGGCATTTACAGTAGAAGATCCACCAAACCTAAGAATGGTTTGCAGCAATAGATCTAGGACAATTAAACTAAAGGAAAATGGTACAAGAAACACAGGAAGACACATGGTTCCAGAAAATAAACAACGCTCTTTAAGTAATGAGCACGTTGGTACTTTGTCTAGAAAGGACACAAATGGAACTGCTACTTTGACATCAATGTCAAAGCAACCTACAGTTTCAAAGTCCCATTCTTCTCCTATCCGTGGGAAAATTGCTTGATATTCAGATGGCAATCCTGCCGCAATGGATGTGTCTGCTGCTTCAAAGCAACTATGGGTTGGCTCAATTGGAAAGGATGTCACAGGTTCTTCGCTTAAACTCTAGTTTGAAAAGTTTGGCCTTGTGGAGCAGGTTTCATTATTTTGTGCATTGGATTTTGGATTGGTGGAATATAGAAATATCAGGGATGCAATTAAAGCCTGAAATGGCTTGCAGGGAACATCACCTTGGTGGTCTCCTCTTCATGTAAAATTTTTAGATGTAGGATTGGGAAGTTGAGGGGCTATTGGTGGAGCTGTTGTGGGTGCTAGCTGCCATGTAGATATAGGGAAAGCGCCAAATCAAAGGGTCAAAGAAGACATTTTGAAAGAAGTGATTTCTACATGATTGACTAGTCCACATTGTGTAACAGATTTTATCAGTGCCAATACTCTCCTAATGGAATTCGATACTCCTGAGGAAGCAACTGCTGTTATGACACTTATCAAACAACGCCATAGAGATGGTGGGATGTCTATTGCATCATCCAAAGGATTTATGGCAAGTTCAAGTATGAAGGAAGGACACAGTATTGGCAATCGCCATCTTTGGGTTGGTTGTTTAGATGAATCAGTCTCGGAAGAAGAATTGATTAATGTTTTCTCACAAGTAGGTGAGCTCATAGGATGGAAGTTTGTTTGGTCAAGTTCAATGTATTTTATAGATTTTCTTTCATCAGAAGTCGCTACAATTGCTAAATCTCATTTACATGGTATGAGATTTGGAAGTCAAAATATAATTATTGATTTCAAACACAACAATAGATCCGGATTAAATAATCAATTAGCATCACCTATTGGTAGAGCCAGCACAACTACATCATTATCGTCATTACTTTCATCATTGTGTAAGAAGTACAACATCAATCCAAGTTCAGGCTGTTTGGTCAATACAAGGCCAAGAAATGGGCATCCTAGTGTTAGGAAATGGAGCAGAGGAAACCAAACTACCTCGTTGTCTCGTGTGCAAAACCCTCTCATGTGTTGGACCATGACCCACCAAATTTGCAAAAAGAAATCACCACTGTACATTCCAAGAGATGAGGCCTCCAAGATATATTTGTCACTATGTATGGGGATCCGAGTGTGAAACACATACTCAACAAGAGGCTGACCCTTGTCACTTATCTCAAGCATGCATAGGATCTTCTTCAAACTCATCAATAGCTCCCAAACATTCCCACAAGAAGATTGTACCTTCTTGTTGTGAATGCTACTTACATCACCTTCCCAAGGTGCCAACATAAGTATGTTTCCAGAATCTTGTATGAGCAAATAGATTACTGATTTTTCAGGTGGACAAACTCAAATAAACATACTCTTACCTCTCTTGACCCAAGAGCTGGAACATGTCATAAAATTCAGAATTTTCCCCTTCCATGCATGGCTGTGTTTGACCTCTCAAGTCTGATTTTTCTGAGTAATGGATTTCAGAACCTATACATACCCTTTTCCCTCCTATCAAGTGCTGGAAAGTGTCCGAGAAATTCATGTTTTTACTCTCAAGACTACTGTGTATGCATGTAAAAAACTGATTTTTGGGAAAGATAAAAATCAGTGTTTGCATAATTGCGTTCCCTTTTTATTCTTAGCTGGAACATAACAATTTTCTCGCCTTTGTGGGTGACCAAAGAGCATATAATCAGCATATAATACTCATAAATTTCTGAGTTCTTTCGTGACCACATCCCCTTCATCTTTTCACTGTTTCTCCCACTATTTTCCACTAGGGCCCTTGCCCAACATCCCATTATTGATGGCGTACCCCTTTGATCATTTCCAAATAACTCATGTAGGCCCCTCATGTGTCATGGCAACCTTATCCAATTTTGCAAAAGGAGAACAATAATGAACTTCCTTGAAAACATACCTTGGAAAGAGGTATTATAGAGATGCGAACCACCTTGCGTGGCCCTCCTTATGTGTGCCATGTGTTCTCCCATTCGCTCCCCTTTATCAACATATTCACGCATATATGGAACACCGTGTGAGTCTAACAAAAGCTCGATTTTACCATTGCAAGAGTGCTGTACCTTACTTGTGTTCTTCCACCTTTTGTTATGCAATACATGCCCCCAATCATGAGCATTTTCAGAACTTGTTAAGGGCTGTAACAAGTCAAAAAAATCAGAATTCGTGACCTTATGATACTGCTGTGTTGCATCATTAACTTAGAATTTTCTGAGTGGCAAAATTCAGACTTGGTTTGTGTACTACTCCTTCCCACTTTGGCCTATATCATGCTCCAAATTTCAACTTTGTTGACCCCAATAGGGAGCTGGAATTTTTTTCACTGACTCAGAAATTTTTGGGTGTAAAAAATCAGACCCTGCACTTGCATTTTCAGACCCTTTCCTTGGTTGTAGTATGTCAACAACATTGTATTGTATGATGGTAATGGGCAGCAAATTTGAACATAAAAATTCAGAATTTACCAAGTGAAAATGAGACCAAAATTTCATCAAAAACTCACCTTTCTCTCCACTGTCCATACCTTGAGCCTTTGCCCCATCCAAGAGGGGTCTCAATCCCATATCCATACTTTCAAAGTTACCCTTATAACTCAGTATAGGGTGTTGCTCAAAGCAATCTAGGAGCTGCTCATGCAACCACAATATCCTATTCTTCTTCCCAATCAATATGCAACAATTTTCATAGTCAACAATGCTTGTCAAACCCAAAGTTGGGTGGGTTCTATCATGCCCCAATGGCTGCTCATGCACGGAAATCACAACACCCTTCGCCTTCCTATAGTCATTGCAAGTGGTTTCCTTAGTGATCCTACACAAGGAACAAACACATTAGTAAAAACAAAGGTGTTTAGTAACACCATTTTGATCATCTTATCAAGCTCTATGATCACAAAGTGCACCCTTTCATGATGCCTTGATTCTTCCTTGCAACTTCCCCTCATTCGGAATTCAAAAGATATCTGCATGTTGCTCTTTTCATGGCTATAGCAACTTCCTTTCCCCTTCACTCTTTCCTTTATAGTGGCTGGAAAGCCACTTGTATATCCTTGGACCACCTTCATGGTGTTAGGGTGTGGGGGCACACCTTCTTAGGACCAAGACACAAAATGTGAACAAAAAAATGTGAGGAAAACAAACTGAAAATGCAAAAGACAGCAGTCATAATGATCTTGGGACCATGATAACCCTTGCCTACTCCCTCCTTTATGTTAGCCCTATACATGCTAGCAACACCGTTGATAGAGTTCACCAAGGTCCCATATCCATGAGGGGTATTTATCATGTTCTTTCCTTGAACTTACTTGGAAGACTTCTTGAGTGTCCCTTACCTCCACCTCAATGATAACACAAACTTTGCAACCAAGGAAATGAGAAAACCAATCACGAAGAGAAAATATTAAATGCTTACCAAGTTTATGACTCACTTGTTTCCCCATCAATAAATCTGACTCTCCTTCCTTTATATGCAAGGTGCATCGTTCTTCTTTCCTTCTTGGCATCACTCCCTCAATGAACTTCTTTACTATGTCCCTTCTTGTTAGGACATATGCTTCCTCAGCAAGACATAACAACAAATGTTCCTTTCAAGCTTCCTCTTGCAATTTGAATTTAGACAAGGAAAATGATGCATAAAAAGGAGCAATACAAAAACTTTCTTTCTTGGCATACATTTCTATTGTGTTGTCCTTGTTTATGCTTCCTTCTTAACACTTTGTTGGCTCACGAAGTTGTGGAACAACTCCTCTTTGCTTTACCCTCAGAATTCTGATATTTCTATTACTTCCCCATTAGTGTCAACTTGTTTGCAACCCCATTAGTTGCTCCCTAGTTTCTTGTGACTCCTTACTTGGTTGTCCTTGAATTTATGGTTCATAAACTTCAATCATTGGTTTCCCTTTACTAAGCTGAAAATTAGTTCTTGGCTGCTCCAAAACTTCTGATTTTGGTTGCTTCAATGGCTGCCCCTCATGTGAGTGAAAGTCCCTTTTAGGTACCCTCACAATTTTTTATTTTGGAGGCTCCATCTTCATTTTATCAAATTGTTTAATGAGCTTCTCACATAGTTCCTCATATGTTTTAATGAGGTCATGTCCTTGTATGACAAACTTTAGGGCCTCTTTTTCACCTCTAGGCCTTAAATCAAGGTATTTGTTAACCTTGTCCACCCATGTTCTAACTGAAGTACCCAGGTCCCCTCAAAGGTAGAGAGAACAATCCTTCCCAACTCATCATTAACAACCAATTGCCCATAATGCCTCTTTTTTTGTTTCCAAGCTACAAACTTATTGAAGCTCATTGTCCTCTTGACTCTGAGTGTGCATTCCAAGTATTCACATTAAAATTCCATCAATTCCCAATTAATAAGGGGTTGTTCCTCTTTCATTTCAAGGGGTTGCTCCCCTTTCATGTCCTTCACTGATTGAAGAAATGTGGCCATAGTTTCCATCAACTGCTCTTGTGCTTGAGGAAGCCTCTCAAACCTAGCTTTGTCCATATCCTTGTTTAACAATAATCTTCCCATCCCACAAATGGCCAAGAAATTGGCTCTGATACCATTGTAATGTCCCCAATTTGGGACGAAAATAAAAAAAGAGGGTTTTCCGACAAACCCTAGGCCAATTCAAACACCAAACTAAAATCTAAAATTTTAAAACCAGCCAAACCCTAGCTGGAAAAATTATATGATATTCAAGCTAAAAAGCATCCAAATAATTCCACAAAACGTTGAAAATTATTTAGAAAGTTAAGTACATTTTTTGGAGTAAAATAAATTGACGAATAGTTGGAAATACCTCCCAAAAATAATCTGATTTTCCTTGAAAGTACAGCTGTCTTTTTCACCCCTTAAATGCCTCAAAACACTTTCCAAGTGGGTCACCACACCTCAGAAAATTAGTAAAAACAATTCTGAAAATTATCCCTTGAATTTCTCTCACCAAATCACCTTTCGGAGCTTGTCAATCTTGTCGTTCAAGTGCCTAAATTATTGTAATAATTTCCAGAATATTTTAGGACCTAGAGTGTCCCTTCACGTATGCCAATTGTTTCAAACAATTCACCAAATGACTAAAATAAATTTTGAAAATTACCTTAACCCCCGAATAGGGTTCCAAATACCAAATTTCTCTCTTGTGAGGGGTCGCCACACTTTGGAAGACTCCAAACTTGTCCTAAGGCTTCTCCACGGAGTTCGCCTACCCTTTTAACCTGTAATTTGAAGATTACAGCTTTCCGAAGGATAGTACCAATGCCTTGATGAAGGTGGTGTCAAAAGACATCTTTGTAGGATTTCTTGCATATACTTATGCATAATTATGGTGCAATTACAACCCTCGAATAAAGCTACCCTAGTAGAAAATGAAGGTTTTCGTCCCCAAACCCCTTGGTACACTTGAAGGGTTTCGTCCTCAAGTCACTTCAATCTTGACATACTTGCATAAAAATTTCAATATCAACATTGCATAACCCTTCAAATGAATTCTTACTTGTCTTTATATACCACTCCTCCAAGTGAGACGCTCAAAATTGGGGGGAGAGTTACCTTTCTTTTTAAAATATTAAAAGATCTTAATTTCCCTTTAGGCCTTAAGTGCCCAAGACCTATAAACCCCACCACCTAAGTGAGATAGAAACATAAGGTGTTTTTCATAACTCAACTCAAAATTCGAAATATAAAGTACCCTTTCCATTATTAACTCTTCACGAGTGGCCCACAATGCTCCCTTTCATTCCTCTATCCTTAGCCATCAGAAACAAGAATTGGCTAAGGGTCCCACGAGGGTCTAGATAAAAAATAGGAACATTACAGTATGTCAAGCTTGTTCACTACAACTTGATGCCGAAAACCTTCAAATATGACAAGGTTTTGGGAACAAAAACCTCTATTCCTATATTCAGGGCAGCACTATTAAAAGGTTGTAATTGTACTTCAAATTTGCATGGTTGCATGCAATTGGACCTACAAAGGTGTTTTTGGACACCACCTTGTAAGGAAGACTAGCAAACACCTTTGGAGGCTTCGTGATTGCATTTGTGCAGGGAAAAGAGGTGGGTGACTTGCTTTGGAGTGGCGATCCCTCTCAAGATGGCTAATTGGCTTTGATACCCTCTTCTAGAGTTAAGAGATTCTTTGAAGGAAGGGGTTTTGGCTTAGGTAGGGTTTGTTGAAAAATCCGAACTTTGCCTAATTCTCCTATTTGGGGACATTACATCTAATTTTTTATTCTATGAGACATTTGTCATTGGATACTCTTCAATAATTGGTGCCATTTATATTGACATCCAAAGAAAAACAATAATACTACATTCATGCACCATATCATCACTAGCTGGGATTACACTATCTGTACGTTCATTAGTTGAGAGTTTTATTCAATCATGATTAAACTAGCCAAAAGTTGAAGTGAAGACATATGAATGGCAAACAATCTATTCCTGAGTTGTTCTCGAATGTCCCGAGCATAACATTTCCCTGAAAACAAAATCCTTTGGCTCGAAATTTTGTGCCTTTGCGGTTTGCATTCAAGACAAATATCACACATCCTTTGCTATGAGCTGAGGAAGCCTACTAGGAAAACTCATTGGAGGCAATCCTATGAATGCACATCTTTTTATTGGTTAGCCTGTCCAATCTATCATAATTACTAATTATTGTAGAATACCATGTAACCAGAATTGAAAGAACGCATATAGCATTTAGTGACAACCTTGAGGTAAATCGAAAAAAAGAGTGCAATTTTTCTTGTAATTTTTTTCATTTCTTCCCATAGATACTATGCGGTCAAGAGCTCTGAGTAAGAATGCACTTTATCTTTTCTTCCATTTGCACCACACACTTTAAAGGATCAAAAGCTTTTGTTTTGACTAATAAGATGTATCATAATCAACTCTCCAACCATCTACAAAACAATGCAATCTGAATCCTTGACTGAACAAGTGACCAAGAGCATCACATCAGCAATATGATCTTCAAACATCCATACGTATATGCTCTATCTATTCCCTCAGATCCTCCCCCACACCCCTATTAGCCCATCTACCCTTGAGCCAGTTGAGGTATGATTGAAGGAACGTCTCCCGTAGGAGAGGCTATGGCCTCCTCTGAGAGTCCCCTAACCTTCAATTCAAACCTCAACTACAGGACTGTAGTTTCCAATGAAACCTTAGCAATCTGCAAGAAGGAAATATCAAATATATTACTTTCTCAAATACCATGCCAATTGAACCATCTCTATACGCAACTTCACCACCAAGAAATAAAATGGTTGTTAACTGGGAATGCATGCACCTCCAAATGTCTCATTTTCCATTGATGAAATGGAAAACAAGTTATGGTTGCTCAAACAAAAATCGTTGAACTGCAAATTTAAGAGGACTTGTCGGGGTCCAAAAAACACTTTGGGTCAAAGACAACTGGAAACCATAGCATAAATCGTTTGGGGAAAAATTTGTTTTTTCAAAAGTGTAAGTGTTTTTCAGAAAAACGTGATTAATCAGGGAAAAAATAAGAAAAAATCAGAAACACACAAAACCACCAAAAGAATGTGGAAAAAGGAGAAAAACTATTTTTTTTAAAATTTAAAGGCATTTACATTGCATAGAGATACATATTAAGCATTTTGATTGCATAGAGAATAGATGCAGATTATGAGAGTAATATAAATGAGATTGTACACCATCAAAATCAGCAAATTATTTTCTTTCATTAATTTCCATACTATTCTAATTTTATTATATTTGCATTTGAAAATGCATACTATTGTCGTTTACAAAGGAACAAAAAAGGAGAGGGAGTTAATGGTAACGAGATAGACGAAAGGATCAATAGGGCTAGATGTTGAAGCTCCAAGGTTAGAGCATCTCTTGATTTAAGAGACAACCTCGGTGTCATACTCAACCTTCTTCAACAAGTCAAAGTCAATTTTGTCCTAAATAAACTCATCATTATTTTTGAGTCATTCAGATTCTGAATCGATCTCATCATGTAAATTTGTTGATCTTTTCAACGGTACCTAACATTATCAAATAGAATGCTTATGTTAATGACTTTGACGAATAATACTTTACAACAATATAAATCAACTTGCCATATGAATTGAGAATTAGAAATGTGACATTTCCTAACCTTGAGCTTTCTTCATCTTCAAGCAAAAATTATGGTGAACAAATACCAAATCATTCATCTGTTCTTGAATGATTCGATTGCATTTTTTGGAATGTATATGCTCAAACACACTCCAACTACACTGACAAACAGGTGATTTGTATGGTTGGCGCAAACTTCGCATCGCCCTCCATCGAAGGTGTTTGGGTTTTTTGCCAAATAAATCCCACCATTGTGATGTAGGAACATATTTTGTCAACATTGTAACATGCATAATCCAATCAAAATTTAACAATTTCACTATACGTATGTAAAAAAATTGTCCACCTAGTTTGAAGGTCTGTCTACCTGTGAAAGTTGCCTTATTAGAGAAGAAACCCCTTCCCTACTTGTATATCGGAAATTCTCCCATAGTCGCTCAAAAGATCCTTAGGAAACATTCTCTTCATGTACTTTAATGGGCCCTTTGTGACCTATGCATCATCTCGAAATGAGCCACTAAAGAATAACGTTGGATTCAATAAATATCCAACTTTATGGAGGGGAGAATACATTTGTCAATCCCATCTTTTATTAACTATCTCCCATAACGGCATGTGCTTGGCCATGTTGTTCTCCAATTTGCTCCTAATAACGGCTTTGGCCCTATCAATTGCCTCATATAGATAGTTCATAGGGGATTTATTCCTATCAACGAGTTTCAAAACTCGAATTAAAGGCTTAGAGATTAGAACAACTTTCTCTACCACTTCCCAAAAAGACAATTAGCCACCATATTTCCCTCCATAAGTTTCACAAAAGAAGATTCCACCCACTCAATTGAAATGAACATTTGTATTAAATTCATTTGTTGTTGGCAAAGTGTTTGCAACGTAAGAAAATGGGTTGTAAACCTTGTCACCTCTGGCCGAAGAAGTTCCTTGCCATCTATGAATGTGTGCATTATACTGAGCACCCTTGTGTGATTCTATATGAACTTGGTGATTGTGCACGCCTTTTGCAAAACCTGTTTCACCCATGGAATTTTGCTTATGTTATCCAAAGTCAAACCCAAAAAATGTGCCACACATGGAGTCCCAAACATAGTTCCATATTTGTCCACGAGAAGCTTCCCAATAGCCACATAAGCAACAATATTATCTGTAATGAATTAGGCCACATTTTGTGGCCCCACCTCAATCAAAACCTCATCAAATAGATGAACTAGTGTCTCGTCCGATTTTATCATCTCAAATGCATAGCCACTCTTAAGAAAAATTGTGCCAATGCCACATGACACAAGGAAATTGATGAGTGTGCAGCTCCATTTGTCCATCCATCTGACATGATAATGCACCCTGATTTTTGTCATTGCTTGCGTTTTGCAAAAACATTGTTGACACCTTGTATGTCATGTCCTCTTTTTCAAATAAAGTAAAAAATAATAAAATTAATAGTTTAAGTTGTCTAAGTGACTTGCTTTTTATTTTATTAAAAAGTGACAACTTAATATTATTTCATTATTATTGGAAATAAAATAAAAATGTGAGAAAAAGGAAAAGTGAAAATTTAAAAAAAATGGTAAAACCTAAAAGTGTAACCCTAACCCTAAACGATGCAATTGAGTTCTATATATTGAGAGTTATCATTGTAATGGATTCATTTTTTTAATTATTAATAGTCTTCGATTGAGCCTTCTAGTTCATCAATTTACAACATAAGGACAAAAACACTTATAACTAGTACAAATTCTGAAGATGAAAACTCTCACCATTTGGATTTAGGTTTGAGGATAGAAACCCTCCATTGCTATCAAGTTCAAGGATGAAAATCTTTCAATCTTCAAAGATAACTTCATCCAAGTGTTACGATTGTGTAAAGAATCAGGGTAGTTTAGATTAGTGTTGGTTGAAAGTGGTTATTAATTTTCGGAACTGCTGTCAAAGGTTTTGGAGAAATGAAACAGGCATTTCCATTGTTCCAGGAAAGGGCATCCCACTTCTTGCAATTATTTCAGTTGTTTCAGACCTCCAAATTGTTGGTGTCATCATTCCCTACAATTGGTGTCACATTTTTAGGGCATTTAATATTGTCGTACAGTACCTGGACTCTTGACGTCACACCCTATCTGTTGGTGTCACCTTTTCTAGCCTTTTCACTACTGTACCAAACGTTTTAGTGTAGATTGTTGACCTTGGGAGCTGTGTGTTGAACTTTTGGGGTAGATCGTTGACTTTGGAGGGCTATCGTACCCTCTTGCAAGTTGTATTGTTCGAAGTTATTTACAACTAGGGTTTCAAGGAAAGATTCAGTCTTTATGCATTTTCATGTTGTTTCAATTTAAGATTTAGTGGAAAAATCAAGAATAATTGGTATTTTAACTTTATTATGTTGTACCTTCCAGAATTGAATAAAGTTTCACATTTATTGTCATACACTAATTTATACTATGTTTTTAACTGCTATTTTATAATATGCCAGATTTGAATAGATTTGCAAAATAAAATATATCAGAATTCATATTTTCTCTAGAAAGGGATATTACACTATGCAACATCCTTCAACAAATCAGTCTGCAAAGCCTTGTATGATTGGGCAGTAGACCTAAAACCTGCAACTACAATTGCATCCACCATACGTTGCCAGTATGGAGATTTGTCATATTAAACAAGCTAGAGTAGTACCAAAAGTTGGAGATTGTCTTCTTTGCTTGCTCGTGAACAGTATTATTCGAACATGTACTCTCTAGTGTGGTTTGCGCTCTATGTGTAGTGTGAGGGCTAAAGAAGGCATGCATGTTTCATTTGCCTGTGTTTGGCCCACGAGGTACTGATCAGGGGGTAGATATTAAGGAGTTATATTGAGAAATATTTTCACCACATTTTACGACTAAAAATAATATGTTCAAATGAACATCAAATATAACACCTACCACAAAGGAGGGTTAGGGTTACTAGTTAGGGTTAGGGTTAGGTTTTTTAAGTTTTGGGTGTATTTAAGTTTTTTTAAATTGTAGACAATATTTCAAATCGCCACATCATATGAGGCTTTGCCGATTGATTTGCTGAAAAAAGTACCAAAAACTGGGTTGAAAAAAACATTTTGGACCAAGTACAATGATTAATCACGATTAATCATGTTTAAATTTCACATTCTACTACTATGCTGGAAACCATCAAGATCAATGGAAATCGTCATGATGCCCAAGGGTTATTCCATGGCTATGTTATCTTCCAAATAGGAAAGAGGTAATGCCTTCCAAAGGGGGCCTTGATTTATGAAGAAATCTATTTTTTATGAAGCACTAGTCATTGTTTCTTTTTCATAATCTAATCACAGGGAGTTTGCAGTTAATTTTTCCCCTGACACCAAGTGTGGTTGTTTCTCACAATAAAATAAAATAATTACAGAAAAAAATCTCCCTCTTCATCAACCTTCCTCTCAAACCTCAAACCGTCTCCCAATCTGACCATATTTAAGTAGGGGATTGATCTGATCTTGGGGATGTTAAGGTATAGCTTTGCGTTCACATTATTAATAACGATGCAAATATTGTTGTTAACAATATTACGTTATTTGTCTATATTTTAGTTAGCCGAATATATTGTGAGTCCCAATATATTCGTATAATAGTGGGTTGTTAGTATTTGTTAGTTTACGGAAGATTCGGGTGAGCGTTTGTAGGGATATATCATCCCAAATATAGGAATGTCATTTCCTATATATTTGTACTCCATATGGTTTGTAATATTACGACAAAAAAAAAAATAGTGTGTTTATGATCTGAGAATATTTCTAAGTATTTTTTTTGTTTATTATATGTAAACTCTATTCAGATCTAAACTAGATCCATTATCTAGTATCAAAGCCATTTACAGTCCTAACCCTGTGAACCATGAGAGTCTTCTTTGAATAATTCTGCCATATTTATTCAAGAAGAATATATTTTTGTCAAAGTTGGAGAAGTAAACTGAAGTTGTATCAATAGATGGGCCACTCACACAAGTCATTTTTGACTATGCATCACTGTATCAATTGATAATCCAACCATTTATATTTTCTCTGAGTCGCTTTGTGCATAGCAAATTTGAATATTTTCTGTGTGTATCTTCCTACTCAGCGTCTACATCAAATCTGAGCACAGTCCAAATCTACTTTGTCTGTCTCCATGCACCCAACATCTGTGCAAATCTAATGCCTCTGCTGACCATCGAGTTCTGTGCTCAGCGTATCACCTTGGCATATTGGGGTCGACCTCGGCGTCTTTTACTCTTCCACTCCATCCGTACTCATCGCAGGTCATATTTTAAGTTTTAAGTATTGTCATTGTTTGAGGATCCAGACTTCCATGCATGCATTCATGTGCACCTAACGACCAATCAATTTCAATCCAACCCTGTTATGTATATGTTGCAATCGTGTTCCTATTAGCACCAACTCTACCATACATATTGTCCTTCATAATTTGCTAAATCTGACAAAACAAGGTGACTATCATATTAGGTAAGTCTGCTTAATATGAATCCAATACGAGCTTGCCATTTTGCATGCTTGTAACATTCATAGATTTGCTTGTATCTTTACACATTTTCACTGCCCACACCAAGTTTTTTATATACTCTCTACCATGTTTTTTTTTTTTTTAAACCATCCTACGGTGACAAATACATAGGTTATGTTTATAGTTATTTAAGTCAAATTATTGTTAAAAATCAAAAAGACAATTTTATGTAAAAAAAGAGTTTTTTGTTTTTGTCTTTGAGTCCTATTTTAGGTGAATATTAGGGTTTTGTTTAGGTGATAATTAGGTTAAAAAAATTGAAAACTGACGTTTTCATGAATATTCCATTAGAAAAATTCACTGACCTCAATTTCCACACATGGAAAGTCAAAATCTAGATGCAGTTGATGAACAAAAATTTATGGAAGATAGTGAATGGAAATGAAGTAGCACCAACAGATGCAGCAAAATTAATAGAATGGCAAAATAGGGATGATAAAGCCAAAGCCATTATTGGACTGGTTATTTCCGACTCAGAGTTACATTATGTAGATCTTGAAAAATCATCAAACATAATGTGAAAATATCTGAACAAATTGTTCGGAGTAAAAGCAGTCAATGCAAAGTTTTCTTTAAAACTCCAATTGTTTAAATTCAAAATGAATGATGGGGTCAACATGTCTAGTAACATCAATGATCTAAGATCGCTTCTGAGACAGCTAGCAGAAGTTCAAGCTCCAATAGAAGATGAAGATGCAAAAACCATTTTATTGAATAGCTTGCCTTCCAAATATAGCAATGTTGTTTTCACTCTTTGATAGATGCCTTCTCAATAACTTGAAGATAATATTTCAGCTCTTCTAGCTGAAGAAAAAAGGACTAAAGAAGATGTAGAGGAAGAGACTGCATTGTACTTGAAAAAGAAACCCAAGAATTACTCCAAAAATAAGGAGGAAATGGAATATTTTTACTGCAAGAAAAAGGGACATACAACTTCATATTGTAGACTTCGAGCTAAAGACTTGGTCAACAAAAAACTTATAACAAATGAAGTCAATATCATCACTGAAGAAGAATCAGATGCTGAGAATGAACCAAATAAGAGCAATGGCTATGCTTCTGAAGATTTTATATTTTGAGTAAGCAGTTTTAGATACTGGAGGACGGAGGAAACGAAGGTTGGAGGCTTTTTACGCCTCTCATTAGCCACTAGCGACGGGGTCGCTTTTTTATTTAGTAGCGTTTTTCATTTCAGTTGTGTGGTGTGTTTGTTTTCAACATAGTGTGGTGTGAATAAGAATAGAAGTTGTATGTCTGTTCACGTTTTTCAGAAGTGAACTATATATTCCTATGTAACCTTTCTGAAATGTGAAAATGATGAGAGCTAGAATCTATACTGCACATCGTGACGTGGTTTATAGTAAGCCACTTGTAAAATCATTGTTTTGTGGTTTCTGGTTAGCCACTTGTAAAACCACTGTTTTGGTTGTTAGTTAGCCATTTGTAAAACCATCAAGTATTGTTCGTGGTTTCTAGTTAGCCACTTGTAAAACCACTATTTTGGTTGTTGGTCAACCATTTGTAAAACCATCATGTAAGGTTTGTGATTATCCTCTAAAAATCACCAGGTCATGAATATAGGTGCAGATATAAGAGTTGTTTTTCCCATGTTCACATTAAGGGGGTGTAGGATAAGATTAATAATGTTCACAAGGGAGTGAATGTTAAGGTATAGCTTTGTGTTCACATTATTAATACTGACGTAAATATTGGTGTTAACAATATTACATTATTTGTCTATATTTTAGTTAGCCAAATATATTGTGAGTCACAATATATTCGTATAATAGTGGGTTGTTAGTATTTGTTAGTTTACGGAAGATTCGGTGAGCCTTTGTAGGGATATATCATCCCGAATATAGGAATGTCATTTCCTATTTATTTGTACTCCGTATGGGTTGTAATATTACAGCAAAAGAAATAATAAGTGTGTTTATGATCTGAGAATATTTCCGAGTATTTGATTTTGTTTATGATATATAAACTCTGTTTAGATCTAAACCAGATCCATTAGGGGATACCCTTTGAGGAGACCATGGCCTCCTCACAACCCCCGTCTCCCTTCAATCAAAATCAGACCTTTAATTATGTGTACTCAATCAATTGTGACCAGATCTGTCAAGAAGAGCTGAATTCTTATTGCAACATCATGCGGAAAGAACCATTATCTGACCAGAGTTCCCAGCCAAAAAGAAAAATGGTTGCTTCTTAAAGCTAGGCATGCCCCCAAGCTTTTCTTGCTTGGTTGAAGAGATAGAACACCGATTGTGGGCTTTAAAAGAAAAAGTGCTTATTTGCAGATTCATGGGGACTTTCTCAGGCCCCAAAACTATGAAAGCTTGGGTTAGTGTAAACTAGAGGGCAATGGGATCAATGGAAATACTGTTGATACCCAAAAGGTACCTCATGGTTGTTTTCTCTTCCAAACAAGAAAGAGATCAAATCTTCCAAGGGAGGCCAAGGTTTATGAGAAAAACGGGATTTTTCATCAAGCATTGGGCTCCAACTTCAACCCAACTGAAGACCTCCCCACGACACTCCCAGATTGGGGTTTTCTCCCATTGCTCCCAAGTGAATACTGGAAAGACAAAATTTCACAAAAGATTGGGAATGCCAATGGTGAATACATCACAACCTTTGACTTCACAAGATATCCTGGCTTGCTTAACTATGAAAGAATATGTGTCAGTCTGTATCTAGGCAAACCATTGCCTGATTGCATGATACAGGATTATAAGAATATACCCTTCCGTCTTCAGATCTGTTACAAGCATGGCCACCTAACACGCCTTCCCCTCCCAAGAGCCACAATAGCAAATAAAAGACGCATGTGAGTCAAAGCGACCTGTAGACAACCTCATAGTATTCAAGGATCAGAATCAACAAAAATAAAATTAAAATCAGACCTTAAAACCAGCAGATCCAGCCTCGCCCCCATCAACAAGCACAGATCAACCAGGAGAGAACAAATTTCAGCAAGCATACGCCTGAAAATGGAAACATTCCCCAAATAAATCAGATATAGTCCTTCATCGAAACCCCTTTGCAGCCTTGGAAGACATGGTTGCAGAGAATATGGAGTATGTTCCAAAGTCCCAAGACAACAATACTCTGAACACAACGTCAGAACAAGCTATGTCCACACAAGCAACAACAACAAAAAGGTAAATCCCTCCCATCCATATCTTTTCAGCAAAAACAAGCACTTCCACAGACTTTTTTATTTGAAAAAGAGGCTAATATATTATATATAAAAGGAGAATTTACTAAAACTGTAGGCCCTTTAGAAAACAAAATCAAGGTGTTAAGGGATATGTAGATAGAGTAATCACATTCAATCCCCAGGCTGTCAAAGAGAAGAAAAGAACTATGATAAATGCACAACTGACTACCAACCCGCAAATACATCAGATGCTTAAGAACAAAATTTATAAGAGAGCTGCCTATAAGACAAAGCATATCTATAGTACCCATTGGAATAGTAACAGTAGGAACATAATATCAAGTTTAAACATACTCGTAGAGATGAGTAAAATAATAATTGCAGTTTCAGAGATGGCTGCGAATTTGGAATTCAAGAGTATTAGCTCTGTGTCAACCAAGTCCTTGTGAGTCTTCGTTCTTAAAGCGTTATTTTGTTTTTTCTGTTCTCGTACTTTGTAGCTGTCCCATTTCTCAGTTCAGGAGTATCCCATGCTTGCTAAGAATAACGAGCATCGCAAGGTTGGTCAACAAGTACTTGTGAGTTGGTTGTTGAGGGTTGAATGGGAGTGGAGCAGGAATTGTATCTTTCTATTTTAGGGCTTCTGTGAGGATCCTAAGGCTCAAACACAACCCATTCAGTAAGTTTTTTCAATGGATCAAAGATGATAGCTTGTTCAACATTCTGGAGTTCAAGTTGATGAGCTTCCAAATGTTTGTGAAGCAGTTCAATACATTCAGCCAGTTGAGCTTGAAATTTTTTTGTTGAGCTTGGAGAACTGCGAGAGAGGCCACACATTCACTGAGAATAGGAGTGAATATTCAAGGACAACCAAGTTTGTTTCCAAGTGTATCAAGTCTGCCATCCAGAAGTTGGATAGCCTTGACAAGCGCTTCATAAATATTTGTTATTTCTGTCAGTGAGGGGTTAGAGGACTGACCTAAAGCTTTGTCTTGAAGCTTTTATTTTGCACTCAAGGAGGGAGTAGAGAATGCAGATTGCCTAGAATCATGAGTGGCATAGGTCGGATAATAAGCTGCTTGGTTATGATATAGGAGTTGGGGACCAATTTAATCTTGGAATCTAACAGGGAAGCCAATTAAGACCTTGGGGACAATAAACTGTTCAGAGAGCGTTGTGCTGGTAGGAGTTGCAGGATTGCATGCATGGATTTTGGCAGGGCCAACAATGCATCAGACACATTTAGGTCCTCAAGTGTATGCACCTTTGTTAAGGGGATTTTAACTGTGTGCAGAGGAATGTATATTGACATCAGAATCAAGAGATAGACCTGTGGTACATGCCTGAGACCCACTTGATAAGAGGTGATGTGACTGAATAGGGTTAACCTAATTATTATCTGGTTCAGTCCCAATATCATAAATTCTTTCCTCATCAAAGCTGATAACTTGGCGCATCACTTTATTTTTGGTGATTTATATCCATTGCTTGGAAGCAGTTGCCATATTACCATGTTATTTATATCCTCTCTTGTACACTTGCATGGGAAGGATTTCATTAATGAAGCAATTGCATTTGATAATCCCGGCAGTTATAGATTTAGCTTCAATCCTGGGGCTTCTTTTAACTCCCATGTTTTGTTTTGAGAAGTAAGACTGATGTGATTGCAAATCGTTCGTTGAAAGAATGTTTGTCATGTAAAAGGCCTTACTCTTAGCAGTTGTTGCTGGTTTGTGTATGCTTTGACAAGAGGTCGAATGCTTCGTACATATAGTTTGTCATTGTCTCTGCCCATACGGATTCAATAAGCTCTGTACTGCCAAAATGCCATGTTGTATAGCCCCATTTCAAGATCAAACCCGATTTTTGTCAGCTCGAGTGAGAGATTTGTTGTGTTTAATACAGTGATAAGTGCAGTCGGAGGAGTCGATGGCAAGCGCTGTGAAGTGGCTGATGAAAGAAAAAGGTGTGATAATGTTACCAAGGAAGAGAATAATGGATGAAAGAAGACACCCCATCTTAGAGTACACCTGTGAGTTGCAGCTGTCGGTTTGTGGATAGCTGGCATCCTTTCAACGTAAGAGCATAGAAAGTCTTGTGCCCTATAACACATATCTTCATTTCTATGTGTATGTGGATTAACAGCAGATACAGGCTTTTCAAAGGATTGAGAAGCTTACAATTTAAAAAAATCGCAACTCATTGTATATTGAAAAGGTGGTGGATAGTGATAAATATCAAGTGGTAAAATATTAAAACAAGTGACAGTAAAAAGGGTTTGCCTGGCAAAAAGAGTGGGTGGTAGGAAGTAGGTTGAGTGTGGTAGGAAAGTGGAAAGAATGTCGAAAGTCAACGCCATAAACAAGATATAAAAATATTAAAAAAATAAGTCATGGGAAGTAAAGATGGGAAAGGAATAAGGGCAAAGAGAAAGGCAATGAACCTGACCAGGGAAATGATACTATGAGCATGGGGAGTAGTTTTTTTATGAAATGAAGTCCTTCATTGTCAAACATAGGAGTGCCAATTTGTGGTTTCTCTAAGACCACTAAGGACATAATGGATGTACGTAGTGTGTTAGCTCCTTTGAAAAGACTGCACTTTTGGTCACTCGAGTGTTGTAGTGCATAGTTTGCTAGGCTGTCAGCAATATCATTATGATGTTTTTTCCAATTCTAAAGGGTGCCTTTAGTCAATTGTTGTAAAAGAAAGATTATTTACTGGGCAGCGTTTACCAATTGCCAGTGATAACACTTGAAGGCGTATGGGTATTGATGACACTCTTTATCAATGGAATTTATGATGAGGTGGGAATCCGCATCTATTAGCAGTTTCAGAAGTCCGTGATCAATTGCTAGTTTGAGACCTATGTAGAGAGCCATTAGTTCCACTACATGATTAGATCAAATGCCAATCTGCTGAGAGTAGCTGAGAACAGGAACCCCTTATGATTCGCAAATAATGTCACCATTACCAATACTTTCTTGGCTTGGATACCTCTTCAAGGATTCATCAAAATTTAAATAAGAAGTATCTGCTGGGGGTGGGTCCCAGGTTTGCACCAGGAACACTTTGAACCTTGGGAGTTGGTAGTGAAAAAGAATATTCCACAAACCAGCCTTACGATAGATGATCATGCTTTCCCAGGAAAAGAAATGAGGTTTATGATTGAGAATATGAGATGAATCATACATGTCTTATGTGCCTAATGTTTTATTAAAATAACAACTTGGGCTGCGCTATTTTTCTTATTGTGGAAAATATGCGAATTTCTCTCCATCCAAATGTTCCAAAGAATGAATCTTGGGGTTATTTTTGACAATTGATTCAAATATTCCCTATCTGAAGGAAGAACTTCCCACTGAATTTAAGTATTGGTGATCAACTGCATGTCCCCTTTTTTAACATGAGCCACTTAGAGTCCTTAGCCTTAAAGTTGTTCCCAAAAGGCTAAGGGAAAAGACGGGGAACATTGGAGGTCCACTTGAAAAGCAATTAATGAAAAATGTACATTATGAATTATAATTTGTACTTGAATTATGAAAAGTACTTGTTATCCTAATTTCACTTAAGTTGGGGCCTTAATGAGAGTCATAGGCACCCATGGGCTAAAAAGGAAATTATAAGGATGCTTTGTTAATATTTGAAAAGGAGACTTTCCCTCTTTTACTTGGGCACTCTTTTTGGGGCATTAGATATTGAAGGAAAGTGTGGATTCCATTTAAATGTTATGCATTTTATGATATTGAAACTATTGCTCAAGTATGTCAAGTTTGGCAATAGTATCTTGAAGACGAAAACCTTCAAGTGCTTCAAGGTGTGGAAACGAAACCCTTTACATCCTCATTGTGAGTAGCTCAGCATCAAAAGTTGCAAATTGTGCTTCAACAAGTGAATTTCAGATCGAGATGTTGGCAACTTGCTTCTAGAAGTTGCTTGCATGCATAAGAGGCCATTTCTAGGGTGGCGACTTGCATTGAGAGGTTAAAGACCCCTCTTGGAGGGATGCGCTACATAGGAAACCCTCTCATAGGGTTTGCTTAATTATTTTTTATTTATTCTAGCTTGGGCGTCTAAAATTGAGAGATTAATTGAACCCTAAGTGGCCAATTGGTGCCCTATTTGACAATAATAATTTTAAATATTATTATTATAATTTTCTAGTAATTATCATATTTATTGGCAGCGTATTTGAAGGCCATATGGTGACCAAACGGAATATCATAATTCTGATTTTATTTGCAATTAAATTATGCACTTAGACGATTCACTTGGAGGGATTTTTGCAGGATTTGTAGGGTGCTTTTAGGCCCTAAATGTTGGACAAATAATGCTGTAATTATTTATGAATAATTATAAGCCCTAAATGTTGGACAAATAATGTTGTAATTATTTATGAATTTTTTATAATTATTTATAGCGATTTTGGCATTTCTTGGAGGGTGAAACAAGGTCTAAATTTTGATTTAATGAATACAGTGATATTCTGAATATTGGCGACTTGGTTTGACTAGGGTTTGATCACTTTGGAGACCTAATCCATGATGATTCATTGATGATATGATTGTTGTAATTTGGTATGATTTTTCTTCACAATCTTTGAGGGTTTGAGCAGGGTCTGGATTGTGGAAAGGAACACCATTTAGCTTGTGTGGCGCTAGGGTTTGAAGGTTGAAACCCTATTTTTCAACTTGTTCCTTACTATTGGTGAGAGCCATTGGTGGCTAAAATCATAAGGTATTTATTTGTTAATTTTCACAATGGTTTGAAACTTTCATTTTTAGTTTTGTGGTGCATTTATAGTAGCTAGGGTTGTTGGTTTGTATTTAGTACTTCTCAGAATTTATTTCAGATTTCTGCAAGGGTTTGTTGCAAACCCCAATTTTATTGAATCGTCCCATTTGGGGACATTACAGTGGTATCAAAGCCAATTTATTGGCCAACTATGTAGTGAATATAAGGACAAGGGAAGAGGCCATGGAAGAAATGGAGAAAGAGAGGCTCTACAAAGCAAGGAAGAAGTTAGAGCATCCACATCAATAGGTGGGTGATTTAATCAACATATTGAAAGAAATAGAAGGTGGCTTATCCAAGGTAGATCAGTCACAATATGAGGCAATGGAAGGGGCGGTATAGCCCTCAAGGATTTGTTCGATCCAACACCAACTTTTGAGGCACACCAATAAGGAGGTAAGACTTTTGGTCACTAGTTGTATCAGTGAAATTACAAGACTAATTGCTCCCAAGGTTCCTTACAACAATAAAATTACGAGAGAGATATTTCAGTTGATTGTGGAGAGTTTCCAAGGCCTAGAGGACAGCAAGGGACACTCCTTGGCTAGAAAGGTCACAATCCTAGAGACTATGGCCTTAATCAGGTCATGTAATTTGATGTTGGACTTGTAATGTGATACACTTATTTTTGAAATATTTCAACATTTCTTTACAGTTGCTTGTAAAAATCCTACCGAAAATGTTGTAATTCCTATGCAGAGAATCATGACTTTGACTCTCAACGAAAGTGATGATCTTTCCAAGCCATCATCATCTATCTTGTTGACAAATTTGAGATGAGAATAATTTTCTAGTTGCACATATGTTGTTTAAAAATGTTGTAAATAATCGTGAGGAAAAATTGAGGGCTTATTTGATAGTGGAGCATGTAGAAGAAGAAAAATCAGAGATTTTGGAGCAGCAAGAAGAGTTGTTTCAGCTAAGTAAAGGGCAGTCAATGATTGAATTTTCTGAGCCACAAGAACCAGAAATTCAAGGGCAGACTAGTGAAGGTTTTCAACAAGCTATGGAGCAACCAATGGGGTTGCAAAAAGTAGACACAAAGGGGGGAGTAACAGAAAAAATCAGAACTTCCCAAGGTGAAACAAGAAGTTGTTCAACAACTTCATGAGCAATCAAAAGAACAAGAGAAAAAGGAAGGTAAGGAAGAAGAAGAATCCATTTTGCATATTGGGTAAGAAAAATCAAATTTTTTTATAGGTAAACAATTGGGTTATCTTCTTGACAAGTGCTCATTGTTTTCTCCTCATGCTTGGGTCTTTCAATGTTTTGATTGTAAAAATTGTGCTAACAATAAGGCAGAGTTGAAGGGCACTCAATGGGGAAGACAATTCTTCCAAGTGAATCCCAGGGATAAGCATGACAAGCCTCAAACATGGATATGAGATTCAGGTGAGTCTTACAAAGCATACATTTATCATTGTGTTATGTTGTGAAACAAAGGATAAAGCTTGGACCGTCATGTAAAGGGGTATAAGCAAGAAGTATCATGATACAAGGATCAAAGGAAGGATTGTAAGTAGAACATTAACTTTTGTTTTCCCTATTATCAATTTGTTTTTCATCAAGTTTCTTGTTGCCATGGTGAGTATTGGCCCTCAGAAGATGTGCCTCTTACACCTCAACACCATGGGAGTGGTTCACACATGTATGAGTGGATTTCCGGCCACTATAAAGGAAAGAATGGAGGGGAAAATATGTTGCTACAGCCCTGTCAAGAGCAACATGAACCCATCTTTTGAATTCCAAATATGGGGGAGTTGCAAGGAAGAATCAAGGCGTCAAGAAAGGATGCACTTCATGATCCTAGAGCTTGATAAGGGAATCAAAAGGTGTTGTTAGACACCATGGTTTTTATTAATTTATATGTTCCATGTGTAGGAGCATTAGAGAGATCAATTGCAATAGCCGAGAGCAATGCAAGGAATGTGGTGATTTCCAAACAAGGGCAATCGATTGAGGAGGCATAGCAGTTGAGGGAGCAAGAGGATGAGGCAAGGGCTAAGGAAATTGAACAAGTGATTGATGAGCTCCTTAGGCTCCAAGAAGACTTTGATTTGGGGTGCTTCCCAGAAAAACCAAAAGTTACAAAGGTAGAAATTAAGCATTGTGTGGACAATCCATTGTTTGAAATGGACATGGAAGAAGATCGAGGTTCAAACTTGTTGTGGAATGCAAGATATTTCCATTGTATGGACACTTCATTGTTTGAAATGGATAAGGGGGTAGATCAAGGTTCCAAATTGTTGTGGGATGCAAGTGTGATTTTTAGGCCATGGCAAGAGGCTGCAAATTTTAATCATGGGCAGCCAATGACTTCAAAGGAAATTCGGCCTTCCACTAAATCTGTAAGTATGACTAAATCTGAATTTTGTTGTGCATTGGAGGGGAAGGGTAGAAGAAACTTTTGTTTGAATAATCAGCCTAAAGTACACTCAGAAATTCTGAGTTTGAGTGGCCGAAACCACCATCATTCATAGGTACATATCCTGAATCATTGAGAGCATTCCATCAAGCAACCAATTGCAAAAAGGCACATAGGAATCTGAATTTTATCACTCAGAAAATTTAGATTGGATGGGGCAAGGACAGCCCTATGATAGGGGCCTAAAAGCTGACTTTATTGTATAAGTCTCTATAAGGGCTGGTTCATGCATGTACCAGCTCACAGTCAAAGTCTGAAAATACATGGGGACTGATTTTTCATACATGTACCAGCTCACAGTCAAGTTTGAAAATACGTGTATGAGAACTGATTTTTCTCACTCATAAATTTCTGAGTTGGTAAGCAGATTCCAGCCATCTAGTAAGGCCAAAAAAAATGAAGATTTAAGCAAGGTACACCCCATAGTGAAAGTGAGAAGAGTACCAACCAAGTCTGATTTTCATAACTCAAAAATTCTGAGTTTTGGGTGCAATTCCAGCGACCTTATAAAGGTGAAGTAATGTCCCCAATTTGAGACAAATCCACAAAATGAGGATTTGGCAACAAATCCTACCCAAACTGAAAATAATTATGAATTCTGAAACTCAAAGGCCAACAAACCCTAATTGAATTAAATGTTCCAAACACCACCAATAGGCACCAATGTTCGCACAATCAAATAAAGATTTCAGTGTATAGCTGATTCAATTCCACTCCCTCTGAATACCAAATAACAGCAAAATATTCCAGAATTAAATCACTGTCATAAATACCTCTTTCTTCCATGGATATGAAGGAAGTAGAGCTGATTATTGTCCCTCTATAAGCCTGATTTCAACACCTTGTTAAACTTGATGTTATTCCAAATTTCCAGAAGTTGTTCCTTAACAAATTTCCACCACCAAACCCTTGCAGCACTCACCAAACAATTAAATAAAATATTACAGCAATGAATGACCAAGAACTAGGGCATGAATGAGGTTACAAACCCTCATACACAAGTCGCCACGCCAAAGAAAATACAACTGTAAACAAATAATGTTTTTATTACATAAATGGCCTCAAAAGGCTGCGAATCATCATGATAAAAATCAGAAAAATACAATAATAATATTCAGAAATTATTATTGCCAACTAAGCACAGATTAGTCATTCCAAAGGCCTCAAATTTTCTCCTTAATCAAGTCGCCCAACTTGGAGAAGTCACAATTAAATCAAAAATTAATACTCAAACCCTAGGAAAGGGTTTGCAAGTGGAGAGCAGCCCTTAACAAGTCTTCAAGACCAGTAACTCAATCGCCACCCTCAAGAAACACTCAACACTCTAAAAAAAAGCTTCCCAAGTGTGGTGACTTGTTTGGGATTGAGGGTTTGATATTTGAAGAGGTAAATTCTGAAAACTAGGGTTTTCAAAATTTTGGGGCAAGTTTCGGTGACCTTCCCATGGAAAGAAAATTCTGAAATTATTTTTAATTGATAGTCATTATTTGTGTGATCAGTTTGAGCTCTTATTTGCATCAAAATTCCAAATATTGAGGGACTTATGAAGTTTTTAGCTGTTCTAAGGAACTAATATTTGTTGAGGGCAAATTTGCAAGGGTTTCGTTCTGATTTAATTATTGCAATTAATTTTTGAATATTGGCGATTGGATTGGACTAAGCTTGAGCAGGGATTAGAATGGAAAAGGACTTCAATTTAGCTAGTGTGGCGTTAGGGTTTGGAGAATTGAAACATTCATTTCAGGGTCTTTATTCATTGCGATAAGAGCCATTAAATTCACAAGGTATTTATTTTTTATTTATTTCAAGGTAAATTGGAGTTAATTTTCAATTTGGAAGTGCAATTACAATAGCTACAGTTTGCTGATTTTTCTAAATTTAGAATTCAGAAATTGTGGATTTTGGGGGAAACTCTTTTTTGATTAAATCGTCATATTTTGGGACATTACAGTGGTATCAGAGCACCGATCTTGTCTACCTGTGAGTTTGGCTGTTAGATGCAAGTAGGTAAAGAGATATCGTGTTATCAGAAAAGGAAAAGCAATGGGTAATCAACGGTTTACTTCAGAGCAAGTAAAGTTTTTGCAAGATTTGATCAACGAGAGCTAGAGTGACTTCAGCATACCTTGAGTATGCAATTTGCAACCATGTTGAAGACTGCACTAAATCCAAGCAAGAACCATCACCTCGATGAAAAAGAAGTTTGAATGGCAATAAGAGGGCTTCTATCAAACCACCTCATAAATTCTTCAAGGCTACGTTTTTGCAGAGAGAACTAATAGTTGAGATTGAGACACCAATGTGTGATTCACTTAATACACGTCAACAAAAGTATGCAACCCTAAGCCTTGACATACAAGCACTCTTGTCATTTTGTGATTATTGTGAGATGAAAGATGGATCAAAACCAAGAGTACCAAGCATGCAGCCCCGTAGACACTTGCATCAAAGGGAAAGTCAAGGAGTCATCAAGGAAGAAAGGACCGAACTACATGGAGAGTTGGAAGGAAAAAATGAAGGGACAACCCTTTATGGGGACTTCTATGAGGGAGCCAGTGAAACAAAAAAATTAGAATTTGATGGGCAGCCCATAGGGGTGCAAGAGGATGATAAAAGAAAAGAGGAAATCAAGGAGCGTGAACTAAAAGAAGTGCAAGGTAAAGATCTTTTATTGATAGATGTCTATTTATCTTCTAATGATTGTATACATGACAGAGAAGTCACCAAAGATGATAAAATGAAGGATGTGGTTTGCAAATTGAGGCATGAGGATTTCTTGATTTAAGTTCACAATTATTGGCACCAAAAGGTATGGGACCTTGTTAATTTTTTAAGTTATACAAAGGTTCTCAATTCTAATTTTAAATTTTTTATGACTAATTCCATGGAAATAAAGAAAGAATCAGAATTGTTTGGGGCATGGAGGAATAGAGGCATGCACAAGTTAACATTGGAACTAGAGTTTAAGGTGGGAAATAATGAGGCTATTTTGCATAGTTTGAGTGACACGAAGGCTCCTTCATCTTCATCAATCAACATGATAGGAGGGTATTTTATGAGTATGAGGAAGAAGGATGAATGGAACAATGATAACGCTGTTATGAGACATCATGGACAGCCATGTGTTTGCAAAAAAAGGGACGCTACAACACAATTGGTAACTTTACTTGGTTATGTTTATATCATGGATATGTTGGAAGAAATAGATTAAAGTCTAAATTTTATGGCTCAGAAAATTCTGAGACATCTAGTCAATTCCGGCCCCTAGATACAAGCGTAATATTGCCCTCTTGGAATATGTTTCAGTTCACGAGGAGATTTCATGCATGGACAAATTCTGAAATCAATTGCTCTCAAAATTTTGAATTAACATGGCAGGTACATCAGCATATAAAAAGAGATAAAATCCAGTATTGGTGGGGTTTGTTTGGTGATGCATACATGTGTGAGGAAGCTAGCAATGGACAACCGAGGGAAAGATATACATCTTACATAAGGGCATCCCTACCAATGGGTTTAGATGATTATGATATGCACTTGCAAGGTATGATTTCCAATTTGGTTAAGCTTGTTTTCTCTCTACAAATGGAAGGACTACATTTTCAAAATGAAGGATTGATATGGTATAAAGGTCCTAGCACACCTTGGAATGCACACTATGGGAGCACACCTCCTCTAGTGCTTCTCCATGAAATGAATTTAATTATGGGCAACCTTGCTAAGCATATTAATTTGGTTTAGTTTTGCAACCCTAATATTTTTCATATAGAGCATAAGTCCATGATGGTTTGTTGGGGAAGCATGGAGTTAGAGAGCCCATTAAGGATCAATTTGGTAATGAGCAAATTGAAATTTCTAAGTAGAGGCATGGTTGTGTTTTACCATGACAACCAACATATTTGCATGCACAATCTATGGCGGGAGGTTTCAACTCATAAGGGGGCCTTGTGGATAAGTTCGAAGCATGATAAGAGGTATGATAGCTTCTATTTTGAGTTGCATGACACATTGAGTTCTTTTGAGTAGCATACTAGGTACAGGTATGGCAAAGTAAGAAGTTCTGATGGCATCCCACAGATCATAGAAAGAGGAGAGAATGCAAGTATTAATTCTAAATCTTGTCATCATGAAGAATCAAAATTAGGCATGTACTTAGAGTAGTATCATGGAGGAAAGGCTGATTTTTGAAGTACATTCTGTTAGTGCTCAAACTTGCACTTAACAATTTGTCCTTTTTCGAAATATCAGTGCATAAATATCTAATTGTTGTCTCCTATTTGCAAGTGTTCACCCAATTATAAAAACCCAGCTTTTGTCTTGTAAAAACCTTGTGTAATTCTGATTCCAACTAATGCTTAATGTTTTCATGTTTTAATAAGATTGCAGGGTCTGTGATAAAAACCAAGTTGAGAAGATCAAAAAATGTTGAGTATGATGTTTTTTGTCTTCAAAAAGGCTTTGAAGTGGTAGAATTCCAAACGTTGATTGCAAGTTTGCAATATTCCAAATTGCAGTTGGGGTGAAAAGGTATGCAGGAATATGTGGCAGGTAAACAAGTTGTAAAAAATCACTACAAGTTTGACTTTTCAAATTCTTAAGTTTTTTGTTCGAAATTCTCAAGTTTTTTTGAAAATCCTTAAGTTTGGAAATTGTGGTCGGACATTTTATTTTGAATTTCCCTTGCTTCAAATGATTTGGTTGTCGGACTTTTTGTTCGAGCTCTTTGTGTCGGATTTTTTGTTCGGAACTTTTGTGTCGGACTTTTTGTTTAGACACTGTGCTCAAAGCCTTCGATTCAAGCTAATGTCTGCCACCCGTCAGTCAACATGCAGTCAAAAGAGAGATGGTCCAAAAGGGAAGTAGTGAAGTTTCAAAGGAAATTATAGGTTGACGTGAAAAAATAAGTAAGGCCTTGTAAGCATTCAAGAGGCCACGTCAGTATTTTTGCTCAATCCAAAATGTATGCCTAGTCCAAGTGGAAGTTAAGTTTGTAAAAAAATTCAAATCTCGAGCTTTTAAGTAGAAGAGAGCCACGCTATTAATATAATCCACGTGGAGCGTCAAACATTGAATCCATGCCTTTAAAAGGATAAAATTATGTACTTAGGCATTATAAAGTTTGGCGGCAACCCTAAAAAGGTCAAAGGAAAAATAAAAATTGGGAAGGCATAGGAAAGTTTGCAATTAAAGCAAAAAGGTAAAACAAAGCTAAGTATTGTCATTTTTAATATTTTGCTTGTGTCGAAGACCTCATTGGAGGAAAAATATCTTGCAGAGTTTATGAGGCCAATGTGGGCCATTCCAAGCATATTTTACAAATAGCCATGGATACTTCTTTCCTTGTATCACAGTTGGAGTATTCCAATGCAATCATCACAAGGCAATGGGCTTTCTTTGGCATGCACAAGACGAAGAGCAGTTGTCCAGAAGTTTTCAGTTATGCAAATGATTAACGAGAGAGCATGGCCAAGCAATTACACATGAAGACAGAGTTTGTTTTGCTCTCAAGGGAATATTCTCCCTCAAGTCCAAGTGCAGCGCATTTCCAGCCAAGAAGATCAAGGGTTTGCTTGAAATCTTCATCATTGCAAGAATGGGTAGTTACCAGAATGATTTTCTTGCAAGGCATGAGCTTCCAAGTGCGATCAAGAGTATCTTCTGGCTGAAACATAAACTTGAAACATTATGGGTGAAAGTATAAAAAGAGGGTTTGTCCTCTTTTCAAAGGTTGTTGGTCGTTGTTCTTTCTAGGTCTTAGCCTCTTTCAAATTTCGGGATCCTTGTTGCGTGTGTATTTTGTCTTTCTTACTAAGGTGGTTGCAGTTGTACAGACATTAGCAAGCTCTGAGAGCATTGTATGTCTCCCCTAATAAAAGAGCAAACTCACCATGCTTTTCCCCTGGTAGCATTCTAAAACAATGATGTATGTAAGATTGGTTTGCAAGTTAATAGAAAATAGCTATGATTTTTTGTTGTATTTTATCAATGAAATGCAATGAAATATTCTTCATGCTCTGCTTATTGGGTATTTAGTTTTATACTTATCAATGGTGGCAGTTGTTTTGGGCATAGATCTAAGTTGTAAATTCCTTTATGCATTGTGATTTGGGGATATGTTGTTGATAACCTTTTAAGGGCACCTTGGGTTTATGGATTTGATAGAAGAAAGCATTTGAAATTCTATTTGCAGTGTATGCTAGAGGGTTTCAAGAATCATCTAAATATTTGCATTGTATTGGCACCAATGGATGCAAATCATTCTTATTAGTTTTCTTAGCTTGTATTTTAGTCTTTCAGCTTTTATTGCAAGTAAATGATGTCATGCTTGTTGACGGAGATCCTGTTGTTTGAAAAACCACACCACCACACCACTCTCTTTATATTTACCTAACTCGTCCTACCCTGTTCTACCCTGCAAATAGTACAGCCTATTGCATATTCTGAGTATTGTTTGCCTGCAGATGCATCAATATTGCATATTAAAAATGTGTCTGTATATTGCTTTTTGAAGCTTAGCATTGCAGTCTTGCATTTGGCCCTCTGTTGTTGAAAATTTATGTATAAATGAAAGTTGCAATTATATTTACATCTGTCTTCAATAGCTTGTGTCTAGCCTAGAGCATTTGTTCATTCCGTGTGACAACCCTTCCCAGGTGAAGTGTGCAAACTTGGTTATGCCCCGGTCAAATTTGTGTTTGTTTGTGTGCCAATATCTCCATGGAGATTGAATTGTAGTATCCCTCCATGTAAGCAAGCTACCCCTTAGGTCCTCTCACCTTGGTTCAAGAAGAGCCAGAAGTAGCAGGGGGTTAACCATAACCTTTGTCGTTGTCTTCCAGTCATTGTCTACAGTCAGCATAGTTACCAGGTTCGGCCGCCTCTGGCCGAAATCCGGTATGAACCGCAATTTTCCGATCGTTCGGATTAATAAATGCGGTTCGGCGCACTTTTTATTATTAAAATATTAAAAAAGTCAAAATACCTAAAAACTAGTTGCAAACCCTAAAAACGCAGCAAAAAACCCTAATTTTTTTAATTTATATGCACGTTTTGAAACAAAATGAACATAGTTACGAGTCGTGAGCACTGAGAGTGAGAATCGAGTGTGAGATTGCAATGAGGAAGAGTCTGCTGATAGAAACAACGAGGAAGAGAAAGCAGTAGACACCGAAAGGAAGTTGACGTAGTCACCGGTGGAGGGAAGTGGACGCAGTCGCCAATAAAGCAATCATCGCGGGCAAGTGGAGGAGTGAACAGCAGACGCCGCGGGCAAGAGCAGTCGTGGAGGCTGTCGTGGTCGTGGAGGCAATCTGCAAGAGCATGCGGCGGGAGCAAGCAGCCTAAGTGGTTCAGGAGGTCCTCCCGTATGATTTAATTTTTTTATGTTTATTAGGTTAAAACTTAAAAGTTAATAATATTTATTATTAACTTAAATTTTAATTAAAAAATAAAATAATATTTAACTATATTATATAATATTTATTATTATATTAATATTAATTTATTTAGTATTACATTTTAATGAAAAGTTTTTATTTTATTTTATAATTTAAATTTATAATTAATTTAAATTTAATTAGATTTAAATTAATAATTTATAATGTTATATTTAAATAATTTTATTTATTTATGTTTTTATAAAATTATTTATTTATATTTTATTTTATAATTTAAGATTATTTATTTTTTAATCATAATTTATATTTTATATTTCATTAAAGTTTTTATTTTATTTTATAATTAATTTAAATTTAATTAGATTTAAATTAATAATTTATAATGTTATATTTAAATTATTTTATTTTATTTTTATGTTTTTTTTTAATTATTTATTTTTATTTTATTTTATAATTAAAATTTATAATTTAAGATTATTTATTTGTAAATCATAATTTATATTTATTTATATTTTACTTTATAATCAAAATTTATAATTTAAGATTATTTATATTTTATTTTATAGTTAAAATTTATAATCTTAATTATAAATTTTAATTATTACTAAAAATTTATAATCTTAATTATAAAATTAAAATTTATAATCTTACTTATAAATTTTAATTATTAATAAAAATTTATTATCTTAATTATAAATTTTAATTATAAAATAAAATTTAAATAAATATAAATTAAGATTATAAAATTTAATATAATGCTAGAGCTAGTGCTAGTGCTAGTTTTGATTTTGACGCTGGGTTTGATGTTGCAAATGTTTGAAACTTAAGTTCTATATAAATTTTGAGCTTAGGCTCTAAACTATGAATATTTTGCTATTTTTTAATGTAATTCAAGTTTCAAACTCTTATGCATTTCTCAATTTTGCAAGTGTTAAATTAATGTTCATTCCTTAGTAGATTGAAATATATATATATATATATATATATATATATATATATATATATTTCCGAATCGGATTTTACCGGATTTTTTTCCGGATTTTTTCAAGAATTCCGCATTCCGCATTTTTTTGGCTTCCCAAACGCATTTGGATTTCCGAACCTGGTAACTATGACGTTCAGTCCATCCTGATGCTAAACCCTTCCCTAGCTATAATGACATATACGTGGATTTTTCATCTTTGTTTGCCATTTTTTCAAGTGTGCAAGGTTGAATGCAAGAGGTGTACAACTAGGAACCAACACATTCCATCTTTTGCAAGGTTTTGGAAACATGCATGTCTGGTTCCATTCACAAGTAATAGAAGTAGCACATGCACAAAGAGGATACAGCTCTCATTGAGAAGCATTTGGGGGCTCTTGATGAGCTTATGGAGTGTTACATGCATGCATAGAAATGTTGATAAGGGCAGCTTTTGGAAGGGCACATGGTGTGCACAAGGAAGCCCATATATGTTGAGTTGTGCTACCTTGAGGCCTCACATCATGGTAAGTTACAAGATGGTACCTAGCTGATTTCTTTTTGCATGATTGGAGAGTTATAGCATGGCATTTGGGGGGTCATTACCTTCGATGCAGCAACGTAATTAAATTATTTTATGTTTTTTAATTCAATTTTTGGCCACACATCACTTCCTTGAAGGGTATAAGGGAAAGAAGCTTCCTCATCCACCACTTGGTATTAAAAGGGGTGTTTCACTGAGAACATGTGGAGCCTTTGGAAGGCTACGAGGACACATCTAGCACTTGGGGGCAGCCCCCAAATTATAAGTACAGCAGGTTCGTGGCTCCGTTGAGGGCTACCACTTCTTGGGAAGCAAGGACAGATTTTGGTTGCGTTGTGGGATGTGTTGGCAAGGTGGAATAGTACTCATTATCCATTTGGGGAACGTCATGCTATGTTTTTTGGCAAATGTTATTCCATTTAACAGGTACAGGAACAAAGCTTTTTGAGCACTACAGCAGGTTTTACCACTTGGACATGATAATTGGGCATATAAGCTTGCATTTGTTTGAGGGCAAACAAATTTGGGAAGGGAAGACTGTAATGTCCCCTTTTCATATAATTTTAATAATTAATAAAATTGCCCGAATAGTGATTTTAATCATTCGAAAATATAAGACAATTTAATTAATTATTAAAATAGAACTATCTTGGATAATTATTCGAATTACCAAAAAAGTGGTTTCAACCATTTAAAAAATTAAGGTAAATTTAATGATTATTTTAAGGGGTTTTGTAATTAATAAATTGCTTGAAAAGTGATTTTTATCACTTTAATTATTAGAGCAATTTAATTAATTATTTAAGCAAAGGACTTAATATAAAATAATTATTTAATTTGTCAAAAAGTAAATTTTAATTACTAATTTATTAAGGCAAGTTATTTAATTAATTCAAAAAGGCCTAAAGTGAAATTAAAAGGAATGTCGGTGTGGGAGCTAAAGCAAATAAGGAAAAGAAATCCTAAAAATTTGGCAAGAGAGGCTTATAAAGTATTTTACCTCCCTGAGGTGGTTCACCCTCCTTTGGAAGGTACAAATACAAAGTGAAAATCACAATTAAAGATATGTTGAATTTGACATTATTTCTTCATGTTTGAAGAAGATATTGGGATGCATGCCCAATATATATTTGCAAATTTGGAGCTGATTATTCTACAAAATGTGTCTTTTGACGCCACCTTTACTTAATGAGGTTTTGTTACTTGCCCTAGAGTGGGGCGACCCCCATTGAGAGGCCTTTGAGAAGGTTTGGACTATTTGAGGTACAACTTAAGCATAATAAATCTTATTATTATTTGCATTAATTTTTCCAAGTGTGGCGACTTGTTTGGAATTGCGAGTTTGATGTTTGAAGAGGTAAAATCTGAAAACTAGGGTTTTCAGAATTTTGGAGCAAGTTTCGGTGACCTTCCCATGGAAGAGAAATTCTAAAATTATTTCTAATTGATAGTCATTATTTTTGGTATCAGTTTGAGCTCTTATTTGCATCATAATTTCAAATATTGAGAGTTATGAATTTTTGAAGTTTCAGTTGTTCGTAGAAAAAAAATATTTGTTGAAGGCAGATTTGCAAGGGTTTCGTTCTGATTTAATTATTGTAGTAAATTTCTAAATATTGGCAATTGGATTGGACTAAGCTTGAGCAGGGATTAGAGTGGGAAAGAACTTCAATTCAATTAGTGTGGCGCTAGGGTTTGGAGGATTGAAACATTCATTTCAAGCTTTCTTCATTGCGGTAAGAGCCATTAATGGCCAAATTCACAAGGTATTTATTTGTTATTTATTTCAATATGAATTGGAGATCATTTTCAATTTGAAAGTGCAATTACAACAGCTAGGGTTTGCTGATTTTTCTAAATTCAGAATTCAGAAATTGTGGGTTTTGGGGGAAACCCCTTTTTGATTAAATCGTCCCATTTGGGGACATTACACAAAAACCCTAGGAGTGAGTCTTAGTGACGGTTTGGGGTAAGTAAAAGAAAGAAAACCCTCGCAGAAACTGAAAAAATGGTTAGGGGTAAACAACACAAAACCGGTTAGAGGTAAACAAGAGAAAAACCTCAAGAGAAGTAGTTAGGTTTCGGTCTACCATCAATTTCTACTACCTTTGTAGTTATTCATACACTTATGTTCTTTGTTGCTGTTAACTTGCATCCTATGTTGCATATATTTCTAGCATAAGTGACAATTGCATTCTAACTATAAAATGAAAATTTTGGAGTATGAATAGTGTCTGATAGCATTGAAATCAACCGAGGTCCATTTCAAAACACAGACAAGAAGATGATTGTTTTCTTTCTTCATGCCATAAGTTATGGGCATGCTCCACAATTATATATCAAATGCAGTAATTTTCAAACCCAGGGAAAGCTAGATGGTAAATCCTAAGGGTGCCATAAGCCATAACTCTTTAAGCCTGGTAAAATCCATGATGGCAAGACCTGGGAAAAGTGAACCTGTTCAACCGCCATTTCATTCTGAGGAGATATTTGTAGGACAAAATTTGTGGGGTGTTTCCTAGAGCTAAATGTATTCTAACCTAACGAGAGATTATTATTTTCCCTTAACTCTTACATGCAGTTGTATGGGGTGCAGTCTTCCTGAGCAAAAACTAGGCACTACAGTTTGAGGTTTAGTTGCTCTGCTTTATCATAAAAACCTAGCAAATCATCTGTCAAAAAAATGCAGCTTATATAATTATCTTTAGGTATAGCAGCTGCACCGTGTACTTGTTTTATGTTTACCACTAAGATCATAAAAAATGCATTTTTCAATGTTCATGTGACTGCGTAGTTTATGATGCCAATATTACTTATTCCAACATCCTGAAAGTTACTTGTTTAAGATATATGTACTGCACTCTGTTTTTTGTTTAGCTATCAATAAAGGATCTGCTGGATAAACATCAGGATGCACAATCATAATTGAAGCAAACCAAACTACAGGCATTTACCAGCACTGAAGAGAATGTACACTCTGGGTGCAGCCTTGAGTATAGGGCCAATATATCAAATGAAGGAAACAATCCAGCAGCCTGCACAAGCACAAAAGTCATCTTAACGTTCAAAATATAAAATGTATGAAGAAGAAAGAAATTAAACAGTGTTGAAAGAAGAAATGCAACTTCAAATGTAAACTACTGATCAACCTGATAAAGTTCTTTCTGCTAGATGTTATCAAGAAAACTAAAAGAAATGACATCCAAGGTGATTGCGATCAATTACAGTAAAGAAATGAATAATGAAATCATCCTTCAGCAAAAAAACTAATTATTTCTATTCAATTTATTTATTTCTAAACGATCAAAACAATCCGTCTGCTGCACAAGCACTAGAATTATCTCAAGGTTTAAATTTTAAAAGTACAAGGAAGATAGAACAAAGGATTTTGTCAAGATAGGGCCATTCAAATAAAGCTGTTCATAACTATACATATAACATAATTAACTCAACCATAACAAATGACATTTAAAGCCTGTTATAATGGACCTTTCTCAAGTCCATGTTTAGTGGAACATTATACAATCAAGCAAAGAGAGAGCATTTACCATCAAAATTAACATAATATCAGGAATATAAATAATGGTGTGTTATTAATGTGAGCAATGCAAATACAGAGACTGTAGTGTGATCAACTAAGCATGACATATGATGCCCACGCTATAATGGTGATCACAATTATGAATGAGGTCTTATAGATTTTGGAGGTTCCTATATAATAACAACGATCTGGAACAACCATTCACTATGTGTAACAGCATCATATGCTTAACTTATTACGAGGCACATTACAATTGACATATAGGTAACATCAAGCTATGTTATGAGATACTCCATCCACTTGCACATATGCACATCCCCACATGTATATGCCACAGATTTTTATCCATATTCTAATACAAGGCTGGTAAGGTGGGCAGACATTGATATGGATGGTACAAAATCCAATCCGAATCCCATGATTATTTATTAACACACTCAAACAAAAAAGGAAAAAATATTCACCCATTATAAGCAGAGGCAAAATGCCTCGATTCTCACATATAAAACTAAGCCCTCCTATTTGGGGTTTTTTTGTTGACATTGGCTTTTGTACATATAAAACTAAGCCCTCATTGCTGTAGCAACACCCTGCATCGCTTTGTTTTGCAATGAGGGAGCAGATGCAGCCTTCTAAGGCCCCTGTTGGTGAGGATCTAGACTGTGTTACCGAATACGTTAATGTTGTGTTGAGTGAGCAAGGCGGTGACCTTCAGATTTCTTTGGCCATGGTTACTACTATTATGGAGCAGTCTGGATTTAAGAAACCAAACAAATGGAGGTAGGTGGGGGCTTGGACTACGGATATAAATGTTCCTTATACAAAGGGATGAGCTTCAGGGGTAATTGATTCAAGACCTGTGATGAGAGGTGATTGGATTTAAAGAAAATTAAACATGGGATCCGTGTTTCTGTACCTAAAATATTTTGCTTTCTGGCTGATATCATGCAGTGTGGCAGGGAGAACTAACAAAACAACATTCAATTTCCAGAACTAGCTGCACAAGAATTCCTCAATGAAATTATACACGTATGTGAATCCATGGATCAATGGGGTGGGAGAACACAGTTATTATAAGCTTGCTATGCTAAACTTGGTTTGCATCTTATCCATCCCTAGGCTACATTTGTTGGTATCCTGTAGGTGGGGAATGTGAAAGTTGATGTTCTTGACCTGAGCACAAGTCATTGTTAATTATCTATTGGTTTCATTTTCTGCTATGTTTCCTGCTACATTTATCCTAGACGATGTGGTATTTTATTACTTATAATGACTTAGGCATTGTTGTTATTATCACTTGAAGACTTGTGGTTAAACTGTTGTAGCTGGCTGCAATATTACGACTATGGTTGAACTGATATTGTTATTACTTAGGACTATTGTTTTTTTGATATGCCCTTAGACATAACAGTGGACCACTTTTGGTTGCTATGTGGACCTTCTCCTGTTTTATAATTATGTCTTCTTCAAAGATATGTAAGGCAACTAGAATAGAACTTTGTGGTTTTTACATGTAATGGTTCCTTTACAGTAACATAAATAGATTTTTTTGACCGTGTTCAAAGAAAGTGGCAATGTCACCACACTAGTCGAACTAATAGCATGCTCAGATTACTAGGACATACCTTCCCCTCAATCAGCTTGTTGCTAACTTTGTTGGCCTAAGTTCAATTTCTCATGTCAGACAACTAGTTGATGTGCTCAGACTTATTAATTGAATTTTGCACCTTGGACTACTTTGAAATGGCACTCCCTATCTCAGGCTTCCTGGACAACCACTTTGTATGCCATGACAGCTGACATCGAGTGCTTCTCACCGGAGTCTCAAGAACTTGAATTGTTTTTGAAAAAAATCCCTTCTCTTACCAAAACCTTAGTTTCTATGTTTTGAGCCCTGTTGATTTTCCCTTAAAAATAAAATCTCGTTTATTAGATGGGTAATGTAGTCTAAAAATCTGATTTGGACAGTGAGTAAGCAAAACCCAAAATATAGATAGTGGAAGTACAAAATGCTCCAATGGGTGCATAAGACATCTATATCATTCACCGTAGTGGGATTGCCATATTTGATAGTCTCTATTAGGAAATAAATGTAATGCCACATTGGAGATTGTGACATCTCAAAAAAAAACTTGGTGATGTATGGCAGAAGGTTGTCCATAACAACAGGGAAGGTACCAAAAAGTTCAATGGTCTACTCGATTGGTGGGGCAACAAGATGAACGATAAACTCTGTGACAAGCAGCAAATTCATTAGGGGAAGTACGGAGCATGAGGCCAAAACAGAGACCGAAGTGCTCAGCTGGATCTGGTAGACCCTTGTAATGTCCCCAATTTTCAACCAGGAAAAAATAAATTAAATTAATTATTTATAAAGTTGTCCACAAAAATTAAATCAAAAGGATTACTTTATTTTTAATTAATTTAATTAAAAGTGACTTAAATAAAATAATAAAATATTAAAGTCAATTTTAAAAATAAAAGAAAATTATAAAGCTAAGTTGCCGATACGGATACGGGTACGGATACGGGTACGAGTATCGGATACGGGGATACGTCGATTTTTTTTTGGTGGTTTGGATACGGCTGGATACGGCCGTACAAAAATATATATAAAAAATCAAAAATATAAAAATATAGCCATATAACCAAAATTAACCACATAATATGCATAGAGGAAACAAAATAACTTCAAATAAGTTATATAACCACAAAATATATACTCATAAAGTCATAATTCAATGCCAAATATCATAATATTCAATTGTCGAACTTATATTAGTTTTATAAATTATAACAGAGACATGGTGCAAATGTTACAATGTATGGACAAAAATAGAGACAAATCAGCGTTCTCATTGTTCACTATATAATATATTTAATATTCTTCTTCCCCTGCAATGTTTTCATCACGTGGTTCATTAGAACCACAAGCAGTAGCAGTGCCACTCCCACTAGCTCCACTGTGCAAGTCATGTGAAGCACTGTCTAGCTCCGTGTCAAATAAAGAAAGGTATGTTAGGGAGGCATCTAAATCAGCAGTCTCTGGGTTCACATCCCACAACTTTGTTGGCCCTTCTTTGTATTGAGGTTGTTTATGTGAGAGAAGACGTAAGTTGGAATGCACATAAACCAAATCCTCCGCTTTTTTTGCAGCCAACTTATTGCGTTTAACGGAGTGGATAAAACCATAGCTGCCCCAACTCCGCTCAGCTGAAGATGAGCTTGCAACCTATTGAAGCCACAAAATGAATTAAAATTTATAAAAAATTCAAAGACTAAAAACTTAAAACAAAACATCGAAAAGGTCAAAAGAAGGGTAGCGTAAAAAAATTAAAATCTTACTTGTGATAGAACTTTTATTGCAAGTGGTTGAAGGTGGGTGGATGCTTGCCCATGGAGGTACCACCAAAAGTGAGCTTCCATCTTGTACTTGTCACGGATAGCGCCAAGGGAATGACCCACCGAGGATATGAAATGCACAAACTCTTCTCTAACTTGGTCTTCTACCTCTGGATCGGGAAAGATTTTAGAGAATGCTGCCTTATATCCCTCGGCAACCTCAACATCCCTATATGGTGCGACCCTCCTGGGCAAAGAAAGAATCTCTGTACTATAATATTTGGGTGTCAAGGCAAAAGCAAGAAGATGTAATGGGGTGGTCATTTTGTTCCACCTTTCAATGAGATGCGACTGCACTTCCTTGAAGAACCTCTCTGTGGGATCTTGCTCTTTGGCATTTATAATGGATTTAATGTTTTCAATCATTGAGTCAATTCCATCATAAATCTCACCCAAACATGGATGATCCATGTCCACATATCTCAACATGCTGACAATAGGATTAGTAAAACTCAGCAAGTACTCCACACGTTCCCACCAAGCATCATCAAGAATCCACCCTTTCACTTTTGTGGCCCTCTCACTGTTTGTCTGCCTCCATACACCCCAAAGGTTGTTGATGACCATGCTACTCAATGCTTCACGCACCTTAACAAGTCGTCTCAAGACGATGGTGTGTGAGGCAAATCGAGTCTCAGCAACCTAATACAATTATACAAAATTAAAACAAATAATTAATAAACTTAAAATTGTTCAAAAAAAAAAACACTACAAATTACAAACTTATAAAATTAAATTAAGAGTTACCTTCAACAATTGTAATTTTGAGAAAGTCCTAAAGATGGCTTGGGACATGTGATGGTTAGTTATGAACATTTGGATCTCATTCGCCTCCTCATAAACTTGTTTAATCCAATCAATTTTTGTCCCCAACTTTTGCAACATAAGATTGAGGGAATGAACAGCACAAGGTGTCCAAAATATATGCCCGTACCTTGCCTCAATCAACATGCCTGCAGCCCTGCAATTTTTAGCATTGTCCGTTACAACTTGAACAACGTTTTGAGACCCCACTACCTCAATGGACTCTATCAAAATGTTAGCAATGAATTGTGCATCTTTCACTTGCCCCTCACAATCAACGGCCTTCAAAAACATTGCCCCTTTAGGGCTCACTGCAATCACATTAATCAATGGCCTATTTGCCGTATCTTTCCATCCATCAGAAATAATAGACAACCCTGTTTCGATCCATGAATCTCTGATAGGCTGCAATGCATCTTCAATGTGTTTTCTTTCTTTTGTCAACAAGGTGGTGCGCACCTTTTCATACCCTGGAGTGGTAAACCCTTTAGGGGCAGCATTGATAGATCTCACCATTTCCTGCCAGTATGGTGATCTAACAGTATTAAATGACAACCCACATGCGTAAATACAACGTGCGATGCTCTGCTCTGCTATCTCTCTAGATTCATTTTGGAATGCCCTCTCCAATGGGCCTGTATCTTTTGTTCTCTTGCAACCAAGAGGTGAATCCTCTTCCTCTTCGGCCGCAATGGGTGCAGCAAGAAATGGGTGTGATGGGGTCACCACATTAACACAAGATGGAGCAACAGAGGGTGATCCTTTCTTTCTCAAAGGATGTTTTGATCTTTGCCCCATAACGGCATCTGCGTCTTCTTGCTCTTTGATGTATGCAAGAATCTTTTCTTGTGGCAAGCCCTTCCCAGGGCTTCCACCTATGCTTGGCCCACTACAAACTCTGATGCCAGTGCTAGAAATCGCACATAAATGAGCTTTCACTCGACTATACGAGCTCTTGAAATGACCGTTACACTCTAAACAAACCCAATGAAAACACCCTCCACCAGGCAACTGTTCTAATATTTTCAAATATTTCCAAAGAGGAGCTCGCAAATCATATTTGGGGCTAATCCCTTGCCCCACTGAACTGGCACTTGCACCCTGAGACATTATAATTTTTAACAGATCGCTGTAACACAAAAAAATCGCTATTAAAATTTAATTATAAATATAAATTTTAAATTTTTTAACTAATTAATATTTAATAATTTAAAATTTAAATATTAATACTATATATTGAAAAATTTAAACTAATGAATAATTTAAAATTAAATACTAATAAAAATTAAAACATTAACACAAAAATTTAATAGTATATATTATAAATTATAATATATAGTATTAAATTTAAACTAATGAATATTGAATAATTTATAATTAAATAGTAAATACTAATAAAAATTAAAATGTTAAACTTAAAATAAATAAATAAACATAGTATATACAGTATACTATATTCTATAAGACTATAACATTAAACTTTAAAAAAACTTGGAAATAGTAATACCTGTCCTCAGCCGCGCAGTCGCGCGGGCAAGCTGGTGCGGGGGCGCGGGGGCGCGGAGGAGGGACGAGGGCGCGGAGGCGCGGACGGACGAGGGCGCGGAGGCGCGCAGGCTGCAAATGGCAGGTCGCGGGGAGGCGCCGAGGTTGCAAGTTGCTGGGAGGCGCGGCGAACGGAAGGCAGAGTCGCAGAAATAAACGGGTCAAAGCAAAAAACGATTAGGGTTTTTACTTTATGATTTTGTTATAAAGTTAAAAAAATAAAAAAAAATAGTATTTTATTCCGCCGATACGCCCGGATACGGCCAGGGTTCCGCGTGTCCCCTGCGGATACGTCCGGATACGTCCATGGACGTATCCGGCCGCATCCGCAAGGGGCACGCCGTACCCTGGCCGTAACCCCCGAGGATCCCCGCGCTCCCGTACCAGACCGCCGTATCCCCGCGCTCCCAGGGCCTGCTAGGGGCGAATCCGGTAACGTAGTTATAAAGTGACTTTATAAGGCAAAAGGGGAAAAGTAAATTAATAAAATAAGTCTCCACCAATGTAGCCACCAAAAGTGGGAAAAAAAAATGAATTATAAATCGAGGCTCTTGGGTTCATTTTTATCATCTTGAATTCTTTGGCAAATTGATATTGGAGAGTTTTCTCTTGGCTGAAAATTATTTTTAGTCGCATCAAGGAGATGATCCCTTGATTTCAAGTGGTTTAGAGATGATCCAATTCCACATTGTGAAGTGAATTCATATGGAGTTCATCATAGATCTAATTTGGTGAATTTTGAAAGATTTTTGGCTTCATTCCAACTAGGGCTTCTATTAACTTCATTGCAGATTTGACTTCAAGGAATTTTGTTAAATTATCCAAGCTGGGCGACTCGATAGAGAACAGCATTTGGAGTATTTTGAAGTGATTTCATAAATTTTGGACAAGTGCATGATTTTATATGAATTTTTTAAGGTTGGGACGCCTAGGGTTTGCAGAGTTTGATTCATTTTTAATTGGCACATTCTCAGATTTGAGGTTGCAGGTCTATATCAGCTTATATCATATTGTTTGGCTAGGGTTTGAGGAGGTTTGGCATCTCATATTGGCACATTTCAATATTAGGTCATTTGTCATCATTCCTAAGAAGAGGCCGTACCAATTTGTGGGGTTTTTAGAGTTGCATTCAAGGGTTATTATTAGCTTCAGCAATACTACATCAACATCATCAGCGAAACACATGTGTTGCAGCCATTTCCATTAAGAGTTTCAGACTTGATTTATATCAGTCCATTTTGAAGGTGTTCATAGGTCATATCAACCTTATAAAATTGTGTACTATGCAAGCATACAGCTGCTACATCTTCACTATATGCCCTGGTAGGTCATTGATTTATGAATGTATATGACATTTTGTTTATGTAATTCCAGTCTGAAAATAATAGATCAGACCTATTGTTCATGGTGATTAGTGACTGAAAATCAAGGCTTTATTCTATATTGGCAAGTTGTTTCTTTATATGCATTTGTACTCTCCAATTGTATGCAATTCTTTTACAATTGGGCATTGAAAACCAATCAAAACCAATCAGCAAAAACACATAAACAAACTCAGAAAACAAATTCAGACCTTGCATGCCAATTGTTTGACAAAATATCAAACCAAGCAAATTGAAAAATTCAGGTCAATTTTGGGAGAAGTTATTACAGTGGTATCAGAGCCATAATCTTGCCAACGTGTTGGCTAAAGATCGGTTGTTTGTACTTCAATTTGGTTTGTGTTGTAGTTGTGGACAGCGAGATGGGAACTATGGGGAAGTTGCCTAGCATGGAACAAATGTTGAGGGACTTTCACCATTCACAACAAAGGGTGCTTCAAAAATTGTAGCATGTTGAAGATTCACTTTCAAAAAAAATTAGGCACACTAGTGATGCGTCTCTATTTAATAGAACAATTATGGCCAGCTGTGATAAGTATCACTCTCTTCCTCAAGAGATACAAGACATGCTTTCATACCACAATTTTTGGGTATACCAGATGAGGATGAAGATGAATTGATGTTTTCAAGTCCATATCAGCAACAAGAAAAGAAAGAAAGCATTGGGAAAAGTGAAGTGTTAAATATCCAAGAACCAGGAAAGGAAGAGGAATCACTTGTTTGCAATTTGTAGCCTACAAGTGATCACAATCAATGCAGAAATCAGTCATCATGTGGGAGTCCTAAACAAGAAATAACGTTGGATTAAGAGGAGACACATGGCACACCATTGAGTCATCAAGTTGATCACTAAGTGGAAAATATTACAATCATTGATCAGCCCATTAGAGATGTTGAAAATATGACACCAATGTATGACACCTATTCTAATTTTTGCAACAGCAATCCTAATCATGAGCTAACATCCATTTCACATGTGGATGATGGTATTGTAGAGTCTTCTAATATTGGTATTCAAGGTTTGGGTGTTAAAGATGAATTATGTATTGTGGATTTATGCCAAAAACATTCTGATTTTATATATCAGACCTTGGAAGATTTGAACAAGACTCAAATCTTGTATGACAGTTGGCTACAAAGAGCCAAGAAGGCTAAGTTAGTGGCTGCACATGCAAAACAACACCTTCAACAAGTCACATAACGATGCAATCAGCTAGATAATGCAAGGCAACAAAGAGAATCATACATTAGATCATTATTTCTTCCAAGGGAAGAATGTATACAAGTTGAGCATGCAAAGAAAGAGTTTCTAGAGGTAAGCACACAAGAAGAATATGTTGATGTATGTGAACAAGAGAAAATGTATGAATCAGAAAATTCCTTTTGGGTAACTAGTTTGCTTCATGAAGTTTATGACTTTCCTCTTTTAGAGAGCCCCTTGAAGGCTCAAAACAATAATGATATTAGATACACACTTGATGGATCAGCCACAAGTGTTGTAACCAATTTTGTGGAAGGACAATTGTTAAGAGCATATGAAGCATTTTGTCTTAGAGAACTGATTATGGAGACTAAGAGATTGCTCACTAAGAAGATCTTGCATTTTGATAATGTTTGGTTTGTTTTGCATACTACACCTTGGAGTCTGCTAGTAATGGAAAACATATCAGTTATGGAGGTGATAGTATGGATTAGAAGATGGGACAGCAATCTTTTGACATCACATGAGCATGAATCCAAGCTAGATGGTGGTGACAAGAAGTGTAGCATGGTAGACATTCATGAGAGGATATTCAAGCATGAGGTAATGGTGGGAACTTCTATTCGCCAACCATCTAATTTTATAACAACATTTGGAAAAGAACATGAAACAAATTGTATGTTGATGCCACACCCTTATGATGTTGATACTTTGATTGAGTATAAGGACGTCATAGTTTCAAGACTCAATATGTTACAAGTTTCGGCTGCCAGGTGTATGCAAGTGTGCTCTTGCGTTGAAGATTTCAAAGCTAATGAAAGAAAAGGTACAATCAGTCCTAAATCTCTGGTTAGGGACAGCAACGTTATACTATTTCATTTACATGAACTTGCAATCCCTATTCATGGAGTAATTGGTAACAATGAGTTTTCAAATGATAGCTTACATGATGCATTGGTTAAGCATGGCTATTTTGATGATGATTCTTCCAAGAGGACTGAATTTGTTTGCTTTAGAACAGCAATAAATCAATCCAAAGAAATCCGTAACGTACACCACTCCATATATGATGAGAAGCAAGACTTCTCTAATTTTGAGTTTGTAGTTGATGTTGACCACATTATGGATGAGCATAGTGACCTTATGTGTGTTACTCTTAGTGGACCAGCCACTCATGAATTACTTTTGGGTGTTGGTGATGACATCTACAATGCAAATTTGATGTTGGCACCTAATTCTTATGACTATACAACTGCTTATTGTTGGCATTTGAGCCAAATGACATGGGTTATTTAGTGACAAGTAGCTGTCCTACATGGCTGTTCATTATATTTTCAGAATTGTTTGGGTCTACATCAGTTTTTGGTATGCACTGGAGTGTGTGGGAACATGATTACTTGTTGGGTAATCCTTACAAGATGAGTCTTCTACTTTTGCTTTGGTATGATGACATCATTGCCATCCTATTTGTTACTGGTCTGAGATATAACAGCAGTATGTGGTGGCCTAGTATGTTGATTTTTGAACATGTGAGAGTTGTTTATCACATCCTTTGGTTGGTCTACATGAATGGTTGAATGATTGACGATGATTCTTTGATATTAGATTACTCCATCTCATATAGTAGGTTTTATATTTTGGTTTGGGATCCGGGTATTGGTTTGTTGCGTGCATTGTTTCACATGGATTCCATTGTGTTGCTTCACGATTTGTAGTGTATTGGCATTTTTATCAGAGTAGCGCAGCGGATGGGTGAATCAGTATTTCAGAGATTGATATGGGATCGTGGTATTCAACTTTGGCATGTAGGTGTGGATTGCTTGAGGGCAAACAATCTCCAGGAAGAGAGGACTGTAATGTCCCCAATTTTCAACCAGGAATAAAAAAATTAAATTAATTATTTATAAAGTTGTCCACAAAAATTAAATCAAAATGATTACTTTATTTTTAATTAATTTAATTAAAAATGACTTAAATAAAAAATCTTAAAGTCACTTTTAAAAATAAAAGAAAATTATAAAGTGACTTTATAAGGGATAAGGGGAAAAGTAAATTAATAAAATAAGTATCCACCAATGTAGCCACCAAAAGTGAGAAAAAAAAAGGAATTATAAATAGAGGCTTTTGGGTTCATTTGTATCATCTTGAATTCTTTGGCAAATTGATATTGGAGAGTTTTCTCTTGGTTGAAAATTATTTTCAGTTGCATCAAAGAGATCATCCCTTGATTTCGAGTAGTTTGGAGATGATCCCATTCCACATTCTGAGGTGAATTCGTGTAGAGTTCATCATAGATCTAATTTGGTCAATTTTGAAAGAGTTTTGGCTTCATTCCAGCTAGGGTTTCTATTGACTTCATTGCAGATTTGACTTCAAGGAATTTTTTTAAATTATCCAAGCTGAGCGACTCGATAGAGGACAGCATTTGGAGTATTTTGAAGTGATTTCATGAATTTTGGACAAGTGCATGATTTTATATGAATTTTTAAAGGTTGGGACGCCTAGGGTTTGCAGAGTTTGATTCATTTTTAATTGGCACATTCTCAGATTTGAGGTTGCAGGTCTATATCAGCTTATATCATATTGTTTGGCTAGGGTTTGAGGAGGTTTCACATCTTATATTGGCACATTTCAGTACTAGGTCATTTGCCATCATTCCTAAGAAGAGGCCGTACCAATTTGTGGGGTTTTTAGAGTTGCATTCAAGGGTTATTATTAGCTTCAGCAATACTACATCAACATCATCAGCCAAACACGTGTTGCAGCCATTTCCATTAAGAGTTTCAGGCCTGATTTATATCAGCCCATTTTGAAGGTGTTCATAGCTCATATCAACCTTATAAAATTGTGTACTATGCAAGCATACAGCTGTTACATCTTCACTATATGCCCTGGTATGTTTTTCATAGATTTATGAATGTATATGACATATTGTTTATGTAATTTCAGTCTGAAAATAATAGATCAGACCTATTGTTCATGGTGATTAGTGACTGAAAATCAAGGCTTTATTCTACATTGGCAAGTTGTTTCTTAATATGCATTTGTACTCTCCAATTGTATGCAATTCTTCTACAATTGGGCAATCAAAACCAATCAGCAAAAACACATAAACAAACTCAGAAAACAAATTCAGACCTTGCATGCCCACTGTTTGACAAAATATCAAACCAAGCAAATTGAAAAATTCAAGTCAATTTTGGGAGGTTATTACAACCCCACGCTACTCACAAGAAGGAGTGGGTAAATTGCAACAATGTTGAGGGAAAGCAGGCTGGGTGATCTAAGCAGTCCAAGGAACCAACATCAATGACCCTGTACAAGGAATATAGCAATACAAATTTAAAAATAGTGTGGTACAACCCCCTAAAGTACAACCTAATTTTGAAGTATGGTTGCATATGACAAATATGCTTGAACTAGATGAACATTGGGTGATGGCATAGTGGGCAAAGAGAGTCATGCACAAATGAAGTATCGGCCCTGTAAATGTCTCTAATAGACGATCATCAAAGTCAGAACTCTAGTTGTATGTTATAATGGGAGGCACGGAATTAAGCTAAATAAGTTCAATTTTTTATCATTGGGATCATTTAAAATTATTTATATCTTGGGGAATGGGGCAAACAGACTAGAAAACTTGAATGGAATGGCAGTCAAAGATACGGTGAACGGCTTGAAGTTAAAAGTGTATTGACCAAGGAAGCAAAGTATCAATGTCATCGACATTGATATCGAGTGGGTATGTTCTGAGGACATAAACTAGTAAAAATAAAGGTACAGGCAGAGTTAATGAAAGTCATCAAAAAATTAATAAACAATTGCAAGGGCAGGCTCTTTGGACTATGAAAATAATAATAAAATATGTCAGAGTAATTATAAAAGCACAATTAACACCCCGTACTTTCTGTAGGTTTTCCACCCACCAAACATACCATTCCCAAGCCAAACGCCCTATTGTTGGCAACCGTTCATCTTTTTCTGTCGTATGACCTATGCCTATGATGTCTCCCACTATCGTACGACCTATGCCTATGATGTCTCCCACTGTCGTACTATCTCCTTATGAACACCTTGTGTTTGCATGTGAACGTGTTGCTTCATTCAAACACCCTATATGTTCAAACTATGTCTTCAAACACCCTGCACCCCTTGACCACTCTAAGTGCTCAAACCCTTCCAAACATCCTATTGCTTCCTTCGAACATTTAGGGCATTTAGACCCTATCAAATGTTTTGGAAACCTATCAATAACTATGCGTTTTAGAACCAATGTGCTCTGACTTTTTTAAAGCCACTATCGTACACCTTGTTATACCCTGCATTCACTCACCTTTTGTACAGCCTTTTGGATTTCTTGAAAAAACACCTAAATGCCTTGTTATACCCTGCATTCACTCACCTTTTGTACAGCCTTTTGGATTTCTTGAAAAAACACCTAAATGCCTTAAGCATTCAACCCATGCATCAAACTCGACGGAACATTCTCGTTTCAGGGTCCAATCTAATTGTACATCCCTCGGAGATCCCTCCCATACATTTTATCCTTGGTTGGCCATTCATCTGTTGACCGCTGTACAATTTTCGAATGTTTTTGTGCCATACAAGTTCCTTGACTTTGTTGGTTGAGTCTATGTCCTTCTCCCCTTGATCAAAGGCAACCAGTTATATTGGGCATCATACAGCCTGTTGTTACCTATAAAATTGAACCTTCAGCAGTCATTTTCAGATTATTCTTTGCAGAGCATTGTGGATTTTTCAGAACAGGAAATATTGAAACAAATTCAGATTTTTGTGTCCAAGTGTAGAAGACTGTTTGGCAACTCAGCATACAGCACAAACATTTTCAGGTGCTGTCAACAGTAGCATTTTTTCAAGAAATTTGATTGTCATCATGGATTTTCAAGAGTTGCAGAAGGGTCAGATTGTGCTTGGCTTCAGTGGTGCTGTCCCTCAACTCCACCCTGTCTCACAATAGGGAGTGCACTAGGAGCACTACCTCAGACCTCGTGACAGGCACTACCCCTCGGCCCCATTGGGGACCTTTTTATTGCCTCTAGAAAGGTTGCAAAATTTCTACATCAATAGCAGCGCCACCATAATGTCTTTCATCTTCCCTTTTCATTCTCATTTTATCATGTTGTCTATGACTTGTGTCGAAAGGGACTCCCACTTGTTTAAAGGGGGGAATAATGTAGCCCGTTATGATAACATGTATTGTTATAGCTAACATTGTTTTGTTAGACTTTTGTAGGAATTTAGTTAATGATGTAGCAAGACCCTTATCTATGTCAGCTGTGACGGTTGAGTTAAATGGCAACCATTCGGTCTTGTCCTTCAAATAGCATATTGTATGTCAAGGTATGGGCACTGATATCAGAGCCTCCCTGTACTATATGGATTGTACAAAGACATCTTTTATGAATATACGCTGCTATTGTTCAGATACTTTGCTTTGCCATGGTATGTTATGCGATTAATATTTTGTATATTCTGCTAGTATAACATCTCAATAGACTTTATATATAGTACAAGGGGAAGGGTTGTTTCCTCCAACTTAGATTATGATATATTGGATTCCCGAGATTATTTCCACATCTTCTCATTTTTCAAATATATATCTAAGAATAATAGTGCTCTATCCCCTTTTCTTTACCGAAGTTTAGAGTCGAATTTCTAGACCGCTCTTCAGAGACAAATTGAATGAATTTCCTCTCTCCCTTATTAGTTGCCAAGCACCTGGATGTCCATCTACATCTATTGATATTCTTCCTAGGCTAGACTTCATTTTGTCTTGTTACCATCTCTTTCAATGGGTAATCTTCTTTTCCTGTGTTACAATTCAACCAAAGAACATATAGTTTTTATAAATCGTATTGTAGCTACTAGTTGTAACAACCTCATTTTTACATATCTCTTAGCTTAAAATACTCCCCTTTTAAAGTGGAGTATGTCACATTCCCCTTATGAACTGCTCCATCAACATCGGTGTCTTATCACCTCTAAATTCTACCAGACCTTGTGCAACACTTGCAACCTGTTGTCAACCTAGAGCTGCGCCCTAAATCGAAGACGTGCGTGAAATGGCCAATCCTCTATCCGGCTGAAAAAATGGGATCTTCTCACGAGGGTGGGTGTCTCAATGGTGAGAACCTCCAGAGAAGGCTGGTTCCTGTATGATGTATTGATGAGGATCTCTACTCTATGCTGCGGACTACCATGGAATAGGGAGAAAGAAAACTTAAAGGGGAAATCCTACCTAAAAGGGGTGATACACCAAAAGTTTGATCCACTCAACTTGGAACCTTGAACACTGAACAATCAAGGGAAAAGGAAGACTTTAGACTTCAATCAATCACTTATGCATAAATATTTCGTGAAGAAGTTCGATCCAATGACCAAAAATATGAGGGAAAACAATGGAGAGAGGTCTGATAAAAGACACTTTGCAGCCACCTAACATCCACTTATAGCTTCAGCAAAAGACAATAAAGAACACTCAACATGACCTGCACAAGGATAATCTAGCAACTAGGTATGAATCAAAATTTGGGAAGGGAGAGAAATCTACCACTTATGCAAATTGCTGAAGAAATATACACTATGCCAGCACTTGAAATCTAAAAGTACAGTCCTTCTATTGATTGAAGAGGTTACAAAACTCACCAATGGCAGAGTCTGGTCTAACCAAGAGAGAGAATGGATTCTTTTTAATCAAGGCTGAAAGCCATTTTGTAGAGAGAATTACAAAAGGCCAAAGATTGGCGTTGAAAATTGAAGAGAAGGATTTTCTTAAGTTAACTCAAGGCTGACTTGGCCTTTCAATAAAATACGTTTTCTTTTGTCTTTGCATGAAGCTTCTTGCGCTTGAGGAAGTGAACTTGTCTTTGTTATGAACCGCCCACCTCTCTTTGCATGGAAATTCACGCCAATGTTAATTTTAGAACTCTACGTGAATGTTTGAAAGCTGAGTTAACCATTTGGTACGCTGAGTTGGACGAAGAGATCGATCTCCCTCGCATGGAAAGCTCCTAGTAAATGCGGCATTTAACAATTAGTCAACTCTAAATATGGAACAGTCAACTCGACATTCGAATTTGGAACTTCGGTTGACTCTCGGATGCGTGGAGTTGACCCGGAGACGAGCGGGACTTCAATAACCAGTCAATTGAAGCTTCGATCAGTGTTCAAAAATAGCTCCCGCTTGCATGTATTTTACCCTGTTTTGGTCTGCCTGTTCATGTCTATTTCTGGCGGGATTCTCTGTTTGGATGTATTAGTCTATATTTCCTCTGGGATGCTGACAACCTTTTTGAAGCTTTGGATTTCCTTCGGAATATAAGCTTTTCCTTGAATTTCTGCGACATTTCTTTCTTTTGGCTTTATTCCCCGAAGTATTCTTTCAGACAAAAGTCCGAAGGAATTCCTTCAGACTTTTTCCCAAAGGCTATCTTTCTTTTCTATTTCCTTTGCTTGTGCCTTTTCTCCACGGGCTTTTGTCTTAGTCGGGTCCACCTCATTGTTTGGCAATCGAATTTCTTCGGACTTTTGTTCGAAGGAATTCCTTAGGACAAAAAGTCCGAAGGATATCTTTCCTTTTGCTTTGCCTTCGTTTCACTTGTTTTTCTTCGGACTTTCTTGCTCGTAGCCTTCCGAATTTCTTCAGACTTTTTGTCCGAAGGAATTCCTTCAGACAAAAAGTCCGAAGAAATTATGTCCTTGTCCTTTGCTTTTTTCCGCAACCTTTGGATTTCCTTTCCTTTCTCTTTGCTTACTCCGAATTTCTTCGGACTTTTTGTCCGAAGGAATTCCTTCGGACAAAAAGCCCGAAGGAATAAATCCTTCTTGCCTTTGCTTTTGTTGAATTCAGCTTTTCCGAAGCCTTCGGATTTTTTGCTGTTGGCTTTTCCACGGGCCTATTCCTGTGTCTTCCGAATTCCTTCGGACTTTTTGTCTGAAGGAATTAGTCCTTCGCTCTTGCCTTCGGCCAACGAAAAGTGCCCTTCGGGAAATCTTCTTCGGTACTGTCGCCGACCAAGTGCCCTCCACAAGGGCTCGTGTCTCTCGTCTGTGCCCTTCAGAAAAATTGCAGGGCACCCGGGTGTTTTGAAAAAGGCTCTGAATCTGTTCCCGCACCTTCCTGAAGGGTAAGTGCCCTTCGGGATTGTTGAAGTGACCCTACCGAAGGGTACCTTGCCCTTCGGGATTCTTGTAATGGACTCTTTGCTTTCGGCTTCTTACTTCTGTTTTTCTTCGGAAAAATTGCAATTGGTCTCTTGGCCGATAAAATGACCCTTCGGCAAATTTGTGAACCCTTCAGCATCCTTGGAAGTTTTGACCCTTCGGGAAAGTTGCAGTCCTCCTCTCCTTATGATCCTTTGGGCTTTAAACAAGTGCCATTTCCTTCAGACCAACAAGCCGAAGCAATTGAATCTTCAGCTAGACCCTTCGGACAAAAGTCCGAAGGATTCAAACCCATTAGAATTTTGCCCCTTCAACTACTTGAATAAATCTGTTCTTTCCTTCGGGGAGAAATTGTCAACACAACCTTCTTCATGGAAATCATGGATTATCTAACAAGCTTCTTCCTCCAATCTCTGAATTTCTTCATCATCAACTTCATATCTCATTAATATAAATTTTCCATATTGATTTTCTCTCTTGTTTTTCTATTTTTCGTTAACAATGATGGAGAGTATAGACTCTACTTTGCTATTGTATTGATAGAAAACAATACTAGATGACGAAGAAATTAAGTGCTCGCATGGGCAGTTGGGACCTGAAACAACAACAATGCCAAAATTGTAGTTGTGCAAATGCAGAACAAAATAGAATGCCCAGTAATATATACAAAACAGAAATATCTGCAAGAACTTCACATGCAATCATGAACACATTATAGGAACACAATAGAGTATTAGTGAAATCTCTTTATTAATAGTTCTGAATATGACGTGCATGGTTTCCAAGTGCAGGCCTAAGTCACATAGATATCACAGTAAACTTGATATTGAGAACCTAGAACAACCCACAACAACTCGTATGTAGAAGAATGAATGTAGTCATACAATTTCCACAATAACCATAGTTGTGAAGGGAGTGGGTATGAGGGTTGGCCACAAGGGTAAAAACACCAACTACCCTCACAAGTCAAAATTAATTAGTCATACCTAGGTATATCGCACTATATAGGTTATCACTTTCCTTTATTGGTCCATTTGTCTTATTATGGCATATATAATAACCAAATGTATGATATCAAAACGATGTTCTACAGTTCATGGTAGAAATTTTTGTTCTATGTGGTAAAAGTAGATCAGTAATACAAGTAATACCATGTCAATGCAAAGTAGATGATGAAAAGAGGTGGTATCCATCTCCATTGTGAATATATGTAATCCGTGATTTCTGCTTCCATAAAAAAAAAAGAATACGGTGAATCCATTTGTTGTGGAAGGGCTTATTAATGTATCATATACCATTTGTAAAAATGCTTCTTGTAATGAAAAAAATTGTCCTTCCACATTGAGTTCGACTTTGAAAATAATGTCAAAGACCTGTGAACACTTTACTGAAGGAATTTTACTTTCATATATCTGATACAAGAATTGCAGTATCCATGAATTGAATTCATTGAATTCCACCATGACTGAATCATGGCCTGGCACTCAGCAAGTTGCAGACACATTTCTCACTGTTAAAATGACTATAACGACTATCAGCAAAAGGTATATCCAATCTCATGGAAAAATGACCATAGTTCCTTGTAATATAGTAGCACAAAATTTCCATCAGCCATTGATCAGTTTGTTGTCAAAAAAAAACTAGTCCTGCCTTTCAGAAGTAAAAGTTGCAGATGTGTCAAGTGACAAACACAAGGACTGCATCTTATATATAAAATAACTATTTAAAATATTATATTTACTAATACAAGTGAGCTTTTAGACAAAATTAAGTTTCCATCATGCCTAGAGGTGTGAAAAAGTCAGTCTGTCCCCTGATATTCATGTTCACATTGTTAGATTCCCCATGATATCAATCACTGTTTCAATAGAGCATGAAAGCAGCACATCTTGCAAAACAAAAATCTATGAATGAAAGGTAACACTAATGACAGACCATGATTTGTGCCAAAATTGAACGGACATCAATTCATGCATGATAAACACCCACACACCAAATATAAGATATTGATGCAGGAAGTATCTCCATCTCTTTCAATTTTTTTGAAAACTGGTTAAAAGTATTTATATTGATATAAAGAGTAGAGTACAAAAAATGCCATAAGAATGAAACACAAAATCACTCTCACGCCAGAAGGATCTTACAAAGTACACTATCCAAACAGACAATATAAGTGTTTGGAAACCACTAACTAAGTAACAAGACCAAAAAGACTGACACAATAGCTGAGTACAAAAGTGTTTGGAAACATTATAAATATACATTAGAACTATCCATATAATTACCATACTGACTGTCAAACAAAAATGGACATATTGCAGATTTGACAATATTTCCAGTCCAATTACCCAACGAGAATTAATGAGGAGTGCCACCAAGATAAGGCAGTTGCTCGGCATGCATTAGTGTTGTCTGCAGAATCTCTAAAAAGCCAATTTTTTGCTCAGGTTGTTAACTTCAGGAGTGAAAACTAGGACCTGCCAGTCACAAGTTTAAGCACAGACAGAGCTAGCTCAACCTGCTTGGTCATCTTTACATTTCGTTCCCCATGCTTGGCTATTTAGTATTACCAACCTTTGAAGCATTTTAAATCAGAGTTCCAATAGAATAATATAGAAGCAATTTCTCTATTGTTTGAACCCTTTGGTGGTGTAGGTCAACACATTCTTCAGGCATTCAATGGTTTCACTGTGATTTTCTTCAAAAGTAGACAACTTCAAGATGACATCACAAAGAAGAGAAAAAAGGGCACCATAATTTCCATGGTGTTCTACCAATTTCTCTATTTCTAAATTTTTAGACTCCTAAAAAAGATCACTAAGTTTGGGTCCAGCTAAATTGTCTTTGTCCGATACAGAATTACTAACAAAAACAGACTAAAAAAAATATGTGAATAAGTATCTAAAGTTTTACTACAACATATATTCACACATAAGAAAAGACAGACCCCAACACACCCCAAAAACATACAAACAAAACAGGAAATGGCTAACTTCGGTCAGGAATAAAAAATATATACAGAGATAAGTAAAGAAGATTACAAATGCATGAAAGCACATTATGTAAATGCAGGATCGGACATCTTGAGTTTGTCATCCCACTGTTTAAATATGGAAAAGCAATTTGTCATATGCATGTTTCAGTGAAAATACACTTTTGGATAGCATCTTAAGGGGGAGGGCGAGGACGGGGGCCGGGTTGGGTAAATCACATCACCATAAAATATTTGTGCCTACAATATTGGAATGGCTGTCATATTAATGACTTGTTAATCAAGTTTCATTATCTAGAGAACCATTGAAATTTTCAAAACCTGACACAAGTACATATTTGTACTTGAAAAATCTTTTGCCTTGTTTTGTTTATTCTTTCTTTGGAGTTAGAATAATACAAACCTCTTGAAATGACATCGTTTGTACCCATGATTTCGTATCCTTGGTTTGTTTATAAAATTATGAAAATTATAGATTTATTTTTACTTTCAATGGGTAATGGCTGAGTTTCTTCAAATCTTTAATTTTGATATAACAATGCCTTCAAGAGGCTTTGAGAAGCATTGCAATGTATAGGAGAACCTGTCAAACATAGCCAAAGGCTAGGTGTATAGACAAGCTTGCTTGCACAGCCAGATCTAGGTCGCAACATGTATGCATGTCAATTATGGGCATGAGTGTTATGCATGGTTTCAATTTAGTGTTATTTTTTTCAGTTTTTCTTTAATTTGTAAGTGTTTTCAAAAATCGAATTTCTGTGTGGAACCCTCATGTCCCCTTAAAACACATGATTTTTCTCAGAAAGGCTCTGAAATGGCTAAAAACACACCAAAAACATTTCCAATGGAGTTTCCGAATAGGGAAACACTGATGGAAACGTTTCCGGCACGTTTCTGTTTATAAGGCTGATTGAAAAAGGACCCAGAATACAAGTGCTATCATTGTAGAAATTTCTGCTGAACCATTCCATTTTTAGTATGAAAATTTCAGAAAATATTATACTAGTTGAAATTAATTAATTAATTTGAAATATACCTGTGTCCCAATGTTATAAGTTACAATTAATCACATCAATAAGACGAAAAATATCACCTTCAAGCGAGGAGAGGGAGCCTTCAGCGAAAAGTGAAGAAGAGAAATATCTTCCTCTGACATGCATGTGACTTCCCCATTTGGAAAGAGCGAACCATACCTCCCAGCCCTGCCTGCATCCAAACTTTAATAGCTTAACAACCAGGATAATCACTATAGGCAGAATTTCCATTATCACGCAATTGCTAAACACATCATTGCATCTATGGCTATAAAATATTTAAGTTTGATCTTAAGACCAGCATGCAACAATAGTGCCATTATTGGTTTATGTGTTCATAGATAGCCATAGAACATGGTGAATGGAAACATCAAAATCCTTTTGGTTAAGAACTTTCAGCAATCAATTGAGAGAAAGAAAGATGACAGAATGGGGCTATTGGATTCTAGAGAGCTGTTTCTGTCAAAATGTTCTGAACGCCTACACCTTGTTCTCAATTTAAGTACCCATAATTTCTTGTAATAGTTGAAATTTAATTCAACTCAAGGCTAGCTAGTCACTTGTTTAAGTGCATTGCGCATGTACAGGTTTGCATTTGTGCATCCTACATGCTTTATTGCTCTTTTGACCACTGTCTCACAATAAAAATATGCTTCAAGAATATCTTTGATGATCAACAATCAAACTTTAGAATATCTGTCACGTATTGAAATAACATAGAATGTTCATTGCATTAACATTTTATGCATTGAAAATCAACAAGGAGAAATTCTTGATGATGTTAGTGTTTCATATAGGAGGAGCATCAGATACATTGGTAAAACAACCAAAAGTTGCTGTTGACATATGTTATAGATCACCTTCTTGGTATCTGCATATGCACATCGAAACAAGAAAACTTCTACCAATACTGTTAGCATGATAAGCAATCCTCGCTCAAGCCCCTATAAGATAGTTGTATTTAACTGGAACATAGAAATCTAAGATTCTAAACAATGACAGGAATATGGACATCAATGAACATGTCCAGGACCATCGTTCATCATTATATGGCTCCAACCAACTCATCCATATCTTTCATAAACAATATCATATTGCAAGCATGTCACAAGATTCAGTTCTTGGGATTAAACAGGACATCAACAGTACAGCTCGTGTAGAATGGGCCACCTCGCCAAAACATTCAGGTAAATCAACAAATTTCATAGAGAATGGCACCAATACCAGTAAAGCATCAGTGCCCCTGAAAGAAACATCACCCCTACAACATGCCATGTGAGGGTGACATTGTCGGTCAAGTGATGATGATGATCTAAGTCACAAGGTTCAAGTTCAAGTTCATGTTCGACAAGGATAAAGTTCAGTTCAAGTTCGCCAATAGAAAATATTCAAAAAAAAACATCTGTAATTTTGAGCAAAAGATTTTTTTTATCATTTTTATTTTCTAAGAAAAATGCATTAGTATGTCAGAGGGACAGAGTGTAGAGAGCTTTTTGTCCTCTGCTTTTAGTCAGTAAAGGTATATATACACACATATTTATAAAATAATGAAAAAGCATGTAAAAACTTCCCATGTAAAAATGATGAATAAAGTTAGAGTTCAGGTTCCACGAGGATAAAGTTCAACATAGTTCGAACTCTATCGATAAATTTCGGTGTACCTTGTGACATAGATGATGATTATTCTCTAGGGGGAACCAGCGATGATGAGGAAAAAAGAAAACTAACTTGGAATCAACAGAGGAGTCAACCAAAGTTGGAAACAAGACATGTAAACCAAGGGTCATTGCCCTTCAAACATCACATATGCTAAAATATATTTTTCCTATCATATAGGGCTTCACACCCAACTCAAGAACAAGAGAATCATCATAAGAACGAAGGAATATGGACGAGACTCTAAACATCATAGCAAACCATTGTAACAATTTGATCTCATATAAAAGCCCACAAAATGTGCAATCGAAGTTGGCTGCCTTACAAAACTAAGCATTCCCCATACTCATAAATTCAAGCACATTCCACACAATGCTCATAACATATTAAAGAGAATTATATCCATGAAGGGTTTTTATTCGATCAAGGAATAGATCTTGTTTATTTCCAAAGGGAATACAAGAAACAATGAGATGCACATATACACATGCTACCATTGAAGCATTCCCAGCCATGAATAATTAAAAAAGGGGCTAAGCGCATCCAAGTTCCAACAATCTCCTAACGTGTGCATACGACTGATCTATAAGATGAAAAAACCTACAACATACCATTGCACAAGTATATATCACTCTAATAGACTAAGACACCAGGATTTGGGCACACGTAGATATACAGGGTACACCAATTTTATACGAACAGTAGATGCTGTACGATGAGAACATAAGTATAAAAATATTAAAAAAAAAAAACAAAAAATCCATGTTTTCTGCATAATCAGCATAAAAATAAACACAAAGACACGTAATTGACAATGCTAAATATCCTTAGAATGCTTAAATGAGCAATTTGCTAGGTTGAGAAGTGCACTTGGTAAGAAAGCATATGCATTTGCTTAAAAGCTAAACGTTGCCTCCTTGCCTCCTTGAGTCAGTTGCAAAGATGAAAACACTGATCGATAATAATGAAAAATATGTCTACTCAGGTTTAATCTTTATCAATATTTTGTACTAAGGAAACAAATGACACTACATAGAAAATGCACAAGTTTGTGCCTGCCGGTAGATATTATGAAGCACTAGATAAGAAAGGTGCATTAATAGGGTCCATCTTATTGGCCCTTAAGCTGGATTATTTTTATCTACTCCAATTAGCAGCAGAAAAAGAAATATAAATGACCTGTTTGCTAAGTTGCAAATTGAAAGAAACAAAGTGGAAATGCCTTTGATGTTTCCGGGAACATCCTGACATTTTAGGCATTTCTGAAATAGTCTGTACACGAACCAAGATCTGGATCAGGACCTGAACAGTTTCCAGACCAAAACTGGGCAGGGGGGCAGGGGCGCAGGGGGGAGGGAGCAGGTGACCAAAACTGTAACTTGGCTATTAGCAAGTTACATAGGCCATGATTTCACTAATTTACCACAAGGAAAAAACCCATCAATCTGCCACTGCAGCATTACAAACAGCTGCAACCAATCAAACCTGAAGCAACCACCTATAAGAGTTTAAACCCCTACTCAATAATTACAATTGCATAGGTATAAAGACATTGACATCAACCACCTCTAAGATTTTAAACCCCTATTCAATAATTACAATTGCATAGGCATAAAGACATTGACATCATCCTGTAACATATGACACTAAGGGGCTATCCATTCTGCCTATTAGCAAGTTACATAGGCCATTATTTCACTAATTTATCACAAGGAAAAAGCCTATCAATCTGCCTCCGCAGCATTACAAACAGCTGCAACCAATCAAACCTGAAGCAACCACCTCTAAGAGTCTAAACACCTACTCAATAAATACAATTGCATAGGCATAAAGACATTGACAGAAACCACCTCTAAGAGTTTAAAACCCCTATTCGATAATTACAATTAAATAGGCATAAAGACATTGACATCTTCCTGTAACATATGACACTAAGGGGCTATCTATCCTTTATAAACAAAGAATAACCAAGGGAATAAGAGCATAAATTTAGGTAAATGTGTGCAGCCCATCTTCTTACAGCCAGACCATTATAAATGCAAATGTCAAATTGACTACATGCCAAAGGATCAATGAAGCAGCATGAAGTCCCCAAGGCTCCCTCGGGCCCAAGTCAATGAAACCAGTGGTGTTGCCTACTACAAGGGTGAGCAGCAAATGTGCTTTCAATCATATTATGCAGGCAGTCCCTTCAATTCCACAATGATATCAGTCTTGGGCATGTTGGAGGACTGTCTTATGAAAAGCCACTGGAAAACCAAACATAGACCAAAATGGAGATAAGATTGCTCATGAAAGAGTGTATGGCATCTGTGTAGCTCCACCACGAATCTCCAGCAAGAAACATTGTTATATATGCTTTCTAGGGAGCCCAAATTGCAACATAACCAAATACTAGGTATTCAATCACCTATTAATGCCAACACTTGATCTCATCATTTAAGTGTTAGTCCATATGAATGCATCTACATAATATTTATCATTTCATGCCTAGAACTGAAAGTAACAATACAATATTTTTCCATTTTAAATGAAATGAATCATAGGAGAAAGATGTAAGACGTGCACCAAGGCAAGAAGCATAGCCATGTTATTTGTCTTTTACCATGCCAAACCACAAAGCCATCTGCTCTCCACCCGGCTGTAATGTCCCCTTTCCTAAATTAAAATAATATCATTATTAAAATAAAAAGTATTTTTAAATACTTAAAATATAAAATAATGATATGATCAACTTACCAAAAATGTGAATATGTTGGCAACTTCTATATGGAGTTGTGACTTAAGAAGGGGACCTTTTTCAAAGATAACCCTTAAGTGATTTATGAGAAAAGGGTACTTATAAACAGTGACACTGCATTCACCGCATCCCAAGTATTTAGTTCGAAGATCGCCAAACTTAAACAAATTCCAATAAATTCATTGAAATTCGTCCAGAAATTTGTGACGAATTTCTATGGTGAATTTAATCCCAAAAAATCAAAAACTATTAAAATTCACATTAAATTTGTCGGAGTTCATCGGGGTTCGTATTTTTAGGTTTTGCTTAAAACACTCACGATTTTTATCATTGTTATCGTTTGTTATTTCCTTCCGCAACATTCCACAATTCTTTGTGGCCTACATGAGGGTTCAACGCCAATGCTGCATGAGGGTTTAAACTTCCACAGCAACTCTGCATGAGGGTTCCAACTTCCACAGCGACTCTGCACTCTGAGCTACGACTCTCCGTGTCAAGTGTCAACAACAACTGCGTGAGGGTTCCATGGGTATGTAAGGTGTAAACAGTAAGACGAATTTACAGTCTAGAGTTAAGACTCTGCAGTGGCACTGGCTATGCCTATGTCTAGTTTACCTTAGCAAAGAATTTAGTGTGTAGTTTTTTTTAGTTTACCTTTTTTTTCCTTTAAAATACAAACACTATATACTTATTATTATAATTTATAGTCTCTGCACACTACACATTGACGTAGAATACAATTATTGTAGTCTCTGAAGAATTATAGTCTCCATAATATGATTTGCTCGACAATTATTGTAGGGTGCCATACTGTTGTGACATAGTCTGTAAGTGTAATGGTTAAATGTACATTGTAGTCTATATTCTATAATAACAAATTTGTATAGTGTGTTGACAATCACATTGAAACTTGCAGCCTATGAACAACAAACAACGACTGCACATAAAACATAGATTTCCCTGAAGGCTACCTCAAAGTTTCAATTCAGTATGGCACCCCCAAAATCATCAGCGGAAGGATGGAAATATATGGACCGTAAGAATCAATCTAACAATGTGACATGCAAGTTATGTCAACACTCTTTTACACCAACATTAACAAGGGTAATGGACCATCTTCTTGGCATATCAAGAGGTAAAGAAGGTGGTGTTGAAGCATTTGCAAATGTGACAACTAAAATAAAAGTAGCATTGGAGAAAGACTACAATAGTTCACTAGTAGCAACTCAAAAAAGGGCACAGAAAAAGCAACGAATCCAAGAAGACCTTTCTAGCTCCAAATATCACACATCTTACTCTTTCGTCACGTCCACAAGCTCAACAATGCCGCAAAAAAGTAGTGGGGCAGCAACATTGAAAAGTTTATGGAAACCTGTGATGTCCCTTTTTCATATAATTTTAATAATTAATAAAATTGTTTGAATAGTGATTTTAATCATTCAAAAATATAAGGCAATTAATTAATGTCCATGTTGCAGTCTTAGAGCAGCAAGTTGCCTCCCAAATGGTCTGCCTCTATACGTCAGCCCTGAATGGCAGAAATTTGTGTTTTATTGTCCCAATAATTCTTCACGAAAATTCTGAAAATAGATAATAACTTCCAGCTGGTTTGAAATCTAGAAATATCCCAATTTGTCTACATAAAGGTGATCCCTGGATGGAATCACCTCACTAGGCAAGAGAGTTTTTGTCCTCTTCACCTGTACACCTAAGGGTTTTTGTCCTATGATGAAAAAGTTGAACACAAGCTCTAACCTGGAAATAGGGTTTTAGTTTTCAAAAATGAATAAATGAATAATCACTTTTGAGCCCAGTGCCTCTTTTTATAATTTAACTTTTCATTCCCAAAACCCTAAAAGCATTTTAAAACACTTTTTAGAATAATTAATTTTTTGCCCATTTAATAAATATTACCTTTTCGGCCCACTAAATAAATATTATTTTTGGCCCCCTTTATAATAATAATACATAAATGTCATTTTTTTATGTTACAAAATAAAGTCACTTTTAACAACTTAAACTATTATTATCAAATTATTTCCATAATTAAATATTTTGAAAAAGGGACATGACTGTCTGCCCTTTTCAAAATTGCTTGCCCTCAAACAATTGCAAGCTCAATTGCTTTGGCTCTCCCCAAATGACCATCTTTGTAATACCTGGCTCCCAATTCATCCTTGGGAACTTGCAACCCATGTTTTGAATTCCTCGTGCACAAGCTGCTGACATGAGTCTAGAACTACCTTTGCACACAATTATGATGTTACAGAATCTCCACTCTTTGCTACATTATTTGCCACTATAGTTGTTGAGTGCACATAGATCTCGTCTATGTCCAGGGAATGACAAAACCATAAGCTATAGCATATGGTTTTTCTTTCCTTCATATAAAATCTTCAAAGCATTTTACAGTATTTGATACATCAAGTTCACCTATCCACCTCTGTAAAACAATAGTTTGTTGCTCTGTAAAATCTTGAAGCCATTAAGTATTTTGTTTGTGAAGAACGCATTGCCTCTATCAAACTACAAAGCACCATGAATTGAGAACGGAAATGCGAATTAGATTGTCCAAAGTAGTTCTTTTATGGAATTTGATAGAACATTACACCATAGTTACTAGGGTCGGAAATCCGAATGTGTTCGGGAGGCAGAAAAAATGTGGAATGTGAAAGTTTTGAAAAAATCCGGAAAAAAATCCGGTAAAATCCGGTTCAGAAAATAAAATAATATATATATATATGCAAAATATTTCAATCTACTAAAGAATGAACATTAATTTGACACTTGCAAAAATGAGAAATGCATAAGAATTTCAAACTTGAATTACATTAAAAGATAGCAAAATATTCATAGTTTAGAGCCTAAGCTCAAAATTGATATAGAACTTAAGTTTCAAACATTTGCAACATCAAACCCAACTTCAAAATCAAAACTAGCACTAGCACTAGCACCATCAGCGAATCCTCCATCCAGCTCATCAACACTATCAATATTTTTCTCAACTCCTTCAAAGGATGGTTCTTCAAGATGAAGATTGTCATCTTCTTTTGCAAGATTGTGCTCAAGCAATCTTAAATTGCTATGAACAAACACAAGATCTGACAGTTTTTTGGCTCCTAGTCAGTTTCTCTTATTAGTATGGATCAAATCATGCGTGCTCCAATTTCTTTCGCATGCAAAAGCACTGACACATTGACTGTGGACACGCACGACAAGCTTTTGTAACTCTGGAGTAGAAGAACCATACGTCTGCCGCCATAAATGGGGATCCATGCTAACAATGTCTTCTTGTGCCACTTTAAACCACTCGGCTACTCTCCCCTAGTGTTGAGACCACTCGCGGGCACAATCTCATTTACTGACACTTTCTCTCACAAGGGCTCATCGGTGCATTGAATCTCACAGAGTGCATGCCTTAAGGGGTGCACTGGGAATGGGGTGGGATCGGCTTGTGGCACTTTGCGAGAGATATTCTCATACTATTCTATCACGCATACATCCCTTCATGCAGCCCTCATACCTCCTATGATGTCTCCTTGAAATCTTGAAACCCTGAAATATGGCTAAGTTTGAAACCCTGAAACCCTAGAATCTGACCAACTCTAAAATATGATAGGATTCTCCAAAACCTAGAATTTGTCTTATAGCTCCTAGCGGTCCGAAACCCCTCTCAAACACCCTGAAAGTATATAAATAAAATATAACTTAAAGTATAAGTTTACATTTATATATGGACATCTAGTTTCTTTTATACTTAAATGTTTATTTTATTTATATACTGTTGGGTTCGGACTAGATTTACATTTTCTAAATTTTTTTGTTGACTTTCATTGTTTCTCCCTGTCGGTACCTTTCCAGACGCCTCCGGGACGTATCAGTACCTGCAACACAGTTTTTATGTTGAAAAATACGGCGAACCGAATTTATTAATTCGGAAGCCCGCAAAAATGCAAAACGTTCCGGATTTCGGTCAAATGCGGCCGAATCTGGTAACTATGCATTACACACTACTAGTTTGATTCGTCATCATATCACATTCATCATCATAATCTAGTGACGAGATTCTTAAGAATAACATGGAAATTATATTCAGATTGTGATGCTGACGACACGAGTAATATAGTAGCCAGAGAAGCCACGTCTTCGTGAACAAATTTATCAATGGACGATTTTCCTTGGAATGGGCACTGCAGACAACCAATCATCTGAATATTTGCACATCCCTATAATGTTATATTGACTAGACAATGCACTGATACTGGTCGAATTGGTGGCAACCAAGTCTTGAACTTGTTGTCTTGCCTTACTGTGTTTTCCAACTTGTTCTTGCAGTTCTTTCAGAATTACCTATAACTCCCCTGTCTGATTGTCTCTACAAACTATCTTATCATGTTATGTCTGTCTCTATTTGTAGCTCATGCAAAAAATCATTTATTTTCATCTGCTCTGTCATAATGGATTTTTTTGCTGAAGCTCATTATTTGTCATTTCAATATTTGCATATTCTGGATTGGCAGATGAAAAAGATTTCTCCAATCGTCCATGTTTGTGTTGAACTGCTCCTTGACAAAATTCACCAAGACTTTCACCCCTTCTTTTGTCTTGATCGGCCCCCTTTTGTATCTGGATATATAATTCTTTATATACTACATGAGCCTTATTAAGAGCATCCCGTGTCATCTCTTGCTCCTCTTTCTGAAAGCCATACATCAACTCCTAACTTTGCAAGATCTCAGCTGCTTGCATATGTGGTTTTGAAAAACAGCTTTGCAGCCAATATTCAAGTTTCGTAGTTTTTTCCTGAAAAATGTTTATTTGTTCCTCCATTAGCTGCATATTCATGTCCTTTTCAACTATCACACTTTCAAGCATGCTGACAAGTCTACCTTGTGACAATGTTTCAATGAGGAGAGTCTGATTTTCCTGATCCATTTCAAAAAGCTTTCTTTCTGATTCTTTAAGGCACACCTTGGTCAAATTGTGTTCTTCAAGTAATCTTTGATATTCACCTTTTGCGCCAAGTATTTAGTGACTGAGGTTGTCAAAGATTGATGTAAACTCTGAATTTTTTATTTTAAACCTCTCTCTATATCCCAACCTCTAACTTTGTTCTCAATGATTTGATTGCCACCTGTGATTGAAATTTTTCTTTCTGCAGACTCGTTAAATTTTCAAGCCCAAGGGCACCCTCCTTGATGGATTCATTTTCAGAACAGAGAATAGACATCCTTTTGAAGTTGTTTTAGGTGTGTGGTCATTGCTAATGCATAATTTAGAACCATCTTATTTTCTTCTTGAAATTGTAAAAGTTCTTTTTTCAGGTTTTTGACTTCTCCAACTATACTTTTTAACAGCTTTGTGCCATCCACACCAGCATTACCCACATTTCCTTCAACATTATAGGGTATACCAAATAGCTTTTGCAGATTTTCAATCTCTAGTTCCAAATACCTGTTGAATTCTATTGCAGATCAGCACTTATGTAGCAACATATCATTTTTTCTTTTTTGCTTCAAATTTGTTTCTTCCAGCTCCACCTTTTTCCTCAATAGCATCATAATTTTCATTGAGTCTCTGATAGTCATCTGATAAGGTCTGATTTCTACTGTCCATTTCACATATTATTTGCTGTAACATTTTTATTTCAATCTCTAACATTTGCTCCTTGGTAACTTTTTGCGGTTTTGGTTTCGGCTACTCTTCTTCTGACTCTTTTTTGTCCAACTGTATTTTTAGTGATGCCACTAGATTTGGTATGCTATTCTGATATCTTCCAAATGCTTTCTGTTTTATCACTTACCCTGCAAGTTGATAAGATATGTGCTCTAGCCTCTGATACCACTATAATGTCTCTTTTTGAACAAAAAGTAACAAATTCAGATTTTTTTGTAAACCCTTTCTAGTAAATTTCAGAATTCTGATTTTTTTAATTAATTCTGAAATTTACATTCAAATGCCGAAATAGCACATGCAACACTTCATGTTGAAAACCCAAATTGCAATCTTTATTTCAGTCAGTTGATTACATAAAAGCATTGGAATCAATGTCAATTGATCAATAAATGTGTCCTACTCAAACCCTAGGGCACTGAAATAGTAAATTTCTGCAACTATAATCTCCTACGGTCTTATTTCTTTCAGCAATATTGTTGACAGCAGCTCAGGGGTGTTGCGCTCCAGCTAGGGCATTGGAATGATGGCTGGTGGTGAGTGGCGCTCCCTCCTAGGGCAGCAATCTGAATTTTGATACAAAGAAAACCCCTCCAGAGACCTGCATTGCAGTGCTTGGGTAATGAACTACCTCCCAAATGGTGCGCCTATGTATGGCAGCCCTGAATGGCATAAATCTATGTTTTATTGTCCCAATAATTCCTCACGAAAATTCTGAAAATAGATAACTTCTAGTTGGTCTGAAATTTGGAAATATCCCAATTTGTCTCCACAATGGTGATCTCTGGATGAAATCACCTCACTGGGCAAGAGGGTTTTCGTCCTCTTACCTCAGCGAAACGGAGGACAAACCAGATATCCCACCTCTTCTTTAGGCATACTTCTATTTGGAGCTTCTTCTCATTGGCTTGAGATGCTAGGAGAGTTGGTTCGAACTCTTGATGGAACCCCCCTGGTTCTTCCTTCTCTTCATTCCCGCTTTCCTGATGTTTAGAGATTTTTGTGGGTTGCTCATTTCTTCTGCTTATTTCTTTGGCTCTGAGCGTTGTTGCTCTTGGCTCTGTTTTGTACTACTTCTTTCAACATTGTTCTCGTTTTTGGTGACCTTTTTGGTTTCCTGCTTGTTCCTAACACACTTTTGTAATCTACAATCCCTTTGACCTACCTTTGTGGTCATTCGTTGGACATTAATATATTTATCTTATCTTCACCTGTACACCAGAACGTTTTTGTTCTCTAATGAATAAGTTGAACACAAAACTCCAACCTAGAAATAGGGTTTTGGTTTTCAAAAATGAATGAATGAATAATCACTTTTGAGCTCAACTCCTCTTTTAATAATTTCACTTTTCATTCCAAGAACCCTAAAAACGTTTTAAAACACTTTTAATAAAATATTACTTTTTGGCCCATTTAATAAATATTACTTTTTTGGTCTACTCAATAAATATTATTTATGGCCCCCTTCATAATAATAATACATAAGTGTTATTTGTCCATGTTATAAAATAAAGTGACCTTGAACAACTTAAAATATTATTATTAAATTATTTCCATAATTCAATATTTTGAAAATGGGATATGACATAAATAAACACAACAAAAATGGCTCAAAGTAAGACATAGAAAAAGAAACAAGGAAAGAGCAATGAGCAGCGAGAAGAATATGACACCAAAATAGAGGCAAGATGTCTGATGACAACAAAAATATGAGTGGCTTACAAGGGAAAGCATCAAAAAACCAATTATCAAAATGGGAAAAAAAAAAGGAGGAATTTTCTATGCAGTAAAATGCCTAGCTCGGGAAAGGAGGGTGACAAGCAAAACTGGAGAAAAAAATAATGCATTACAAGAGGAGCTAGGAATGTTGAAGAAGAAAAAGATTAGATAGCACAATAAATAAAGAACTGAGCAGGAGAGGTGCGCCAAGGAGGAACGGGAGCGCTACCATTGGCTGATTATTAAAAACAAAGCTGAGCAACAAAGAGCTATGCTTAAAGGTAACAACAACACAGAGAAAGAAAAGCGAGACAAATGACAAAGCTTCCAAAACATAGGAACCATAAGGCACAAGTAATACAAAGAAAACAACTATATTGCCCAACACAGTAAACAACTACAAGAAATAGAATGGAAATAAAATAGATAGAAAAGACAATTTATGCTAAATAAATAGATTTTTAAAAATTCCGAGATTTCCTCCAAAAAGCAAGTTGCACAACTCACGAACCAATGTTATTACAACAATTGCTCTGATACCATATTATATTTTTCAATATCGGCATTACATCGTTGAAGAAATAGAGTAAATTGAATGCAAAAAGAGAATATCACCTTTAGAGAGAATCAAGCCACAAGGTTGAGACGAGAGTTGACAAGTGGGGAACCATCAAATAGAGAAAAATCCGACAATCTTATTAGAAGTCTTGCAAACAATGATCTCCAAGTACATTAGCAGAAGAAGCCAAGAGAGAGAGAGAAGTGGCCTCAAGCCAAAAGAGGCATCACAAGAATGCAAGAGCAAGATTGTTGTGTGTTGTAGAATGGGCAAGGAGAGGGCTCTTTATATAGAACAAGAGGATGGACGAGGGAGTTACAACAATTTCAGCATGACCTTACAAGGCCTCTTGTGTGTGTGTGCCACGTGTCCTATTCGCAAAGAGAGTCGGGGAAAGTGTGTAACATGTGGGGGGAGGAGTTACCTGTACAAGTAACTCATAAATCCAACAAATGGACAAGATAGGTGAGAAACACCTCATAAATTTGAAAGAAGGGGCATTTATAATTATAATATATGCACACATTAAAGAGACTTAGGATAAGCCTAAACTAGCTTAAAGTGCTCAAATAAGGTTAATCTCCAACATGGGAGACTCAGATGGGTTTGTTTGAATTGGCCACTCACGATAGGCATCAAACCCTAAGATAGAGTACAAACAGGAAAAAGAAAAGATATTGCCCCTCAACAACGTGGAAGAAAGTTTGTGGCTAAGCTTCTCAAGCAAGAAGGGCAGTCTCTAGTAAAGGCTAGTAACCAACTCAGGATTGAGGAGGCTAGTAGCCAAAAGATGATAACCTACCTTAGATAGATGAGACTGAATTTGGCTAAAAGCTTTGCAGGGTAGTTTATGATGGTTATCCTCTCTTGGAATATTCGTTTGGGTAATGCCCCAAGCTCTAAGTGCAGAATTCTGAAGTGAAAATTACTGGTAGAAAAACAAGATGTATTACTCATGCAGGGGACAAAATACTTTGGTGAAAATTTAGCTTTCCTACTCATAGAGGTCTGGTGGAATTCGAAAATCATGGCAGAAGCTGCAGGCAACAATTCAGGTGGGATTGCCATCCTCTGGAGCCCCCTGCATGTCAGCTGTCATGTTTTAGAAAAGAAAAAAATTGTATCAGAAGCATCACTAAGGGCCTAATTGAAAGCCTTAAATTCTTGGCTACCAGTGTCTGTGCTCCAACCCTAACCAAGATAAGATAAGCACTTTGGTAGGAACTATGGAGTTTTAGAGCTTTGTACTAGGGAATTCGCTAGCTAATTCGAGGTGAATTGAACACTATGTTACAAGCAATGAAAAGAAAGGGGGCAGATCAAGCTCCTCTCTTTAAGATGGATTCAGCCATTTGCTCATCATCAATAATCTGTGGGATGCGGAGCCTAAGGACAGGAAATACTTGGTACAACAGATGAACTGGGGACAAGCTGATTGCAAACCATCTTGATCATTTCCTCCTTCACAATAGGTAGTTGGACAACAAGATTGCTATTGAAGCAAATGATCTTAATGCTGCAAGATTGAACCACTGGTACATTATAAAAGCAATAGAGGAAGATACTGTGCCAAAAGGATACCCCTTCAAATTTTAGTGAATGTGGCTGCAACATCTATACTTTGGGGACAGAATGACAGAACGGTGCAATGAAATGCTCCATTCTCAAGGAACTAAAATGTACCAACTTTTCCAAAATTTGGAATAAGTTATTGAGTGCCCTACAAACTTGGATAAGACAGTCTTTGGTAAAATCTTATGTCCAAAAGAGTTTCTCGATGAAAAACGGCAACAATCATGATTCTATTCAGAAAAGATGGACTTTTGAAGACACTTTCAGGGCTGAGAGACATATTGGGGAAGAACTGGATTGGACTTTACTTGACAAAGAGATAGACTGCAACCAAAAATCTCAACTCTCCCAGTTAAAAGAAGAGGATAAAGACACAAAAATTAGAATTCATGAAAGCAGCTTGAATTACGAAATAAAATTGTTCCTTAACTGTATACAAAATAATACGTACAGATGGGTAATTACACCCGACAAATAATCATAGAGGAAAATCCTGGGCATGTATCTTTGTACGTGTGAGGGTGGAAGAACAGATCCAAAAAGAAGAGGGTACCGTATATAGTTAGAGCATCGGGGTTCATAATCAAACACTGCAGTGGATAAGGTACCCAAATATCAACAGTTAATTTAACCTCTTCCCTAACAACTAGTGCAATAAAATTAAGACCAACGAAAAAGTAGTTCCCACAATAAATATATTTATTAGAATTAGAAGTAAGGCCAACAACAACAATTAAACATAATAGCACACGTATAATAAAGTTGCATAAAACGTCTGACTCAATCCTGGAAGGATGGATTAGCTTGTAGAAAAAAATTATAAATGGGAAAAAAAAATTATAATATACCTGCTATTTGCTTGATCTCTGGAATATTGAGATTGCGCGTTTGTAAACCATCAAATTTCTTCAATGTTGAGAATATTATGCGATGAATGTTTAGATTTAGACCCATTCCAATGGCATCACTTGCCACAAGAACATCAAACTCGGTGCTTGAATCATTGAACATTTTTGCCTGCAACAAAAAACTATCCACATAACTAAATAATCAGGCCAATATATAAAAACATCAATTCTTATTTGATCTATTTTCTTTATTTTATCCCAGTTCAAGAAACCGATGTTAAAATGATCTAGAATGACAGTAAATTGTGGATATTTCATTTAGCGTATTGATATTCCCATTGTTCTATTCAAATTTTAGTTAAAAAATAAACAAGGGGTAGCATTGTACGTTAAAAAATATGTATTTGAACCATCAAATCTTAATACATCCATAAAAATAGAATTTTGCACCTCCTTTTTCTTAAGTCTCTAATTCCCCGTCTATAGACACATCACCATTTCTATGAGAAATTGTAAAATAGAATGTTCATTTTGGAAGCTCACTTATATGCAATCTGTTAACTGTGTCCACAGTGTAGAATAACTACAGAAATACTAGACTACCAATAACAGAATATACATAATAGTAATTGCATAACATATCATAACAGAGCAGAGTATCTGGATAACAGAAGCTTTGTATTCATAAAGATAGCTCTCAGCACGATTCATATAGTTCAGGAAGGCCCTGATACCTACACCTTCCCCCAACGTACATCCTTCTATTTCTATGACAAGAAGATCCAATGGGTTGTCAGTTAACCCAACCATCAACAACTGAACATACTCACGAGAGGTATTACAAAACTACCCAAGGCCGACAATACAAGCACATAACTCACCGGCTACTAAAATATGTAATTATGCTGATAACTATGACAATAATAATGTTATGGTCTGCATTATCCCCCTCTATAAACAAATCGGAATCCCTTTCAACACAACCCAAAGACAACATGAGAAATTAGAGAATTCGGAAACCGGCTCTGAGAGAGGATGAATCAACAATTCAGTGAAGGAGAGTTCACACATAAGCACAACATTGGCACCTCAAAGGGAGTGGCACACACGGACAAACTTTCCAATGCAGCAACATAGATGCAAACAAGGGCTTCCCTAGAAAAGTGGCCCGTGATAAGAGCACCTTGAGGAGAGAGACATGCAGCACCAGGGATAGCACAAGAAAGGAATATTGCAAAAGGAAGGCCACGATCACGCAACAATTTTGTGCCCTAGAGTTGGAAGATCAATATGTAGCCCAATGCTTGAGTCAAGGGCACAACAGGTGGTTGTGAGCTGAAATCAGGAGCGCGTCTCAGTGGTCGTAGAACATTATCATACTCAAAGTTGGTGTACAATAGCAGTAGGGAGGCCATGTTGAGTGTAGTGAAGGGAGCAGCGTCTATGAAACGCCGCTCTAGAAAAATAGGATGAAAGAATGAGAAAGGCAATTGAACGGAGTAACAATGTTCGTTGATGGTGGTAAAGCAGGTAGTATAGCCCACAACATCCCAACATGTGCCTGAGTGAAGGATAAGTTTGAATTGATGCTCAGCTCCTGGTAACTACAGCTCCAACTAATCAAATGCAGAAAGGTTGAATAGAGGATAATTTTTGCAATTGACGGCTAGCAAAGCTGCCATTATTTGTTGTGGACAACCACACGACTTCAAACGTGGAAATGACAAAGAACCTACGTGTTTGTACAATGAGGACAATTGGAGGTGTAGGGGTTGTTTGTGGTAGGCAGAAGCACAACAGGATGGGCAGGCAGACAACTACAAGTGGAACGAATTACAAGCCATAAGAATCTACACATATGATGCTTGTTGTTGCCCCTAGATAGGTGCTGAGGGGATGGGTGTCACGTCATGCTATGGTTGTTCGGTGAAAGGTACAATTTCAACTTTGTTGGTCAAACATGTAAGTTGGATAACCATATTGGTGTGCTTGCTCGTCGGTCGATCGTACAGTGTACCCAGTAGTAGTTGTTGTTTTAAGGCATACAAGCCTTTGTCGTTGGTTGCATAATTGTCCCTTATTTTATTTTTTTATTTCCCTTGAATAACCATGTTTTTTTCTATACTTTTGTAGTATTCCCTGTTGGATCCTAATGACGTGAACACTTTACCACCCAAACATAAAGGCTCAATACTAATCATATGAATATTTGACATACACAACGGATATAATTTGAACTGGTAATTAGTCGTCGCATATGTGCACCTCATACTATCCCAAGGTGGTAGTTGTTTTGCCCAATGACTCAACATGTGGTGGATTTCAAATGGCGATGTCCAAACTAATTTAAAGTTTTCCAAAATACGACCCTTCAACTATTATTTTTTAGTATACACACTGCAGATAATAAATTCTTTTGCCTTAAATATTTATCATGCCCGTACTTCCATGGCCTTTTTAACACAAGTGCCCTTGATTGAAAATTCATGCATGGCCAATATGAGTTATGAAATGCTTCTTCTTGATCAACATAGCTCTGTCAGCCAATGTGCCACAACTCTCATGGCATCCAAGTCAAGCTTATTTGTCATATCCAATCATACTTCAATAATAGGTCATACTTCACCTTTTACTAACTTTATATTACTATACATATCATTCAAGGCCATTGAGGTCGATCGGCTACATGTTCCATTTGATGGGTCAACTCAACTTATCATCGAACTTTGAACCTCTAACATTGTACTCTCAAAATTTTGGTAGGTAAGTTGATTGTGATGTGGACACTTTAGATGGACTTGGCATCACTAACATTTGCTTCTGCACATCCCGTTGCAAATCTTGGCCTTCTCCAATCTCCATAATCTCATCACTATTAGAATCAGGCTAAAAGAACAGATCATTGAGAGAGTTTGTCTTATCTTCGAAGCACAACTGTAACACAAAAACCCCTTCATTGTTTGGCTCCATCATACATCGATTCCTATCAACCAAGCATTCTTCTTCAAAATCCAAACTCAATGAGTCTAATGACATTGTTTCCTTCCTTAATGCCTAATTCTTCATATTTGTCATAACCCCTTTCTCAAATAAAGTTAATGTTTTAAAGTTGTTTTTTATAAAAAAGTGACAACTTAATATTAATTTATTATTATAAATTAAAAAAATAAAGGTGACTTTCCAAATAAAGCAATTCAACATCAAATTAGAAGATGGAAAGTTATTTTTCAGGCTTTATTTTCGGTAAATTGTCAAGTGAACTTATAAAAAGGCGTTGGAGAGTCCTTTTGAAATCATCTTTTGTTATTATCTATTTTGTAATGTCCCCTTCTAGTTAGACATTGTACTTTCAACATGATTAGCCTATTAGTGGCCCTCGTAGGCTAATACAACATGGTTTGAGGGTCCTCTTCGCAGTTACCCAAATGGCCGTTGGTTTCTTTGGGGAAGTTTCGACATATTCTGGAGGTTTTCTAATGATTTATTAGCGAAGCTTCCCAAATGAAAGAAAAAAAAAAGAGTATAAAGGGAGGTGTGGGCTGCCATTATGAATTATCCCGATTTGATGTTGTCTTTGTTGTGGTATGTTGGTGGAGCCTAGAGTTTCTTGCAGTGAATCAGTTTGTCTTTGGGAACGATAACTCCCATTGATAGCATAACTGAGGGAGTGAAATATCTCTTGAAGGGTTGCATTTTGGAGGTGATATTTCAATCATCTCAATTGGAGCAAATTTTGGAGAAATCGATCGATTTTCCTTGGTTAAGAGAGCAGATTGCTTTGTAGAGAAATCTGATATAAAAATTAGATATTTACAGTCAAGGAAAGACGCCATTAAGAGAGACGTTTTTGCTTGTGGGGGTTCCATTTTGCATCGATTCTCTGCTTGGCTTGGTGCGCCCACTTTCCTGGAGCATGGAAATGATATTAGATGCTTGAGGCAGCGCATATTCATTGCATACTCTTTTAAATTTGAGATCAGACCAGAACAGGGGCGGCTTGCTTGGAAAATTCGATTTGGCTTGGGAGATCATCCTTTCACTGGGAAATTGCTTGCTCCTTCATCTATTCTCAAGGGCGCCTCAATCCTACCAAGGTTCATTGCATACAAGTCATCCTTTAGTATAGTTTATATCTGCAGCTGTAGATGTGCGTCCTTCATACCAGCATACCATATAATTGTATGCTTGTTTATGCCAAGAGTCTTGGCTACTCTAGTGGAGCATTGTATCAAATCATAAATACAAATAAGAATCACAAGTTGCTGGTCATTTATAGTTATCTTTTGAGTATTTGAATTGAGATAGTAGGTTGCATGCCAACTGTTCAACTAAATGTCCATTGGCTGTAAGTGATTAGTTTGCTTTGTGAATTCATCTAATTGCATAGAAAAGAACCAAAAAAAAGAAGTCATTCCTACATCTAGAACTTAGCATTGTCATTCTTGCATTGTTCTATAAACACTTGAAACTTTAATCCATCGTCATTTAAACAAATCATCAAAACTGTGACAAAAACCAGCAAGAAGCACTTTGCTTACAAAGTGTTTGAAAAAATTACAAGGCAGCAAATTGAGACAATTAAGAGCAGATTGGGCAAAGATTGTTACATATTTTTACAGGTGTTTTGAGTTGTTGCTTCAGCTTCTGCTTTCAGGACAAAAACCCTCCATTGCATCCAACTTTAGAGACAAAAACCCTCCCATCTTCATGGTGACTCCACCCAGGAGTTGCATTTTTGCATCCAATCAAAATTTTGTAGTTTTCAGTTCAGTTTTATCAGCTAGGACATGTTTTTGGCATCATTGTCAGGATTTCCGCATTGGACATCATCTACAACAACTAGGGCATAATCTCAAGGGCTGACGTCATGTAATTTCCCCAAATTGGGACAATTAAGGAATAATAGGATTTTCACCCAAACCCTTGCAAATCTGAAAGTTATGTTTGAATTACCAATCAATCCTAAGTGAAAGAAATTCTTCACAAACCCACACAAGGTCACAAACCCTAGGTACCAACTTGATAAAATTAAATAATAAATTTCAGCTTGTTATTCGATCCCAATTTAACTTCACCAAGCATAGAAAACATAGCAAAAATATTCTAAAATTGAAGTACTGCAATAAATACCTTTGATGACCAATTGTGATGCTAAAGCAAGTCAAAAAAAGTAGAATAAATTATTAAATTATTCTTGAATTTTCTAAACAACAATAAGGCCCAAGGTGACCTTAATACTACTCCTTGGCAAGTCGCCCAAGGGCATAAATTGAAAATGAATTTGAGATCCTTACGCAGCCCTATTTTAGGGGTCTTCGAGTCATACCTGTAGCGCAGCCCTATTTTAGGGGTCTTCGAGTCATACCTATAGCGCATCCCTATATGGAGGGGTCTTCCTGTCCACCTAACTCGCCACCCTTGTAGTGGCTCCAAACTAGGTCCAAAATGCTCCCTATGTAATGTCCCCAATTTGGAACAAAGGACAAAAATAGATATTTTCCACAAACCCCAAGCAATTCTAAAAATAAATCAGCAACCATCCAATTTTCCAATACGATAATAAATACCTCTTTTCGTTGTTCTATCCAAAAAATCAGATTTCAACCTTCACACACAATGTTGGAACCTTATTTGCATATTTTCACCCTCAAAAGCAAATTGCCCAAACCCTAGGTGACTAGGGTTTATGGCTATTTCAGCCCCTAAAACACCTCCGAAAATTATGAAACTTTGTAGGAATGTAGGGAAAAATACAATTGATCTATTTATCCTATCAGATTTGGAAAAAACTGAAATTATGAATTTATATGGTGAGAATACAGCTGAAACTTGTAAATTCAATAACTTGCAAAATACTTAGAATTTCTGAGCAAATAATAGATTGAATTGAAGTTAAAAATATACTTCTTCAATTGAAACAATAATCATAAAAATTCAGCCACTGAAAGTCCCCCAAATGATGTTCCGAAGATCTGAAAACCCTAGTCTTTCCCTCAAAACTATGCAAACAATGACTGAATATTTTCTAGGCATAAATTAGCCCAAATAACATGCCAACATACCTCAAAACAAATCGCTCCACCAAGGAAATTATTCAAAAAATTACCAAACCCTAGGAGAGGGTTTTTTTCACCAATAAACAAGCCCACCGATGATGTTTCCAAGCCCTAAGCAAGTCGCCAAGGAAGGAAAACCAGCAACCGTCATTCCCAAGCAAATTCACCACTCTTAGTGACCTCACAAACCCCCTAGGTGGTTCGCCCAAGCCCTCTAGGACGAATCACCACCAGTTGAAAATATTAGATTAAACTTCAAAATATTCTTCAAAGAATTGGACACAATTTTCGATGAATGGGTGGTGTTGATAGACACCGTTTGTAAAATATTCAGTAGAACTTGAAGGGTAACATTCTTCAAGCGTCTACCTTCAATAACCAAGCTTGACATACTTGATCACCAAAGCCAATCATCATATCCACATGCCCTTTTCAAATGAAGCTCCTCCTTAAATACCCTCCTCCAAGAGTAGAGCTCCAAAATAGCAAGGGTTAACTTTTAAAAAAAAACTCAAGTCTTAAGCATAGTTGTCAGGAGACAGGTATGGGTACTTTTTTTTTTAAATAGGGGATGGGGGTACGGGGAGATAGCGATATATATAATTTCAATATATTAATATTTTATTATTATAATTATATATATTTATTATTATATAATAATAATAAAAACAAAAAATATAGTACTACTGACAGGGGCACGGGGGTATGGGGAGACGGATATGGGGGTACGAGGGGTACGGGGAGACACATCTCAGGGGGTAGGGGACACATCTCCCTACAACACTGGTCTTAAGCTAAGACTCAAAACACACCCACTTAAGTGAAATAACATAAAGTACTTTTTCCTCAAAATATAATACAAAATTAGAATCATAAAGTACTTTCTTTTGAAATACCTTTTAACAAGTGGTGCACCAAGTTTCTTTTTTTCTTCTTTTACCCTTTAGTTATCGAAACAAAAATAACCAAGGGTCCGCCAAAGCTCTAGAGCAAAAATGGGGACTTTACAGCCTAGCAAGATCGTTAGGCTAGGAAATCCACACCCAACCAGTTGAAGTGGTTTGTTGCCCTAGGAGAGGGTTTTTCCAATATAAAACTGAATATTAAGTGCAAACACAACCCTTGAATAGAGTTTCCAATGTGGTGGTATGGAGGTTTTCATCCCCAAGCTCCTTGTGCACTTGAAGGGTTTCGTCCTCAAGTTACTTGTTCAAACTTGACATACTTGAACAATAAGTTCAATATCCAAAATAGCATGTCTCAAAAATGGATGCCTTCACTTCCTTTTATAACCTTTTCTCCCAAGAGCGGCACCCAATCCTTCTAAAAGAACAATCCTTATAACTTTCACTCAAGTGCATGATCATTCATGACCTTCAAAAGAACACCTTTTAAGTGAAAATTAGAATATAAAGCACTTTTTGTCAATTGCCTTAAAAGGCCTCCAAAGCCCCTTCTTTTCTTTCCTTGGCCCTTGGGGATGAAATAAGGCTAAGGGTCTTCCCTCATTGCTAGTTTGAAAAGAGGGACATGACACGTCATCATCCCAAGCACCAACATCACATTAAGAGCAATATTTCAGGGTTGACATCACCCATAGTTGGTTGTCATCACTTCTTTGAGTCTACAAAGCCATCATTTGGTCTATTCCATCTATCTAGAAAGCCATTGATCAGAAAATTAATGTATACATCCAGTTGGTATTTTTATGATTTTCAATATTTAAAAATAAATAAATCTAATTTTAGTGTTTGTTACAGTTATTATTTACAACAAATCTGGATTTTTTCTAGGGTTTAGAAATTATTTCCATTATTTTCCAGCGTTTGTAATTTTTGTCGTAAGGGTTTTGAAATAAAAATCAGTTTTTATTAATTTTGTCCGAGAGTTTCTAGTGAATCCAGAATTACTTTAAAATGTCCGTTTATGGACATTACAGTGGTATCAGAGTTGTGATCTTGCCACCCTGTGTATCATGAGGGCAGTGCAAGAATCCATGTTAAATATGTTGCAAGCTATGCAAGAATATTAGAAGGATCTAAAGGCATGGATAGAAATAAAGATGGAAAAGACAAAATCCGAGCCTCAAAATTCTATAGAGGAGCAAAAGGAATTCAGCATGCAAGTCAAAGGTAAGGAGATCTTATCTAAAAAGGAACCAGAGAATGTGGTTGAAAATAAACTAACCGAATTGCCGACAAACACAGCGGATGTAATGAGGACCCAGAAAGGTGTGATGAATGGCTAAGAAAAGCTAAGGAAGCTAAGTTGATAGCCACTCAAGCAGAACAACACCTACAGAAAATTGAGGGAAAAGTTTCTCCAATTGTAATGGTGGAGCATAAAGAAAAATTATGTTTTATTAATTTTGCCCTAGGGTTTGCGATGAATCTGGAATTATTTAAAAATGTCCATTTAAGAACCTTACAGTGGCATCAAAGCAGTGATCTTGCCAGCTTGTAAATCATGAGGACAATGCAAGAATACATGTTAAAGATGTTGCAAGTTATGCAAGAATATTAGAAGAATCTCAACACAGAGATAGAAATAAAGATGGAAAGGTCAAAATCTTAGCCTCAAAAACCTACAAATCAAAAGGAATTCAGCATGCAAGTCAAAGATAAGGAGATCTTATCTAAAAAGGAAACAGAGAATGCGGTTGAAAATAAAATAACCACATTGCAGACAAGCACAGAGGATGTAATGAGGACCCAGAAAAGGTGTGATGAATGGTTAAGAAGAGCTAAGGAAGCTAAGTTGATAGCCACTCAAACAAAACAACACCTACAGAAAATTAAGGAAAAGAATTCTCCAATTGTAATGGTGGAACATGAAGAAAAATCAAATTTGCAAGAATTTGGAGATGATTTTTTGGTTAATGCCAAATCTCCGAGTCTTCAGTATAGTAGAGTTGTTGCAAATTTCTCTAAGGCATTGAAATAAGAAGATAAGCTTTCGGATCGTTCTTATGACAGCTCAGAATATGAAAGGAATGTTTCAAATCAATAAGTTTATGGGGTTGAGTTCCAAAAAGGACTTGTTGAGAGGCATGCACATGAGAAAAGGGCCTCACCGGATACTAATGTTGGTTTTAAGTTTGTTGAAATTTTCTTCATGGTTATAGCAAGAAGCATGAAAGTGTTGATTTTAGCAGAAGTTTGTCGCAAGACTCTTATCCTCATGGGAAGTACCAAGATATTGATGAACAGATGAAGGGTACAAAATGGAAAGAGGAATTTTTCTCTCAAATCCAAGATCATTCATATATAATCATGTGGGATCCCGGCGTTATAAACAAAGAGCTACAAAAAGAAGATATTGAGAAACACGTGAAGGCTGAAATGTTTGGTGGCATTAATATCATAGTTGCAAATCGATTCACCATTTTGTGCACCTGAATAAGTAGACAACTTAATAAAACAATGGGTGACAATAAGGTATGGAATGAATTTTATGTTATGAGAACTAACATGGTTATGGAGATAAAAAGGGTTGCATTCCATTGGCAAGTTAGTACAAAATCACAAATCTAAGGAGCTAAAGTTTACATCTAGAGGAAAAGATATAGTGCTTGGAAGTATCTCTAATGAATTATTAAGAGTAGTCATAGCCAAAGGGACTTCTTAGAAAGGACAAGTTGCTTGGGCAGCAAGTTGCTTTGTGGTGGAGAGCATGCAAACTATTTCATCTTTTGGTAAGCAACGGAGACTTTATGTTGATATTCAAATGCTTCCAAAACAACATAGTATGGTGTTCAATAATATGTCCCCAGGGTCTCTATTAGATAGAGGTTGCCAACATACCATAGAGTTGAAAATTGGTTGTAAACATGCCATTATTACTCCTCATTTCTCATGGGCTGATTTGAGATAAAGCCACCATCAAAGCTTTGTTAGTAAGGGAGGTGTGCACAAGACAACTTTCAAATGCCTTATTAGACACATTGAGTTCTTGGTCATGCCATTCAATTTGACTAATGCCCCTGCTACGTTCCAATTCATAGTGAATCAGGGATTTAGTGGTTCGCTGAGACAGTTTGTTTTGATAAACTTTTATGATATTTTGATGTGTAGCAAAGCATGGAAGGATCATATGAGACACCTAGATTTGATCCTTGGGATTCTAGAGAAATAGGTTCTATTTGTGAAAAATTTAAGTGTGACTTTGGGGTCACAAATATTTTATACTCGGGCCATGTCATTATTGCTCAAGGCAGGCAGGGGGATAAAAAGAGGATTCAAGTTTTTCTTGTTTGGGCACTCCCTACTGCACTAACTCTATTGAGGAGATATTGTAGTTTATGCAACCATGATAGAAGGTTTGTTAAGAGATCTTCACATATAGCAACACCTTTAACCAACATGACAAATAAAGGATCTTTTGCATGGATGGATAGAATACCATAAGTTTTTGATAAGCTTAAGAAGGTAACAATCACGTCTTGTATTTTCTATTTCATATTTCTCACAACCATTTGTGGTAGAATGTGGTGTTTCAGGAGAAAGTATCGAGGCCATATTGATCCAAAATGGGGACTCCATTAAGATGGAGAGCATGAAGTGGAAAGATTCAGAAAATAGTTTCTCTATTTATGAGAAGGAGATTCATGCCATCAAGAATGTTTTGGTAAAATTCAGACATCACTTGGTTTATGGTAGATGTGTGATTGAGACGGATTGCAAAGGCATGAAGTTCTTCTTGGATCAACATGATTTGAATGATTAACCACAAAGGTGGGAAAGGAAAACCGAAACTCCAAGGTTATGATGTTGATATAAAAAGGAAAAAGCATGTAGTTGTTGATATATTTTCTAGAATGGTTGTTCTTTGTTCTATTTTTCTCATTTATGGTGATTGGAAGATTTCAATCATGGTAGATTAAGCCAAGAATACATTTGCCACTAACATTTTAGATAGAAATGTGAAGGATGAAAAATATGTGCTAGCAGATGATGTCATTTTGGACAGGGATAGAATCTTTCCAATACTTGAATCTAAGATAAAACTGAAATTTTTGAAAGATTTGCATGATACACCAATTGTGGGACACTCTAGATCCTACAATATTTGTAGATATATAAGAAAGAGATTATCATGGTGGAGCTTTGAGGAGGATCTCAAACATATCAGGGAGTACATCACCTACCAACAGAATGAAGTAGAGCATGTCTTCCTAGTAAGTTGTTTGCAGCTATTGCTTATTCTCCATCAAGATTGGAAAACTATGTTCATGGACTTCATCACAAGTCTTCCCAAAGTACATGGTAGAGACTGTATTTATGTTGTTGTGGATAGGTTGAATGAATATTCATGCTTCTTTACCATTTATCTAGAATTCAAAGCACATCATATGGAAGAAGTATATCCTTTCACTTAAGATTGTTTACACATAAGAGTATGGGATCCGGGTGATATCTCGAGATCTATCAAGGGTAGTAATAGCCAATTACAGTTATATGGCAAAGGGAACAAACCAGGGGCTGCCATTATCAGATTTTCAAGCCTTAGGACTGTTGTCATCACAGATTCTAGTTGCTGCACTATACCAATTACAGCCCTACAAGTGTTTTCAGTCATAGCGTTGCTGATTTTTCAAAAACTCAATAGAGATACGCTGATTATTACTACTGTGAGAAGATTTCCAGTCATCAATTGTCTATTTCCAGCCTCTAAATTGATGATAGCGATGATTTATGCAAACGATTTTCAGCATTGTTGCTGTTATATCATTTCCACACTGCCGATTTGTGAACTTTCAGACTTTGGACTGTTGTTAGCAGTGAAATACAGTGTCAGGTTTGCAAGATTTGAAGAATTTTCCTTACACTATGTTGCTTGTGAAGGATTTCTGCCATGGAATCTATTGGAAACAATCTTTCCCATCGCCATTTTGTTTTATAATCCAAGGGAGCATCCAAACTTTTCAGATCATAAGTATGTCAAAGTGGCGTAGTAGAAGCCAACTACATCACTAAAAGGTAATGGTAATTTGTAATGTTTGCATCCTCATAATCTATTGTTTGTGGTCAAAGGTCAAGAATATAGTTCACTAAATAGATCAACATATAATGTTGCACATGCTTGTGGCCATCATAGGGAACAATTTCAAGATAATTCACTATCAAACAACTTGGTGAGGTGGAGTTTATTCAAAACATGGAATTGCAAGTGCCCAAGGATGCATTGGGATCCAGGTATTACAGAGATGGGCATTTGGGAAAAGTCTAAGTAATTGGACTTGCAATTGCTTAGAACAAACAATTTTTGAGAAGGGTAGACTATGATGACCCCTTTTTCAAATAAAGTAAAAATAATAAATTTGATATTTTTAACTTGTTTTTATTAAAAAATGACAACTTAATATTACTTTATTATTATAAATAAAAAATAAATGTGACTTTAAAAATAAAGCAAGTCAACATCAAGTTCGAAGATGGAAAGTTGCTTTTGGGGCTTTTCCTTGAGAAAAGTGTCTAGTGAACTTATAAAAAGGTGTTGGGGGGTCATTTGGAAATCATCTTTTTGCCATTATCTATTTTTTAAATCAATGTTTGAGCTTTTGCTTCAACTTCTGTTTTTCAAGACAAAAATCCTCCATTGCACCCAGATTTGGGCACGAAAACCCTCCAATCTTCAATGGTGATTCCATCTAAGAGTTGTATTTGTGCATCCCGTCAAAGATTTACAATTTTCAATTCAGTTTTATCAGCTAGTACACGTTTTTGGTGTCATTGTCAGGATTTCCGCATTGGGCATCATCTACAACAGGTAGGCCATCATCTCAAGGGCTAACGTCAACATCCCAAGGGCTGACGTCACATTAAGGGTAGTATTTCAAGGCTAACATCACCCATAGTTGGCTGCCATCACTTCTTTCAGTCTGCATGGCCATCATTTGGTCCATTGTTTGCATACTCGTACTCGGAGAGTACTCACCCAGCTCTCAAAAAGTTTACTTGGCGATTATTCGACAACCACTCACAATTATTCAACAAATTAAAAAAAATACTTAAATTTATTAAAAAACATTCTGCGATTTTACTCGACAATTTTGCACACGGTTCTGCCAATACTCACCGAGCACTGTTGAGTACTGTCAGAACCGTGTGCAAAATCGTCGAGTAAAATCGCAGAATGTTTTTTAATAAATTTAAGTATGCAAAATCATCGAGTTATGATTGGCTTTGGCTACTGTCAACCAAGTTGATGCAAGCACAAGAGAGGGGATCCACTAAAGGATTGCCTTTTCCTATACAAGCTTATTCAAACATAAATATGAATCAGAACAAGCATACACAGTCTCTCATGGACTAGTTCATCTATAGCTTGTTTTACTGCTACATCTCTCTTTTCCCCTTTCTTGCATCACGTTTTTTCTCCATTCATCTTCTCTCCCTTCGCGAGATTCTTTCCCTGACCACTTATGATGCATCCCATGTCTCTTCACATTCCTTTCAATAAAAGAAACACCCCAAACCTATGAGTTTTTCTTCAAAAACTACTTTTCATTGTTGTTCTATTGTTGTTGACTTGTCGAATGGTTGTTCCCAACTACTTCTTTTTCTGTTTTTCTGGTTTTTTTTTTTTTGTGATTGATGCAAGATTGCACAAACTCTTAGATGCTCTTGCAACAAACACCCGAGTTATTTAAAATGTGAACTCCTGCTCACATGGATGGAATAAGTGGTAAACCCACTCTTTTGACCACCAAGCATAATGGCCATGGCATTCCCTTCTAAAAAACTAAGTACTTCAATTCTTTTTCACTCTTCCATTTCCAGCTCACTCTTATTGGTTTCAATTCTTTCCTTTTCTTGTCTTCTCTGCTCTTTCTTTCCCTCTTTGTAAGATTAGACCCACCACAAACTCCTTCCTTTGTGAGATTAGACCCACCATAATCCGCCCTCCTCCGCCAAAGGCTTATCCCCACCTCTTTTCACCTTCTTGTGGGCTAAAATCCACCTTTGTCTGACCACCTCCAACAAAATGTTTGTTCTTGCATCTTACTCTCCCTTGTGGGCTTAATTAAACCCATCGTTGACTGACCACCTCCTCTTAGAGCCTTCACCATCATCTTTGCTACAGCATTCATTGGCTTTGAACCAGTCACATTCATCTAGGCTCAACTCTTCTCTCATCTCAAATATTAACTCAGTAGGCTCAACATACATTTGGGCATCCAAATGATCACCCATAGCCTCTAATACTGCCTCTAGGATAATCTTCACCTCCTCATCTCTCACATCAATTGGTTCATCTACAGCTTGTTTTTCTGTTTTTTTGTTTTTCTATTGCAGCACTCTTTCCCTTGGAAGACCTCTTTGAATGCCTCCTTTCTCTTCATCTCTATGCCTACAACATCATACTTTTCATCACATTTTGGGCTGCTAACAAAGTCAGTTGCCCAATCTCATCCTTGTCTTCTTCCATTCTCAAACTCTTTACATCAGCTCTAGGCTGATCACATTCTCCTTCATTCACCACAGCCACTCCATGTGCAAAGGACCTTGCACTCTCCTTGTCTATATGATAACGAGACGTACCTTAACTCATAAGAGTCTCTTCTCCAATACTTATGTGGGTTGCTCCCACATGTGCAACGTTACCTTCATTCGTCATTCCTCTTAATAGAAACAAGTCCACTCTCACAATTTCCTTGCTTGTCTCTATGCCACATGGGTGACATTCTCCATCTATCCTTTGTCCAAATGCTCTTTGGACCAACCTCTATCACCAAGTTCTCAACTTTTCAAACCACCAATCTACTTACTTCCAATGCATATCCTTTTCTATCCACGGCTATCCTATTAAGGTCTTCTTCTTTCCATTCTCTTTCACTTGCTTTTATGAGTCTCCTCTCTCACACCTCTAGCTGCTGGAAATGAACTCCCTCTTGAATGTCCTCTTGAAAACATTCTTCTACCATCGCATTCCCACTGCCTCATCTCCATGATGACTTGAAGACAATCCTCTATTGCTGATATATCATTACCAACCAGCTCTTCAACTACCGCTGCCATATCATCTTCTTGCTCCACTTATTCACTTTGTTTCTCATACAAATGAGCATTCACGACTGACCACACTTCATCCTTTTCTTTGCCATCTTATCCATAGTAGGACCCGCACATTGAACAAACACATTAAGGGAATCAAGAATTCTCAAAAAACACTTTTTCCAACTCTTCATCACACCTCAAGGACATGATGTCCAACCCTTCTTCATTGCTTGCATTCTCAACACAACTTGTGCTCACATGATGGACCACCAAAGGCCCATTTTTAAAAACCTCAATGGCTGTAATCTCCTCATTATTTCTTCTATTTTCTTCTTCTTCACATGGCTGGACTTCAGCCATACTCTCCTTATGTGCATTAGCTTGCACATCAACCATCTCTCTTGTTTCCTTTGTGGAAACCTACAACTCCTCATGGCTGCCTTCTTCATTCACCACTATTGCTTCCTTCATGGAAACCTGCAACTCCTCATGGCTGCTCTCTTCTTTCACTGCTAACGTTTCCTTCATGGAAACCTGCAACTCCTCATGGCTGCCTTCTTCATTCACCACTATTGTTTCCTTCATGGAGACCTTCAACTCCTCATCTTTGCCTTCTTCACTCACTTCTATTTCTTTCCTCAAAGAAACATGTAGATTTCCTTGGTGGTCCTCAACCCTTCTTCCTTCCAAAATAGAAAAGAAAATTGTATTGCCTTCATTCACCAAGGAAAATTCTGAATCTTCCCACTTATGGGATACCACAAACTCATTCCCATCATTAAACAATGGGTCTCCTCCTTCCAGTTAATCCACTATCACATCTACATCCTCGTTCACGACGACTCCTGCCCGTATGGGCTGCTAACAAACTTCTTCCTCCTCGTTCTTAAAACCAGATTTGGGCTTCTTACATAGAAACCTCACTCTCTTGTTGCCTTTTAGGACAACCTTTTTCTCCTCACTTACATCCTTCTCCTTGCTACTACTTGGAATAGCTTTGAGCTACTCACATGGCAACATCCCTCTCATATTGCCTTTCTTGGCAATTTTCTTCATCTTATCTTCTCTATCAAGTATCAACACATGAAGCTTCTTCAACCACTCCACTTGCTTTATTGGGTGCACAACATGACCTATCAACTTTGAAACCATATGTTCCCAACTTCTCACCTCCTTTCCTTTTTATCATCTCCTCTCTTGGAGAACTCTCCAATTCTCTGTTGCAACTCCACATAGTCTCTTACTTGCAACCATTACCCTCATGGGATCTTCAATATTTTCCTCTTCAAAGAATATCTCGAACTCCACTATTCAATTAATGAGCTAGTTTGGGATCTCTTTACCACAAAACAAAACAATATTGCTAGTGGGCTTACTTTTTCCTTCAACTTGACCCTTGCTGGTCTCTTTTCTCTTCTAGTTGGTCCTCTATCAAGACATGCAACTTTGCTTGTAGGGATATCAACATCTCCATCATTTCTTCTTCTTCACTTACAACTGCAACATATTCACTTTGTGCATCTTCCATCATGTCCAATCTTGCTTGGACTCCCTTCATCATATCAACCAAGTCTTCTACCTCTAGTGCTCTTCTTCCTTGGTGTGTCACATCCTCTTCAACAAGCAGGATGCTCTTTCACAACCTGCAATAGACTCAAACAAGAGCCTCTTACACTTTTTTTCAACTTGTAGGACTTCTCTCACACCTGCAACAAACTCATCCTCTCAACTATGCAAGCTTCTCTTTCACAACTAGCAACTAATTGCAGTAGAGTTCTCTTACATAGCCTACAATTGACTCATACAAGAGCCTTACAAACTCAACCCAGCAGGGAAAGACCTTGCTCTAATACCAAATGGTGCAAGCACAAGAGAGGGGATCCACTTAACGACTGTCTTTACCTCTATGATGCATGGTTAGACACTCAAAAGTCTCACGTGGACACACTTCAAGCACACTCTTAGACTTGACACACTTCAACACATCTTCATCGAATTCATCTTAAAACAATATAAATGGATGCACATTCTCTATCACACTCACACACATGCCTATACAAGGTTATTCAAAAATAACCATGAATCAGAACAAGCATACACAATCACTCATGGACTGGTTCATCTACAACTTCTTGTTTTTTTTGTTTTTTTGTTGCAGTTCTCTTTTCCCCTTTCTTGCATCACGTTTTTCTCCTTTCATCTTCTCTCCATTTGTGATATTCTTTCCCTAACCTCTTTTGACACATCTCATGGTTCTTCACATTCCTTTCAATTAAAGAAACGCCCCAAACCCATGAGTTTTTATTCAAAAAGCATTACTTTTCATTGTTGTTATGTTGTTGATTTGATGTCGAATGGTTGTTCCCAACTGCTTCTTTTTTTGTTTTTTGGGTTTATTTATTTTTTGATTGATGGAAAATTTTATGAAATCTTGGATGCTCCTGCATCACAAACTCAACCCAATAGTGCATCATAGGCCTTCTTTGGCAATCAAAATGCGTTGGGTTCCAAGAATTATCTTTTGTCCCATCAGTACACCCAATACCTTAATGCCATGTTGATCTACTCCAACCATTTGGAATGTCAAAGGCCAATTAGTTGGCTTCCCAAGACTCTTCCAAGTCTTGTTGGGAAGAATGTCAACCCAAAACCACCATTGACAAGAGTGTTTTTTCAAATTCCTCCCTAGAATTTCCATAGGCATAATTCCCAGTTGACGGGCTAGGTTCATCGTTAGGAGTATAGGATCAATCGCTTGGTCACCTAACAAGGAGGACTCGATTATGAGTTCATTCTTTTGATTTTTCTCTCTCGATCACCCAAGGTTAGGCGAGCCATTGTATGCTCCATGTTCGGGATAATACCTTATATGGTAGCTATTCGAGCATTCTTCAATTCTGGAATGCTTTATAATAAGTTAGTTATCTTCACAAGTATAGTAATCTACAAAGGAAGTTGTGCAACAACTTCTTCACACACCAGTATGCTCATCACTATGCTTGTATGTTCATTTGACTAACATCATTCTTCAATCAAGGCCCTCTCACCTTCCACCCTTGCTTCGGCCAACCTTTCCTTCTCCATATGCGGGTCAAGGTAAGTGGCCTGCTTCACTTGTGCTCTGGTAATTGCCATAAATTCCTTATCCTTGACTACGTTAAGCATATTGATGTTGGCTTGCTTTGGATAGTTGCCATCGTTATGGTCCTCGAGCCCACACCATCTACGAAGAAGTCTTGTCATTTTGGTTAGGGCAATCTCTTGCGAAGTGGCCCCTCATTGCACTCCCAACACTTAAAATTGGTCGTCCTTAGGATTCGCATTGAATCTGACACCTGCCACCACTATTATTATTTCTTCAGCAGTTTGTTGGAAGCATGGTGGGTAGTGTCGATGGCTCTCATTGTGTGAACAATACTTGGCCACTCATATTCCGTAAATTGTACGAGCAAACCTTGATTAAATGTCCTGTAACTTGACAAATCTTATAGAAAATATCCTTGCCTTTGTTCTTATTGTCTCCCTTTAGATCAATCATCATCTGGAGGATGTCATTTCTCAAGGATCACACTAATCCAGGTTCATTGTCATTGCTAGAGTTAGCATCATCTTCTTGTCATCCTTTCAAATGCGAGGATGTCTTTTTCTCACTTTCAATGTCCATGGCTCAATTGTATAAATTTTTAGAAGATGAGGGTGGGCCCACCTTCATCGTTCTCTACAATGAGGTTAACAACCCTTCAATGAACCATCTCTTCTTCAAGTTGTCGACAGGTTCTTTTTCAAGTTTTCCCAATAGATCTTTGGGTCTTTTGTCATAGGTACAAACATTATCGTGTTTACCCTATCAAGTATTATAGATTTCAAAGACAATGTCTTTGTCACCTTTGAGAAGCTTAAATTCATTATTGAATGCTTTCCTCAATTTCTCCCATGTAACTTTATCATTTTGGTCCATCAGTGTACCGATTAGTGGCCACTCTTCAAAGTGTGACTAGAAAGCATCACAACCAAAGATGTTCACTTGTGTGCCCATTGGTAGTCCAAATAGTAATGAATGTCCTATGGTGTCATACAGGATCCTCTAATCCATCACCAATGAGCTTTGGCAACTTCTACTTTTTTGGAGATGGATTTGATTGGGAACCATGGCTTTGGTTATAAGTTGCTTCTAGCATGGTTCTTCGAATGCAAGTCTCTACCTTAATAAGGTTTGCATTGGACATTCCTTTGCTTTCTTATCACTATCGGTCACATCCCTATGCTCAACCCGTCCTTTGGCAGAGATCCGTACTCTATCTTGCATGTCGTCAGTTCCCCTTTTCATGTGACTCCCTCCAACTTGACGTTCAAGTGCCCCTGACTTGTCACATGATTCTCTTGCAACACCCTTAGACCCAACCTAGTCAGTAAGGTCTACACTTCCTCCAGAAGGAAGCTATGGCAATCTCAACCCACTCCTTAATTGTGAGTAGCGTACGGTTCACTAGTTCCACTAGACCCTTGTTTGGTTTTGGCTTCGGCTATGGCTCTGACTTCTACTTACACTTTGGCCTTAGTTTTTGCCTCGATGTCCGCTTCCGCTTCGCTTGATTGATTTTTCAAATTGGCGCCCTATCATAGCCTTTGTCTTCTTCTATGTTGCTCCACCAACCAAGTAGACCATTTAACTTCTTGGCCCACTCCCTTATTGTGTTTCCCTTTGCTCCCACCTTTGTTCGGAATAAACATGAACTATTTCACATACACGTTAGTATTCTTCTTAAACTCTTTGTAATGTTGTAATATTTTTTGTTGTATGTTTCACGATTATGTTTGGCACATAGATCTTATAAGATAATGAGGTGCCTCGTCACACTTCTCTTTAAACCGATTTTAACTTAACCCGAAGTTCCTTGAAGTAAAAACACTAGAATGTAGAATGACTATAGAGATTACACTACCAATAACAATATACACAAAAACATACCATGACAAGGCAGAATATCCAAACGACGACATATTTGTACTCATAAACATAGTTCTCAATATAATTCATATAGTTTAAAGAGGACCTGATACTATCACCCTTTCCTCGACATACATCCTTCTATTCATATGACAAGAGGACCCAATGGGTTGTCGGTTAACCCAACCATCAACAACCGAACATACTCATGAGAGGTATTACAAAACTACCTAAGGCCAACAATAAAACCATATAACTCATCAGCTACTGAAATATCTAATTACATTGATAACCATGACCATACTAATGTTACTCTACACATGGATGCATTTCTGCCAAATCTTTTTATGGATAGTTTGGGCTGCTTCGCAAATGTCCTCATGACTTTCATAAATCCCATTGTCTTGATTGTAATATGTTAAAGTTTATCATCTTCAAATTTGAGATGGGATTTCATCATGTTAATAATGTATGTAACCAACCATCCATTCTTAGAGGTGTCAACTAGTTAGCAAGTATATGAGAGGAAATTATCGTTGAATTTATATTGGTTAGATACCTGTATAATTACAAGCAGTGTTACCAAAATCATGATTGGCAACGAAACGTCTTGAAAAAATATAATCAACAAAAATTGGAAGAACAGGGCAAATTATTAGCAAAGTAAAAAAATAAATATAATTTCATAATATAAGCAAAATAAAGACTTGCTTTAATTATGAAATTTTATTCTTTTTTATTTGTTGATTTTTATTTTTATTTTTTAAATTATATTAAAACAAACTCAAAGAGTACAAATTCGAATATGCCAAGCTTGAAAACTAAGAGTCCAAGCTTGGCCAGCGAACGCAAAGGATAACCAATAATCACTCATTGATGTAAATCCAGCTCCAGAATCTTTGTCAAATCTTCTTGCAATTTGCTTGACCACCAGATTGGAGGCCCACCATAACAAAGAATATTGTGATTATCCAACGCCCAATTAGCCAAACTATCAACCACTTTATTACTTGCTCTAGGAACATGACAAAAATAAGTCTCTTGAAACTCATCTTGAAATGTACGAATTTTCCCCATTTCTCTAGCTATTTGCCAATTTCTACTAGGATCCCCTTCAGGTTCCGATAACAATCCTACAATCACCTTAGAGTCTGAATCAATTTGCATTTTTTGCCCACCAATTTTTAAAGCTTCTTGCATCCCTCTATAAATAGCTTTGATCTTTGTCATATTATTGGTAGTATATCCTAGTTTTTCTACAAAAATAAAAGCAACAAATCCATCCGATATTCTACCAATACCTCCAATACTAGCTTGTCCCGGATTTGCTCGTGAAGCACCGTCCGTTAAGCTTTCCATACCCATAAGCAGGTGTTGTCCAATGACTTTCCTGTTGATCTTTCTTTTTATGGTTAAAAGCATACCTTTAAGAGAGAGAAGGATGCATTGGGAGTTGCTTACTTAAGTGTTCTCGTTCCAGTGTTAGTGGATGTGGCAAACTAATCTTATGCTTTATAGATTCAGCAATATTAATTTTGACCCCTTCCCAAACCAAATTGATATCTCTACTTTTCTAGCGAAAGATCCTATGATTGAGTTCTTTCCAAATATTCCATAGCAGAAGGGATATGCCAAACCACATAGCTGGAAGAAGATTTTGGCCTTTAGCTAGTTGATGTTAAGCACAAGCTTATACTGAGAGGGGGGGTGAATCAGTATAAGATAATCCTTTAGACTTTTTACATTTAATCAACCACAACAACCATAAACATTCAAGATCTTGCAATTAATAACACAAGAGAACACGGAATTTACATGGAAACCCTTTCGGGAGAAAACCGCGGAGAAATATTCCTTCTATATATATAACTCTTTTACAATGTTTGTAGGCACCAACCTACTGGAGACACCAATCCCCAAACCAAGCACCAACTCGGTCAATTTGTGAGCACCCACCCACTAGAGACACCGATCCCCTTCGCCAAGCAGCAACTTGGCCAATTCGTGAGCACCAACCCATAAGAGCACCAACCCATAGACTATGAGGCACCGACCCCAAAGCAAATCGATTCCATCGTCTGTGATTGCTTCTTCAATAGAATGGTGACTTTACTTCTCTTACACTTTCTCTTCTCATTAATTTTCTTATATACTTTCTGCTCTCCTCTCTTTCACAATTCTCAAAGAATATTCTCATTAAAATAAATCTACCCTTCATACTTCTTTTCTTAAAAGATATTCTATTTCATTTTCTGCTCTTCCTCTCTTCCTTCTCTCTCACACTTATATGATCTTCATTCAAATCGAATGCTTGTTATACTTCCACATCTCTTCTCCCTTATATAGCCTTTAAAGGATGTGTCCCATTCAAGAGATACCTCTTCACCAAAATATGTGACCATTGACATTTCCGTCGACAATTGCGTTAAAATTTCCGTCAACAATTCCGTTAACATTTTCATCAATATTTCCGTTCGCTTCCGGCAACAATTCCGTTCACTTCCGGCAACACTTTCGTTCACTTCCGGCAACAATTCCATTCACTTCCGGCAACAATTCCGTTTGACATTTCTATTCATATCCATTACAATTCCTTTGACATCAATGACAATTATTCCAACAATCTCCCCCTTTGTCATTGATGGCAACCTTCAAAAAAGATCTTTTTTGCAACTCCCCATCTTCTTTTTTGCAACTCCCCCTTGTTGTAACTCCCCGTACTACCATTCTCCCCCTTTGACATCAATGGCAAAGGGTCATTCAAGGAGCTGAAAAAAAAGTTTAGCTCCCCCTTAACCAATGCTTCTCTCCAGAATCTATCTGATAGCTTAGATTCATTCAACACAGTTCTAGCCATCTCTTGAACGATTCGATTTTTCCTTTCCACCACTCCATTTTGTTGTGGAGTCCTTGCAGCTGAGTATTGTCTCTTAATTCCATAATCTTCGCAAAACTCAATGAATTCATTTGAAATAAACTCACCTCCTTGATCTGACCTTAGGCATTTTATTTTCAAATCTTTTTCATTTTTTACTAATGCCTTAAAAGCTTTAAACTTTCCAAATGCTTCTAATTTTTCTTTTAGAAAGGCTACCCACGTCATTCTAGTATAATCATCAATGAGCAACATAAAGTAGCTCTCACCTTGCATGCTTTCAATTCTGGTAGGACCACAAAGATCTGTATGAATCAGCTAGTGGTTTGGTGGTCGAATATTCCTTCGTTCTGAACCTTGCTCTGGTTTCCTTCCCGTGTTGGCATTGCTTGCATAGAGTGCTTGAAGGTTTCGTTATCTTGGGCATATCTCGCACAGCTTTTTTGTTGTTGATTTTCACAAGATTATCAAAATTTATGTGCCCTAACCTTCTATGCCATAGCCAACTCTCTTCAACTTGACTCAAACAACATTTCTCTCCTCTCATTTCTCCAAGCATGTATAGGTTGTTTGTGGTTCTATGAGCATTTGCAATTAGTTCTCCCATGTCTCTTTTTCTGATCTCGCAACCTTCAGAAAAGAACTTGAGTGTGTGTCCTTGATCACACATTTGGCTAACACTTAGAAAATTATGCTTTAATCCTTCGACATATAACACATTTTATGTTTTGGTTTTTCCATTATCGAGACTAAGTGTACCTTTTCCTATTATTTTGGCTGTAGTGTTGTCTCCGAACTTCACCGTGCCTTCATTGACAATTTTTAACGAGATGAATTTGTTTTTATCTCCAGTCATGTGTCTCGAACATCCCCTATCAATGAACCATTGTTGTCCATCTCTAGCATGGAATGTTGTTTGAACGATCATGGATTCTTCTTGCTTCTTCTTCCAGGTCTTTGATGGTTCTCTTTTCTTTATCACTGGAGCCTTGAACTTTTGATCTTGTCTTACAGATTCAAAAACACTTCTACAATAGCGTGTTATATGTCCATAGTTGTTGCACTTGTAACAAACTATAGCTTCATCAAAGTTTGATAAGGGAGCAAAAGAATTGTAGTTTCTGTTCGAAGCTCCATAGGTTCCTTTGTTTCTGCTCCTGACTTCAATATCCTTGGCTCTCTTTCTACAATCTAATTTTTTGTGACCAAAATGATTGCAATAATAACAATGTCCATCAAAATAATTACCAAACCTGGTTTTATTTGCATATCTTGGAGCAAATGGTCTTCTGAAGTTTTGTTCTCCTTTGCTTTCTTTGTTGATAGAGTTGGTTTTTGTTTTCTAGGCTTCTTCCTTCTTGGTCTCCTTTTTCACTGGTTCCTTAAGAGTTTCAGCATAGCTCTTAGCTTTCTCTTTTTCCTTCTCATACCCAATGCCTGACTTGTTAGATGGTGATCTTTGACTCTCTAGAATCTTATTCAAAAGTTGAGTGCTTTTCTCAGATTTCAAGTCACTTGCTATTTTAGAATTCGCCTTTTCTAGATCCCTTTTTAAAGCAGCTATCTCAGATTCATACCTTTCACAGTCTTCTCCTTTCTTCTTTAACTGATCCGTTAGATCTTCAATTTTCTTTGTTCCTTCGATTTGGACTTTTAGATCAACAATTACCTTGTTTGATTCCTCAAAGACTTGTGATGTCTTCGCTTTGAAGTCTCGATTCTTTTCTTCATATTTTCGGCGCTGTAACTTCAGTTTCTAATTCTTCTTCTTAAATGCTTTCATTTCTTCCAACGCGCAAATAAGTTCTTCAAGGTTCACTTCACCTTCTTCTTCCATGTCTTCGTCTTCCTCCAAAATATCTTTGCTGGTGGCGGCATTTTCTTCTATAGCCATGAACAAAATCTGTTCATTATCACTCTCAACATCACTTTCTTTGTTTTCCTGAGATTAACTGCTATACCTCTTGGAGTATAGGCTTTTCTTTTGTTTCTCAAATCTTTGCTTGTCTTTGCTTGGCTTGAATCCCCTTTTGTACTTTGGTTTGTTTCCCTCATCATCGCTATTTCCTTTATTTGGACATTTGGCTGCAAAATGACCAATTTTACCACAATTAAAGCATTTAAATCGTAGCTTTCCTTTATATTTGTCCGATCCTTTCTTTAGCTTCTGAATGAATAGAGCTTCATTTTCATCTTCTTCACTACTTGAATTTTCACTTGATTTTGGTTCTTTGATCTTCTCTTTTTTTGAGACCTTGAATGATGCTTCCTTCTTCGATTGTCTCTCAGATTCGGTTCTCATTTCGTATGCCGTAAGAATTCCATGGAGCTCGTCCATTTTCATCATGTCTAATACCTTCATTTCTTCAATGGCAGAGACCTTCGCATCAAATCTCAATGGTAGGGATCTCAGGACTTTCTGAACAATCACAAATTCTTCAATTTTCTCTCCGAGTCCTCGAATGACATTAGAAATCTCATTGACACGAAGAACATACCCAGCAATGTTTTCATCATTCTTCATTTTTAAACTTTCAAACTGCATCCGATGGGTTTGCAGTTTCGTTTTTCTCACCTTACTATCACCTTCATAAATAGTGTTGAGTTTCTCCCAAATCTCTTTTGCAGATTCACAATGCATAACCTTAACAAACTCATTTTCTGAAAGCCCGCACAAGATTGCATTCATAGCTTTCGCATTGTTCTCACTGACCTTTTTTTCGGTGGCATCTATTGGTGCAATTTGTGGCATTGTGTATCCTATTACCACTGCTTGCCAAATATTGAAACCTAGGGCCATCAAGTAAGTCTTCATACTTATGCTCCAAAATACGTAATTCATTCCATCGAACAAAGGAGCCTTGTTAGTGGAGAAACCATCCAGCGCTTGAGATCTTGCCATATGTGCTTTCCAAGATCTACCTCCTAGTAGTTGTGCTAACACCAAAGGAACCGGCTCTAATACCAATTGTTAAGCACAAGCTTATACTAAGAGGGGGGGTGAATCAATATAAGATAATCCTTTAGACTTTTTACATTTAATCAACCACAACAACCATAAATATTCAAGATCTAGCAATTAATAATACAAGAGAACACATGATTTACGTGGAAACCCTTTCGTGAGAAAACCACGAAGAAATATTCCTTCTATATATATAACTCTTTTACAATGTTTGCAGGCACCAACCTACTGGAGACACCAATTCCCAAACCAAGCACCAACTCGGTCAATTTGTGAGCACCCACCCACTAGAGACACCGATCCCCTTCGCCAAGCACCAACTTGGCCAATTCATGAGCACCAACCCCTAGACTATGAGGCACCGACCCCAAGGCAAATCGATTCCATCGTTTGTGATTGCTTCTTCAATCGAACGATGACTTTGCTTCTCTTACACTTTCTCTTCTCATTAATTTTCTTATATACTTTCTGCTCTCCTCTCTTTCACAATTCTCAAAGAATATTCTTCATTAAAATAAATCTACCTTTCATACTTCTTTCTTAAGAGATATTCTCTTTCATTTTCTACTCTTCCTCTCTTCCTTCTCTCTCACACTTATATGATCTTCATTCAAATCGAATGCTTGTTATACTTCCACATCTCTTCTCCCTTATATAGCCTTTAAAGGATGTGTCCCATCCAAGAGATACCTCTTCACCAAAAGATGTGACCGTTGACATTTCCGTCGACAATTCCGTTAACATTTCTGTCGACATTTCCGTTCACTTCCAGCAACAATTTCGTTCACTTCCAGCAACATTTCCGTTCACTTCTAGCAACATTTCTGTTCACTTCCGACAACAATTCCGTTCACTTCCGAACACTTCCATTTACTTTCGGCAACAATTCCGTTTGACATTTCCATTCATACCCGTTACAATTCCTTTGACATCAATGACAATTATTCCAATAGTTGATATTGCCATTCTTTGCTTCTCTGTTTTAATGACTGAATAGGATTCCAGATAAGATTTAGCATTTGGGCTAAGAGCTTCCACAAATGAATCCCCATAGGGCACTAGAAGAAGAAATGAGAAATAGTCTCTTCATTGTCCAAACAAATGACACATCGAAAGGGACCATCTATACCTCGCTCATGAGGATTTCCCCTGTTAAGACTCTTTTCTTCAAAAGCAGCCATAGAAAGAAACTTACCTTGGGCCATAATGTAGTCTGCCAAATTTCGCTGAAAATACCCTTAAGAGGATGAGGCTCATGCCTAGTAAAAGAATCATATCTGGAGGAAACTGTATAATCACCTGTAGAATTCTTCCCCCATGCTAAAGCATTAAGCCTTGATAGTGTTTTAAGGGGAAGAACTAAGATAATCTTACTAATCCATGACCTTTGGTCTTCTGGTATTTTAATTATGATTTTTTTACAAAAAGAATGCACAAATTGAATGGAAGAGCACCTGTCTACAAGGTGGAATGTAGTAACATCAAAACCAAAGCAATGACAAGCCCATTCGCTTAAGCCGTTCCTATTTACTCCATCGCCGCCATCCCCCCATTACCCCCGCCACCCCACCTTCCAATCCGCCCCTGAAATCCCACAAAAATCCTTCAACGATACACCAACAATGCCACCCTTAGCTACATCTTCAATCCTCCTCGCAGTTGTAAAGGAACCCAAGGTTTTTTTTTAATATTTAGAGATTGTTAATGATGTTGCCTTCTTGAAAGAGAGAAGTCTTTATGCAAGTTTCCTAGGTTCTAGCAAGGAGTTCTTGATCTACAAAAAATGGATAGCAATCAAATAGAAGATTTGAACCCAAATAGAGCTAATACTTTTACTTCTAGGGTTATTTAGTGTCACTTTCCATTCTTCAGGGATGTGGCTCTTCAGTATAATCATCAAGCCTACGGTTTTTTTTGGGTCCGAGGCTTGGGGACCTAATCTAGGGTTCATTGATTGTGTTCGTATTGAAAGGATTGTATGATCCATTGCAAAAGCACTATTCCTCGGTGCATTTTCCAAGCAAAGTTTGTCACCCAGCCTCTACACCTTGAGAATATCTTCAAGCTTACTTTCTACATTCACAGACATAAAATCAAGGGGGAGTCAACTTCAAGCAATGGGAGGCATCCATACTTAGCCTTATGTTCATAAGAGAGGATTGTATCTTTGGGCCCCAATAGATGTCCACGTTGTTGGTATTCTGAGACAAGTTCGCTCCTCCAATCTATTAAAATCTCTATTGATAGGTTACCTCCTTCCAGGTACTCTTTGGGTGCCCCTCATCAGCTTCTTCCCTTGAAGGTCATCGTTAGAGTCGTTAGAGAGGATATCTATAGGTAGTATATCCAGGTCACTTGGACCTATCCTCCCCAACCGCTCAACTCCAAGATTGCCTTTTAAATTGAGCATTTCTTACGGGTGGTGGATGGTGTCATTCGTCACCTTGACTATCTCCAACGTCATGGGTCTCACAGCTTGGGGTTTCTCCTCAATCAATTGAGGGTGTGCTCACACCATTTGCGAGTTTAGATTGATCTCACATTCCACATGGGGACCAAATATGTTGTCTTTTCTCCCTCCTAGAGGTGGAAACTGAGAAGCACATCATTTTCAAATGCCCCATCTATTATGAGGTCCAAGGGAAATACCATTGTCTTTTAGAGCCATGGGAAACTCTCTATCCACTTTCTTTCAATACCCGAATCAAAGATGCATGCCACTTTTTCTTCGATAGGTTGTCACCATTCAACGCATGTCCCTGCAAGGAGTTCGTAGAGCCCCTAGGGTGATCACCTCTTTCTTTCAGCTCATCATGGAGGTTGGCGGCATTAAGTGCCCTTCGGATATTGTTGCTTCATGCACTGAGGAAGTAGGTCAGTGAGGCGGTGCTCATCTCTGCTCAATAGTACTACTAAGGTACCCCAACACACTAGCACTCGGGGACAGGGATCCACCCATGCTCGGTGTCATGGATTTGCTAATCAATGTTGTGGATTTGATCCTTTGTAACCACTTCCCAAGCCGCAAGGACAAGCACAAATTATGAGTTTCTTTGCTACCATTGGAGTTTCTCTAGCCTAGATGTTAGGAGAGATTTTAGGGGAGTGCTTTGCTTACTCCTAGGATTATCCAACCTACCCTCAACCCTAAACACTCCACGATGAGCACTATTAGATCCTACATTGGCCCTTTCACAATGATAGATGATGACACAAGTGATTCCTCTATCCAGAGCATGGTCAAAGATCTTTGATGGAACTACCATCCAATATTTCTTTCATTAGCCCATGCTCTTTGGGGGTGCTTGCTCTCCCCACATGGCTATTTTTATCCGTACCCTAACCACTTGGGTTGGGGATTGTACAGTGTTGGGTTTACTCGTTTATTTTCAATGCTTTTGTTCTTCTTTTATTTAGTTAGTAGTTGATCCTAGGGACCTTTTACCCTAACACTTTCTATTATAATTGGATGTCTTATGGACTACCATTGACCCAATTTTGATCATCTATGGGCATTAATATAATTTATTTTTCTTTGGCAAAGAGATGAGGTCTTGCCAGAAGGGATAAAATGTTTTGGCCAAGTTGATCTTTATATGACGCAATGGACGAAGGACTCAACCCAAATACAAAAAGACTTGCAAAAGTTCTGATTTGGGTATGACTTTACTGCCTGCCATTAGGATTTCGGAAAAATGTTTTATGAAAGACGTGCAAAATACATAACCAAATCCAACTAGAACTGCATAAAATTCGGCCGGATCCGATTTTTTTTGCCGGACCGAATAAGTTCTATCTAGGTTGGCCTTGCTTTTTTTCAAAAAGTATGCACCCAACAACCATAAATATTATATCATACTAACATATAATATTACGTTATTAATGTTTTTCATTGTATTTGTCAAATTTGCATATTTATAAAATTATGCTGACACACGCACACGCACGCACGCGCTCACACACATTTTGGACCATATTTTACCAAACTTTTTCTAGAATTCTAGATTTTTCGATTTTTTGGCCCTCCCGAACGATCTGGGTTTCAAGACTTAATAACTATGGAAAAACACTCTTGGAATATTCGCACAACAAAGGTAATGGAATTGCAAACCATGTCTATGTATGTGTGAATGTTTAAGAATGGACTTGAGTAAGTCCCTACCAAAAAATGTGAAATTGAAATCAGAAACTAGGGCAAGAAGGCAAGAGATAGACTATGAGAATCTACGATCCAAGTATCACCTTTACCACAAACATGGTTATTTGGGAAGATATTTCCCCAATAATGGCTCAGATAAATCATCATTGGTAGAGCTTTTGAAGGATGATCACTTTCAAAAAGCCAAAAAAACAAAAATATTGGTTTGGAAACAAAAAAATCAAAGAGGACGAGTCTAGAAGATAATAGAAATGCGAATGCTTTTGCAATTCTTGAAGATTCCAGAGAAAAGGCTACTTCAAAAGTTGCTCAAATAGACAATAAAACAAGGCTCCATTACCTTCGAAAGATAAAAATATTGAGGAATGGGAGGAAGTAAAAATGGAGGATGAGTTTCCATGCTTGTATGGAGAAAATCTCCACACACACTAATCCATCTACATAAGAACACATTATTCAAATAATTTTAGTATAACACCACATACAACATAGAAAGAGAGATCATCGCACGACTCACATATGCTGCAAAGATCGTCATTATATTTATATAGATCCAAGTACAAAAAAACTTCACAATGAAAGACTCGTCTTTCCATAATATGTTATTCCTCTCATATGATGATACAATTATATCCCATGTCCCCTCCACTTATAACTAGAGCAATGCACAATATATAGAGAGCATAGGAGTGATATGGGCATATGCATGACAGTTGGAACCATCCGTACACAAAAGAATTAAAGTAACCCCACTTAACTAATACAAGTCGTAACATAAACATATTGCTCCTCATAACAAAAAAGGCAATATCTATACCCCCGAATAAGAGAGAGTTGTCATCCTTGACAATTGGAAGGCGTAGAGAAGGGTTTGTCCAGACTCCAGATTTGTTTCCCTTGATGTGGTGGTGCTACTAGTGAGGTTGGAGTAGTGGTAGATGTTGGAATCTTGGGAGTGGAAGTCAGTTGTGGTACTCGAGTGTCCCGTGAGGAAGAGAGTGAAGCATTTCACCCTCCTAACTTCTCAAGTCCTCACAACTTGAGAGCAAGGGTCACCAAAATCCTAGCATAATTATACTACATGGTATGTAATGTCCCCAAAAGGGATGATTGGCTAAAACTTAAGAATATTTAGAAACCCTACTTCAAATTGAAAAATTTATGATTTAATTGCAGCAAACCCTAGCTACCAACAACCCTTCAAATATACTTTAAAAATAGCTTTAAAATATGCCAAACCCCAAACAATTAGCGGCTGCTCAAAACATGAAAGTATAGCCCTTCAAATAAGATTTTATTCTTCAAACCCTAGGCATCCTTGGCTGCAAAATTAATCGAAAAATAGTAAATGTTTCCTATGCCAAAAATCTTATCCAATTCTCACTAAATTTGCATAAAAATCACAAATTTAATAAGCATAATTTATGACAAAAATCTGAAACTATTTTGGAGCCCCACGCCCCTCCAAACAATTCCCCAAAGCTGAAAAATATATATAAGAATTACTGAATATTTTTAGGGCAATATATCCTTCAAAATATATTGGAATACCTCACAAAATAAGTCGCCAAACTACAGAAATATTGGAATAAAAATCAGAATATGTTTAGACCCAAAAATAGGTCTCAAAATGCTCAAACCAGCTCGCAAGTCAAATCGCCTTAGCTGGAAATGATCGATTCCAGCACCTCAATCCACGCAACCCTCCAATGAGGAGTCTTCGTCACTTGCAAAATGTTGGAATATTGTCATTGATGTCAAATGAACTATTGTCGAAAGTGAACGGAATTGATTGCCGAAAGTGAATAGAATTGATGGCCAAAAGTGAACGGAAATGTCGACGGAAGTGAACGAAATTGTTGACGGAAGTGAACGGAATTGTCTACAGAAGTGAACGGAATTGTCGACGGAAGTGTCGACGGAAATGTCGACGGAATTGTCAACCTTGGCCGACCTATTGGGAGGAGTTGTGACCGTTCGAAAGGACCTTTTCACTTGAAGAGTCACGACCTTAATTTATGGCTTTTCGTGGGTTATAAATAAGTGCATAACGAATGGCAAAAAAGTAGATTCGAAAGTTGAAGATATATAAAAGAAGAGCAGAATTTTTAAAGACAAATTTTTGTGAGAATATTAAAAAGAAAAAATCAGCAAGTATAAGGAAGAGTATAGCAGCGAAAACACTCAAGTGTAGATCGAATCTAAAGGAGATAAAGCAAGTGTTCTATCATCCGTTGTTTTGACAACAAATTTGAGATAGAAGAGTGATTTTTTCTGAGAAGGTTGGTGCCTTCATTTTGAAGAGATTGGTGTCTCTTGCTGAGTTGGTGCTCGGTGAAAGGGGTTGGTGCTCTTGTAGGTTAGTGCCTAAAAAATTATTTTTGGGGTTGGTGCCCCAATAGGTTGGTGCCTACGAATATTTATATCAAGAGAATTTCTCCGTGGTTTTCTCTCGAAAGGGTTTCCACGCAAATCTGTGTCTATTTGCATTGTGTGGTTTTGCATTGTAATCTTTGATTGCTTTGAATATATTAATTGCGAAGTAATTTGAGGTTTTGATTTAAGATTAATAGTCGAAAGTGAAAAAATATCTTATATTGATTCACCCCCCCTCTCAGTATAAGCTTGTGCTTAACAATTGGTATCAGAGCCGGTTCCTTCGATGTTAGCACAACTGCTAGAAGGAAGATCTTGGAAAGCACATATGGCAGGATCTCAAGTGCTAGATGGTTTCTCCACTAACAAGGCTCCTTTGTTCGATGGAACGAATTACGCATTTTGGAGCATAAGAATGAAGACTTACTTGATGGCGCTAGGTTTCGATATTTGGCAAGCAGTGGTAACAAGATACACAACGCCACAAATTGCACCCACAGATGCCATCAGAAAAAAGGCCAGTGAGAACAATGCGAAAGCTATGAATGCAATCTTATGCGGGCTTTTAGAAAATGAGTTTGTTAAGGTTATGCATTGTGAATCTGCAAAAAAGATTTGGGATAAACTCAACACTATGAAGGTGATAGTAAGGTTAGAAAAGCAAAACTCCAAACCCACCGGAGGCAGTTTGAAAGTTTAAAAATGAAGAATGATGAAAACATTGTTGGGTATCTTCTTCGTGTCGATGAGATTGTTAATGTCATTCGAGGACTCGGAGATAAAATTGAAGAATCTGTGATCGTTCAGAAAGTCCTAAGATCCCTACCATTGAGATTTGATGCGAAGGTCTCCGCCATTGAAGAAAAGAAGGATTTAGACACAATGAAAATGGACGAGCTCCATGGAATTTTTACGGCCTACGAAATGAGAACCGAATCTGAGAGACAGTCGAAGAAGGAAGCATCATTCAAGGTCTCGAAGAAAAAGAAGATCGAAGAACCAAAATCAAGTGAAAATTCAAGTAGTGAAGAAGATGAAAATGAAGCTCTATTCATTCGGAAGCTAAAGAAAGGATCCGGCAAATATAAAGGAAAGTTAACATTTAAATGCTTTAATTGTGGTAAAATTGGTCATTTTGCAGCCAAATGTCCAAATAAAGGAAATAGCGATGATGAGAGAAACAAATCAAAGTACAAAAAGGGATTTAGGCCGAGCAAAGACAAGCAAAGATTTGAGAAACAAAAGAAAAGCCTATACTCCAAGAGGTATAGCAGCTCATCCGAAGAAAACAAAGAAAGTGATGTTAAGAGCGATAATGAAGAGATTCTGTTCATGGCTACAGAAGAATATGCCACCACCAACAAAGATAATTTGGACGAAGACGAAGACATGGAAGAAGGTGAAGTGAACCTTGAAGAAGAACTTATTTGCGCATTGGAAGAAATAAAAGCATTTAGAAGAAGAATCAGAAATTAAAGTTACAACTCCGAAAATATGCAAAAGAGAATCGAGACTTCAAAACGAAGACATCACAAGTCTTTGAGGAATCAAACAAGGTAATTGCTGATCTAAAAAACCAAATCGAAGAAGCAAAGAAAATTGAAGATCTAACGGATCAGCTAAAGAAGAAAGGAGAAGACTGTGAAAGGTATGAATCTGAAATAGATGTTTTAAAAAGGGATCTAGAAAAGGCGAAAGCTAAAATGGCAAGTGAATTGAAATCTGAGAAAAGCACTCAAGTTTTGAATAAGATTCTAGAGAGTCAAAGATCACCATCTAACAAGTCAGGCATTGGGTATGAGAAGGCAAAAGAGAAAGCTAAGAGCTATGTTGAAACTCTTAAGGAACCAATGAAAAAGGAGACCAAGAAGGAAGAAGCCCAGAATACAAAAACCAGCTCTATCAACAAAGAAAGCAAAGGAGAACAAAACTTCAGAAGACCATTTGCTCCAAGATATGCAAATAAAACCAGGTTTGGTAATTATTTTGATGGATATTGTTATTATTGTAATCATTTTGGTCATAATAAATTAGATTGTAGAAAGAGAGCCAAGGAAATTGAAGTCAGGAGCAGAAACAAAAGAACCTATGGAGCTTCGAACAAAAGCTACAATTCGTTTGCTCCCTTATCAAACTTTGATGAAGCTATAGTTTGTTACAAGTGCAACAACTATGGACATATAGCACGCTATTGTACAAGTGTTTTTGAATCTGTAAGACAAGATCAAAAGTTCAAAGCTCCAGTGATAAAGAAAAGAGAACCATCAAAGACCTGGAAGAAGAAGCAAGAAGAATCCATGATTGTTCAAACAGCATTCCATGCTAGAAATGAAGGACAACAATGGTTCATTGATAGTGGATGTTCGAGACACATGACTGGAGATAAAAGCAAATTCATCTCATTAAAAAAGGTCATTGAAGGCATAGTGAAGTTCGGAGACAACACAACAGCCAGAATAACAGGAAAAGGTACACTTAGTCTCGATAATGGAAAAACCAAAACAGAAAATGTGTTATATGTGGAAGGGTTAAAGCATAATCTTCTAAGTGTTAGCCAAATGTGTGATCAAGGACACACACTCAAATTCTTTTCTGAAGGTTGCGAGATCAGAAAAAGAGACACGGGAGAACTAATTGCAGATGCTCATAGAACCACAAACAACCTATACATGCTTGGAGAAATGAGAGGAGAGAAATGTTGTCTGAGTCAAGTTGAAGAAAGTTGGCTATGGCATAGAAGGTTATGGCACATAAATTTTGATAATTTTGTGAAAATCAACAACAAACAGGCTGTGCGAGATGTGCCCAAGATAACGAAACCTTCAAGCACTCTATGCAAGCAATGCCAACACGGAAAGCAAACCGGAACAAGGTTCAGAACAAAGGAATATTCGACCACCAAACCACTAGAGTTGATTCATACGAATCTTTGTGGTCCTACCAAAACTGAAAGCATGCAAGGTAAGAGCTACTTTATGTTGCTCATTGATGATTATACTAGAATGACATGGGTAGCCTTTCTAAAAGAAAAATCAGAAGCATTTGAAAAGTTTAAAGCTTTCAAGGCATTAGTAGAAAATGAAAAAGAGCTGAAAATAAAATGTCTAAGGTCAGATCGAGGAGGTGAGTATATTTCAAATAAGTTCATTGAGCTTTGCGAACATCATGGAATTAAGAGACAATACTCAGCTGCAAGGACTCCACAACAAAATGGAGTGGTGGAAAAGAAAAATCGAACCGTTCAAGAGATGGCTAGAACTATGTTGAATGAATCTAAGCTATCAGGAAGATTCTGGAGAGAAGCAGTTAATACAGCAGTATATATCTTGAATAAAGGGCAAATCAGAGTTAATAATGACAAAACTCCTTACGAATTGTGGAAAGGAAGACCAGCTTCGGTCAAACATTTCAAAGTGTTTGGAAGTAAATGTTTTATCAATAGGAATGAAGAAAACTTGGGCAAATTTGATTCAAGCGCGGATGAAGGAATTTTTCTTGGTTACTCCATCAAAAGCAAAGCCTATAGATGTTATAACAAAAGGCTATAAACTATCGTAGAAAGTGCTAGTGTTAGAATAGATGAGATCATGAATCAAGAGGCAAAAGAACCTTCAGAAGAGCCTCTAGAAATACCCAATCTTGTAGAAGAAGGGGAGAAGGAAAATGTAGAAAAATTGAGTGAATCTGAAATGCAGGGCACCAAAGCACCATCTCGCTATGTTCAGAAGAATCATGCTGAAAGTCAAATCATTGGCAACATTGATGCTAGGATGCAAACCAGAAGAAGAATTGTAAGTAAACCTGAGCATGTAAATTTCTTTGTTATCCAAGGTAGAGCCTAAGAATTTTTCTGAAGCTAGTCATGATAAACATTGGGTAAAATCAATGGAAGAAGAGTTAGATCAAATTGAGAAGAATGAGACTTGGAAACTCGTGCCCAAGCCAATGGATCAGAATGTAATTGGCACTAAGTGGGTTTTACGAAACAAATTGAATGAAAATGGCCAAGTCACTCAAAACAAAGCAAGGTTGGTATGTAAGGGGTATGCTCAAGTAGAAGGTGTAGATTTTGAAGAAATTTTTGCTCCTGTTGCTAGATTAAAAGCAATTCGAATATTTCTTGCATTTTCAGTATTCAAAAATTTCAAAGTTTATCAAATGGATGTTAAATCAGCATTTCTAAATGGCAATCTAGAAGAGGAAGTTTACATAGAACAGCCAGAAGGATTCCTCTTATTAGAAAACAAGGATTATTTGTGTAAGTTGAAGAAGGCTTTATACAGATTGAAACAAGCTCCTAGAGCATGGTATGCTAGGCTTGATAAATACCTACAAGACCAAGGATTTAAGAGAGAATATGCTGATAGTAATCTTTACATCAACACTGAAGGAGATCACCAGTTAATTGTTGTGGTGTATGTAGATGATATAATCTTTGGAGGAGACAATGAGGAAATGTCTAAGATATTTGTCGAAGATATGCAAAAGGAATTTGAGATGTCCATGTTAGGTGAGTTGTCATTTTTCCTTGGTTTACAAATCTCTCAATCTAACAAAGGAATATTCATATCCCAAAGCAAGTATGTGAAGGAGATGTTGAAGAAATTCCATATGGAGGAGTGTGCCCCTGTTAGCGCACCTATGGCTACAGGTACAAAGTTGAGCAAAGATGATGAATCTCTGAATACTGATCAAACTCTTTACAGATCAATGATTGGGAGTTTACTATATGTGACGACATCTAGGCCAGATATCATGCAAGCAGTAGGTATGGTTGCACGATTTCAAGCAGCTCCAAAAGAAACACATGTGCAAGCCATGAAACATATATTTAGATATTTAAAGAGAACCTTGGATTATGGGTTGTGGTACCCAAGAGGTAAAGACTTCACATTGGTAGCGTACACGGAATCAGATTGGATAGGTTGTGTAGATAATAGAAAAAGTACAAGTGGAGGAGCATTCTTTCTTGGAGATAGCTTAGTATCTTGGTTGAGTAAGAACCAAAATTTTGTATCTCTATCCACAGCAGAAGCAAAGTACATAGCGGCAGTGCTATGTTGTACAGAAGATTTATGGATGAAACAAACCTTGAAAGATATCAAAGAAGAGTATAATCATCCAATCTCCATATTCTGCGATAATACTAGTGCAATAAGTATTTCAAAGAATCCAGTTATGCATTCCAGAACTAAGCATATCCCTATACAATATCATTACTTGAGAGAACAGGTGGCAGAACAACAAGTAAAATTGGAATATGTTTCCACATCCGAACAAATGGCAGATATCTTCACTAAGCCACTTCCAAAGGAAACATTTGAGCACCTATGACAGAAGTTGGGAGTAATTTCTTTTGCGTCTTGCCATTGAAGGGAAGCATCAGCTAAGGGGGAGCTAAGTACTAGCTCTTGGATAGACCCTTTGCCATTGATGTCAAAGGGGGAGAAGTACAGAAAGAGGATGTCACAAAAAGGGGGAGCTACAGCAAAGAAGGATTCAGACAGAAGAGACAGTGCAGCAATGGGGAGCAATTTCAGTATGTGGTTGCCATCAATGACAAAAGGGGAGATTGTTGGAATATTGTCATTGATGTCAAATGAACTATTGCCGAAAGTGAACGGAATTGATTGCCGGAAGTGAACAGAATTGATGGCCGAAAATGAACGGAAATGTCGATGGAAGTGAACGAAATTGTTGACGGAAGTGAAAGGAAATGTTGCCGGAAGTGAATGGAATTGTCGACGGAAGTGAACGGAAATGTCGACGGAAGTGAACGAAAGTGTCGACGGACTTGTCAACCTTAGCCGACCTATTGGGAGGAGTTGTAACCATTCGAAAGGACCTTTTCACTTGAAGAATCACGACCTTAATTTATGGCTTTCCGTGGGTTATAAAGAAGTGCATAACGAATGGCAAAAAAGTAGATTCGAAAGTGGATGATATATAAAAGAAGAGCAGAATTTTTTGAAGGCAAATTTTTGTGAGAATATTAAAAAGAAAAAATCAGCAAGTATAAGGAAAAGCATAGCAGCGAAAACACTCAAGTGTAGATCGAATCTAGAGGAGATAAAGCAAGTGTTCTATCATCCATTGTTTTGACAACAAATTTGAGATAGAACAGTGATTTTTTCTGAGAAGGTTGGTGCCTTCATTTTGAAGAGATTGGTGTCTCTTGCTGAGTTGATGCTCAGTGAAAGGGGTTGGTGCTCTTGTAGGTTGGTGCCTACAAAATTGTTTTTGGGGTTGGTGCCCCAGTAGGTTGGTGCCTACGAATATTTATATTAAGAGAATTTCTCCGTGGTTTTCTCCCGAAAGGGTTTCCACGCAAATTTGTGTCTATTTGCATTGTGTGGTTTTGCATTGTATTCTTTGATTGCTTTGAATATATTAATTGCGAAGTAATTTGAGGTTTTGATTTAAGATTAATAGTCGAAAGCGAAAAAATATCTTATACTGATTCACCCCCCCTCTCAATATAAGCTTGTGCTTAACACAAACAGCTACCAAGGTTCTAAACCCTAGTCGCCCCACTTCCAATGCAATAATTTTGTATTTTTTGAATAATTAGGTGCAAGTACAACTTCAAAGTGAAGTTGCCCTAGTTAAGAAATGAGGGTTGGCATCCCCACTCCTTTTTTGTTTGAAGGTTTTTGTCTTCAAGTCAATGGCTCAAGCGTTTCGTGCTTAATGACCAAATTTGAATATAGATCATAGCATGCCCTCTCCAAAAGATTTGTCTTCACTTTTGTAGCCCTCCAAGTGTGGCGCCTAAAAAGAGGAAGGGAGGGTAATTTAAAATATTTTTAAAAGACCTTTCCTTATGATCTTTTTTTAAAATCACTTAAGCCTTCATGACCCTTAAAGGTCCCTTTTTTAAGTTAAATAAAAAACATAAAATACTTTTCAAAAAGGTACTTTTACAAATATTCAAATAAAACATTCTATACTCACTTCCCTTTATACTTGTCCCTTAACCCCCGGGAATAGTTTTAAGACTAAGGGTCTTCTACAATGTCCCTATCAAAAGAGCGACGTAACAATCCTCCCTGTCCAAAATTGCTTGTCCTCAAGCAATAAAAATAGCCAAAGTGCTATCTCCACTATGGGTCTTGTGTCAAACTCAAACCTAGGTCCTTTCCAATGGAAAGACCCCTCTTGGTGATTTCTTCTATAGCTAGATATGAAGTTCTCTTGTTGCTTAAGCAAGCTGAAAATGAAAGACCAGCAACACCTCATGTTGTTAGGTCTTATTCTTGGGCCCATGTTTTCAAAAAATGCCCATACGATGTTGAAAGCAAGAAAATCTTCAAATTTGGCATCATAAGGGTAGCTGAAAAATGGTATTCCAGCTAGGTAGTCTTCAAGCATTAGGGCCTTGATTGCCCCTATGTCCATACCTACACATGAAGCAAACATGTTAAGTAAAAAGAATGATCTTCCCCTTCTCTTTTGTGTTTATGACCATGATTTGCTTAGGGAGTATGGCTGCAAACTCCTAAATGTTATGAATGGTGCAGCCCCTAGCAACCTTCTTATCCCTCCATCCAATGATTTTTCCATCTATTACCTTGTTGCCCCAAGTGTATCCCACTTTATTCAACTCATAACAGCTGCATATGCTTTTGATTTTATCCCTCAAATTCCTCCAATGAAATATCCAAAGGGCTGGAAACTCTTGTGGAAATGTTAATTCCACCCTTGGCCCATAAATTCATTTGTATCTTTGTATTGGAGTGAACCAACTCCTTTGTCAACCATCTATTATGATTTTCCATAATCCTGCAATTCTTTATTAAAGTTAAACCATTCATCACCAAAGTGTTGTCCAACAACTCCTTAGTGTCTATGCCACATAAAAGAGACATCATGGACATAAAAAATAAATCAGAATTGGAGAGTATCAAAGAGCTGCCCTCTATGTGTACCTTGAGAGTTTTGAAAGTATATGTTGGGTTCCCCAAGTGTGGAAGTTGCTTACCTTGGAGGAGTGAAGCAATAATTGAAACCTTGCCCTCAAAAGAAAACTTACATTTCCTTGCAAAATCAGACTTTGTAGAGGGTTGTCTATTGCCCCTTTTACCTTTATCCAAGTGCACATATTCAACTGAAGTGACCCATTTGTTCCCTCATTATTATCATCACCAAGTGCCCTCTTGGTTTCAAACCTTGGGGTGTTTTTAACCAGCTGAATTGACACCTTATTTGGCATGTTTCCAAATTGTATGCTAGGCTGGAATGACATACAAAACTCAGAATTTTCTGAGTGTATTTGCAATTTTCTCCCTGTCATTTTCAAATTTCTTAATTCTCCTCAAATATGGAACTTTACTTCCCCACAATACCAACGTTAAGCACAAATTTTCAACATTGACAAGAAAAAGAGGAATTAAGTAATTCTTTCCATACCTTGGGAACCAACTAGCATTGACTCCTCTCAACAAACCTTCCACCTTAGCATGCCTTAGGACCTACATTTTAGCATACTTTAGAAACCAGCTTATGCAAAGAAGAATTTGAAAGCCCTTTCCATACCTTGGAGGCTGCTCTATGCCCCCAATATTGAATTTTTTGTATGGGAAACCTTTTCCCACTTTTCTTTCACCCCATATGCCATGTATGAGATTTTTTCCCTTCATGAGAGTTGGTTGTTTCAACCCAGAAAATTCCACTTGCCTAGCTGCCCCTACATGAATTTCTTCATGTATCATGCTCTCCATTCTTTTGGACATCGCGCCCTTGGGTGCCCCATCTTGCAAACTATGTTTGGTAATTTTGGGTGTACTCTCCAATATCAATCATGTGGAAATCTCATTCAACCTTATGCCTTCCCAAAGTGAGTTTCAAATCAGAAATCTTATGATAACAAGGAATAGAAAATCCATCTCCTAGTGTTACCTTGAAACCTTCAAAAGAAGTAGTATTCAAGTCACACCTTGTAGCCAACTTCTTGTCAACGAAATTATGTGTAGCCCCTCTATCTATGAGTAGAGTGACTTTATTGCCTTGAAAAACTCGTCTAACCTTAAAAGGATGACGGTTAGGAATTCCAGTTATTCTTGCCAAGGTGCCCACCGTGCTTCCTTCTATGTTTGTAGCTTGCTCCTTTGCATTAGGGGCTGTATAACTAGATGCCACAAATTTATTGCACTCTTGGCTAAACCTCATCCTTGTCCTCCTTGTGGGACTCCACTTGCATGTCCTCGTGGTCTCAAGGAACATTATCTCCATAACAACATCAATAAACTCCTGCTTCTCTCTTGTCACCTTCTTAATAAACTTTATTTTGCATGCATGGCAGCCAAACACTCTATGGAAGTCCCACCTCAGATGCCACCTCCACCTAAAGATCCTCAACCATGAAATTGGACTTGAACATTGCAAGATCATAGTTTTTTAGGAGGGATTGTAGGACCTCTTGGTAGAAGGCCATCCTGTCAAAGATTGGCATTTGAGCCACAACACATTTCTGCCTTCTATAAGTTCTTTGCCATCGGGTTCTGGTTATTGAACTTATTTTGTTTACTCTATGCACGTTATGTGATTAATTTTGCTTATTTGGCTAGAATTTTTATATTTTTGTACTGCTGTACCCAGCCGTACCAAACCCAGGCAAAAAAACACCAATACAATCCCCATACTGGTACCAGTACCAAGACTTGCAAGTAGGGCCTTTGTGTTCATCGAGATGCCCATGAAAACCAATGAAAGACATAAATATAGAATGAAACTACGATAGGTACGATGGATAAACGAATCTCAAAACTTAAAAGGGGTCTAAGTATGTTACACTTTCTTTGATCATTCCTTTTATTTTAACCATGTGCTTTTATTTTTTACAACACGCATAGATAAGTATATCAAAATAACATACCAAAACCCTATATTACATACTACACTTCGAGGATCCATTAAACAGAATACAACTTAAAAATTCCTATGCCTGAAAGCAATTAAAATCAATTGGAACATTAAATGAATATGGTGCCATATTCAAAGACAAATTGAGGATCACTCAAATTATAGATATAAGCAATCTACCCAGCAAAACGAATAATTACATAAGAACAATTCCAATGGAAGAGAAAAAAAAATTCATCGATTCAAGAGATTGCTTGAAAATGCCACTTCTAAAAATAATAGTAATACAAACTAAACATACCTGTCTTGTACGTGTCTCGGGTGGCAATGATCCATACACTACGGAACATAAATGTTTCCCTCTGGCTTCCACCTCTCTCTGTTTCAAATGTTTCCCAAAAAATGGAAATGAAAGAGATTAAACAGAAAAGTGAAGACCTGACTAACCTTACCATGTGGGCATTACAATTATAGAGCAGAATGATTATCAGTGGTGATAGCAAGTGCTACTACTGAAAAAAAAATTGGCCATCTGTGATTTTCTAATATACAAATCACAGAATATTCCAAAGACCGTGTGGGAAACAAACCACCTCAAAGAAATGAGATGTAAACTTGAATCTGATTCTACAATTGACCAGTCGCTAACTTCATATTCCCTTGACATCAATAACAAAAATACCACAGAAAAACATGTAACCATCTATAGTATGAAAAATATAAGCTACCTTTGTATGAATGCAAAAGAGAAAAGAATGATTTAGATTTTGAGGAAGGCAATTTCATTTAAAGTGCAGTAACTGGAATTACTATCAGAGATAAGAATCTATTCTTCAAATTAATGATCTTTTAAGACAATTAAAAGGAGCTGAATTGTTTTCTAAGATAGATATAAAAAGTGGATATCATCTAAAGTCAGAATTGCCGATGAGCAATGCCATTTTAATACTATCCAGGGTTAAATACAAGTTTACCATATTGCCAAATGCAGTATTTAAATATATATATAACAGTTTGTTTTTGTATTATTCTTGTTTACAGTAAAAATAAAGAATGGCATTCACAGCTTATAGAGAACAGTTTTGAGTCTTACGAAGTACAGTAGATAATATATAGTTCTGAAAAAGGAATAGCAATAAATGAAAAGAACTTAAAAATTAGTGAGAAGAAAGAAAGAAAGAAATTATAATAAACTAAATGGATGAACAAAGTCAGTCAATGCGACTGCAAAGGGGAACCAGGTATGATGCAATCAGCAAAGTTATGTCTAAAATACATCCCCCTAAAAATTATGAGAAAATTGTAATACAAAAAATAAACAATGAATGTACCAAAAAAGGATAAACCCAGGAGCTAAGAAATAAGAAATTACAGCAGAACACAAACCATGCTACAAAAACCGCCCCCGAGAGTACAAAAAGACCACTAAGACAAACATACGTACAAGCAAGAGAGACTAAAAAGGGAAAGCAATAAACCAGAACTTCTTACAAAGTAGAGTAGTTCATATACAGTTCTGAAAAGGGGATAACAATAAACCAAAAGAACTAATAAATTAGTTAAAATGGAGAAAGAAAGAAATTATAATAAACTCAATGGATAATCAAAGTCGGTCAATATGGCTGCAAAGGGGAACCAGATATGCGATCAGCAGAGTTATGTCAAAAATATGTCCCCATAAAAATTGAAAGAGAAAATTGTAATACAGAAAATAAATGATGAATGTACCTAAAAAAAGGATAAACCCAGGAGCTAAGAAATAAGAAATTACAGCAGAACACAAACCATGCTACAAAACCGCCCCTAAGGGTACAAAACGACCATTAAGATGAGGATATGTACAAGCAAGAGAGACTAAAATATCATCAACCATTAAATAGTTCCCAATGCATAATATTGTAATGTCACCAAATGATCACCCTCAGCTAATCCAATGCCCAGGGTTGAGCAGGGGGACAACACCCCAAAGCAAGGGTTACAATGCATTAGTTGCAGAAATGGTTTGAGACATTTACGAGTTAGATGCAATTCTTCAAATAACATCCACCTGTTTATACACATGTACTTGTCTTACACACAATAAAGTAATAAGGTACCCATGAGCTTGTGTCCTTAGATCTTTGCTGCTCATCAATTTCTTCTAATATGCATAAAATATTGGGGGAAATGGTTTCGAAATTTAAGATTCAGTGAAATCCATTAAATTTGTTTCTATATAAATGTCTCACCACTTCACAAGCAACCTCAGTCAACACTCGATACAAGGGACCTTGTAGCTTGCAACCCTAGAATCCACATCAAAAGTACATGGAATTTGGATATAGATCAATGACAATGATAATAAATAACACAAAAATTTCCCCAACTAGATTAATTTTGTCCGAAGAATGAGCCCCAACAAGAGAACTAACTGTCTCTTCTAGGATCTTGTAAAATGACGTGCATATGCAATTGAGTAAATCTAGGGGCATCTTATTTCTGTTTACTAGTTTAAAGATAAGTGCACTTTATATCAAAACATAAGTATAAATTCCCTGATACATAAGGGGGTTCGTAGAATAAGCAAGAGGTTGATGGAGGACAGATGGTACCCTCCAATTGAGTCATGGATGAAAGTTAATTTTGATGGGGCTGAAAAGGGCAACCCTGGCAAGGCAGGAGCAGGTGGCATTATCCATGAGTTATGTGGCAGTGCCGTCTTGATGTTTTGGAAAAAACTAGGTCAAATGACAAATAATCAGGAAGAAGAAAGAGTATGAAGAGGGCTTCTTTCGGCCAAGAAATATAGTTCGATAAGCATAGTCATATAAGGGTCTCAATGCTTTTGATTGACACAATTCAAGGGAAAAGCAATAATTGGCAGCTTAAAATTTTGGTTATTCAGATTAAAGAGAAGTTGAAAGGTTTTAACATCGATTCAATCCAGCATATTAGGAATCAAAAGAGAATAACAGACTGCTTAGCCAATAAGGGGTTGATCTGGATATGTTAACTTGATTTCAATATGTGAGTTGCCAGACAATAGCACTCTTTGTAATTTGATCACAAAGGCAAAAAAGAAAGAAGGTTCAAACCTCAGGTCTGAGGAGGATTTCAACAAATAAATAATATCATGAACCACAAAAAAGTTTGGCGGCTCCTGAAAGAGGTGGCCATCTTTGGAAAGACAAATTTGTCCTTAAATAAAGCTATCTGTGAGAAGATTCTGTAATGTCCCCATTTTGAAATTAAATAATATTATTACTAAAATAAAAAGTATTTTTAAATACTTGAAAATAAAGTAATAATAATAATCTAATTTCCACTTAAGTTGGGGCCTTTTCAAGGGTCATGGGCACTTAAGACATAATGTGAAATTATAAGGAGATTCTTTTAATATTTTAAAAATGAGAGTTTCCCTCCTATTTTGGGTGCCACACTTGGAGCATGGATATAAAAGGAAGATGAGTTGTTCATTCGAAGATTATGCTTTTTCAGATATTGAAATTCTTATGCAAGTATGTCAAGCTTAAACAAATGACTTGAGGATGAAAATCTTCAAGTGCACCAAGGTGTTTGGGGACGAAAACCTCCATCCTTTTACCAGGGCAGCTCTATTCAAGGGTTGTAATTGCGTCATAATTGTGCATAATTGTATGCAAAAGGATCTACAAAGGTGTCTTTGGACACCACTTTTATCAAGGAATTATTGCAAACTCTTCAAAGAGCTGAAAATTCATGATTTGCAGGCCAAAGAGATGGGTGAACTTGGTTTGAAAAGTTTTGTTGATTTTGGAATAATCTAGGGCTGTAACTAGGGTTTTTGTAACTTCAGAATTACTTTTGAGGGACTTCCCATGGAGGAAAAATTCTATTTTTAATTTTGTTTGAAAGCTACTATTTTTGTGATCATTTTAAACTAACATTTGCATTGCGATTCTCAATATTTCGAATGATACATACGAATTTTTAAAGTTTCAGATGATTAAGACATAATAAATTATTGAATGCTGGAAATAAGGAAAATAATTTAGAAGATTATTTGCATAATTTTCTCTAGTGGAGCGACTTGCTTTTGGAGGTTGTTTGCGTGGTTTGGAGCCATTCCTAGGGTGGCGAACTTGTTAGTGGATTAAAGACCCTTCTTTAGAAAATTGTTTTCATCGAAACCCTCTTCTAGGGTTTGGTGGTATTTTTATTAATTTATTCCAGCAGAGGCGATTTGTGTTGAGCGGTTTTGCAGGGTTGTGAGGGCCACTCAATGCCCTAAAACATTCAGGTAATTGTTTGTAATATTCTCCAAGTGGAGTGATCCTCCTTGGGGAATGGACATTGTAGGGTGCTATTTGACCCTAAAACAAGGTAAATTGATCCCTATAATTTGTGCTTATTTTTATAATCAATTCCAGCTTGTTTGGGCAAATTATATGAGGGTTTGGAATTGCATAATCATCAGTAATTACAGCTGCTAATACTCTGAGGGTGACAATTTGATTAGAGAGGTTTGGAAGTAAATATGAGCATTCTAACAAGGGGCGTTCAAGGCCACTTTTTTTATAGTAATTTCAGTGTATTTCTTCTAGTGTTTTGCAAGGGTTTCAAGGTGTTTGGAGCAGGTATCAGGTGGTTGTGAGTTCATACAAAATCAAACGTGAAGGGAACCAAAATAGGTGATAAACTCATCTCACAAGAAGCAGCGAAAGAGGAATTTTATTACAGCATTTATTGGGAATAAATTGGCATTAATTTGGCATGTTTATGAGAAGAAATCTAAATTGATTAGTCGCTAGAATCTAGTATTTAGCCTTGGCTCTTTAGCGCCTAGGGTTCATGTCTGAATTAAGAATTGAGGAGGATATATATTGCATCTTGATTGGCACTAGGGTTTGCTGGTTTTATTTCCAAAATTCATATTTTATTTCAGATTTATCTTAGGGTTTGTTGGGAAACCCCATCTTGGCCTAATTTACCCATTTGGGGTCATTATAGTGGTATTAGAGCCAACATCGTGGCTAATTGTGGGAATTGAAGGGTTACATGACATGGAAGATATGAAGGGGCAGCATTCTATTCAAATTGATCCCATGGAAACCTATGAAGAATACATGACCTTTCCACCCTCTATCTGAAAGGCCCTAAATCTCATTGAGTTTGTGTTATGGGAGAGAGGAAGAGGCAGTCATAGGATGGACCAGCATAGAGAAAAAGGAGTACAGGATGCCTTTACGAAATTTGTTATTCCCATATTTGATGGTTCTACAAGTATTTCAGCTAGTGCCTGGGATGATAAGGTAGACACATATCTCTAACTACGTCCCATGGAGGAAGGTGTGGCCATGAAATTTGCCATATCACACTTCGAGGGGGTTGCCCATGATTGGTGGCACCACAGGTTAGTAACCTAAGAACACCATCTCATAGATACCTATGATGTATTCAACACGTGGCTCACTCGCAGATTTGATTGGGGTAATCCCGAACTTTACTTTGAGGAGTCGGCATGCTTGCATCAAGCGGAAGAAAAATCAAAGTTTCCAAAGGTTAAGAAAGAGGAAGTTGTTCAAAAACTTTATGAGCAATCCAAGGATCATGAAGAAAGCTCGGCAGGTAATAAGGAAATCACAAAGGAAAGGTATGTTAGAAAAGAAGTTTTTTGAATTGTTTCTAATCATAGTTCACCTTATTTGAATAAATTCAAATTTCAAGAGGAAGCTTGGAAGAAACAATTAACATTTGGGAAGGAAGCACAAGTCCTAACAAGATTGGACAAGGAAAAGGGGCCCTTTGATAGAGTAATGCCCAATAGAACGGAAGAAGATTTCATTTTGCATTTAGAAGAAAGAAGATTAGATTTGTGTTTGGGTAAGCAATGGAATGGTCATCTTGGTAAGTACTCATTGATTCCTCTTCATGCTTGGTTCCTTCATTATCTTGGTTGCAAAGTTTGTGCTATCACTAAGGTTGAGGTGAAGGGCACTCAATGGGAAAGAGAATCCTTCCAAGTGAATGAACATGACAAGTATCCATTTTGGATATGGGATCTAGGTGAGCACTACAAAAGTAACATTGCTACCATGTCACGTTGGGCCAACATAAAGAAGGGTATAGACAAGGGCTATCATGGTCCCAAGATCATAGTGACTATTGTCTTTCGCATTTTCAGTTTGTTTCCATTGAAAGAATTTGTTTACATGGTATGCATGGTTCCAAGGAGATTGTACTCCTCACATCCCAACACTATGGGAATGATTCAAGTGTCTAGTGGCGGATTTCCAACCACTAGAAGGAGAAATTGGAAGGAGAAAAAGGCATACTACAGCCAGGATAAGATTAAGCTGAAACATAAAAAAGAGGCCCATATCATATTCATGAGGGATGGTGACATAATTATAAAAGTGTTGCTAAACACTAATGTTTTTTTCTAACATGTTTGCTCCATGTGTAGGTTCATTAATGACATCACTTGCCATAACCAAGAGCAATGCAAGGGTTGAAGTTGAGTGCATGGAGGGCATGAAACCCCTCTTAGATTGGGCAAAGGCCCAAGTAGTGAACAGCCGGTTATAGGGTATGATTTTGGAAGAATTTTTGTCCTCTTTTCTTCCGGAAAGTTCTACAATTGTCTTGCTACATTTATGGCTAACATCATACACAAAGGGCAAATTTTGTGACATAGTACAGCCAATAGTTGAGCACATGAGGGGCATAAAAGGTACCATCCAAAGGGGATTGCAAAGTGGAAAAAATTATTTCCAAGGTATGTTGCTCAAAGCATTTGATTTGGTCAATTGTTTGCAAGTTGGGAAAGATTTGTCATGGCATGTAGAGGCTACCAAAGAGTTGTTGAGGGGTGGCCAACCTAGTATGCACACAGGGGACGAAGATCAAATGGATTTTTTCATTTAGGGTACCAAGGTATCACTTTCCAAAAAAAATCCATTTAGCAGCTCTAGCTTTCTCTTCATGTTGTTTGAGTTCATATTGGCATCCTTGAAAAATATGGACATGGAAGAAGATTTAAGGCCCATCATAGATTGGACAAAGGCTCAAATCATGAGCAACAATTGGCAAGGCAAATTGGTGAGGAAAATTTTGTTTTTTCCCTTTTCGGAAAATTCAAAAAATTATTGGCAACAATCTTGGCCATTGACCCCAAAAAAAGGGCACATTGTTTGTACATGGAAGCCAACTAAGAGGCCTGAAATTGTTGTTGGAAGGTACAAAATTTTTGTTTCCAAAATTTCTGAATTGTGTCATTTACTACAGCCACCTATCACATTCAAAAAAGTTGATTTTTGGAGTTTGGTACCCTTCAAACCAAGAGGAATTAGTGTATTATTCAATTTTGATTTTTTAAAATTAAAAAAATCAGTTTTTTTGACATTACCAAAGCCCTCTTATGAGAGCTATATGGCTGATTTCATTCCAGATTTGCAGCTACTCATAAGTTCTGAGAGTGACATCTTTTGGGATCATGGTTTGCACAAGGAAATGATGAAATATGTAAGGAACAGCAATGTATTTGGTTGCATCTTGAGCATTCCCTTGATGATCACTTGATTACTTGCACGTAAGCCACGAGAAAGGAGAGCCTTGGGTGGACTTCACTTTGCACATGATGAGGACTCTTCACAAAGGGTTATATTTGGAGGTGAGACATTTGCAAAGTATGTTGCTCTAAGTAATTCATCTCGTTAATTTTTTGCAAAATTGGAAGGCTCCCCCATGGCCTAAGAGAACTAGTAAGGTAATTGGTGGCCTTAACCTTACTTGTTTACTTCCCTTGAGGATAGTAAAAGCAAACTACTACATACAGGGAAGCAAGAAGACACTTTTCGAGATGCAATAATTGGCTTCGTATGGCTATGGACTCCATCATGCACCACTTGGTATTGAAAGAGTTGCTGACATGGGGACATGGGAAGTCATTGGATGACTTTTTTCACACTTGGAACACTTGGGGACAGCCACCAAAACACAGGTCCAGATTTCAGTTAAGAGCCTCTCTTCCATGGGAAGGGATTACAAGAGGACATTGCATCATAAGGTGTGTTGGGACACATCTTTGGATATTGCAATTGCTTGAGGACAAGCAATTTTGCACAGAGAGGATTGTAATGTCCCCATTTTGAAATTAAATAATATTATTACTAAAATAAAAAGTATTTTTAAATACTTAAAAATAAAGTAATAATAATAATCTAATTTTCACTTAAAGTCTTTTTAAAGATCATGGGTACTTAAGGCCTAAAGTGAAATTATAGAGAGTTTCTTTTAATATTTTAAAAATGAGAGTTTCCGTCCTATTTTGGGTGCCACACTTAGGGCATGGATATAAAAGGAAGGTGAGTTGTTCATTCGAAGAGTATGCTTTTTCAAATATTGAAATTCTTGTGCAAGTATATCAAGCTTGAACAAGTGACTTGAGGACGAAAACCTTCAAGTGCACCAAGGAGTTTGGGGACGAAAGCCTCCATCATTCTACCAGGGCAGAGCTCCATTCAAGGGTTGTAATTGCATCATAATTGTGCATAATTGTATGCAAAAGGATCTACAAATGGTTAAATAATTATTGCAAACCTTTCGAAGAGCTCAAAATTCATGATTTGCAAGTCAAAGAGGTGGGCAAACTTGGTTTGAAAAGTTCTATTGATTTTGGAATAATCTAGGGCTATAACTAGAGTTTTTTAAAACTTCAGAACTACTTTTGAAGGACTCCCCATGGAGGAAAAATTCTAATTCTAATTTTGTTTGAAAGCTACTATTTTTGTGATCATTTTGAGCTAACATTTGCATTGCAATTCTCAATATTCCAGAAGATACGAATTTTTGAAGTTTCAGCTGATTAAGGAAGATAATAAATTACTGAAGGCTGGAAATAAGGGAATTAATTCATAAAATTATTCACATAATTTTCCCTAATGGAGCGACTTGCTTTTGGAGATTGTTTGTGTGGTTTGGAGCCATTCTTAGGGTGGCGAACTTGTTGGTGGATTAAAGACCCTTAGAGAGATGTTCTACATTGAAACCCTCTTCTAGGGTTTGGTGGTATTTTTATTAATTTATTCCAGCAAAGGCGATTTGTGTTGAGAGGTTTTGTAGGGTTGTGAGGGCCACTCATTGCCCTAGAATATTCAGGAAATTATTTGTAATATTCTCCAAGTGGAGTGATCCTCCTTGGGGAATTTTGTAGACACTGTAGGGCGTTATTTGACTCTAAAACAAAGTAAATCGATCCTTATAATTTTTGCCTATTTTTATAATCAGTTCCAGCTTGTTTGGGCAAATTATATGAGGGTTTGGGATTGCATAATCATCAGTAATTACAGCTGCTAATATTCTAAGGGTAACAATTTGATCAGAGAGGTTTGGAAGTGGATGTGAGCATCTAACAAGGGGCGTTCAAGGCCATGTCTTTTGATAATATTTTTAGTGTATTTCTTCTAGTGCTTTGCAAGAGTTTCAAGGTGTTTGGAGCAGGAATCAGGTGGTTGTGAGTTCATACAAAATCAGACTTGAAGGGAACCAAAATAAGTGATAAACTCATCTCACAAGGAGTAGCGAAAGAGGTATTTTATTACAACATTTATTGGGAATAAATTGACATTAATTTGGCATGTTTATGAGAGGAAATTTTAATTGATTAGTAGCTGGAATCTAGTATTTTGCCTTGGCTCTTTGGCACCTAGGGTTGGTGTCTGAATTACGCATTGAGGAGGATATATATTGCATCTTGATTGGCACTAGGGTTTGCTGGTTTTATTTCCAGAATTCAGATTTTATTTCAGATTTGTCTTACGGTTTGTTGGGAAACCCCATCTTGGCCTGATTTACCCATTTGGGGACATTACAAATTCAGATTCCTTTGCCTACTCTTGGATAAGCTCTGCCTTGGGGATTCCGCAGAAAAAATTCAGACCATATGGTCTGATGATTATTGATGCTGCATTTGTGTTGTTTAAGCTTATGTTTTTGTGATTTTTCTGTGAGATTCAGAACTGCAGCAATCTAGCCATTACAGTTTGATAGGTGACAGATTCTGTATCTGTTTTGCAGGTTATAAATTCCTTTTTGCAAGTTGGTCTCACTTTTTCCTGTAGATAAAATCTGCAGGACAGGACTGATCAGAGGCTGGCCATTTCCTCATTATAGAGTATTGGTTACAGCATCAGCTCGTGAGATATGAACTATTGGAGGCTATAGTATAAAACTATCTTGATAATTTCTGGTTTTATGGCTCATTTCCACTCACTGGTTTCTTCTCAGATAAAATTGTTTGAGAAGCAATGGTTTGAAGGTTTTCCCCTTGATATGGTTAGCTTTCAACCCTTGGGACATTTGGTTCAATTCTTTCTATGTTGGACGGCAGTTCCCTTTTTTCATTTACCTATCAAAAATAAAAATAACATTAATAGAAATAGTTTTATTCACTGAAACAATATAAAGAATGGTTAACAGAAACTGGAATCTGAATTAAAATAAGAATGTAAACCAACAGTATATACAGTAGCATCATTGATCAGATAAAGTGTGATATCAGAAAACCATTTAGGGAAAGGATCCTAGATGCAAATTCAATTTAAACAACCAAACCAAATTAGATCACGAAAGTGTGGTATAGATCAGTTTGGTTGAGATAATCATATTTACTTCATCATCTATAGAACTATTGACATGTTTAAGACATGTTTACACTCATTCCGTGATACAGAATTGAGCAAACAGAAAGTGCATAGGTTGGTCACAAGCAAAGTGGGTAAAGAAGGCTTAAGGATGATCCCAACACCCTAGGATCCACATCAGTTGAAAAACCCAGTTATTTTAACATACTCATCACATCACAAAGATGTAGATATCTTTGGCATGCCCCAAAGATGCTGATGTCATCAGTACTTTCCTAAGATGTAGACGTATTTGAGACTTCCCAAATATCTCCTGTTCAGCAGGGTACATACAGACAACTATGGCACCTGCTGAAGTAGCATGCTAAAAGACAACAATTGAACTTCAACCACCCACAATGGGACCTCTTCCGTCTTTTCATGGGAATTGGCATTTGCAGTCTCTGTGCTGCACAATTTCTCATCTGATTGTATAAATAAACCCCTTGGGTATCTAATCCTCAAATATTGAGTAATAGGATGTATGAACAACTAAGTATAGTAGTGAAGCATGTTGTTTGAGCAAGACATGCATGTAGAGCATTGTAGTAGCCCTAGAGAAGTCCCGTCTTTGGCATGCCCCAAATATATTGTAATCTTTGGTACTTCCCTAAGATGTAGGGCATCTTCGAGACTTCCCAAACATCTCCTGTTCAGCAAAGTACATACAGACAACTACAGCACCTGCTAAGTCGCATGCTAAAAGACAAAAATTGAACTTCAACTGCCCACAAAGGATGCTGAAGTGTTTCCTCTTCCACCTTTTCATGGGAATTGGAATTTGGAGTCTCTATGCTACTCAATGTATCATTTGATTGTATAATTAAAGCCCTTTGGGTTCATGTAATCATCAACTCTATAGTTGTTGGATGTATGAACAACTAAGTGTAGTAGGGACACATGTTGTTTGAACGAGACAAGCATCACAATTCTAAGTATAATTCTGTTCTTTTTAGCACAGTTTATAAGAGACAACAAACTAATTCAGCCATCTCAAAATTGTAGCGTGTTAAGTTTGGTGTTGTAGGAATAGAATATCTAACTTAATTAAAGCTAAAATTGGTACAGTTTTTTGGTCAGTTTGTGTAGTTTTTGCAGTGTAATCAGTTTTGCAAATATATGCCATTGACTAGATCAGCTAGAGCAAGATGAGAACGCAATTTGATTCTCTTGCAGCAAGTGATATCTACAAGGAGGTGGAATCAAGAAATAAGAAGCATGGCCCATGAAAAAGGAGAAATACCTCAAGAGTATAAGGAATCTCAAGAAAGAGATTCTTGAAGTTGGAAGCTGATATTGGAAGTATCTCCCAATCAATGGGAAAGGTTGACACAATGGAAAAGAATATAGAGGTCCTCTTTTGCAAGCTTTGGGATTTCCATGCAAATACTAGGCAAAATGGGAGGCAAACAAAGAGCATACCAAACACCAAGAAAAGGAGCAACCCTGTAGCATCCAAAACCTCCAAACTCAACTACCATCAAAGTGGGGACAAAAAGTGGAAATTCGGCCCTTTGAAGTAGAAGTGAATGTAGAAAAGCTTGATCATTGACTTGCATAACCGAGGTATATTCCAGTTTGCATAACATTAGTGAAAATCAGAAAATTACTTTTGCATGTTTGAAAATTGCTAGTCATGCACTCGGAGGGAAATTTATGCTCATTCTTTGGCTTTCAATAAATTATCACCAACTACTAAAAGAGATAAATTTAAAAAGCTGATAAAAACTCATATTTAACCTATTTTTTATGGATAGGAACACTCAATAAATGGAAATATTATAGACAAAGATAGGGACAAAGTGGTCAAGAGTATACTACTGAATTTCAAAGGAAAGTCGTTCAAATAGGAAAGTGCACATAGGGCCATGATGCTTTGATGAAGAACCTTGGAGGACTTAACAGCCATCGAAGGAGGCATGTCTTGATAGCCAAGTCTAAGAACATTAAGGAGATGCATAAGCACATTATATTGAGATGGACAAGGAGGAAGGTCCATCAACCTCTTCACATGCTTCAAATCAGCAAGGTGATTCCAAGTCAAAGGGTGAAGGTAAAAGGAAAGGTAAGTATAATACAACTCTTGTGAAAAAGGTTCTTAAAAATCATGGTGAGCATTGTAATGTAGATGGTCATAGTGAAGATAAATGTTGGAAGTTCCATCTATAATGGTATCCTAGAAACAGCAATAAGAAGAGGATTGTCTTTTAACAAATGGAAGGAGATAGAAAGAAGCTCCAATGTGAATGAGAAGATTTATTACACTCCCATCCAAAGAGAGGTATGTTTAAATAACAAAGAGACCATGAATAGAGGTAAACTCGCCAAATGAGTCAGATAAAGAAGACAAATTTTGATGCTCTTTGGCAGCCAATACCTATATGTGAGAGATGCCATCATCATAAGAAGAGCCAATAAATAGCATTAGGTCAAATATGAAGAAAGCTGCAAGGGGATTTGAGAAAGATTCTCGATTCTGATCTGTACTAATGAATGCTAATATGTATCCTTTTCTGTATACAGCCCAGGCTTGGACGAATAGTTTTCAAGCCTAGCATACTAGAATATGTACTCTTTAATTTCTCTATAAAATAATTGGGTTTTGTTTTTTTTTTTAAATATATGAAGAAAACTTCATCATCAAGGTGTATCAAGGTAAATCCAAACTCTATTTGGTAAGTGCTAATAAAGAAATAAGATGATTAATGATAGTGTGAAGTTTGATTTACTTCTTCTGAGATATAAGCAAGATAATAAGTTTGTTAAAAGCACATTTACTAAGAACAAAGGCAAATGGAAGAGTTGTTGCAAAACTTCAAGAAGGTTTTCCAAGATCACAAGACGTCACTCAGTGAGCGGTATAACATGAGATCCAAAACTACCAGATTGCCCTCATCCCAACAGTGGTATCTCACTTATAGAACAAAGGCAAATGGAAGAGTTGTTGCAAAACTTCAAGAAGGTTTTCCAAGATCACAAGACGTCACTCAGTGAGCGGTATAACATGAGATCCAAAACTACCAGATTGCCCTCATCCCAACAGTGGTATCTCACTTATGGAGGCAAATGAGGTGAAGGAGCAACTTCAAGCTTTGTTAGATCCCAATGTGATTTAAATGGCTGTTCAAGACAGAATTCTGAAATATTACAAAGATTTAATTTTATGTTATTTTCTATGTTTTCGTATTTTGCATTTTTTAGGCCCTTTCGTGGAAAATTTGGCCTTAGAACTTTGGTCAAATGCCTCTAAAGGATGCCAAAGGGATTCCTTTAAGGGCATCTAAACATGTTTGTTTATGAGCTTTCCAATGCATATTATAGGTTTGAATTCCACGGAACGGTCAAGAAGATATGCCCTGACAAGTGGCACTCCTAAAATAATAACATCATCAACCAAAATCCAGCTATTTGTAATCATCTGGCCATTTGTTTCCAATTCCAAGGTAATTACATATTATCCACATGTGGAGTGACCTTTCAATTCCCATTCTAACCCTTTTTTTACTATTTTTAATCAAGGGAGACTGGCAGCCACACGGAACATGAGGACAAGAGCATGAAATCATACAAACCCTATAAAATAAGTGATAAGACATATAACCCTGAAGGTAATGGTCTCGTAGAGGAGATTCAAGATGGGGAAGGACAAATACAACTCCACAACAACCCCATTGATATGGTCACCAAAGTTGTATGTACAATAGCTAATGAGCACTAAAGAGAGGCTAGAAAGTATATAAGCAAGGGATAAAGTGAAGGGCTTCAAATTGGAAGAAATAATGAAAACCAAGCAAAAATTGCAGGAAGATAACGGCATGCTCAAGGCATGAGTAGAAATACTACAAACACTCATGAATTTTGGACAACACGAATGACATGCCTTAAAACAAACCATCCACTCACCAACAAATTCCAAGGAAGGTACAAAAGAAGTGAACATAACAAAATTAAAAGAATTGCAAAGGGCACTACAATGCATGGAAGCAAAAAAGAAAGACTCGAGAAATCAGTTACAAGAAACTAATACATGGGCACAAGTAGTGAAAGAACCACATGATAAACAAAAAATAACTGATAGAAAAACAAGTCGAGACAAATGATAGGAGGAGAACAATATGACAAGTCAAAAAACATAATCATCAAAGGAAACAAAGATTATGGAGAAAGGGCGGACACAAGTAACTTAGAAAGGGACTTTCTCAAAAACCAGCTACAATGGAAAGGTCAGATTTGACAAGCAAGTAGAGTCATAAAAACAAGGGGAAAAGATAGACACATTAGTGTCACAATGATGAACCTTGAAGAAAAAACACAGGTACTAAGAAACAAATGTTTGTTGAGAGGCTCACGATTCTACCTAGATGAAGACCTGACCCTATTGTAGCAAGAACAAATAAGGAGTGGACCAAAGTAAAGACAACAAGGAACAAAGGAAGATGGGCATGCCTAGACAATGGAAAAGCCCATATTACCAACCAGCCGACTCGAAACAAATAGGGAGTAGGCCCCATTCCCCGCCTGTCCCCCGCCCCCCAAAAGCATCTTATGTTGGTATGTTGGAATTGTAGAGGCTACCCTTGGAGAAGAGGACCCAAGTTAGAGCCCATAGCTAGAGATAGAGACATAATCATACTTACCGAAATGCATGAGCATGAAGGGCGCAAGACTTGAAATTTTGAAGGATAGAAGAAAATGGTGGTATGGAATAAGGCAGCAAAAAATGGCGAGGTCATGGGTGAATAATGGTTTTAGTCAAAGAAACTTAGGGAAGAACTATAAATTCAAGAAGCAAACAATGTATTTGGATTAAAACTGCAAAAAATGATATAAAAGTCAGCATAGCTTCTTGTTACTTGGCCCCCAAAAACTCCAACTCCTATAAGAGACTTAATTTGGATCGCAAAGACCCATACTCGTCACTACAGAGGGACATTTCAACCTACCACAAACTAGGAGAGATAATGCTAGTGGGGGATTTCAATGCATAGACAACAAATAAACATGCCAGCATCATAAGAAACAATTGAGGAACACAGCAATGAGGACCTAACACATGCCCAGGGTTGTGAGGTCCTATGCGGAACTGGACAAATGTGCGGTATGTTGCAAAGCATTGTATGATGCAGGGTAGGTTGCAAAGCAATGCACCAATGTCCAAGTATGCTACAAGTGGATGTATGGTGTGCAGAGTGTAGAAGACGTTGTGTGGCAGTCTACAAGGCACTGGGCCAATATGTGAAGGTACTGTGAGTCTCATGGCATGGCACGAGACACTACAAAAGCGGGGAGTTACAAGCCCTAAGGAAGATTGCGCAAACTTGTGCAGTTGCACATCACCTAATGTATAGAATTTGTTGGGCACCATGTGGTTTCCTTTTTCTTGTCTTCATTGTAAACCTTTGCATATGTGGTTTGTCTCTTTCCTAAAGGAGTGGGTTGTGTTGTCTCAATTATTGTTTCTTTAATTCTATGATTAGATGATTCAATGAGCATTATAGCATTGACTGCATCCAAATTTTTTTCTTGCTTTTCTAAAATCTTGTTCGTATGCTCCAAAAATCCCTGGAGGGTGTCAATTCCTTCACATTGATTCAATGTTATTTCAAGAAACCTAGAGAGGGTAGTTTCCATGTAGGAGCTATGCACTCCTTTGTCCTCTATGATTTTTCCAAGATTTGTTATCATCGCAAAAATATTCAGCATAGCTTACAGAAGAACCGCATCCTTGGGTTTGAAATGATTTAAGTGGTGGATGGATAACCTAAAATTTCTATGGTATGGTTGAAATGCATTGGCTTACTTTTGACATGGGAAGGAGTAGGTTTGTAAGAAATACCTTCAAGAGTAAACTGGGGAACTCAAGGTCAGGAAGACTATGAATAGTGGTTGTCAAACATACTAGCCTATGAATGTTAACCAGCTCAGGGTTGAGGCCAAGTCTTCTAAAGGAAGAATTAAGAGATGATGGAAGCTTATGCATTCTTTGACTAAAAACTTCCCCTAAAAGAACCTGAACTACCTAAGGAGTCATAGAATGAATAAGAGGTTTTGTCACACGAAAAATGTTTAGAGGCAGGGTGAAGTCCATTACCTTTGTTAGGTCCATTTCGTGAGGCAACTATGGTGGCTATGAGAGTGAGGACCCTTTTGATTGTTGTCTTTGTTGTGGAAGTCTCCCTTTATGTTGGTGACTTCACCATCTTCTACATGGATAGGCATTTGCTAAGTATTTGTCAAGTTTGAAGTCTGCTATTGTGGAACTTGTTGGGATTTTGCTAGAGCAGACTTCTTTTTCCTCCTTTCATTTGAAGACTCCGAGTTCTTTGTTGATGTCTTTATTGTCCCCATTTTTTGCACATTTCTTCCCCTTATTTATAACTATGGAGGAACACCTTTTTCTAATCCCATGTTTGCTGATAGTAGATGAATTGAGATGAATTTTAAAAGATTGATCATGATTTGACAGTATAAGATCACATAAGCTTTGGGAAATCTCATAAACCATCCTATCTGAATTAATTGCTGCTGTGAGAATGGCCCTTTAGAGGGATTGTTTGTTTCTTGTGCTTTTGATATTACTAGGGGGCAAATAGTTAAAGGTCTAACGTTCAGAAATTTGGCTTTTCTGTAGCTGGTTTGGCTTTTACCAATTCTGATTTGAATGTAAAGGTCAGCATCCCCTGTTTCCCACTTCGCCCAATGTTCCATAGCGCCTTTGTTTGGATATTTTGATTTCGCTTTACCGAATGAAATCTTTGTCAAGTGAAGGGCGATCAACCAAAGGCAGAAAACATTCTCGAACATCCATGTAAATGCTCCAGGTGGTAATTAATAGTCGTGTGGAGTAGAGAAGTTGTGCCAGGTGTTGTCTCAACTATTGGGTGTTGAGGTTCGCGTTCATGGTGTCGTGTATTGTGTTACGAGTGGTGCAGCACAATAAAATAAAGGAGAACGTGGATAGAGGAAAATAAATAAATTGATGAAATCAGTGGGTGTGGGATTTGATGACTTTGCTGATGGTAAAAAAGGTAAAAACCAAACACAAAGTCTCAATATTGCGATATTTACCATTAACTACTAAATATAAAGGTTCATAACGAAGGCAGGGGTATAGGTGAAGTGAGGGATATAAGGGTTAGACAAAAGGGGTATTATCATGGGACATGGGAATATTGAAATTTGACAACATGAGGAATCCTTGCAGGAATAAACAAAGTGGTATGAGATGGATAAAAAGTAACCAAACACAAAGTCTCAATATTGCGATATTTACCATTAACTACTAAATATAAAGGTTCATAACGAAGGCAGGGGTATAGGTGAAGTGAGGGATATAAGGGTTAGACAAAAGGGGTATTATCATGGGACATGGGAATATTGTAATTTGACAACATGAGGAATCCTTGCAGGAATAAACAAAGTGGTATGAGATGGATAAAAAGTCATAGAAAAAGTGAAGTGTCGAATGAAAGGCCCCACAAGAGTAAAACTTGAAAAGGGAGAAAATTTCAAAGGGGCTTCACATCCCTAGGTGCATAATTGAGAGTCCTTGCTCCTTGTTTTTGTGTTAGTCAGCATCAACGGTAGTTTACTCTAAGTCTACCAATTGCAGTATATGGTGTGGGAGTATGTTCCGACCAATGAAGAGTTTATGTTCTTGCTTTTGATAAGTAGAAATACCCAAATTTGCAAGCTTGTCTACCGCCTTATTGCCCTTTCGCAGCCAATGTTAAAGAGTTGTTTGATCAAATGCTTGGAGTTTTACCACAATTTGTTGAATGATACATCTTCTAATTGATGGAGGTATTAAGGATGCCCTGTCGGTTTCAATGGAATTATACAAACTATGTAATCACATTATTATGATTTTTGAGTCGCCTTCAATAATAAGATTTTTTATAGAAGACATGCCTGCGATTTGTACTTCATATTAACAAGCAACAAGTTTTGCATAGTTGTTAGTTTGAGGCCCTATATATTGTGCATAAGCCCAATAGTATTGAACATGTACATTTCTTATTATTCGTCCAATACCTCCACGACCCGGATTGATTTTTGCTGCTCCATCCAAGTTAAACTTGTGAGAACCTATTGGTGGATTTTCCCAGTTCACTTTAGCATTGATTGTGAGCTATTTCATTTTGAAATGATAAGGGATGTGCCATTTCTTTGTTGTCCAACAATCTTACATACATAAAGAGTTCATACTGCCTTTTTTGTCCTCACAAAGTAGTACTAAGGATGTGATTTTAGAGTTCTGAAAATGTTTGTAATAGTTCTCTTTTTATTATAAAAGACGGGGGATATTTTTTTCATTCCATAGCTGCCAGAAAATATGACCTGGAGCTATTTGTGTAAGTTGTCTGATCATAGGCATATCTATTGAGATTGGAGTCAATTTTTGCAGGGCTTCATTGATTGTATGAATTTTCCTTCCACACTGAGGAAACTGAAAACCCACATAGTCCCAAATTGTAATAGTCATTGTGCATGTAATGAAAATATATTGAATTGTTTCAGCACCTTGATTACAACGCCTTGATTACAATTAGGACATATAGATGGGCCTATAAATCCCCAATGTTGAAGGTTGTCTGTCGTGAGAACTTTTTTATGCCTGACCAGCCATAAGAAGGCTTTGATTTTAAGCCAATCCTTGTTGTTCCATATGGGATTCCACTTTGTGCTATTATTATTATTGAGTTGATTCACCCCCTGATAGGCTGAAGCCACAGTAACCTCCCCAGTGCTGATGAACGACCATACAAGTTTGTCTTGCTTGTGGCTAAGAAATATTGGGCATCGATGGATTTCCTCTTACAATTGTGCACTCTGGCCTTGAAACCTGGATTCAATATCTGTTAGGAAGGAGATGTTTCATTCATTATTTCCTTGATGGTCAGATGTGCAATAATCAGCTACCTCAATATACCCTTTGGCTTGTAAAATAGCTCGAAATGCATGAACATGGCATATGAAGAGGGTAGGCAATCCCTTCCAGCTCAAATTCCAAAATGGGACATTTGTCCCATTTTCTAATTGCCAACTGAGATGTGGTTGAATTTTTGGAATCCCTTCATATGTTTGAATGATACCGCCATTCTCTTGGGTGGATGTATTTGCACCAAGAATGGTGTTGTATTAACTTGGTGTTTTTCCATTATTATAGACTTTCATGGCATATCCTTTTCATGCTGAAAAAGCCATGCAGCATTCATTGCTAAACCCTGATTGAACAATTTGGAGTTTTTTTATGTTCAAGCATCCTTGTCTCACCTTGGTTATCAAGTTCCAAGCAACAAGTGGGTATTTCAATTGATCCTTTGTCCCTTGCAATACAAAATTCCTGAGAATCTATATGATTTGATTTTCCACCATGCAAGGGAGAGAGATCAAGGAGAGCATATAAATCGGGTCAGCTTGTAGACCTGCTTTGATCATCTGAATTCTCCGTGCAAAGTTGAGCCATATGTTGGTCTAATTGGAAAGTTTGGTTCTGATTATTGAAACTGTGTTGTCCCATAAACTTGTGCTTTTTTTGAGATGATGAGGAAAGCCCAAATAAGTGATGGGAAAATGCCCCTTAGTGAATCATATTGCACAAAGAATGTCTCCCTTTTTTCCTTGTTAAGATGTTGAGGAATAAAATATTTGATTTTGCATTGTTTAATTGATGCCCCAATGCCTCTTGGAATGTTAGTAGGATATCCTTTAGCTGCACAATTTATTTTGTTATGAGGGAAAGAAAATAAGAAAGAAAGAAATCATATTAATGTCTACAAAGGACCAAGAATAGGTCAATGGGACTGAAGGATACAACCATTAACAATAGAAAGTTCTAGGAAGAGAGAATCCTAGAGATGAACCAAAAAAATAAAGCACAAAGACAAACTAGAGCAGCATGCCACTAACACAAGTGGCAAAGAAACCAATACAAATAGTAAAGAGGGACGAATAAAAGCCTCAAGAGCATGTGCCAATGAAAACTAGAGGCAAATCTCATTGAATGTCTTTCTCTGTGCCTAAAGTAGAGGAATCATTTGAGCCATTATCGATCACTATGATAGATTTGATAATGTCATCCAGTGAGTATACATGGTCGGAGGAGCCAAGTTGGGGGATCATAGGAGGAAGCAAGACACTTCCTTTAGAATCTCCCCTAACATCCAAGGTTGATGTAACTCCCATAGTAGAGAAGAAACTTGAAATATCAATTTGCCCTTGTGGTCTGGGGAGGCAGACTGGCAAGTAGTAGATCCATGTCACCGGAGAGGGTCAGAGCCACGCCGACGGGGCAAAGCAGAGCCACGATGCCGAGAGATAGTAGACTTGGAGATCTGAGTAGTCTGAGTAGTAGTGATGTGTTGGGAGAAGCACCGCCTAACTGATCTATCAGCTCTGATGTGTGATGTACTGGTGTCCAAAGGATGCTTAGTGTTATCAAACACCTGAATGAGCTAAAAGAAAGAGGTGATCAATATCGGAGCTCTAAAGCCTATAGGCTCCCCTTGTAGGGATCTATGCCGGAAAGCCACAACCTCGCAAAGATAAAGAGCCAAGTCCCGTTGGTCTATATATCTTAAGAAAGTAGTTATAGTGTTGTTTGAGTCTCTATAGAGGTAGTGATATCTTCCCTGGATGTCATAATAAATGGGGCATTTGAAAATGAAGTACTCCTTGGTCTCCACCTCTTGGAGGGAGCAAAGACGATAGATCCGGTCCTAACGGAGAATGTGATGGTTTGTTTCAGCTCGTAATTGGTGGGAACAAAATCTCATCTAGCCAAGGGGGAACCTCAAGCAGTGAGACCAATGGCACTGGAGATAATGAGGGCGACGAACGATACCATCCACCACCTGTAAGAAATGATCAACATAGAAAGCAAGCTTGGGACTGAGCGGCTCACGGGGGAAGACCCAGGTGGTTTTAACTTTTGATATATTGTCTATAGATATCCTCTTTGGCAGCCTTAGTGATGATGTCCTGAGTGGCAAGAAGCCTGGGAGAGGCGTCCAAGGAATACATGAAACGGAGTGGCCTGACAATAGAGATGCCAATAAAAAGGAGCAACAGCCTAGTCTCAAAGTACAAACACTGTTGATGTCTAGTGGGGACTAGTGAAGCAATCCTATCTGAAGAGCAAAGTGCTAAGTAAGGATATATCTCACGACCAAAGTTGAGTCCCTTAGGGATGAGCCTATGGATGTAGAAGGTAGGCCTAAAGACAGTCTCAAGGCATAGCGGGTGGGAGGCAAACTCAACCTTGATGATGCATTGAGGAACTATCTGTTTGCAACAGATCATGTGCTGCAACATGAGAATTTGGACCCTCTAAATACGGCCCAATCAATGGACCCTAGGCTACGTTCCCAAACCTCTGAACCATACCAAACTATAGGTTTGATGATAGAATCAAACGGGCATAACTTGGAAGGGATGTCCTAAAAGTAGATCTAGAAACACTGACATTCCAAAACAAAGAGAGGCATACCAAAAAAAGCCCTATCGTGTGAGAACTCGTGTTATAGATGAATTTAAAGGTGCAATCCACTCTTGGGTGAGTAGGTGCTCCCAATTTTCCATTTTGTCATTTATTATACTTTATATTTGCAGTTTATTTTTATGTTGTTATTCAAAATTCAACAAGGACGAAGTTTACTATGCGAGACTTGTGATTTTAGAATGAAGTATTTTGAATGTCCAAATGGGTAAGCCAAAAAATATACTATTGATTTCCTAATTGTAATTGCACTTGCAACCAAAGTATATAAAAGGAAGATCCTATGCTTCAACCAAAGCAACCTCTAGAGAAAGCCAAATCCTATACTAAACTACAACGCAAAGGGAAAGAAAACTACACAAAATAAGTCTAGAGATGCGCCAAGATGTGTGTGAGAGAACTCCCTAGAGAACAAGATACACATAACATAAATGTAGAACTTAATATATAATAGTATTATGAATGTATAGAGTACAATGATATACAATGAAGCTTCTAGACCAAAAAAAGCTTCTAAGAGAAGAAAAAGAAAAGGAAGCTTCTATATGAAGCTTGGAAGAGAATAAAGATGTAAATAGACATACCTACAACACTTAGAATATACAATAAGCCAATGTGATGATGTAAAACATTTAATAAGTTACACTATCTCATGTGACTATATTCAATAAAATGCATTGTCCTCCATGTGACTATATTTATTAAAATGCACTATCGCCCATGTGGTTATGTTTCATCAAGGTGCAACTGATTGAAGCAATTATGCTATGGCGATTGTTCTATTGCAAGGAGGTAAGCTAGTATGCTCCCATCGTTATTTTTACATAGGGCAGTTTTTTAAAATCCTATATAAGATAAAGAATTGTATGCACTTTGTTCAAACAATTAAAAAATAGAAATAAATTATTGTTCACATAGATCACCTATCAAACCAACACTAGCAGGCCCAATCTAAACTGCAGGAAGAAAGGCATTAGAAATGGATGGGTTTCTTGCAAACTATTTTATTGTGTTATCAAATATAAAAGATGTTTGACTACCAAGTTAACTGATATGTTGTTTAGAGCACCTTTAATTTTAGCTTCAGGCACAATAACTCAACGTAAACTATTTGTCCATGAGACATATGATGAGGAGTATGCACACGATGCAGGATTTTGGGAGATATATCAGATCTTGCAAAAGGAAAAAAAGTGCATATTTGAACCACAAAGAAGCCTATCATCTCCAAGAAGGGTTGCTCTACAAGTAGGGAAAGTTTTGTGTGTTAAGGAATGGAAGAATTCAGCTAATAAAAGAGGCTCACCCTTCAAAAGGTGCTGGTCACTTTAGTGTAGCATAGACTTTGGCACATTTGACCAAATTTATAAGAGGATGTGTTTTATGTAGCACAAGTAATCCAAGCAATAAAAATTTGGGGTTGCATATACTATATACCATAGTTAGCATACTTGGTGACTATGCGAGTACTCGCCAGTTTTTCTGCCCCGCGAGTATTTTCTACTTATACTCGTGGGTTTTTTGAGCCGAATCTAAGTGAGTTTTTGCACAGTACTCATCGAGTGTCACCCAGTGGTATGCATAGTCAACACAAAAAAACAAGGAAAATACAAGGGAAAATGTGGAAAAACACACATGATTCTCCTTTTTAAGTGCACATGCACCCACCATCACACAACATTTGAGCATCTTTTGAGGCTGAGCAAATTGGAGGGAGTTTATAGCAAATTTGTAGAGCAAATTTGAGGAGATTCAATTTCCAATCCCCCCCCTCCAAGCATGTAAATTTTTTCTAATTTTTTAATATTAGAATTCTGAACATGTTTTACAAATTTGCATGCATTCCATTCAATTCCATAATTCTTATGCATGATTTAAGCTAGTTTTTCATAATTTATAAATAAATTTGTTGGTTTTTTTCCTATATATAGGGTTTAGTTTTATAAATTTATGGTTCAAGTTTTTTTTTAAATGTTTTATTTATTTTTATTTTTTCGTATACATAGGGTTTAATGTTTACATTTACAAATTTACGGCTTTAAGTTTTTTTTAAATATTCTTAATTTTTTTTTGTATTTAAACATGTAGGTTAATCGTTAGCATAAAATGGCATCCAACACCGCATCAAGATCAGCATCTACGAGTGATAGTCGTCCCGCTAAAAGTTGTACCGCCACTTGGAAGCATGTCATAGTTGGACTGTCCCAGGGGGTTGTCATTTGCATGTTTTGCTCGAAAAAGGTTTTTGGAGGCATCAATCACCTCAAATACCATATCACATGCATTCCTTGTCACGACATCACGCTATGTCCTAATACCATGGAAGAGGCAAAACGAAAGATGAATGCAAAGCTTGCATTGTTAAGTGAGAAGAAACTAGAGAGGGCAGGGGTAAAAGCAGTCGTAGCAATAGCCATTGCTCCTGCATCAACAATGGAAACTGAGGTAGATATGGTAGAGATTGTGGGATCTAGTTGTGGTCCACGCATACTAGGTACATCCACCTCATCCAATTCGAGCAAAGGCCAATCATATAGTTTTTTTGTACCTAGAAACATCCTTGAGACAACCTTTGTTGCAAGGTACCAGATGGAACAAGGAGGTGCACAAGGAAGCAAATAACGCATGTGCAAGTTTTTCATACTATAACGACCTTCCCTTCAAAGTGCTGAAGAGCCCGTACTAGGAGCATTTGGTGATAGCATTGATAGTAGTAGAGAAGCGTACAAGGCACCCTCTCGAAAAGACTTATGTAGAAGGTTGCTCCAAGCGGTTTTTGAAAATGCAAAGTCAATTATGGAAGAACAAAAAAAACAATGGCGAAAATTCGAACGCACCATTCTTTCAGATGGGTGGACAGATGGAAAGAACTGCACCCTCATCAATTTTTTAGCAACTTCAGATGGTAAGATTATTTTTTTGAAGTCAACTGATTCTTTAATAAAGCAAAGAATGCAGAAAATTTGAGCTTGATACTCAAAGAGGTTGTCTTAGAGGTGGACATCAAGAATCTTGTGCAAATTACCACTGACAATGTGATAGTGTATGTGGCAGTTGGGAGACTACTTAAGGAGAGACATCCATCACTCTTTTGAACCCCTTGCGCGGCCCACTACCTTACCTTATTTTGGACGACATAGGCAAAATCGATTGGGTGAAACCGGTTATAGAAGATGCCAGAAACATCACCAAATACATTTATAATCACCATTGGGTTCTCAGCTTGATAAGAGATCACACCAAGGGAAAAGAGCTTGTGCAAGCAAGTGTAACAAGGTTTGCAACTAACTTCCTAACGTTGCAAAGTATTTGTAATTTATTGACACTATTGAAGCAAATGTTTGTGAGTCAAACATGGTTGAACTCAACATACTCAAATAAAGCTGATGGAGAGAGGATCGCAAAGACAATTTTTTATGATACCTTTGCGAAGAGAGCTATAGAGATCATCAAGGTAACTTCACATTTCAATTTAAATATCAAGTTGATTCCTTTATTTTCAATTTTTTAAAGCATTTACTTGAATTGTAAGTTTGTAACTTTAATTTGTTTGTAGCTTTGTGGGTGTCGGAGCCTTTGGTAAGAATTTTGCATTTGGTGGATGAGGAGAAAAACCTAATGGAATACATTTATGAGGCCATGAATAGGGCCAAAGAAGCCATCCAAAACTTTTATAAGGTGGATAGAGGCAAATTTGATCCCACTTAAAAATTAATTGATCAAAGGTAAAACAACTCCACTATTGCCTTAATCCCAAGTATTTTTACTTTGATGGCTTCACAAACGCTAATGAGAAGGTTATGAAGGGCCTCTCAACATGCATTCAGAGGATGACACCTGAAGTTGAGGTGATGGACCTCATTATTTTAGAGTTGCAAAACTACAAGCAAGCTAGGGAGAGGCTCTTTTCTTTAGCATTAGCTATCCGAAGGAGATCAACCTAGACACCAGATAATAAAAATTCATGTCTTTACTTACACCTTACAAGTTACAAATTAGCAATTATTAATTCCTTACAAAATTTTAAATATCTTGTCTACAGTTTCATGGTGGGAAGATTGGCGTGAAAATACCCCAAGTCTTCAAAAGTTAGCCATACAAATTTTATCTCAACCTTGTAGTGTTTTTAGATGTGAGCACAACTAGAGTTGTTTAATGCCATTCACACAAAAAAGCACAATAAAATGACTCGACGAAGCCTCAATGACCTAGTTTTTGTGCAATACAACCTTCGGCTTTGCACAAGAAAAGTGGAGGACACATCACAAGAGCCTATTGATTTGGATGAAATTTATCCCTACAATGACTGGACTACGCAAGGCAAGGAGACCCCCTTGTTCACAGAGGACAATATTGTTAATTTCAAGAGGCAAGTTGTGGAGGGTGTTGATAGTGATAAAGCAAGAGAGATTGGATTGGATTACATCCTTGTATATGTTGTTAATCATGAGGTAGAGAAGAAGTCACTGCCATCTAGTACCAAGGTGGAGTTGCAGACACAGCCTTCTAGGCAGAGCAAGGAGACATAACAAAGTGCACGGACTAGAGCCTCTCAGTGTCCCATATTTTTCACTAGAACGGGGAAGAGGAAATTGTAGGTTCTTGTAATTTGTAACTTGCATTGATATGAAATTTATGATGTTGATTTTTAATGATAATCATAATAAACTTATAAGTATCAATTTGTTGTTGTATTCGAACAATGATACGATTTTGTAATCCACGTGTATTAAAATATAATAGAAAACACTTCCCCAATGCTTTACAAACTCATTGGATATGTTTTGTAACTGTAATTTGTATAAAATTTATGTGTTTTTAAGAAATTTAATAATTTTTTTAAGTTGCCGAGTATTTATGGAGTCAATTTGTTTTTAGCTTTGCCATGGGAAAGTCCTAGTATGCGAACTATACTATATACGACTTATGGTTCCTTCTAAACCATGGGAAAGCATTTCTGTAGATCTTGCATGAGGTTTTCCCATGTCAATGAAAAGGCATTATTTGTTTGTCGTTGTAGAAGTTGCGCAAAATGTGTATAATCATTCTGTGCCAAAAAAATTCATTCCTTGTGTTTCTATACGTGACAATTTCCCAAAAGAAAATAAGAATGATTAAAATTAAACAAGTGTATTATTAAAATTTAAAAATGAAAATAAGAGAATTATATGTTTAGTAAACTTAATTATTAAAAAAAATATCATAGTAAAACTACTATAGTAATAATAGTATTATTATTAATAAAAATTGAAGTGGTGTGACTTTTGAATAATACACCTTTAATACGTATTCAAATGGATGTACATTTGAGGGCAGGGGATCAAGAAAATGGAATATCAACAACCCAAAAAGAAAAGAATGAGAGGATAGATTTTTGACAAGAAAATGGCAGCACCTAAGTGTCACGCATAAAAAAGACCGTAGCAGTTTCAGATAGATATTTGAGATATTTGGGCAGATTGTAAACCACTTTGTGGGAGAGAATGGACAAAATGTTGAAGTAGTTAACAGCTTTCCATCCATAGACAACTAGTCAGAACAATGTAGTCAAGAGGACATTGGTGCAGAGCTCAAGGGGATATAATAGGAAGCATCATAAGACTTGGGATGAAAAATTGGCATACATTTAGCACTCGTACAATAAAGCAGTTCAAACTTCAACAAATAAGTCTTCTTTTGAAGTATGTTTTGGTAAGTTACCTCCTAATCCTTTGATGTTGTGATGGGACAGCCAAAAAGAAAGCAAGAAGAACTTGATTCAAAAATACATTTGCATAACATGTAACTTCACAACTGATTACAACTAGTCTAAATAGAGATGAGGAGACACAACCCCACCTTCTGGATTTTCCCCACATTGAACTTCTTAAGGGTAAACTCTCTTGGAGTTTTTTTAGGGGCTCCCCCAACACTATCAAATTGGATGTATTTATTAAGTCCCATTGACCTACTTTGGTCACTCATGGGCATTTATATAATCTCTTTCTTTCTTCTCTTTCATGTTTGTTTCAGACATTTAGTTCCTTGATTCTCATCCTATGCAACTGCTTTCACAAAAATTGAGCAGTTAAGGTATCACAATTGCTAATTCTGTTCTTGTAGCATAGTTCTTAAGGGGCAGCAATCTGATACAATCATATACAAATTGTAGTGTGTTGATGTTCATGTTGATGAATTAGGAATGGAATATGTCTTAATTATGGATCAACAACCACCTCCCACGTTCACAATATAGAACTACAAAAGCACTGCATGTTTTCTAGAAATCAAACAAAGTTTCCCTTTCTCCTATCTCTCTGTAGAAACAACAACATTTCCTAAAACTAACCTTTTGTGTATGCTTTTAAACCATAATCTAACACTCTGCATTTGATATAGCATGAAAATCAGTATACTTGCCTTAATCGAGTATATACCACGTCGAGAGAATGCAACAATGCAATCTCCTGTGCGAATCTCTGAGAAAGAACCCAATGGCCTTTCTAATGGAATTAATGGAGAAAGTCTCTCATAATATTCAACCTGGATGCATCAAAGAAATCAAAAAGAAAATAAAACAATAAGCTAAGATATTAGGTGTCTAAAATGTGTATCAGTAAGATCATAACAGCAGCACAAAGTAATACATATCAAGATTTTTAAGTTTGCTGCGGAGAAGAAACATTGCCTTAAAACTGCATATTTTATAAAACCTGTTAAAATATTAAGGCAGACTGGGGCTTATCTTGACATGATGAGACTCCAACGAGCTTACAGCCAACTATGCAATTAGAAAACAAAGAACTATATGCAGTCAAAAACATTGTATATACTCAAATCCCCTAAGTTAAATTAATAAATCAAAAAACAAAAAATTAAAAGTGTCTCAAGACCATTGCAACTGTAGAATGACAGACATTATTTTACAAAGGATAGAAACAATGCAATTCAACTTCTTCCGTAGAAGATAAATAAGATCTAAATCAAATTAAGTCCCACAATCACGTGCTCACTCCGAGCAAATGGAGAATTGTGTCAAAAATAATAAAAATAGTAGACAATTAAAAGTTTAAGTTAAAAGAAAAAAATAGCTAAAATGGAGATTATTTAAAAATTAATACAACTCGGAAAAAAACTGCAGAAGGGCCTAATTCGTCACCTGGATAATATCACCTGTAACACTAAGAATTTCCTGAATAAGAGGAACAGCAGCTGGGTCCCCACAAAGGTGCAACTCATCAGCCGGAATTCCAAGCAAAGCACGAGTAAATGAGAAACCTCTCGTTTTACAGCCAATCATCTATGCAAGCAAGAACAAAGGAACTTCAGAATGCAATTCAGACAGTGCAGTTGAACATCTTTCAAAGTTTCCTTGGAAATAACCCCTTAACAAAAGAAAAAACTCTAATTTTGCAGCAAATCTGTTCACATATATAACAAAAATACATCAAAATGTAGTTCAGAGTCTCCAATTTCATGCACATCATTTAGAGCAACCCCAGCAATAATACATCATAGATATGATAAACCCCTCATTTTGAAGCCAGTCATCTAAACACATAAGAATAAGTAGCTTCTATAAAATTATTTATCTCCTTGGAAAGTTATCTTGCAATGGAAGTCATAAACACATAGAATATATGCTTTTTCCATACATAAAATAAGTATGTTGTTCAATTCATATAGAGTACTTAAACAAATTGAGGAAATGGCATACCCACATGAGCTGCCTAGCAACTTCAAGATTCATGACTCCTATTTGAGGAAGGTGATTGGACAGAACATTACCACTAAAATGAGAGTTACCAGAACTGGAATAAGGTGGTTGATTGTAGTTGAAGCTTGAAAGCATTCTTTATGTCTGCTCTAGACAGCTCATGAAATGGAACAACTTACCACCAGAGATGTCACTTGGGAAGATGTGCAGCTCTTGCAGAATTGTATAAAATATGCCGATGCTTTAAGAGCAAAGGATATTTTGGTGGGGACTAGTGTTATGTAACTAATGTTAGTACGCATGTATTTGTCAACTAAGTCAATGTCTAAGTCTACCCTTAACAGCACATTGGATCTAGTCATCACTATAAGTGAGTGGGGCAATATTGGATGCTATAAATGTGAGCATTAAGATGCCAATAAAAACTCATACATTACATTTTAGCAATATTTGGCGCACTGCCCATCTCAAACACTTGATTATTGTTCTAATGTCCGGTGCTATCAGCGATTGAGATAATACATGTAACGTCCCCTTTTGAGCGAGCATCAGAAGTTTGGTGGTTTAGCCTATCATCGAGTCCTCGTAGGCTAATCAGGGTGATTAGAGGGCCCAGTGTTGGAGTTAGCTAGTTCTCCAGTGGGCAGTTGGCAATGTTTTCATCTCCAGATCCTTAGCTTGTTCAGAAGCGATGTTATTCAAGGGTTTCTGGCTTCATTTGTGTATATTTACTATTTATAGTAAGTCAATTAGATGATAGAGGTCAACCTTACTATTTATAGTAAGGCACCTTGGTTAGCAGTGAATGCAGTGGGCTACCTCCCAATGAAGTCAGAATTGATTTACGATGATTAATGATGGAGTTATAATATTATAATTAATATTAAAGTTATACTTTAATAATAATTAATTATTAAGTGCATATCATTAGTGAATTAGGTGGACTTTATTTAAAAGGGGGATTTAAATGGTTTTAAAGTATACTTTATAATAAGTGTTAAGGTGTTATTTTAAAGGGGAGATATAAGTGAATAATAAAGTATACTTTATATTTTAAAATTGTACACCAAAAAGGAGGGAAAAATAAATTAAATTTAAGTAAATTAAATGAGTTTAAGTCAAATGCAAATTGAATATTATAAAAGGGCATTTAAAACTCATTTTCAGGGGTTCATTGTTGAAGAAGAAGAATTTGGCTAAGGGCTTTGCAAAAGACTAGAGAGTCTGAAAATATTAAGCTTTTTGAAGACGTAGACCCTCAGGGAGAACAGCTAGCAGACAATTCCATTGCAAGGATTGTGCTTGGGCTTCATCGAATTCAGAAAGATTTCTTTATTCAGGGTTTCGAAGGATTTATCTAAATATTGTGCACATATTGTTCATCATTGCCAGAGGGTTCATACTAGCCCTAGCACCATTGGAAAGATCACTTGCAGCCATCATCAGAAGATCGATTGCATTTCAAAGGAGATCCAGCTCCATACAAACCAGTCGCAGCATATAGTAAGTGGACAGGCCATTTGTAGTGGGATTGCAGCTTATTAAAGCTATTTTGGAGATTCTATATGGTGAAAAGGTTGAGCTACAGCAGTCTTCTAGTATTTCAAACATTAATCTACAGCTGGAGCAGCATATACATATGAAGATGATTGGATTTGATACCTTGTTTGCAATTTGGCATTGTAACTTCATCATGGCACAAGGGCAAAATTTGGTATGTTGGCATTTCATTGTATAATCTGAAACTGAATGTAATCAGCAAATAACTCTATTCAAATCTTTAATTTGAATACATATATCCTGTTTACTTCTGTTGTTATAAGTGTTAATATCAGTCATTGGATTTTGTTTGGTTATTGGCATATGCATGTGAAATGTATGCTCTATTGTTCACTGAAATGTCTATATGAAACAAACTGGAAAAACTTATCACAAACAAGCATTCAAACTCAGAAAATTCAGTGATAACAACCAGCATGCTAAGTGTTTGACAAAATGTCAATACACTACATTCTGGAAATTCAGGGCAGATTTGGGGTGGAACACTACAATATAGTTCTTTTAACTTTAAGCTTTTGAGCTATCATGAGAAAATTCAGTCGTGATTGTCTTCTTGGATATATCAGCGCCCTAACACACCCATTTATATAAATACTTAATACTTGTATCAAACTTTGAAATCTGGAGGCTGGCAAGATAACTGAATTTTGTTGATTCCAGCCTAATTCGACTAAGTTTCCATGCTACAATATCTGATTAATGAACATTAATTAGCAATTTCAAAGTTTCAAAGCAGAACTTTCTCTGCAAAACATATTCAAAGCAGAACTTTCTCTGCAAAACATATTCAATTTGTTGGGTGATGTCACTTCCTGCTTCAAACCATTGTCAGGTTGGTTGTAATAAATATGCAACAGTACACTCCCCCCAGTGTCCGAACTTCTCCAATTTTCAAGCAAAACCATGGAAATTGTTTTTTTTTAACTTACAATTGTTTAATTTTTTATATACAACATTGGAGCCTGCTAATGTCAGCAAATGCTTGTGACAGATAAAAGGTGGGCTGTGATGACAAAAAAATTGGCTTGGGAAGTTAGGAGCCAGACTATAACAATTGCGAGTCAACTTAGATGACTCAGGGTCGGATACCAACGATTGGGTGACAAGTTTTGTCGGCCAACACCCCTCCGCATTGACCATGCAGTAGCATTTGGGGGTGATTGTGTCAGAGGCACATCAAGCAACCAACAGGCAACCAGGACAGCCAGCTGGCTGCTGCTTACAGCAATAACAACTGCTGATAAACATTGGATGATTGGCCTATGGCCTCTGGAAAACTATCCTCAAGTTCAGCAGGTTTAAGCAAGGAGTTTTTCTTGAGAACGTGAAATTGATCTGATTCCAAGGGTCCTGAGTCATCCTTCAATGTCTGACATGGTTCCTCTGCACTTGAAGAATTACTAAGGGTTGGTGAAGCCTTGTACACCACAAAATCTTGAACTTTAAATAAACATCACATTCACAGCTTATGCACGTGTATCTATTCTAAAAAATAATGTAAAATAATATACCAAACATGTACAATATCTCATGAATAGGAATGTCCTTGTTAATCATATTTGTAATGTACATGGTTTTGTAGAAAAGAGCTATGAATATATCGACCCAAGTATATAAAGGGGAAACAGGGCAGGTATGTTGGTCAGCCACAATGGTCCACATGTAAACTTACCATAATCTACATTACCGGGTACTGCCCAAAACCCACCTGTACCCATACCATGTAATGTCCTTTTTAGGACATATTATGCAAATCTGAAAATTAACCACAAACCCTAACACAAACATATGCAATTCCTTATTTTTCTATCAAACCCTAACCATAAAATTCAGAATTCTGGAAATAAAAATTTAGGGCACAAATTGCAATATTTTATTATTAAAAATACTTGCCAAAATTTCAGAAATATTGCAGCCCACGAAATACCTTCAAATCTGATTTTTGCATGACAATATAGGTCTGAAAAATTATAAATAAATACCAGCTAAATGTTTAGCTGAAAATATATCAAAATTTCCAACAAGCTACCCCAAGAACTGCAGATTTTATCTCCCAAGCAGGGTGCCACCCTAGGGAAGACCTTCCAAGTGGGTCGCTGACCTAAAAATGTTCTGCAAAGAGGTTTGCCACCCTCAAAAGGATCTCCAACAGCTACGCCCCTTTCCCAAAACCATGCAAACTATTGTGCTCCACAAGTTGATGCCCTAGAAACCACAAATTGATCAATTATGCCCTTTGCAACCCCTGAAATGAAGCTGCCTAGCTGAAGGTTAAGGGTTTTCATCCTTAACTTCAGATTTCTTGTGAAGGTTTTCATCTTCAATGGAGACAAGTCAAGCAATTCGTGCTCAAACTCAAGATTTCAATTTATAAACATGGTAACCCCTAAAAATGAACCTCCTTCCTCTTTTTATATCATTTTCTTCTAAAAGCCCTTCCAAAAAGATGCATTCCACTTGGAGGGAATATTTGAACATTTTAAACAGCATGTCTTATAATTTCACTTAAGAGCTAAACCAGCAAATGATCAAAAAACCCCCTTCTCAAGTCAAAATTAGAAAAGATTTATCGAAAGTACATTTTTACAACTTGAAAAAAAAAGAACCAAAGTTTCACCTTTGATTTTTCCCTCCCTTAGCCTATGCGAACAAGAAGGAAATAGGCTAAAGGTCTTCAACCGCTCATATTTGAGAAGGGGTCAAGACAATCCTCCTTTCTCGCTATTGTTTGACCTCAAGCATTTGCAAGTTTGGATTCTGCAAAATAGCTGCCCGTTTCCAAGTAGCATCCTCAAGAAGCAAATCCTGCCAACAAACCAAGTATTCCATGATGCTTTGGTTCCTAAGTTTCCTTTCCCAAAATTCTATGATAGGATCCAAATCCAAAATCAACTTGACTTCATCATCAAGTGGTGGCAAATCAATGGAAAGAGTGATGTGTTGTCCAAGTGCCTTTTTAAGGCATGAAACATGAAATACATTGTGAATCCGGCTACTTTCAAGCAGCTCTAGTTCATAAGCAACTTCTCCAACCCTCCTTAGAACTTTCTAGGGACTATAAAAGTGAGGTTTAAGTTTTTTTGCTCCACTTTGCTTGATGGAAAATTGTCTATATGGCTGCAAACTCAAAAATACCATGTCACCTACCTCAAAAGTTCTCTCTGTCCAATGTTGGACTGCATACTATTTCTACTGGTTTTGAGCACGCTGAAGACTCCTTTTGCGCTGATACAAAACTTGAAGGCTCTGCTGTACCAAATCCGCAACCTCGGGCACTCTACTATCAGTTAAAATCAGATCTACAAAGGAGAAAGATCATACCCATACAAGGCCTTGAAGGGTGAGATACCAATCGACATGTGGTATGATGTATTGTAGCAATACTCGGCCATGTACAGCCACTTATTCCATGTTGTTTACTTCCCTAAAACTCAATTTCGGAGGTATGCTTCTACCCATTTGTTCACTATTTCTGTCTGCCCACTGTTGAAATATTGTCATTGATGTCAAAGGAGTTCTTATTGAAATAATGATGTCAACGAAATTATCGTTAGTGTCAACGGATGTCAACGGAATTATAAGTAATGGCAACGGGATTATCATTAATGTAAAAAGCATTATCTTTGTGGAAATCAATGCCCACAAATGAAAGGGCCGATCACTTGTGTTTAAGCGCCTATTAAGGAAGGGCCAATTCTCTTAAACTAGGCTGACTTTCATTAAAACTCTATAGGGCGACCCCCTTTTGGAAATCGATGGGTGTCTTTTGGAGAGGTCACCTCCCTTGTGAAGAGGCATTGAAGTCTATACAAGGAGAAGAGAAGGTAGAGAAATTGCTGAAGAATTAATTCTTTCTTTCATTCAAGTATAAGCAAATTTTTGTGGAGAAGAGAAGAGATTGAATTTGCCACCATTCGTTGATGAAGCATCAATAGTGTGGTGAAAGATTGTTTCAATGGAGGTCGGTGCCTCATAAAGAATAAATTGGTGTCTCTTGCTAAATTGGTGCTTGGCTGTGGGGTTTGGTGTCTCCAAATAGGTTGGTGCCTACAAATTTTGTAAAAGAATTTTTATTTTGTGGCTAGATTTGGATGATAAATCCAAGCAACTCTACTTTGCGGTTTTTCCCAAGAGAGTTTTCCAAGTAAATCATGTTTCTTAATAGATAGATCTTGTGTGAATGTTCTTATTGTGGACATTAATTTTAAGAAAGTAAAGTTTTAAATCACACTGATTCACCCCCTTCTCAATGTGTTGTGTGCTTAACCATTGGTATTAGATCGATTCCTTCAAAAATAATCTAACAGCTAGAAGGTAGATCTTGGGAGCACACATGGCTAGTCATCGTGTGCAAGAAGGGTTCTCCACAAATAAGACTCAATTGTTTGACGGAACAAACTATGCATTATAGAGCATAAGGATGTGAACCTATCTAATAGCCCTTGGTTTTGATATCTGGCAAGCAATAGTGATTGATTATAAAGCGCGATCAACTCCACCTACGGATCAAGTCGAAAAGAAGGCTAGTGAGAATAATGCCAAAGCCATGAATGTTATCTTGTGTGACCTGTCAAAATCAGAATTTATCAAGGTAATGCAATGTGACTCGACAAAAGAAACATGGGACAAACTTCAAAACATCTATGAAGGTGATAACAAGGCGAATAAGGCCAAGCTCCAAACTCATAGAAGACAGTTCGAGAGTTTGAAGGTGAGAGATGAAGAAAATGTTGCAGGCTATCTTCTTCGTGTGGATGAAACTGTCAACACAATCAGAGGGCTCGCGGAAAAAGTTGAAGAATCCATGATCATTCAAAAAGTGTTAAGGTCACTTCCCTTAATATTTAATGCAAAAGTTTTTGCTATTGAAGAAATAAATGACCTAGACTCATTAAGAATGAATGAGTTGCATGGGATCCTCACAGCGTATGAAATGAGAACTGAAAAAGAGAAGCCATCAAAAAAGGAAGCAGCGTTTAAAGCTTCAAAGAAAGTGAAGAATAAAGACCTGAATCAAGCAATAGCACCAGCCATGAACAAGATAAAAAGGAAGCCCTTTTTGTAAGAAAGCTTAAGAGAGATTCAACAAATACAAAGGTAAGCTATCTTTCAAATGTTTTAATTGTGGTAAAATAAAACATTTTGTTGCTAAGTGTTCACATAAGGATGATAGTGATGATGAATAAAATCATGAGGAAAGGAAAAAGGAGAGCAAACCTCATCAATACAAGAAAAGCTACAAAAAAAATGGATATAAGAAGAATTTCGATAAACACAAGAAAAGTCTCTATTCTAAAAAGAATAGTAGCTCTGTTGAGCAGAGCAATGAAAGTATATCAGACAGTGACAAAGAAGAAACTATTTTCATGGCTATAGAAACAAAAAGTGATGCCTCTGCAAGTGAAGCCACCTTGGTAAGACAAGGAAAAGAAAAAATATATTTAGAAGAGGAGGAAGATGTCGAAGATGTAGGAGAAAGTGGATCTTGAAGAACTTATTTGTGCTTTAAGTGAGATAAACGTGCTTAAGAAAAAGAATCTGAAACAAAAATTACAGCTTCAAAAAGATGAATAAGAGGATTGTGTTTTAAAAACAAGAATGTGACAAAGTGTTGAGGAATCAGAAAAGACTATCATCAACTTTAAAACTCAACTAGAAAAAGCAAAAAGGGTAGAGGAAGAGGTGAGAGTCAAACTGAAGACAAAGGAATACAATAGCGAAAAGCTAGAATCTGAAGTAGTTTTAAGAAAAGAATTGGAGAAGACAACTGCTCAGCTAAAAAATAGTTTAAAATTTGAAAAGAGTGCCAAAATGTTGGGTGACATACTAAATTGCCAAAGGTCACCATTCATTAAGCATGCTCTTAGCTATGAAGGAAACCAGAAGATCATTAAAGAAGGTCAGAGTTCAAAAACTATAAAACCACCAAAGAAAGTATATGCAGAGAAGCCCAAGAGCTATGCAGATGTACTCAAGGGGTCCGTGAATGGTGGAAGCGACAAGAAGAAAGAGCATGATACTCCTCACAAAGACAACAATGGTGAGTATATCCCCATTAAAAAATTTAAAAAATCATTCCCTCTAAGGCAATTTAATATAATCAATTACCCAAGTTCTTTTTACAGTTATTGTTATTTATGCAATCATTTTGGGCATAAAGCAATGGAGTGTAAAACACATGCAAGAAATAGGTATGCATGGGACAATGGCAGAAGTGCTTATAGATTTTCCATTAGAAATTATAACTTATTTGCCCCTTTATCAAATTACAATGAGAACAGTATTGTCTGTTATAAGTGCAATAACTATGGACATAGAGCACGTTTCTGTAGAAGTATTTTTGTATAACCTCCTAGACAAGACAAGAAAGTGGATGCTCTTGCTATACAAAAAAGAGAATTTACAAAAAACTGGAAAAAAAAGCAAGAAGAAGATAATCAGGGGAAGGAGAAATCTATGTTTGTGCAAACAACATTTCATGCACAAGACGAAGGGCAACAAGGGTACATTGACAATGGGTGCTCAAGTCACATGACTGGAGACGAGCAAATTTCTATCTTTGAAGGAAATAAGTGAAGGCACTGTAAAATTTGGAGATAACACTACGACAAGAATAGCTGGAAAAGGTTCTCTTAGTCTTGACAATGGAAAGACAAAAACAAAAAATGTCTTGTATGTTGAAGTTTTGAAGCATAATCTTCTAAGTGTTAGTCGAATGTGTGATCAAGGACATGTCATATTTTATGCTCAAGGTTGTGAGATCTGGAAGGTAGATACAAGAAAACTAGTTGCAGATGCTAATAGAACAACAAACAGCTTATACACACTCAGTGAAGTCAAGGGAGAAAAATGCTATATAAGTCAAATTGATGAACATTGGCTATGGCATAGAAGAATGGGTCATATGAACTTTGATAATCTAGTGAAAATCAACACCAAGCAAGATGTAAGAGATATGCCAAAAATTACAAAACCTTCAAATACTCTTTGCAAGCAGTGTCAGCATGGGAAACAGACAAGGGTGAGTTTTAAATCAACAGAGTACTCAACAACTAAGCCATTGGAACTAATCCATACAGACCTGTGTGGGCCTACAAGAACACAAAGCTAACAAGGTGACAGTTATTTCATGTTACTCATTGATGATTATTCTAGAATGGCATGGGTCACTTTTCTAAAAGAAAAATCTGAGGCATTTGAAAAATTTAAAGCTTTTAAAGCCTGGGTTGAAAATGAAACCAATTCAAAGTTCAAGTGTTTGAGATCATATCGGGGAGGTGAGTTCCTCTCAAATGAATTTGAAGAATTTTGTGAGCATCCTAGTATAAAAAGACACTTCTCAGCTGCAAGAACTCCACAACAAAACGGAGTTGTAGAAAGGAAGAATCGAACTATTCAAGAGATGGCAAGAACAATATTGAACGAATCTAAGCTATCATATCGTTTTTGGAGAGAGGCAGTTAACACTGCAATCTACATTTTGAACAGAGGGCAAATTAAAGTAAACAATAGCAAAACACCTTATGAGCTATGAAAGGGTAGACCAACATCAGTTATATACTTCAAGGTGTTTGGGAGTACGTGCTACATCAAAATAGATGACAAAGAATTGGGAAAGTTTGACTTTAGAGCTGATGAAAGTTTTTTTTTTGGATATTCCTGAAGAAGGCATATAGATGTTATAATAAAAGACTACAAAAGATTGTAGAAAGTGCCAATGTAAGAATGGATGAAATATGTCCTCAAAAAGAGAGTGTACAAGTAAATGACCATTCAAAAAAACTAGACCACAAGGAAGAAGAAGAAAAACAAAAGGAAGTGGAATGGGAAGATACAAAGGCACCATCTAGATTTGTTCAAAAGCATCACTCAAAAAAACAAATTATTGGTGATATAGATACTGAGGTGCAAACTAGAAGAAGATTAATGAGTACATTCGAACAAGTAAACTTCTCTTTGTTATCTAAAATAGAGCCTAAGAACTTTGAAGAAGCTAGCAACAACAAGCATTGAATTGATGCTGTGGAAGAAGAGCTGAATCAAATTGAGAAGAATGATACTTGGGAACTCGTTCCAAGACCAAAAGATAAAATTGCAATTCCTACCAAGTGGGTGTTCAGGAATAAGCTAAATGAAGATGGCCAAGTGACAAGGAATAAAGCAAGGTTAGTTTGTAAAGGATATGCTCAAATTGAAGGTATTAATTTTGAAGAAACATTTGCCCCTGTTGCAAGATTAGAAGCCATTAGAATGTTTTTGGCATATGCTGGTTTTAAGAACTTTAAAGTTTATCAAATGGATGTCAAGTCTGCTTTTCTCAATGGCAAGTTAGAGGAAGAGGTATATAACGAACAACCAGAAGGTTTTCTTTTATCAAAAAACAAGGATTATGTGTGTAGGTTGAAGAACGCACTCTATAGGCTAAAACAAGCCCCTAGAGCCTGGCATTCAAAACTTGATAAATACCTACAACAACAAGGTTACAAAAGAGGAGTTGTTGATAGTAATCTCTACATCAAGATTGAAGGTGAAAAGTAGTTGATTTTTGTGGTTTATGTGAATGACATCATTTCTGGAGGAGATAGTGAAAAAATGTTGCAAGAATTTGCAAAAGACGTGCAAAAAGAGTTTGGGATGTCCATGTTAGGGGAATTGTCATTTTTTCTTGGTTTACAAATTTCTCAATATAACAAAGGAATATTTATCTCACAAACCAAGTATGTCAAGGAGATGTTGAAAAAGTTTAGAATGGAAGATTGCACACCAGTTAGCACATTCATGGTTACATGATGTAAGTTAAGTAAACATGATGAATCTCCTGAAGCAAATCAGACACTTTACAAATCCATGATTGGTAGCCTACTATGCACCACAGCATCCAGCCCAGACATCATGCAAGTTGTAGGCTTAGTAGCATGGTTTCAAGCAGCACCAAAAGAAACTCATGTGCAAGTCGTCAAAAGAATATTCAAATATCTAAAAGGCATTTTGGATTATGGTTTGTGGTATCCAAGAGGTGAAGATTTCACTCTAATAGCATATACAGATGCAGATTTGGGCAAAAAGTGTTGATAGAAAGAGTACAAGTGGAAGAGCACCCTTTCTTAGCAACAATCTAGTGTCTTGGTTAAGCAACAAGCAGGCTTCTGTTTCTTTATCCATGGTGGATGCAAAGTCTATAGCAGCAGTGTCATGTTGTACACAAGATCTTTGGATGAAGCAGACATTGAAAGATTTTAAGATAGAGTATGATTATCCAATCTCAATACTCTGTGCTAACACTAGTGCAATAAATATTTCGAAGAATCCGGTTATGCACTCTAGGACAAAACATATTCCTATCAAGTATCACTTCTTGAAAGAACAAGTTGCAGAACAACATGTAAAGTGGGAATACTTTGCCACAAAGTAACAGATAGTAGATATCTTCACGAAGCCCCTCCCAAAAGAAACTTTTGAGTTTCTAAGGCATAAATTGGGAGTGATCCATATTTCATCTAGAACCTAAATTTTTCAAGAGAAGCATTAGTTAAGGGGGAGCCCATCACTAGATTATTATTTTTTAGCTCCATGGATACTTTGGTGATATACATTGTGATTGTACGTCCCTTTGTCATTGATGTCAAAGGGGGAGAGTTAAAGAAAGGGGGAGCAAAAGAGATCTATAGCAAGGGGGAGATCTACAGCAAGGAGAAGATTCATATAATATTTCTCTACAAGATTGCCATCAATGACAAAGGGGGAGATTGTTGAAAATTTGTCATTGATGTCAAAGAAGTTCTTATTCAAATAATGATGTCAACAGAATTATCATTAATGTCAACAAAATTATAAGTAATGGCAACGGGATTATCACTAATGTAAAAAGCATTATCTTTGCGGAAATCATTGCCCACAAATGAAAATGCCGATCACTTGTGTTTAAGCACCTATGAAGGAAGGGTCAATTCTCTTAAACAAGGCTAACTTTCATTAAAACTCATAGGCCGACCCCCTTTTTAAAATCGATGGGTGTCTTTTGGAGAGATTGCCTCCCTTGTGAAGAGGCATTGAAGTTTATATAAGGAGAAGAGAAGGTAGAGAAATAGGTGAAGTATTAATTCTTTTTATCATTTAGGTATAAGCAGATTTTTGTGGAGAAGAGAGAAGATTGAATTTGCCATCATTCGTTGATGAAGCAACAATAGTGTGGTGAAAGATTGTTTCAGTGGAGGTCGGTGCCAGATAAAGAAGAGATTGGTGTCTCTTGCTAAGTTGGTGCTTGGTGGTGGGGATTGGTGTCTCTAAGTAGGTTGGTGCCTACAAATTTTGTAAAAGAATTTTTATTTTGTGGCTCAATTTGGATGGTAGATCCAAGCAATTCTTCTTTGTGGTTTTTCCCAAGAGAGGGTTTTCCACATAAATCTTGTGTTTCTTAATAGATAAATCTTGTGTGAATGTTTTTACTATGAACATTAATTTTAAGAAAGTAAAGTTTTAAATCACACTAGTTCACCACCCCCCCCTTCTCAGTGTGTTGTGTGCTTAACACCCATCGGTTTGTGGATGGTAGTTAGTACTGGGAGACAACTTCGTGCCCACCAAATGGAAGAGTTCTTGCCAAACGAGACTCATGAACCTGTTGTCCATATTACTTACAATGTTACTAAGTAACCCATGAAGTTTAAATACTTCTTTGAAAAAAGATATCAACCACTATGGGAGCATTATACTTGGTTGGAAATGCAAAAAAAGTGCATATTTAGTGAGTCTATCCACCACTACGAATATACTATTCTTACCTTGTGCCATGGGCAATTCATTGATGAAATCCATTGATATGCTTTCCCATTTTTGTGTGGGAACCAGTAGGGGCTGCAAAAGACCAATTGGAAAAGTGTGTTCATCCTTGTTTCGTTGGCAAACAATGCATTCTCGGATGTATTGAAGAATCTCCCCTTTAAGGCCCTTCCAAAATAACTTTTCCCTCGCTTGTACATTTTGAAGTATTCCGGATGACCAGTCATAGGAGAATCATGTACAGCCTTCATTATTTGTTGTTTCAACTTGAATTTAGGGGTTAAAAATTTTTATTTTTGTATAAAATCAGACCATCAACCACCTTGTACCTTTCATCATCAATTTTGCCTTCCATGACAGTTGTAGTAAATCCATCTTTTGCATACTCAACTATGATGACAGCCTTTCAATCCACTATAATTTCGCTCATAAAACATAAAACGGGCCTCCTAACAATGCATCAGTAACTCTATTGTTTTTCCCCTTGACATATTCAATATCAAAATCATAAGATTGCAATTTGCTCACCCATTTTCGTTGTCTATCACTCAAATCAGTTTGGTTGAGGAAGTACTTCAAACTATTGTGGTCCGTTTTTACCACAAATCAAATATTGTTTGAATTTGACCAAAGCGTGCATGATGGCCAGCATTTCTTTGTCATCAATGGATAATATACGCTCCACTTCCTGGAGTTTTCTACTTTCAAAAGAAATAGGATGTCCTTTTTGTATTAGGACAGCCACTATACCTTCCTCGGAAGCATCACATTCCAAGACAAACAAAATGGTGAAATCTGTAATAGCAAGTACTAGGTAAGAACTCATCACTTTCTTGAGCTTTTCAAAGGCCTCCATGGCTATTTTTGACCAACTGAAAGCTCATCTCTTTTTTAAATTTGTTAGTGGTGCAGCAAGCTGTGAAAACCCCTTCACAAACCACCTATAGTAGCTGCATAAACCAAGAAATCCCCTCAAATGTGTCATAGTAGTGGGGGGTGGCCAATCCACAATGGCTTGTATCTTTTGTTGGTCCACATGGACCCCTTGGGCATTCAATATGTGCCCCAAATACAAAATTTTAGAAACTCCAAACTCACATTTGGATGCCTTGGCGAAGAGTGCTTGCCATTCCAAAACTCCCAACACTATGTCCAAGTGTTGTAGATGTTCCTCCCATCTTTTACCATAGACAAGAATATAATCAAGAAAACCAACACAAATTTTCTCAAGTATTGCCTAAAAACATAATTCATGCATGATTGAAAAGTGGCAAGTGCATTGGTTAAACCAAAGGGCATTATCAAAAACTCATAGTGTCCAAAGTGACATCTAAAGAGGTTTTCTACACGTCCTCCTCCCTTACCCGGATTTAATGGTACCCAAGCTTCAAATCAATCTTGGGGAAGTAAATTGATCCATGAAGCTCATCAATTCTAGGTATGGGATACCTATTCTTGCTAGCTTTCTTGTTCAGTAGGCAATAGTCTATACACATCCTCATTGTCTCGTCCTTCACAAGAACAACCAAAGAAGCAAAAGGTCTAGAACTAAGCCTTATGTGACCCATCTTCAAAATCTCTTTGATAACTTTTTCAATTTCTTCCTTGTAGACCCTTGGGTGGCGGTGAGGTGTAGTAATTACCGCTTTGGTGCCCGGTTCCAATTCAATGATGTGCTCAAAACCCTTATCCGAGGGTAGCCCATGAGGAATACTACCAAACACCTTTGCATGCCTATCAAGGATGAGCTAAATATCCTTGTGTTGATGCAACTGTCCTAAATCAGAATTTGTAGCACTTAGAAAACATTCGGCTGCCCAAGCAATCTGCCCTCTATGAAAGGCTCTTTCCATCATCTTTGAAGTCACCACCATGGGTGCTCCATTGCTCAAGCTGTGTAGCACTACTTCCTTACTGGTTCTCCTAAATTTTGGTTCCATAGTTTGATAATTTTGGGTGAATTCCCCAAGTGAGTGCAGCCATTGTACTCCAAGGACTAAATTAGTTTTTCGTATGCCAACAACATATAAATCATCTTCAATTTTATGCTTACCCAATGTGATGTTCAATCTAGGAATCTTCTTGGTGCAAGGGGTGGTGAAGCCATCCACCATGATCACATTAAAGCCTCTAAAATCAGTAGTTTGTAGCCCACATCTCGTTGCCAATCCCTCATCAATAAAGTTGTGGGTGGCCCCACTATCAATGAGCATGGTGGCCTCACTCTGAAGGGGTGGTATCTACGAGCTCCGGATAAGGTGGCAAAAGTGTGTAATGTCCCCAAATGGCCCAAATAGACCTAGTTGGGGTTTTTCAGCAAACCCTTGAATAAAAATTGCCAATTAATTGAAAATCTACTCCACAAACTAGCAAACCCTAGCTGAAAAATTTATAAAATTTCCAAGCAACACAGGCTAAAAATAGCTTCACAAATAGCTGAAAATAAACTGAAGGTAAGGTACCTATTTTCACCAAAATAAATTGGCAAAGTGACTAAAAATACCCCTGCAAACAATCTGATTTTTATGTGAAATTACAGCTTCGTTTTCCACTCACAAAACACCTCAAAAACCTCCACATGTGAGTTGCCACACTTAAAAAAATAGGGATATAAATATGATATTTATTTCTTGGAATTTGCCCTTCTAAACACCTCCCAAATCTCTCTAACCAAGTCGCCCAAGTTGCTAAAAAAATATATTAAATTTCTGAATATTCCTACGGCATAGATTGACCCTCCAAACCTGCAATTTGACCCACAACAACTCATCAATAGCTAGAATAAATTATGAAAATTACCTTTGACCCTAAATAAGGGTTCCATAGACAATTTGTCCTCTTGAGAGGGGTCGCCACCCTCCCAAAACAAGTTGCCACCCTTGAGATGGCCTCCAAACTCAAAAAACTCCTAACCAAATTTGCCCACCTCTTTGACTTGCAAATTATGAATTTTCAGCTCTCCGAAGGGTTTGTAATAATTCCTTGATAAAGGTGGTATTCAAAAACATTTGTAGATCCACTTGCATACAACTATGCAAAATTGCAGCGTAATTACAGCCCTTGAATAGAGCTGCCCTATATGGAAGAATGGAGGCTTTCGTCCCCAGACTCTTTTGTGCACTTGAAGGTTTTCGTCCTCAAGTCACTTATTCAAACTTGACATACTTGCACAAAAATTTCAATATCAAAAATGCATAACCATTTCAAATGAGCTTTCACTTTCCTTTTATATCGCTCCTCCAAATATGGTGCCCAAAATAGAGAGGGAGAGTTTACCTTTTCCTTTTTTTTTAAAAGATATATTACAAGCTTCTTTATAAAAGCACTTTAGGCCTAAGTGATCATGACCATCAAAAGGTCCCAACTTAAGTGAAAATTAGATAAAAAGCACTTTTTGCATAGCTCAACGGAAAATTCGAATACTTAAGTACTTTCACCTTTTTGCTCTTTGAATAGCCCCCTCATAATTCCCTTCTCTTTCTTTCCCTTAGCCTTGTGGGAACAAAACTGATCTTAGGGTTCATAATCAAGTCATGCCAAAAAGGGGGACATTACAAGGTGCCATCCAAGTCATCCTCTTCTCCCTTTTCCACTTGTTTCTCCTCATAGGTGGTTGTCCCTACGTCTTCCTCTTCTCCATCCAAAATCACTTCTATGTAGTGAACTTGCCCCTTTCCAAGGCAGTGATGCCCCGGTGTCCAAGGATCCTTGCATGAAAAACACAATTTTTTTCTTCTTAATGCATTTCTCGACTCTCCTCCATCCCTATGTTGGACTAATTGCCAGCGTCCCCCTTAGGGATTCGTGACATGGACTAACAGCCTCCCGTGGGTACTTATCTGGTATTTATATTGGGCGTTAACAGGTCGATCTTTTGGCGCAACGGCAAGCATTGCTTTCTAACAATTGGTATCAGAGCTGTGGTCACGAGTTCGAATCCCCTTGGATAACGTTGAGGGGGGATTGTTGGACATCGCCAGTGTCCCCCTTAGGGATTTGTGACATGGACTAACAGCCTCCCGTGGGTACTTATCTAGTGTTTGTATCGGGCGTTAACAGGTCGATCTTTTGGTGCAACGGCAAGTATTCCTTTCTAACACCCTGTTCGTCTTTGGCAGCTCTTTTTGCTACCCAAACCCTTGTTGATAAGGCTTCCTTTGTTTTCCAAAAGGGACTGATTTTCGCTGCTCCAAAATGGTCGTCCTAGGCTGCCCAAAAGTGTTTGTCCTTTGTTGTCGAAAGGGCTCAAAAGTATTAGTTTTATGCAGTCCCAAAGGCATAATTTTTCCCCTGGGCGCTGTAGACTCAAGGTCAAGAGCCTTTTGAATGGCCTCTTGAAATGTGAGAGAGCTGAAAGCCTTGACTAAACCCCTGAGTGGGTAAAGCCTTGACTAAACCCCCGAGTGGGTCAGCCAACCCCTCCATGAACAAAACTACAAGTATTTTTTCGAACACATTCATTACCATAACCGAAACCCTCTGAAAATCAGCCACACTCCTCCACAAAAGTCTTTTGTTTCCGCTGAGCCAATTCCTTGAAATGAAGTTCCAGATCAGCCCTATCAAATCTTTCAATTATTCTTCTACTGAATTCCTCATAAGTGTTTATGAGGTAGTGCCCTTGGGTTATCAAACGATGGTACCACCACTCATGGGCTGCTCCCTCCAAATGCAAAGTAGCAAATTTTATGGCCTCATCCTCCATCATAGGCCTAAGAGTAAGGTATGTGTCCACCTTTTGTACCCATGCCCGAGCTAAACTTTTGGTAGATCCATCAAAAGTGGAAAGTGTGAGCTTCCCCAAAACATATTGAAGGTCTCCTTGGTTGTTCCTTGGTTTATGACCAGCCCTCAAACCACCCATGCCTTTCTTCAATGCCATGAAATCAACAACACTCATTTTCCTTTGATTTTAGGTGGAAAAGTCATATACTCATAGATTGCAACCACATCATCATGTATAGAAGGTTGCTCCTCCCTTTATGAAATGACTTCCTCTCTATGAAGGAAGTTGGGCTGATTAGGCTTTTGTGTAGATCCAACTGTCACCCTTGGTGGATGGAGAGGTTTGTTGTATGTATCTGAAGCACTGCCATCACTACTAGGTGCTCTGTGTCCATTCATATTCTTCATAGTTTGGATGAACACAACCAACATCTCCGTCAACTGCTCTTTAGTTTGAGTAAATTTCTCAAACCTAGCTCTCTCTGGGTCATCCATGTCACTATGCCTTGGTTGTTCCAAGTTTTGCCTTGGTTGTTCTTGATCTTCTACCTGATTTGTTGGACCCTTTTTATTTTCTCTTTCATAATACCTCATTTCTCTATCACTGTTTGGCATGAAGCCACTCAAACCCCCACAGCTAGCCAAGAATTTGGCTCTAATACCATTATAATGTCCCCTTTAGGACATTATGCAAATCTGAAAATTAACCACAAACCCTAACCCTAACATATGTAATTTTTGATTTTTTTATCAAACCCTAACCCTTAAATTCAGAATTCTAGAAATACAAATTTACGACACAAATTACAATATTTTATTAATAAAAAAAACTTGCCAAAATTTCAGAAATATTGCAGCCCAAGAAATACCTTCAAATCTGATTTTTGCATGAAAATTAGGTCTGAAAAATTATAAATAAATACCAACTGAATGTTTAACTGAAAATATATCAAAATCTCCAACAAGCTGCCCCAAAAACTGCAGATTTTATCTCCCAAGTGGGTTGCCACCCTAGGGAAGACCTTCCAAGTGGGTTGCTGACCTAAAAAGGCCCTACAAAGAGGTTCGCCACCCTCAAAAGGGTCTCCAACAGCTACACCCTTCCAAAACCCTGCAAACTGTTGCACTTCACACACTGACACCCTAGAAACCACAAACTGATCAATTATGCCCTTTGCAACCCCTGAAATGAAGTTGCCCAGCTGAAGGTTAAGGGTTTTTGTCCTTGACTTCAGATTTTCAGTGAAGGTTTTCATCTTCAATGGAGACAAGTCAAGCAATTTGTGCTCAAACTCAAGATTTCAATTCATAAACATGGCAACCCCTCAAAATGAACCTCCTTCCCCTTTTTATATCATTTTCTTCTAAAACCCCTTCCATAAAGGTGCATTCCACTTAGAGGGAATATTTGAACATTTTAAAAAGCATGTCTTATAATTTCACTTAAGGGATAAGCTAGTCCATGATTAAAAATCCCCCTTCTCAAATCAAAATTAGAAAAGATTTATCAAAAGTATCTTTTTACAACTTCAAAAAGAGAACCAAAGTTTCCCCTTTGATTTTTCCTTCCCTTAGCCTATGGGAAACAAAGAAATAAGCTAAGGGTCTTCAACCACTCACTTTTGAGAAGGGGACATGACATACCAGTAAGGTTCCAGCATTCATACCAATCCAGGCACAACCCAGGTTAGCTATTTTCCGGAGTCTTCTTAGCTACTGCCATTTTCGGGACACACTTGGGCAGGTCTTGCATACCCAGGCAGTACCCATCAAAAAGCACATTTAAATTAATAAAACAAAAAAAACAATTACAAAACACTTAAGTACACACTAATATTTTGGTTAATTTTTTTAATATTTTTTTATTGCTTTTTCTACTAACATACCCAAGCCATACTAAACCAGGGACCCCAAAAAAAAAAGGCAAACCCCCATACCTCGGTAACTTAGACCATAACCATCATTAATCCAAAAATTGAAACATGGGTCTCAGGTATTTTAGAATTATTATAGTGACTCCTTTATTAAGTACATGCTTCATAGCTATTAACTTTGCCTCTATATACATATCACTATAACTACCATCTACAATAGCTTTCTACATCCTAGACCTACTGGGTTTTGACTACTAATGGTGTGTAGTTTGTGTGTTGGTGCTAGCGTAATCAGATAGTTTGTATTTTGTTGTTGTGTGCAAATATCCCAATGGGATGATCTGTAGCAAAAGTCAAGACATGGTAGCATGCTATTTAGCATCATGCAGATTGCATAAGCATGTCATTGAGTTGGTTGTGTAGTGTACTAATGGTGTTTTACTTTTTGATAAATCAATTCATAAATCTTCTCATATAAGTCAAAAAGTATAAAAATATCAATGACAAAGATTCACATATCATTTCTCTATGAATAGAAATTTACCAACAGCAAGATACCCTATGTGCATAAAATGTAGACTAACATACCTGAATTTCATCTATGACAGCACACTTATACTCGCATGACATATCAGCCATTTCAACAGTCACTGCCGTGTGTTTTGAACCATCAATCTCCTCCCTCTCCTGCCCTGTAATCAGATTGCATGGAACATTTGCTTTGTTTAACCTGTCAGCCACTTCCCATGCCAAAAGTCTCAATGGACCACAATATATACCTGCCATCAATCAAAATAAGCTCATTCACTGGAATATAGTGTTGCAACCTAAAAACCATTAAGAACCCTTGCTTTTCATTTATATAATTTGGAAGATGGGTATGGACCAAATTATGTTTTAAAACTATCAAATCCTTCCAATACCTGAGGAACTTAATTCCAACCGCTTCAATGCATGATATGTTTTCCCACTATTTGTGGGGCCTACATGCAATAACACTCTGCGTCTTTTTCCCCGAGCAAGTGGATACCAAGTATGGGGATGCCTGCATAGTGTAAAATGCAAACAGTTAAATTTGTTCCTATTGGAAATAATAAGACATGAATTTATTGAGTAAAAAGATAAGCTTGAATAAGTCAGCTTTCTAAGGCAATGAAGGAAATAGCCATGATTAATGTAGTAGTAAAAAAAGGGTGTTGTAAAAAACATCAACCATAACAGCAAAGGCGAGATAATTCTTTAACAAATTAAGCTCCGACCAAGGATTGATCTACCTCATCTATCCTTCATCAAATTGAACTCCTGACCTTCTAAGAGCAAAGGCAACATAATTCTTTAACGTAAGTATGTGCATCTTTCTGAACTTTAACTTGCCTCTTATATATAATTAAAATCAAGGTCTCTGATTACTTACAAGAGGCTTCCCAAATTCAAGGTTAAATCGAAGGGGTTGCAATAACCGCAGATAGTTCAACTTCTAAATGTTCACTTTGCTGATGATTGTGTTCTAACTTCTAACCATAGTTACCTAAGTCTCGGGGATGGGAGGGCTAGGGTTTCCAGGATGGCAAAAACTTTCCCAGATTTTGGGGACAGCAGGGGCATGGCTATGAAGATAATATATAAAAATTAATATTTTAATTTTATTCAATTAAATTTAGGGGTGTAAACTTTATTTAAAGTTTTTCAGGGGATTTTCGGGATTAGTTTTCAATATTTTTTGTAAAAATAACAGCTATTTCTCAGGTGAGGGGTTATATTTTGTAGTAAAAGCATCAGAAAAAAATTTAAAAATCTGGGGACGTCCCCTCCAAGTCTCCAAATCCCCGGAACATTCAGGACATGTGGGACATCTCCAAAATCCAGGGGATGTGTCCCGGCATAACACTGGTTCTTACTGTAAACACTTTTTTGGAGGTGACCTTGAGTGCCCTGTTATAAATGCAGAAGATTCTGGACCAGTTGTGAAGAGAAAACACAAGTGATTCTCATTTTGTTAGGGCACGTTTCTAGTGTCGCTCAAGTAAGGGTGGAAGCTTATCATGAGAAGGCATATTACAAGGTATTTCAGCATCACCATTGGACTGGATTTGCTGCATGCTAATCAATGGATGTGGATACTGGAGAGATTTGAAAGCAAGCTAAAGATTTATTTTGAAGAAATGCAAGTTTTACACCAAAGATCAAAAGAGTTACACCAGATGCTGATGGGCAACAGGATCACAAGGAAAACTGTCCTATGAAAGATAGAAGGCTAACATCTAAGCTTCTGCCCCACAAGGCAAAAAATTCAACATCTTTCAGAAAAAAAAGCAATTTTGGATTTAAAAATGTATCGAAGGACATAGCCAAATCTCGCTTAAAAATTATTCAACTGTCCTAAGCTGGGCATAGATCTCTCTTCAATAAAACTGCCTTCTGAAGAAGAGGTGGAAATTGTAGGACATTGAAGATAGGTCGGTGAAAAGGTGGAAAACAAAATATAAATCATCCTCGATCAACAGTTTGTGAACATCCTTCGATGCGGCGTCGAGTGTGTCGAAGTCGATCTCCGCAACAATAGTTGTTACCCGTGAATTATTTTGTCATGTTGTTGATCTTCATCTTCTTGGGTTGTGTATGGGTTGGCTGCGCAGGCAGTGCTCTACATTTTGATGGTGTCTGTTGTGGTCCGAAAATTGGGGCTTGTGTTTCTACTAATTTCAACAAGGCCTGCGGTTGAACTAATTGCAGCAGTTGAACATTCTAAGCTACCATGTTGCTTTGGCAGACGACTTCTGCTTGTGCCCGCACCACATTGATGAAAAATAACAGAGAATGCCGACTATGTTGGGAGCTCGTCAATTCGAACCATGACAACATTGTATAGCTTTGTGACTACTACAATCGGGGACAAGTAGTCCATGACATTTCACGGAAAGCGAGTATGGCAGTGACCAATGCACAAATTTGCAGCAGCCAACTTTCAAACTTTTGTGCATGCAAATAGGTATTTTCCCTTCTTGGCCATATCAAATTCATTAAGGCTTGGTCTAGGCAAAAATCATCCCCAACATCAACTTGCCCCTCAAGGGACGTCCACCATGTGAAACAAATGAGCAGTACAAAAAATTGATACTGAAACAACTACGCTTTTCCAGAAAGCACTTTCTCTACATTCGTTTGTATTTCTAATGCCAGACACACTGCCCAATTGCATTATTCCCCCAATCGTACCATTTGGTGGGCAATATCGATGACTCATTTAATTACTTGCTTGGCACCCATTGTTGTTTGCCAATATCACTTATTTATGCACTCCGCCAACACTGGTACGGGTGCATCAGTGACTTGCTCAATGGGGGCGCCTCAGGTAGACCATGTGTATCACTCCATTTCTTTGCAGAAAGGCCGGTTTGTGGAATTGTACGGTTGTAGTGACTTCTCCCTTGCCGATAGCCCTATGGCGTGAGGAACCAATACTACATTGATATGAGTGATTACTTGTGGTGAGAACCAAATGGCGCAATCATTGTAACAATCAAGTAGGGTCATCATCAATTCGTCATTTTGTCCAAAAGTGGGAAGTCTAACCAATCTCTTTGCATCCAAACCTCGCAGTGGATGAGGTAGGGCTATAGCTCCTTGTGTCGATCACGCTGCTCCTTGTGACTGAGGTTGTGCAAACACTCTATATTCGCTACATCAATAAAATCGAAGGGCACCATCATTACACTGGTCGAAGTGAATGTTGTTTCTTATTACAGTGGGTATATACAATCAGTTCTGAATCATTTTTGGCACCCAACATCACTTCTTCCCAACCTTGGGAACAGCTTTTGATACTTATAATTGTCCAATTTATCCTGATAATGAATCTATTTGTCTTCCACATGGGGATTTGGCTGGTATCTATATTCGTTGAATGCTTCTTGAACCAAAGAAAATTTACTGTCATTATATACTAAAGAAACCATTTATGTTACTACTTACGTCAAGTCTGTTAGATCAAATTTCCCTTTATGGTAAAACCTGCTCGACAACACAGCACGGAGATAAACCCTCCAGACACAGTTTGTGTTCATTACATGTCCCGAATAAGGCCACAAGCATTCAGCAGCAACTACAAGATAGCGAATGAATAAAAATTAGAAGCTTATAGAAGAATAAAAAAATTGAACATCTAGCTTTACATGACATTAAAAACAATTAACACCCAATAATTGTAATAAATTAATAACAACAAAGAAAATATTACCCTCCAACCAACAATTGCATTGCAAATAAAAATGCACATCGTTCACCGATTGCATTGAGTATAATAACTATCTAATACAGACAGAAAGCATACAGGTAGGTTCCCCCCTTCTCTTGCTTTAAATGCCTAATATGGAAAGATCAGTCTTTCTAATATATTTTTCTAGAGGAAATCACTTACAATGCAATCAGTTAATCACGTCAAAAACAAAAGCTCTACTTCCAAACAAATTGATCCATTTCAACTGAACATTTACAATTTGTCAAGGGAATGTTCCTTTTTCACTAAAATGCACCGATTCAAAGTTAGTGTCATGAAAGTTTTGTTGTTACAGGCAAGTCGATCTCTCATACCAGCTATGTAACTAAGGAATTTATGTCCCACTCAGTAAGCAGGGGATATGGAAATCATTCAATTGTATTATTTCCATCAAATGTTTGTTCACGTGGAGAACCATGATGCAGAAGCATCCCTGGCAGGACAACTTCATCATCCATGTATGAGACCATTTTGTGGTCCTGTGTTGAAGACCATTTTGTGAATTTTGAGAGGACCATGTTGGAAATCATCTTATGTTGAGCATCTGGGAGATCAATTGATGATCTCATGACCATAACACCTTGTTAGAGACCTAGGACTTGCAAAGGTCATAACTTTGTCACATAGACTCAAAATTGAGTGCCTTTTTAATCAAATCACGTAATTTTTTGAGAGGAACACAGTATTGCTATTAAAATATCCATTTTTATGGCCAGCCGGCAATGTGTCCATGTTGAAGAGAAACTTTGGGTTCCTTGTAGTCACCCAAGCAAGTGACCATGTTGAAGGCAACTTTTGGGTTCCTTGTGGCCACCCAGATGAGTGACTCTGTTAAAGACATATTTTGGGTTACTTATCGTTACTAAGTGAGTGACCATGTTAAAAGGCAATTTTGGAAGTTCTTTGCAATCACCTAGACGAGTGACCATCTTGAAGAAAAAATTTGGGTTCCTTGCGGTCACCTAAGTGATTGACCGTGTTCAAAATAAAATATTCATTTTGGTCACACTAGTGAGTGACCATGTTGAAAGCCTAGGTGTGAGAAGATTGACATCTGTCATAGTGATAGCCGTGTCGTGTATCATTCCTTGTTGACCTTCTCATGTGACTTTGTATGCATACTTCAGCAAGTTAATTCCCAGTTGTATAGGCTTGCCACAAGTCGAAATGTTGAAGGTTGGACATGTGTCAAAATATCAAATTCAACACATAGCTATGTCCATCCATCTGTAGTTTGTATTGTTTGGGTTTCATCTCAACTCCCAATATCTTGTAACCGCTGGAAGATGAATCATTTCATCTTCCCCACTGGTTATTCTTTCGTCCAATAACTACCAAGAATCATGAAAATAAATATTCAACCCAAATTAGCTATAGGGTTTTTGGAATTTGTAAGAGTGAAGTTGACAGAGTGAGGGAAGCTAAGGAAGTAAATGAGTGCAGTTTGCAAAGAAATTGCTAGAATGTCCAAAAGTCAAAGATAGGCGTAGAGTGTGTCTGTAATTCCAGTTTGAGAGTAGAGTATAGAAAATTTGTATGTTTATGTATCTCTAGCTAATACTTTATGTAAAGAAGTTTTCTGGGAAATTAATGAAGAATGTCATTTTTTCCATTTTGAATCTATTCATGTTTTTGCTTCCGAATTGTGTTATGTGCACTCTGATCAGCTGAGTGGTTGATAATTGTTCATTTGACCCATGACCACGCCACCATCAAACCACAAGGAACTTTCTAGTTCATCACATGCAAGCAATGTTACCAAAGAAGAACTGAATTCAGACTTATTTCACAAGGTTCAATCGTCAAACTACCATTTCGATCAAAGACAAGGCACGATACATGCATATGCACCCAGGGCGCTACATAACTGTGACTTCCTTCTTTCTCAAGACACTTCCATGATCACCAACTCTGCATTTACACTTTACAAAATAGGAAACATGCACTGAACCAACTTGAGAGCATACCTTCAGATACTCATACCTTTCTCTTTTGGAGAAACTGAGCAAAAAACACTTTTCTTCAAACTAGGCCTGTCCAGCCTCCTTGTAGCCCTACCTGAACCTTGCAGAGCCCACAATTTTCAGTAGACAAGTGCATAACATGATAAAGTTTGGAGTCATATTTGGGAGAGTGAAAGTATCCCCAAATCCATTGTTTTCCTCTACTTAGTGGTAAAGGACTAAAATTTTAAAACAATCTAATCTCCAAAACAGGAGATTCCCTTGTCCAGAGTGTATAATGTGAAACAAGATTTTGAAATGACTGATCATCTTCTAGTTTCATGTGTCGGCACCCTCTAGTATCAGTTGGCTCAAGAATGTCATTTTCAATGGGTTATTCCCAAGGATTTGGGAAAATGTGTTTAGATAAAAATGGTTTTTGCAAAAGAGGAATATAAATGATTGTGCGAAATAAGCCAAGCATCAATGCCATGGGTTAGTCAACGCCATGTTTTTGCTTCGGGCAAAATGGTTTACACACTCTTGCCTTGCTTCTCATGGCCGGTCTTGGCACTTTGTTTTTTATAGCCTTTGATTGATATCCTATAATAGCTTAGATTTTGGCCCTCTGCAAGTGCTGGGCTTTGATGTATGGTTTTCAGTAAGTGGCGAATTCCCCTGAACTCTTTGTAATTTTGGCATTTCAGCATTATTAATATAAAATTTTCACTTTATTTTAAAAAGCATGCATATCCAACCAAAAAAATATGTTAAATGCCAAGAAAAAAAATACATACAACCTGCAAAAAATGGCAATGTGCAGAAACTGTAATGTCCCTTTTAGAGCTGAAATTGAAGCAAAGGGGTTTCCCAACAACCCTAACACAAACTTATGCAAATCTGAATTATATGAGCTCAAACCCTAGCCATAAATTACTGAATTATGGAAAACAGCATCTAGGGCACAAATATTGATATTCCCAATCAAATTTTCATAAATTATAGAACTGATACAACTCAGAAATATATTCCAAAACTGATTTTTCTCTTCAATCAAATCGCTGTAAAATAGTACAAAAATACGGATAGAAATGCTACCAAAACAGATCAATAGAAATGCTTTGCAACCCCTGAATGAAGATGCCCTAGCTGAATGTAACGATTTTCGTCCCTACTTCAGTCCCCATGAAGGTTTTCATCTCCAAAGGGGATAAGCTAAGCTTTTTTGTGCTTAAACTTATAAATTCAAATTATCAACATAACATAATCCTCAAATGAGCTCCTCCATCTCCTTTTATATCCTTCCCACTCAAACCCCACTATATTTTTTAATAATAAAACATAAGTTGCCGACATTTTTGGCCACTTAGTAATATTATTAATGTTACTTTTAAGTATTTAAAAATATTTTTTATTTTAATTAGAATATTATTTTAATTTAGAAAAGGGACATTACAGTCCGTCCTTCCCAAATTTGTTTGCTCTTAAACAAATGCAAGCTCTCATGCCCAAGTAACATCATACCAAAGTGAAGAAATACGATGTAATGCTCCAATAATTTGGATCCTATACCTGTCAAATGAAAGAGCTCTTGCCAAAACAAGCTCATATATATTGTCCTTCCTAATGATGTTCTTTGGCAGCCCGTGAAGTTTAAAAACTTCCTTGAAGCAGAGATCAATTTTTACCTTAGACCTGCCATCTTCATTTTCTCCTTCAAAAACAGCATCAACAAATTTATTCTTTGTATATTCAGCTGCACTAAAAACCCTCCATGCTGCTGAAACTTCAACCCTAGAGCAAGGAATTGATGAATAATCAGCAACTTGACAAGCTAAAACATATTCCAATGTGGCATTATGAGCATTGAAGATGTTTGCTACAGCAAGGTACTTGCTGGAAATTTGGGGTATGGGTGTACCCATTGTACTTTTTGCACAAGAAGCAAACATGTTAGTTAAAACCAAGGCTCTCCACCTCCCTTTTTCACTCCTCCTTCCAAGCCATATAGGAGTGTGGTTCAAATCGCACCCTTAACCACCCTCCCTTCCCAATTGGTGGCTGGAAACATGTTTATGATTGCCCAAGGAGGCATTAAGGGGCTGCCTATGCTGTACCAAATAGCACCCAGCATAAAATAACTGCCATCATGCACAAAACTTGCATCTAAACTCAGAATTGCACCTATTCCATGGGCAGGAAACACTCCCAAAATGACTAAAATTGACTCCTCATTCCCCATCAACATGTGATCTTTCAATTTGGCAAAAGAGATTACATACACAATCATGTATCTGGTGGTTAGCGGGCTGTAATCATGCATAACAGCCTTCTTATCATCCACATTAATGAGAATTTTTAACAAAAACTCACCCTTTGGAAGTTTCCATTTACAACATACCTTCAACATGGACTTGATGACCCTCAAACTCATACCAAATGAGCTGGTACTGTTGTGGGCAGCATGGTAAAAAAAAGTACAGTTGCTGCCCTCCATGGTTCCCTTGGCCATTCTTAACCATAAATGCACCTTAGAGATGTGCCATCCTCCTTCCTTAGTGGAATCCTCCACTCTTACTTTTCGGAAACTCCATTTCCAGCCAAGACTCCCTCATATTTATGAGAAGTGCTCCTTTAGGGTAGTACAAAAGCACCAATTATGACCTCTAATGATCCTTAAGTCTCTCCCTTTAAACCCATGATAGGGTTCACAACTTTTTCTAAAATGAGTAAACATGAACATAATTGAAACCATACCTTTTTTGCAATTCTCTTGAGTGCCTATATTCCAAAATTCCATGTGGATATCTTCAAAGCCCAGAATGAAAGAGTCCCGACCAATTTTGTCAATCCAAGTGACTTTCTTTGCATCTCCATCTTCATGTGGTTGCCCCAAAAGAAGGCAGCCTTGCCATGATGCCCAAAAAAATACCAAGCTTGCCAAGTGTTCCCTTCCATACATATGCAGCCCCTTGCAATCATACACCCTCGGTGGCATGCGAGTGCACAACAAATTAGGGATACTTTCACACCTTGGGCTGCCCTCAACTCGCCTATCCTTCCTTTCACTATGGAGCGGTTTTGTGACCTCTTCATCATATTTTACCATGCTTAGAGTGAGCTGAGTTTTCATCCTCTGAATTGGCTGCTTCCACACAGAATTTCCAGATTTAATGGCATTCAAAATGGGCTGAGTTCCCACACATTTGAGTGGTTGCTCCCACTCAGAATTTTCAAAGTTTTTGGTACTTGAAGTGGTTTGAGTTCCCACATATTGGAGTGGTTGTCCCCACTCAAAATTTTCAGAATTTTTAACTCTTGGGATGAGCTAAGTTTCCACAAAACAAAGGGGCTATCCCAACAAAAAAAAATCAGAATTTTTCATACTATTGATCAAATTTGACCCCAAGTCAAATTTGGGTCAACCCCTACTATTTTCAACTTTTGAAGAAGGTTTCACATGTCATATAGGGGTTTCATAATGTTCTATATATCTTACTTGGCCTTTTCCGAGTCCTTGTCTAAGTTCATCTCCCTTGAAATGGCCTAGTCAAACCAAAGTCAACATTGGTCAACCATGTTCAAACTTAGTCAAAGTCTTAATTTATTTTGGAAATGTCCTAAAATGGTCTTTGATAGGTTTCAAGGTGTTTTCAAGCCATAAATTGGCCATTTGCTAGGTCTCATGTGCAAAAAGGGTCATTTGGCCACCTTTTTAGCTCAATTAAATGACTTTTGAGGACTTTCAAGTTGAAATATTTGTCACCAAAGTGAATGAGAACGTGGAGAAGGTCAAATGATGTCAGGATCAGTCAGGTGGCAGTTACAAGTCAGATATATGCAGGAAATGACAGTTTTCCCTTGAAAATAGGCCCATTTGTAGCACTTGTACGGACTTCTCAAGTGCACTTGCAGCTAAAAACGTGGTGGTGTGACTATTCACCTTCCCACAGGGCATTTCCACATTTGGATTGCAGAGATTACATTAAAAGTTTCATTCCTAACTCATTTTCCTTCATTTTCACTTGGCAAGCTAAAGAAAAGCAAGTTCAAACATTTGCTATGGGCCGTACAAGTGGAGTCAGGAAGAATGCTTCTACAGGTGGATAGTACTCTGAGTGCACTTCACATCCATAACAAGAACTCTCAGATTGGTGGCTCCTTCTTCATGAACAATCACTTACACCTCAAAAAGTTTTTTATAAACTTGCATTCAAGAGGGGTATGGTTGTGCCTCTGTTTCTTGTTTTCAGGAATCCATGGAGTTGTGCGAGTTTGATAGAGTGTTTTCAAGTGGGAATAGGCCCTCTCCAATGGTGTTTCCATCATCCAACACTTCCTCTCTTGATGCCTTTTAAGGGGAATTTTCCAAGTATGCTTGTTTCTTAAAGTTTGCAGTAATGGGTGCAGAACCTGTGTTTTCTCAACGTGGAAGGAGCTCCATGGTGATGTTAATGTACTTGGATTCATGTTTGCAAAGTTCTTTCATTGAATTACCTTGTGAAAGATCCAATTAGCAATCCCTTCAAGGCAAATTGTCCACATCTTTCTTGTTCACTGCCTCGTCAGTTTACAATTAGCTTATACAAGGGTTCCAAGAGATTGTACGGAGTTGTGAATCATGAAACACACAATGTAATTCATCTTGAAGTCCTAGCATAACCAAAGGTTCATAGATTTCATGTCATGAGGGCTAAGATGCCATGCAAGTTGGAGTTTTTCCTTCAAAAAGATGAATTGACTGTATTGGTTCCCTTGTCCCTGAAAGTTGCAGCAGAGATCCTTGAGCTTTTGTGAAATAACATTTGCCATGATAGGAGTTTCGAACACCCTTGATTGTTTGGTCTTGTAGTCCTATCCACCTACAACAACCATGCCAATTTCGGTGGGCAAAGGGTAAGTGAAAGATGAAGTTTGAAACCCTCAAAGTTGTCAAAAAACCATTGAAAAAAACACAGTGAAGTCTATAGGGTATGGATGAAAAAGTGACTTTGCACTTCAATTTGATGATCCTAAGCTATGCCATCAAGGAAGATCAATCCAAACTAGTTCAAATAGTAATCCTGAGCTAAGATGACAGAGACAACGTGGATTTTGAGGTTTTGATCACTAATGTGCCCTCCCCTGTCCGTACAACAAGCCTAAGACAAGCACCTACAGCCAACACCTTAGACAGTGGCCTAATTTGACTTCTACATGATGTTTTGAAGGCTCCAAAGTGAGAAGCTTGGTTCAAATCAAGTTGTAGCCCTAAAGGGAATCCAATAAGTTTGAGCACATCAAAATAAAGGGGAGACATGTAATATCCCCTCCAAAACAGGAAATATAGCAACACAAAAAACTCTGAACAAGATATAACTTCTGTTGAATAAATTCAGAATGATCACAATAATATAGTCTCTTAATAACAAATTACAGATTGTATCACTTGTCTTTCTAAACTATTACAAGTGTAGTCCTCTCTTATGCATATAAATATGAAATACAGTCTTAAAACCCCTGAAAACTGGAAACTGAAAGCGAAAATTGGATTCTGGAAGGTCTCGGCCTGCTGTGTCGAACACACAGTCGCCGGCGTCGGTCGATAAACTGCCAACGTCGGTCACTGCAGGTCGGCTTTCTGCCCACGTCGGTCTTCAGTCGACCGATGTCGGTCACTGGAAACCCTCTGTCTGCCGAGGTCGGTTCCTGAGTTGATCTGTACGGCCCTGTACGGACTTTGTACGGCCGCCAATTAAGCAAGCTTCCCTGTTTTCAACCCCTGATCTGAAAATATACGTTTCTAGCACAAAAGATTTCTAGCTGTATAATTTATTGAATCAAAACAAGAATAAAGAAATACCTGGAATATCTATAATAACTTCTGTGTGAAGTTATCTCTCAAACCTGAAATCCTGTGATAACTTCTGGATGAAGCTATCTCTCACTTTGGCAATAGATCAGCTGATATTCCACAGCCTCTTAATTGCACACACTGAAGAGGGAACGTTCTCCAATGCAAATGGAATCCTTGAACCCTAGGCTCAGTCTTCACAGAAGAAATTCTCAAAATCAATATCAATAATCAATAGCATAATGAACAATGGCCTCCATGAGAAACCCTTATACCCTCAAAAAGATATGCTTGCCCTAATTAGGGTTTCTTAAATTAGAATTAGGGTTTCTAATTAAAAATAGGCTAAATAATTAATATTTGATTAAATCAATCAAATATTAATATCTCCCTCAATACATGTCGGATCGACGAACCGATCGAAGCTAGTGAATCAGGGAGTGATTCCGCACATAACCATACCATAATAAAGGCGCTCCGCTGCATATCAAATATCCCTAAAAAGTAGGAGCCCTGGCCAAATATGTCTGAAATAACCTGAATGAAAATCAAATGTAGAAATCCTGTGAATCAAAGTCAAGCCAAGCTCCATTATGACCCTCTATCCATCCTATTAGCCTACGAAGGTCGCATAATAGGCTAACCATGAACTCAGAACATGTCAATTAAAAAGGGGACATGACAATCCGCCCCTCCTGAAATTGCTTGCCCTCAAGCAATCACTGAATGACAAATCAATCAATCCACTTGGATCCCAAATATAGTTTTGATCTCCACCACTGTCAATTAACACGACCCCCATGCCATGTCCATCCCAACTCTCATGTAATGGTGTCACATCATCTCTAGTACTAAGATAAGCACTCCAACATCCAATCCATAAATGAAAATCAGCAAGCAAACTCCTTACCTGAATAATATCTGAAACGGGATAGTGAAGACTAGAAATAGTCATATCATCATCAACCTGTGACCCGGCTGTAACAGAAAGTTGAGTCCTCACCACATGTGACAACTCCTGAACTGAAGTCACCTCAAGACCAAGCTCATCCTCATACCTCTCCTATGTTGGTGCCAATGTGCACTCGTCATCGCTCTCTATCATGTCATGTGGTATAGGTACCTCCATCCGATGAAAAAACATATATCTGAAGCTGCTGCCCCGTATTGCCTTAAGAATGTGTGTCTTCCCATCAACATCAAAGAGAACCTCCATGTCCTTGAGACGAAGAGTAACTTCTTCAAATGAATGAAGCCACTTCATACCCAAGACTAAGTCAATATCCCCCATGTTTACCACATAATAATCAGCCTTGAACTCATAATTGTTCAAGCGCAATGGGAGGTCTCTAATCATACGCTCACACTTAAGAGTGTGACCATCGGCTACCTTAACACTGATGCCCTCAAAGTCTACGGTAGTGAGCCCACGCTTCTCCACAAATCTAGCATCTATGAAATTATGTGTGGCTCCTGTATCAAGAAGGGTGATAACCTTCTGCCCTGCCAAAACTCCACGGAGTCTGAATGACTCATCTGACTAAATACTGGATATGCGTGCCTCCTGAATGTGAAGCTCTAACTCTACTTCTGCATTAGGCCCTGAAGCCTCTGCCTCTGCCCCCTCAGAACTGTTCTGCTGCTCGGAATCCTCAGAATCTGAATCCTCATAGTATACCTACATCATACGATTCGCCTTGCCCTTAGGCCTCAAAGGACAATCGTGATGGATATCATATGGTCCTTTGCAGTAGAAGCAAAGCTTCTTCCTGCGTAAATCATTAAGCGCCTCACGATCCAAAGGTGGTGCTGCCGGATTGGCTTTTGAATCATTTTTAACCCCGGATTTATCTATGTTAAAATCCGGTCTCTCTGTATCCCCGTGGGAGTGCTTATGGTCTCTAGACGAAGAAGCACCTCTGGAGTTAAATTTATTGGATGGGGCTGCCATCTCCATACTCCGTGCCTTCTTCATAGCTACCTGTAAAGAAGGAGGATCAAAGGCTTTGATCCAACCTCTCAATGGCTCTGACAATCCCTCTATGAAGAGAACTACCAATCTACGCTCTGAAATATTGGGCACCATGACTGCCAATCTCTGAAACTCACCAATGAAAGACTCCAAGTTACCTGTTTGTCTCAACTGTGCCAGATCTCGAAAGTAAACCTCAGGATCTTTCCTGTCAAACCGCTCAACCAATCTATCCACAAAGTCTTGGTACTCTGTTACCTGATTATGCTGAAGTGTTACCATACCATGGTACCACCAATCATGTGCTACTCCATCCAAGTGCAAAGTGGCGTATTTGATGGCATCTATCTCTGACATTGGTCTCAATGCCAAAAAGGTGTCAAGCTTATGAACCCAAGCTTGAGCTGTCATCTTACCGCTGCCGTCAAAAGTAGTCAAAGAAAGCTTACCAGTAGCCTTCTGCAGCTCACTGAATTGAACTCTAGGCTTCCTGTCCTGTCTAACCAATCTGTAGTGCTCTCTCCTAAGATTGACAAAACGATCAAAGGTCGTCCTCTCTTGGACATGAAGAGGTAATAAGTCCCACTCATCATTTGCAGCCATGTAAACATCTGCAAATGGGTTATTCCCTGCTTCCTCTGCTGGTGCCTCTGGTTCTTCTTGAACAAAAGTAGGACGTGTAGGTCTATCAGCTGTTCTTGAGTGAGTCTGCTGTGGCCTCTGATTAACCGTAGCACTCCTGTCATCTCTTTGGTCCCCGTTCTGTCCATCAGGTGTGTTCATTCTCTCTATCATAGTCATAAGTGCCTGTAGTGTCTGAGCCATCCCCTGTTGGCTTGTCATCATAGCACGCTGAAATTCTCTGGTGCCCTGATCAGCATCATACCTGTGGCCCCTGGGTGGGCTGCCCTCACGTCTGTCACTGATGATGGTCGGTGGCTGATCTAACACCTGAGTACCTTCAAGCAAGGCTCCGCTGCGTGTGTTATACTTGTGTGGTCCCAACTCTTGTGGCTGCATAAGATCTATACACCCTCAGGTTGGCAGAATTTAGCTCTGATACCACTGTAATATCCCCTCCAAAACAGGAAATATAGCAACACAAAAAACTCTGAACAAGATATAACTTCTATTGAATAAATTCAGAATGATCACAATAATATAGTCTCTTAATAACAAATTACAGATTGTATCACTTGTCCTTCTAAACTATTACAAGTGTAGTCCTCTCTTATGCATATAAATATGAAATACAGTCTTAAAACCCCTGAAAACTAGAAACTGGAAGCGAAAATTGGATTCTGGAAGGTCTCGGCCTGCTGTGTCGAACACACAGTCGCCGGCGTCGGTCGATAAACTGCCGACGTCGGTCACTGCAGGTCGGCTTTCTGCCCACGTCGGTCTTCAGTCGACCGATGTCGGTCACTGGAAACCCTCTGTCTGCCGAGGTCGGTTCCTGAGTTGATCTGTACGGCCCTGTACGGACTTTGTACGGCCGCCAATTAAGCAAGCTTCCCTGTTTTCAACCCCTGATCTGAAAATATACGTTTCTAGCACAGAAGATCTCTAGCTGTATAATTTATTGAATCAAAACAAGAATAAAGAAATACCTGGAATATCTGTAATAACTTCTGTGTGAAGTTATCTCTCAAACCTGAAATCCTGTGATAACTTCTGGATGAAGCTATCTCTCATTTGGCAATAGATCAGCTGATATTCCACAGCCTCTTAATTGCACACACTGAAGAGGGAACGTTCTCCAATGCAGATGGAATCCTTGAACCCTAGGCTCAGTCTTCACAGAAGAAATTCTCAAAATCAATATCAATAATCAATAGCATAATGAACAATGGCCTCCATGAGAAACCCTTATACCCTCAAAAAGATATGCTTGCCCTAATTAGGGTTTCTTAAATTAGAATTAGGGTTTCTAATTAAAAATAGGCTAAATAATTAATATTTGATTAAATCAATCAAATATTAATATCTCCCTCAATACATGTCGGATCGACGAACCGATCGAAGCTAGTGAATCAGGGAGTGATTCCGCACATAACCATACCATAATAAAGGCGCTCCGCTGCATATCAAATATCCCTAAAAAGTAGGAGCCCTGGCCAAATATGTCTGAAATAACCTGAATGAAAATCAAATGTAGAAATCCTGTGAATCAAAGTCAAGCCAAGCTCCATTATGACCCTCTATCCATCCTATTAGCCTACGAAGGTCGCATAATAGGCTAACCATGAACTCAGAACATGTCAATTAAAAAGGGGACATGACAAGACATTACATATATACACCTACAGGCAGCCTAGAACTCATGAAACACAGTCAAAGAGTATATTGGCAGTGAGGTGGAAGTTTGAAGTTTGAACCTCATATGGAGCTTTCAAAGTGGATACAAGGTGAAATGAATGTGAATGGTGACCTTAAGGAACTCATAGAAAACCTAAAGACACCTAATACAAGTTTGGACAAAGCTAGATTAACCTACAGGCCTATGAATTGTTACCTACAGCAGTACTGATAAGACAGTGGGCAGTATTAGGTCCAAGAGGACAGATGAAGCTTGGTAAGGTGAACAATGAAGATCAAACAAATGCAAAGTAGTTCAAAAGGATTGGATGAGACTTGGGAAACATCCACCCTAATGCTAAGATCATAAGAATGCACCTACAGGGATGACAAATGGTCTCAGTCCAGTCAAGACAGAGCATCCTAGTTGAGGACCTAAACATGAAGTAATGTTGATTTGAAGGCTTCTAAGGAAAGTAAAATCATGAGGAGAGTCTTATGACATAAGAAGCATGGAGAAAAAGTCCATACACATCAAAACCAAATGCTAGATATTCCAAATAAACACCTGCAGGCCTGTTTCAGTCCACACAAGCAATGGCCTAATCTTGGGATGAGGTATGCATTGATGCAAAGGAGTGAGTTTAGCCTTGACAAATAGTCGAAGACCACTCATATGAGCTTGTCAACATCAAGATAAGGTTTATATTGTGTCCTTAAAGTCTAAAACTAAGCTCAGATAGCCTACAGGAAAGCCTAAACAGGGATCTCCTTATGGGCAGTCAAGACCTAGTCTGAGTTTCCAAAGGCATGGAAGGTGTTTGAGGGGATAATTGACTAAAAATGGTTGGAATAGGTTATGTCAGGCATGAATGATTCATACATATTGTTGGCCATTTTTTGGCCTGCATACCAAAATTTTGCCTAAATGTGAGAGGGTGTGCATTCAAGCAAGACTTCATGTTTTACACAGTAGAAGACTTCGGGTTTTTTGGAAAGAGAAGTCTTCGGGTTTTACAAGAGACACAACTTATTTCACTTTATGAGTAACCAACAGTTGAAACCCCTCAGCAAAAGTAATCCGGGTTGGAAAACCCAAATTACTCTTGACAGTGCAAATCGGGTTTTGAGAAGTGCTTTGCTTATGAAAGTTTTATCAGCAGAAGTAATCCGGTTTACAAAACCCGAATTACTCTTGACAGTACTAATCGGGTTTTGCAAAGTGCTTTACTTATGCGGCTTCAACAGTAACAACAGTTGAGTTTCCTAGTTCCAAATTGCTCTTCCTAGTGCTTATCGGGTTTTCAGTTGTGCTTTACTTCCAAGTGTTTTACAAGTAAGAGCAAGTGGGTTTTCCGAACCCGACTTACTCTTGTTAGATCAAATTAGGTTTTGGGAGGTGCATGACTTCTCTCTTTTAGAAGTCTCGAGTCATGGAAAGTCCGAAGTTAAGGCCCCTAGATTGTCCAAGGCAGTGGCAGGCAAGAGGAAGTCCGAGAAAAGGAATAATACAATTCCGAAGGAATTCCTTCGGAGGACAGCACAAAGGACAAAAACAAAAATCTCGAAGGGCAGGCGCCCTTCGGGAAGGTACATTTCAAGATTCTCGAAGGGTAGGTGCCCTTCGGGAAGGATCAAAACACGAGGAATTCATTGTTGAAAATATTGTCATTGATGTCAAAGATCTAGCATTATTGGTGATAAAGTCCCCATTGCATTTAATGGTGTTTTTAATATTCATATCTTGGCTAATGTGTGTTAATATTTATTTAATATTAATGAATATATTTTTGGTTGCATATAAGTCAAATAAGGGCCCATGGAGAAGTCAAAGAAATCACATTAAGTAAAAGATATATAATATACTGATTCACCCCCCTCTCAGTATATTTCGTGCTTAACAATTGGTATCAGAGCAGGTTCCTTTTGAAAAAGTTTTACAGCTTGAAGGTAGATCAGGAAAGCACGATCGCTGGATCACATTAAGGTTTTTCTACAAATAAGGCACCTTTGTTTGATGGGACAAATTATGCTTTTTGGAGCATAAGGATGACTTATTTGATGGCCCTTGGATTCGACATTTGGCAAGCAGTGGTGGAGGAATATGAAAAAAGCAGGAGATATTGTAGAGTTCTATCATTTTGTTGAGTAAGCAACATTGAGAGATAGTTGTGTTTTATACACAAGAGGGATTGGTGCTCCTGTGGGTTGGTGCTCACAAATAGTTGTGTTGGTGCTCGGCAAAGGGGTTGGTGCTCTGCAAGTTGGTGCTTGCAAACTTTACAATTTGAGTTGGTGCTTATTCATATACTTGAGATTGTTCTCCGTGGTTTTTCGCACTTTGGGTTTCCACTTAAAAATCCGGTGTCTCTCTCTGTCTCTCTTGTGTGGTGCATATTATTGTTTCAAGTTTTATTGCATATCTTGAATGTGTGATTAAGTGGTTAAAGAAAAGAAATCAGATTAAGTAAAAGATATATAATATACTGATTCACCCCCCTCTCAGTATATTTCGTGCTTAACATTCACTTCGGATAAGGACTCAACAAAAAAACCCAAAGGGCAGGAACCTTTCAAGAAGGTACATTTCAAAGGCCGAAGGGACAAAATCAAAATTCCCGAAGGGTATGTACCCTTCAGAAAAGTTTAAAGGACCAAAGTTTGGGAAGTTGCAAAACCCGAAGGGCAAGGTACCCTTCAGAAGGGTCATTGACAAAAAAACCCGAAGAGTAGGGTACCCTTCGGGAAGGTACACGTCAACTTCGGGAGAGTCGTTTGCAAAAAATCCAAAGGGCAGTTGCCCTTCGGGAAAGGACCATGTCAGAAAGCCCGAAGGGTTATTCTCTTGGGAAGGCCAAGGGGCAATTCCAACAGACTTTTTGTCTGCGGGGAAGTGGAACGCAATAAATCCGAAAGAAATGGGCTTATATTTTTTCCGAAACAAAAGGCCTTGGCAATAAATCCGAAAGAATGGGTTTGACAATTTTTCCGAAACAATTGGTTCATGACATTTTTTCCGAAGGATTAGCCAAGAGGAAAAAGTCCGACGGAAAGGCACATGAAGCATAGAGCCAAGAAAACAAGAGAAACCATGATGAAGGAAAATTGCCCAAGGAAGGAGTCTCGGGCATTTTGTCCGAGAGACAAGTTCGAGAGAAATAGGCAAGCCAATATAGGAAAATCTATAGTCAATTCTCGTGGACATTTTGTCGGCGGGAAAATGACTAGATGAATAAGTCCGAGATTTAGAAGGCAATAAGGTCCGAGAGGATAATGACCGAGACAATTACATGCAAAGGAGAAGTCTGAGACATACAAACGGTCAATGAATATGCACAGTCAAATGGAAAGCTAGATTAAGGCAAGGATTTCTTCAGCTAATGAAGAGATTAACGAGCATGCAAGGTAGCCATGAACAAGAATAGACACATCCAAGACGTTACCTTCGGTTCTAAAGACAGAGGCTCACTTTGCATGAAAAATTCAGAGAATTTAACGTTGGGGAGCTTGACATGATTTACGTGCATGCACTCTTGTTGTTTCACTTTCAAACGTTCCAGCAGCTCGAGGGGTGTTCCAAATTCGGATGTGGAGTTGATTGTTCTTAATTTAGAGTTGATTTATTGACAAGTGTCACATCCACTCGTGTTTTCAATGCAAAGGAGAACTTTCAAATGTTCCAGCTCAGCTTTGAAACGGTTCAAGCTTAAGTCAAGACTTCCAAGGTTGGCGTAGATTTCATGCATGTTGAAAGAGCATCCCAAAATTAGTCACTGTCCACTTCAACGCCAAGGATTCTTCATGAAAGACAAAAGACAAATTTGGAAGGCTCATGCAACGCAAATTGGACTAGGGCTAATGAAAGAGTTGTCTATTCTTCTATTTTCAGCGCCACCTCTTGGCTATTGAAAATTTTTTATATTAATGGCTTTTCAGCCTTGTAAAATGATCCCTCTTTTGGCAAGAAAACTTCTACCAAAGATTGTGTTGTAACCTTTTTCAGAATCAATAAGAGCACTGTGTTTTTTTTTAATTTCCAGCAGCTGGTATAGTGTACTATTGTTATAGATTTGCCTAAGTGATAGATTTTCTCTCTTCCTTGTCAAATCCGGATTTGTACCTAGTTACTAACTGGTCATTTATGCCGGTCACGTTCTGTGTTGGATTGTCTTTTGCTAAGTTTATAATGGATATTAGTGGCTGTTTAGTGCCTTTCATCAGGTCTATTTATACGTTTCCCTCAAGCTTAGATCATTAGATAAAACATTTTCGTAAAATACTTATGTGTATTGATCAATTGGAGTTGAAGTTTTGCCTCTTCCTTGTCTGAATCAATGTTCTTACAGGCTCGATTTGAGTGGATCAAGCAAATTAGGTGTATCACCGCTTTAATTAGGATTTCCTTGCAGGTTTTTTCTTCCCTTTTCCTAGGCAGTTTGTAGCGTAGAAGTTGAGATCCTCATTGAGACATCTTACAGGAACCAGTCTTCTCTGGAGGTTCTTCTCACCATTGAGGCACCCACCCTCGTGAGAAGATCCCATTGTTTCAACTAGAGAGAGGATTAGCCATTTCAGCACGTCTTCGATTCAGGGTGCAACCCTAGGTTGACAACACATACCATGAAAAAGCTCAAACCAATCCATAAAATCTCCAAAGTACAACCTACACTTTGCCCACATTCACAGGCTGCTTGGTTCATAAAGCCTGCCTAGCAAATTTAAGGAGTTTGGTGGTCTAATGGAGGAGTTAGAAGCTCAAATTTGGTACAGAGTACCCTTAGGAGTCCAAGAATATGATCCAATGATCAATTTGCCAAGGCCAATTGGGCAAACCCTCTCTGTTTTGTCTTAGAGTAGGGGCAGTTTTCTCATGCATAAGGATGACGGTTTTGGGAAAAATGGTGAAATAGATGACCAAAGGGCAAGCAAAACCCAAGTGATGATTGGAGAAGCTGGAGGACACCTAACACAAGCTAAAACACCTTGCTATAAGCCTTGGAAGCAAACAGGGTACCCTACACAAGGAGGTTTGCAATCACCATGGCAAGGAATGATAAGCAAAGGGCTTGGTAAGGATGGTCATTTTCATTTTTGACCTTAGTTAAGCTTCCTAAGTGATTTGATCATGCTTAGGGGATTATTTGAGAACTGGTCAATCATTCTAAGAAGAAAAGAAAGCTAATGGAGCCTCAATTTTGGCCAAGGGTGCAGACAGACCTATTGACAAGGTCTAGGCCTAGTTGCTAAACAGGGGTCATCTTCATTTTTAGCTCTTGAGGAGCCATTCCAATGGTGGGAACATGTTTATGGGGTGACTATACAAGTGTATGAACAATTGGTTTGTAAGGAAATCCACTTAGAAGCCATTTTGGGCTTGGAAACGTTCAAAACCCTCATAGAATGCACAAGGACTCGAAGGTCAAGTTGAAAAGCTCATAACTTCCATGACCATCTGCATGGGTCATTGAGGCATTTGGAGAAGGTAGAGAAGGTCCCTGAAGAGCCCTCAGCGGCATTTGGAGGAAGTTCTAATGTGTCGCCTTTATGAACAAAGGCAAAGAGGGCTAATGACCTCAAAACCCTTGCCAACCCTGTTTTGTGACCCGATGGAGGAAATGAAGCTAGAAGTGCCTCCAAATGGACGAATTTGACCATGAGTACTGAAGAGAAGTTGTCAACTGCATGAGGATCAAAGATATGGAATTGGATTGTATGGAATCCGTACAGGTGATGCAGGAAACAGGGTTTCTTGACATTTTCTTGTTTTTTGCAGGTCCTGAAGATGACCATGAGATGCCAATCACTTTGGGAAGTAGCTCGGGACTTAAACCAACTCCTCATGCCATTTTTCAGGGCATGGAAATGCTCACAAGTGTCCCTGATAAGCCTCTCACTTCAGCCAGTCTAAAGTGGCATCTAAACTAACATAGTGAAAAGCATGGTAACTTGAGTTTGGAGGCTTTTTATGATGTTTCTGATGAAGCCAAGCATATGAGGTGTCCTAACATGTGTCACAAGACCCCTGGTACGGATCAGTTAAGAAGGATGCAAAGATTCTAGTGCCAAGTGGCAAGGAATGCCTATTGGAGAGTGATCTTGATGATAGGTGATGATTGAGCTTGTGTAAGAGAATGTCATGATCAAGAAAACTCCCAATTCAGGTGAAAGCTTCTTTGTAACTCCCTCTCCTCATCACACATGAGACACTTGTCCTAACTTGCTTTGGAATGCTCAAAAAGAAGCCTATGATGAAGGCAGTTTGTAGGAGAAAATGATTGAGAAGATTCGCTACGCCACACTTGGAGAAGGGGCTAACTTGGGATAAGATGATGTGTAAATCAGTTTCATGACTTATTTTCCACTGCATCCACATGTATTGTAACTTATTTTCTCTTTTGGACACTTGTCCTTGTGCCTTTTGAACTTCTCTTCTCTCTCTCTTCTCCCAAGTTCTATAAATTGAGCCATTTTGGCCATTGTAAAGGGAGACCACAGTTGGTATGGCGAAACCCTGCTATTATGACATTACACTTTGTCTTTGAACATTGAATACAAGTCTAGTTCTGAGTTGTGAACATTTTGTCTAAGTGTCTGAGTGATGGATAGTGGAGCTAAGTAATAGTATCATCCTTACTCCCTTTATCCTTCATGTTTAAGCAAGAGTTCTGATTTTAACAGGTCATGTGAAGTATGTTGAATGGACTAGACTCTTCTTCAAGTATGCAATTGTCTCTATGGTGTGCAATTTGCCCCTGGATCAGTTATCTTGTTGATTGCCCAAACTATGCTACCTTCACATTGAAACACTATGTTAGGATCTTTCAATGCATAGAATTGGTCTTGGAAAGCATTGTTGCTTAGTAAAAGTCTGATAGTCTGTGGGATGTCTTGGTGAATCACCTCTTTAGTGTAGTTTCAATTTTATGCAAGCTTCTAACTCTTTTCATAAACAAGCATCAGATTAGGTGATAGACATTCAAAGAAAAATCTAGGAAGCTAGCCCTTATAATCTAGAGATTCATCTCTCCTTCAAGTCCTCACAACTTGAGAGATGATTCAATGTTGCATCAAATTGCAAGAGCTTGAATAGAGTGTCCTAGGGTGCACAATTTGATGACAACACTTACTAAATATGGAGTGGAGTGAATTCCCACATGCTATAGTGGCTGCCCCAACTGAGAATTTGCAGCCTCTTTCCATGGTCTGAAAATTTCTGTGCGACCCTCAAATTCTAGCCCCTTACCGGATAGAGGAACAATTTGGACCAGCAAACTTAGCTCTCAACCCTATCCACAAGGATGTCGATTGGCGGTTCAGAAAACAATTCAATCATCACTTCTGCACCTACCTTTGTGAGATGATCTTTATTGATTATCTTGTACGCCATTCCTTCCAAGGAAGGACACCGATCAGATTGTATGCAATCTGGAAACAACTTATGGCAGCCATGAATTACATGATTCTTCACCCCATTCTGAACTATGTTGGCTGAAGTCTTCATTTTCTTCAGCTAGAACCATTCACTAGTCTTTCCCAATGATTCAATGGCCTTAAAATGATCAAGTTTGCAGTTATTCAAGTCTGAAAATGACAATTTATAATCTGATTTTACTAAGGTTAGCAGCTTGAAAATGGAATAACAGTTGCACGGTTGAAACCTTTGTGCAAAAACATGAATTGAGAGCATTGTAGTGACTGAAAACACTTCAAGGAAGGCTGAGAATCCTTTCCCAACAGTCACCAACCGGAACTTGCTCCTTCCCATGACTGAAAGGGCATGCCAACCCACTTGTATAAGTGCAAGTGATCTCAGAATTTGTATGACAGCAGCACCAAGCTTGTAATTTTCACCTGGATCCCACATCAATATTGGAAATTTGCAACTCCCCATCCTTGAGTCTTCTTGGAGAAATCCCTTCCTCCATTTAGTGCCCTTCACCTTATCCTCATTGTTAGCATGATCGTCATGACGATCAAAATATTGTAAGGAGATTATGATGGTGATACAACAAATCCTTGCTATGAAGATATTTAAATTGTTTATCTTTATATCCTTGTTTGAAAATTCCATTAAGTGGAAGATCGTCATACGAAGCTTATGAGGCCCCTCCCTCATGTGCATACTTCCCAACAAGACCTGCCGGGGATTCTTCTTCGTCAAGCTTGGGTAAATTTGATTTTTCTTCAACTTGATCCACCATTGGCAGTGCCACGATTTCCCCTACTTCCTTCACTACTATGGAAGGACTCATAACACTACTCTCAACATGTGTTGGTTCAAACTTTGCAATGGTTGCATGAGGGTTCATTAATTCTAGGGCTAGAACAACTTCGATCTTGGGTGCTTGACATCCATCATGTAATGCTTGTTCTTCCTTATCCTTGGGAAATTCTAATTTTACTGATTCTTCTCTATTAGTGCCTACCATTTGCAACTCCATTGGCTGCCCAAGAACTTGTTGTAAAACCTCTCCTTGCTTGCTGTAAAACCTCTCCTTGCTGCACCAAAATTTCTGTTATTTGGGACTCCGAAAATTCATTATTTGGCAGCCCTTCATTTAGCTGAAACATCCCCTTTTGCTGGCCCAAAATTTTTGATTTGTGAAACTCAGAAAATTCAACACTTGGTTACCCCAAAGTGTTGCCTTTTTGTTGCTTGAAGGCCTTCCAGGTACCAATTTTTTGCTGCTCACTAACCCCTTTCAATTCTGACTTTGTGCCCTCCTTTGGTGATGAATCCTTAGGGCAATTAGCTAGTGGCTCTTCCTTCATCACAAAGGAGATTTTTTTTCCTCTTCCACATGCCAAGCATGCCTTGAATCTCCTTGTGTAACTCTTGGGGTTGACCTTGTCCCAATCCCAACTCGTTCTTCCTTCAATTCCTTTGGAAGGTAGGTAGGCTGGAATGACCTAGGTAAAGAATCACTTGTGACCTTTGGTGGCTAAAAACTAATGTTTACCCTTGGAAGGCTCCCTTCACCATTTAGATTTTTCATGGTGTGGATTATTTCTACCATCACATCATTCAACCTTTCTTGCACTTGGGTAAACTTCTCCAATCTAGCACCATCCAAAAATCTAAAAGCCATTTATCCTCCCTTTTGTCATTGTTTGACCTTATAAACCCTCAAACCCCACAGCTGGCCAAGAAATTGGCTTTGATACCACTGTAATGTCCCTTTTTGGGCTAAAATTGAAGCAAAGGGGTTTCCCAACAAAGCCTAACAACATAACATCAAACTCTAACACAAACTTATGCAAATCTGAATTAAATGAGCTCAAACCCTAGCCATAAATTAGTGAATTATGGAAAAGAGCATCTAGGGCACAAATATTGATATTACCAATTAAATTTTCATAAATTACAAAACTGATATAACTCAGAAATATATTCCAAAATTATTTTTTCTCTTCAATCAAATAGCTGTAAAATAGTACAAAAATACCAGCATAGCTTGTGTGTATTCAGATTACAAATTGGGCCTGTTTTGACACTTCAAAATGCATGGTTCAATTCCCAAATGAGTGCTGCTCTCTAGGTCAAATTGCTGCTTTATTTTCTTGAATTTATTGATAATACATAGCTGGACACACTCATAAAAATAGCAGAAAATTATCAAATATTAAGCACTGTAGTTTAGGCTTGATATAACCGTAAAAAGATGCTCAGAAACACCCCCATAGGGGGGATCACCCAACCTCAAGTGGCAGGTTGCTGCCCTACCAAACCCTGCAATTGTTTGTTGCCCTCAAATGTGACCTCCAAACCCTAAGTGCTGCCCTAGAATGGAATTGCCACCCTCTATGATGAAGCCCCTTGCTGCCAAGTGCCAAGAATGGTGAATATTCTGCCCAAACGAATAGAAGTGCTGCCAAATCAGATCAATAGAAGTGATTTGCAACCCCTGAATGAGGATGCCCTAGCTGAATGTAAGGGTTTCCATCCCTAATTCAGTCCCCATGAAGGTTTTTGTCTCCAAAGGGGATAAGCTAAGCTTTTTCGTGCTTAAACTTATAAATTCAAAATACCAACATAACATAATCCTCAAATTAGCTCTTCCATCTCCTTTTATATACTTCCCACTCAAACCCCACTTTATTTTTTAATAATAAAACATAAATTGCCGACATTTTTAGCCACTTGGTAATATTATTAATTTTAGTTTTAAGTATTTAAAAATACTTTTTATTTTAATCAGAATATTATTTTAAATTAGAAAAGGGGACATTACAGAAACCTTATAAATATAGTCAGATCTTGGGCATTATAATCATCGCACCCATGGCTTAAAAGCAATAATAGAAATATTAAGTATTTAAAAATGTCCACCCTCCTTAAAAGAAATCAAAATCGCATAAAATAAATATAGAGAGATCAAGGACTTATCTCACATTAAGAGGAAATAAAAGAAGCAATTTCTCCCTACCTTGAGAAATCTTCTTACAGCTCCAAATCTCAACAAGATCAAGGCACAAAAAAATGTTTAAGGGTCATTCCAGCAATGATTAAATGATGAACTCGATGCACCTATGACTATTGATGAACTAGAAGAGGTAGTTTCAACCCCATAAATGATAATGTCCCTAGGCCTGAGAACCCAAGCAAATTTTTACAAATCCGCTTGGCATTTCGCACAAGACGAACTCTCTTTATTGTTGAGACAATCTATAAAATATGAAATAGCTTCGAGGACCTTGAATTCTAGCTTCATAGTTATCATCTCAAAAAAAATGGAAAATTAATCGTTTAGACCTAAGTTGCCAGATACATCATAGTCCTTGTTGGGTACGATATGGGAGTGGATATAGTTCTGATATGCAGGGGATATGATGGGGATACGCCAAGGGTACGTCCTTGGGCTGTGGATACGTCTAGATACATCCCAAGGCATATCCACAGCCCAAGGATGTATCCTAGGTGCATCCACACCGTATCCGCTACCAAAAGCATCTTTTTATTTTTTCAATTTTGCCCAATAAAAAGTCAAAAATGGACTTCAAAATACAATTAAAAACAATCTAAAAGTGGATTTTAAACCCTAAAAGCAGTGGTCACTCTCATTTCATCAAAACAAAACAACACATTTACCTTTCATTGCATTTTTACAATTTGTTCTCTTAGCTTCATTTTTGCAATTGCATAGGATTGAATCTCCTTCCTTTTGTTAATCCTACACTACTAAGAAGCTTGCAAGGAAGAAGATTAAACTACTAAGGTGTTCAAGGAGCTTACAAGGAAGAAGATTTGTTGTTTTAAGGTAGGTTTTTAGTTTTGTGGGTTTTTTTTCTTTTAGTTTTTAAATGTTTTAAATTTTTAATAGCAAACGTTTTAAGTTTCAACATATGTCAAATACCAAATGCTTTAAGTTTTAATAATAAATATCAATATTATTATTGTTTACTAGGGGCTATAGGATTTTCTAGAATGTCTCAGGCTGCAAGTGCTAGTTCAGTGGGCCAAGGGATAGCCTTCAGACCCGATCCACGAGCACTCCTTTGAAAGCATGTGACAATCTTAAAATCGCTGCCAGGTGGAAGGTGTTTCCTTTGGCTTTGATCAAAGTGCAATTGTAAATACAAGAGCTCACACAGTCAGGTGAAAGCCCATTTGTGTGCGATTCCTGGGGCTAGAATCAAAGTTTGTGATGGGCCAAGCATAAATGGAAAACCAGGAAAGGACTTGCCACATGCAAAGATCCTTGCTTACATCAAAGAACAAGCAAAAGCCATTGTTGGGCAAAGAACAAAGCATCCTTTGAGAAAGAAAAGAGTGTCGTCTATGGATGATTCTCATACTAATGTAGTGACTCCATCACACCCATTTCTTGCTACACCCCTTGTGGTCGAAGAGGAAGAGGATTCACCTCTTATTCGCAAGAGAACAAAAGATGCAGGCCCATTGGATAGGGCATTCTAGAATGAAGCCAGGGACATAGCCGAGCAAAGCATTGCGTGTTGTGTTTATGCATGCGGGCTGCCTTTTAATGTGATTAAGTCACCATATTGGAAGGATATGGTGAGATCTATCAATGATGCCCTTAAAGAGTTCACTAGCCTAGGGTATGAAAAGGTGTGCATCTCATTGTTGGCCAAAAAAAAAACAAATTGAAGATGCACTGAAGCCCATCAAAAATTCATGGATAGAAACAACGGTGTCATCGTTTCCAATGGATGGAAAAATATGACAAAACAGCCATTGATTAATGTCGTAGCAATGTGCCCTAAAGGGACAAGGTGAGGGGCAAATGTAATTTCCTCCTTTTTGAAATTAAAATAAATTAATAATAGTCTAATTTGCTTTTCACTTAAGTTAGGACCTTTTGAGGGTCATGGGCACTTAAGGCCTAAAAGTGAATTTTATAAGTTTTATATATTATCTTTTTAAAATAAAAAAGGTAAACTCTCCCTCCTTATTTTGGGCGCTACACTTGTAAGAGGGATATAAAAGGTAAGAAGAGGCTCATTTGGAAGGGTTGCATTTTTGGATATTGAAATTGATGATCAAGTATGTCAAGCTTGTTCACTACAACTTGAAGACGAAAACCTTTAAGTATGACAACGGTTTCAAGACAAAAACCTCCATTCCTACATTCAGGACAGCTCTAATCAAAGGCTATAATTGCGCTTCAGATATTCATGATTGCATGCAATTGAATCTACAAAGGTGTTTTATAACACCACCTTGTTCAAAGGCAAATTGAATACCTTGAAGAGTTGTTGCATTGATTTCTCAGTTTGGTTGTGCAATTGAGCTCCATTTTCAAGTTTGGAGGAATCTAGGGCTGTAACTAGGGTTTTTGGATCTGCAAAACAACTTTTGGAGGACTTCCCATACAAGAAAAATTCTTATTCTAATTTTGTTTAAAAGCTATTATTTTTGTGATCATTTTGAGCTAAATTTTGCAATGAAATTTCAAATATTCTGAAAAATACAAATTTTTTAAGTTTCAGCTAATTGAGGTAAATAACAAATTATTGAGCACTGAGATTAAAGAAATTAATTTAGAAAATTATTTATATAAGTTTCCCAAGTGAGGACAATTGTTTGGAGAGCTTGAAGACCCCTCTTGAAGGGTGGCGTGCAAGAGAAACCCTCTTCTAAGGTTTGATATTATTTTATTTAATTTATTCCAGCTATAATGTCCCCATTTTGAAATTAAAATAATATTATTACTAAAATAAAAAATATTTTTAAATCCTTAAAATAAAGTAATAATAGTCTAATTTGTTTTTCACTTAAGTAGGGACCTTTTGAGGGTCATGGGCACTTAAGGCCTAAAAGTTAATTTTATAGAGAAGTTTTATATATGATCTTTTAAAAGAAAAAAGTAAACTCTCTCTCCTTATTTTGGGTGTTACACTTGGAGAAAGGATATAAAAAGTAAAGAGAGGCTCATTTGGAAGGGTTATGCATTTTGGATATTGAAATTATTGATCAAGTATGTCAAGCTTGTTCACCACAACTTGAAGATGAAAACCTTCAAGTGTGACAAAGGTTTGGAGACAAAAACCTCCATTCCTACATTCAGGACAGTTCTATTTAAGGGCTGTAATTGTGCTTCAGATTTGCATGGTTGCATACAATTAGACCTACAAAGGTGTTTTATAACACCACCCTCTTCAAAGGCAAAGTGAATACCTTAAACAGTTTGCAATAATTTCTCATTGTTTAGTTGCACAATTGAGCTCCATTTTCAGGATTGAAGAAACCTAGGGCTGTAACTAGGGTTTTTGGAACTTCGAGACAACTTTTGGGGGACTTCCCATGGATGAAAAACTCTGAATCTAATTTTGTTTAATAGCTACTATTTTTGCAATGTATTGCGACAATGGCAAGAGTGAGTCGGATTGAGTTCATTTTGGCAACTGGGGCGAATGTCTTGATATAATCAATGCAAAGTACCTAGAAAAACTCTTTGCTACTAAACGTGCTTTGAACTTGTCTACAGACCCATCTGCTACAAATTTTGTTCGGTAGATCCACCTACATCGAACAAGTTTTCTTCCCTTAAGAAGAGGGAATAAATCCCAAGTGTTGTTCCTCAGCAAGGAACCATATTCCTCTTCCATAACGGTATCCCGCTCAAGAGTGCCTGACGCCTCACAAAATGATTGCGAATTGGAAGCAGATGCAATGAAAGCATGTGGGGCATGTGGGGCATCCTGGAATTGTGAACATGTCCAACTAGTGTCTGATGGATCTCCAACCCATTGGCCAACACTTTGCAGTGTTTATCTAGCCCAGAAAGGACCAATGCTCAGAGAATCAAGAGGAGATTCCTCATCCTCTGAATATATTTAGGGAGAAGGAAGAGGTGAGTCCTCGTCACTACTCTTTTCATCAAAACTAGAAGAAAAATATGGATCATCAGGAAGTTGTTCAAGCGGATTTGAATCATCAGAACTGTTATCAAATCCCAGTGCGTCCAAAGAAGAAGGAGGAGTATCATGTGTGGAGTCTGGAGGACCCTCTTGAAAGCGAACACTCCTCTCAACGAACAACTCATGAGTGGTGGGATGGAGAAACATGTATCCCTTAACACCCTCAAGATATCCAACAAAGATGCAAGGCTAACTTTGAGGTTGCATTGTCTTACGTTTCTTCTTCAGAATGCAGGGCATAATAGGAGATCCAAACACTCAAAAGTGTTTTATTGTGGGTTTCCAACCGTTCCAAATTTCAAGAGGAGTGACTCCCTTCAATGCTTTATGAGGAACTCGATTCTAGATATAACAAGCACAGTTGATGGCCTCAGCCCAATACTGAAGTTCAAAAGATTTGGAGTGTAGCATACAGTTGGCCATTTCCTTCAAAGACTTGTTCTTGTACTCTGCAACACCATTCTGTTGAGGACTATATGGAACTATACATTGTACTTCAATCCCCTCTAAAGTGTAGAATTGTTCAAAACAATTACTGACATACTCACCACCATTGTTGGTGCACAAAATCTTGATGGCTTTACCTGACTGTTTTTCTACAAGCACCTTGAAGCCCTGAAAATGATCAAAGACCTTTGATTTCTACTTAAGAAAATATTACCAAGTATACCTCGAAAACTCATCGATGAAAGTAAGCATGTATTTAATCCTGTTGAATGAAGGTTTTGGAAATGGACCAACAATGTCACTGTGGACAAGCTCCAATATTTGTTCAGCTCTCTATGATTTGCCCTTGTCATACTTCTCTTTAGGATGCTTACCAAGTATGCAAACTTTGTCGAAAAATTTGACTCGTGGCAACCCTAAAACCATGTCATGACGACTGAGTTGCTCTAGGTAGCGATAGTTGAGATGGCCGAATCGCTCATGCCATAATTTACTCACCCCATTTGAATGAGTGAGCAGTGCAGTAGAGGATTGATCAAGAGCAAAAGTGAGAAAGTATACAATTGTGACTGGGGATCTACTTTTCCAAATGCAACAATGAAGTCACTGTTTGCTTCCCTAATAACCACTAAATTGGATGTGAACTCAACTCTCGTCCCCGAACCAATGTGAGTGATCTGATAAACAGATAGGAGATTGGTGGATAGTCAGAAAACACAGAACATCATGAAATGTCCCATCATTCACTTCAACAAATCCTCTCCCACTAACTTTTGCGAAAGTATCGTCATCCAACAAGATGGAAGGCATAGAACAAGGCTCCAAGGACGAGAACATGTCCTGTGATGAAGCCATGTGGTGTGATTCATCAAAATCAATAACCCATGTGGAAGGTTGGGACACAACTGCAACAAGTGTTTTGCCCTTATCTTTGCCATTTTTATTGTCTTTGACCTTAGAAGACTCCTGTGCTGATGAACTCTAATTGAAAGAATCAAGGACACTAATATTGTGCTTCTCGAGCATCTTAGTCAGTTGGTCAATCTGTTTCTTCATGCATTTGGAGTCATCATGCCCTAATTTCTTGCAATAGGCACATGTGAGTCGCTCTTTCTTAGGTTTCCTATCTGAAGAGGTCACTTTTGACGTTTTTGACTTAGCATCAGATTTTTGACCCTTTCTTTGCTCTGGGTCCTTATTATGTTTCTTCTCCTTGTTGCCAGAAGCCTTCTATTTGTTATGACTCAAAATTAAGACATGCAATTTAGATGACTTTAGTGTACCCATTTGAATGAGCTTGTCTTGCCTCGAGTCAAGTCAACAGCAAAGTCATCCAAGGACGGCATGGTCCATGTAGTTCCAAGGGCACGTTTGGTGACATGGAAGGTAGAAACGAACACAGAGTAATCAAATCCCAACTTAATAAGGATAGAAAGAATCAATTGATCATCATTTTTGTCAATGCGCCACAATTTCAACTGCAACCTGAGTGGTATGAACTTTGTGAAGAAGTCTTGTATAATGTCAAAGTCGCCTGGGCTCAAACTGATGAGTTTGTTTTCCAACTCATGACCCCTCATTATGCCCTGCTTCCCAAAGAGTTTTTCCAATGTGGTCCAGACTTCATTAGGAGTAACTACAGATTCAATATAAAAGAGCAGATCGAAATACATAGGCATAGTAGACCATAGGCTTCGTCACTTCTGTTAAACCACTTCACCTTCTTTGCATCAAGTGTCAGTTCTTGTACCCATCATAATTCGATATAAGCCTTTGCTCCTTAAGAGGATTTGCACTTTTGATTTTCCACTCATAATAGTTGAATGGTGTAAGAAGCGAAACTGAACTTTAATCCATGTTGCAGAAAGGAAGCATGCGTTGAACTACGTGTGTTGAAAGACTAGGAATGTGCACCCCCTGAATCTATAGAGATTCAATTTTACAAGGCACGAGAATATTACCAATGCGTAGAGCTTGAAAAAACTCGCAATTTTGAAAAAACGGCACTTTAAAAAAGAGCAGCAAGCTGAAAGTTATGTGCGTTTGAAATTCCAAATGACAAGGGCAATCTCCACTTTACAAAATTTGAAAAAAAAAATTGTTGAAAATTTTTGAAATCAACTTCTCCAAGAAAAACTTAAGCCCTCTTGGAGCAAAAATTAAGCGTTTTTGGATTGGAAGTGACTAGGGGCTTAACTCTCATGTGACCAGGGGCTAAAACCTAAAATGGGTGCTACCCCTCCCTTTTTGATTGATTTGATTCATGTGGAAGTGATGACACCCCAAAAATGGCTACACTTGTGAAATGAATAGTGCCACTTTACACCCAATTAAATTTGACGATCTCTTGAACGTCACAAAGTGACACAACAAAGGAGAAGGTGGGCGGAAATTGGGGCCTGCTCAAACAGGGGGCAGATTTCACCTACCCTGCACGCAGGTGCGTCGGATTTCAAGCGTGTGCAGAGTAGTGTCAGGATACAAGGGAATGCCTGGCACGTTGTTGGGATCTAAGGGAGTCCCTGGCACGTTGTTGGGATCCAAAGCCTGCTTGAGCAAGTGTCGGGTTCCGCCGACCCTACACGCAAAGACCCAAATTTCCGCGGGTCTTGAAAACTCCAACAAAGGCAGAAATTGTTGGCGAGGGGGTCTTTGCGTGTAGGGTTTTTGGATTGGAAGTGACCCCCTGCTCCACTAACCGCCTGCTCCTTCATTGTTAATTTGCAATTAACATTTGCACATTATTTCTCACTGCTTTCAATTTGTCATTTTCTTTCCCTAATGCTCTCATTAGTCTTCTACTTTTGTGGAAGATCCCCCTTAAATCTCCCCCTCTTCATCAAATCTGGTTGTGTATTCCTGCATTAATTTGTTGGAACAACTGGTTAGAGAGAAACAGATGCATCTTCTAAGGGGAGTCCAATTTTGAGAAGATCGTTATCAGAAAAGTTCATAAATCTATCAAAGAACTTATGACAGTTTGGGTTACAAAAGATGGTAGTATTTTTCCCAAGTATGCTTCTGGTGCTAAAATTTGGGTGTATATTCTCCTTGATCTCCCTGATAAAAGAGTTCAGGCAAATAGAAGCATACTTGTACCAATCATTTGGAAGCTCCAAATGTTCACAACATCAAAGTTTAGGGCAGCAAAGGATAATCCAGGATTGGGCTGGTGCAGAAGATTTCTTCCAAAATCATAACTGGGAGGTGGTTGTGGCTTACAGTGAAGCACTTGGCAAAACTTCAAACAACATGGCTGAAGACGATGCAGTCTGAAGAGGAATCAAAATTGGTATTGACAAAGGATGGAAAAATCTGTTTATTGAAGGAGACTCTACTCTCATTATAAATGCAATCAAAAAAGGCCAATGTACTCAATGACAACTTGCAAACATTGTTAAGGACTGAATTCTATAAATCCCTTCATCTCATTGGATATTCAACACATAAAAAGATTGGGCAACAAAGCAGCAGATTAGATGGCCACTTTAGGGGTGACCTTAAATTCTCATGATCACAAATTGAGAGTTTATTTGCCACCCTTCTCTATTCCCAATTTGCAAGAAATAATTCATAGCCATGATGGGAGGCTCAACTCCTCTTTCCAATGCACAATAATGATGTGCGGTTTTATTTCATTCGCTTGCCTTTCAATTATGGCAACAGATGGGCAATTGGGTTTCAATTTTTCTGTTGATTTGGATCATCTCATGAGGCTGCTGTTTGCAATGACACTGTGCTAGAAAATAAAGTGGATGCCATTTTTGGTAAACCATGCATTAACACCAAGCTGTTTGACCCTGGGCATTTGGCTGACAAGCTGGTGGCTATCAAACTGGAAAGAGAAGACAAGAAGGAAGATGAGCCCTTCATCATTCCTGAATCTAGCACTGCTGCAATGGAATAGCTTTCATGCTTTAATTGTTTCACATGCATGCCAACTGTTGGCTTTTCTTTGTTTTCTGTAAGTCTGAACTATGTCCTGATTTTACCAGGAATTTGGTTTACTATCATAATATAATGGGATAGTTTTCCTTGTTTTTTACTTATCGAAAAAATATAATAGTTTTATTAAAAATATTTATATTATATTCAATAATGCGTTAAATATGTAATATATTGTAATGTTTATTAGTATCTTACAAAATTTAATGTAACATTTAATAATGTGATGATAATCAATCATTTTTCTATCGTTTAGTATATTACGTATAATATAATGTATATCATTATATATGTAATGTTTAGTATGAGAAATATAACCATCTTGAAAACAAAATGATATGCTTATGTAATTTAATGTTAATTTATCTTGTATTGAATAAAATGTTTATTATTTGGTTAAATGTTTGATTTGTTATTCTCTTATCAAGAGTATTGCACGCAGCTATGGATATAAAACTCTCTTCTATCTAAAAGGAAAATCAATGAATATCAGGGAGCCCGATTTTTTGAAAAAATTTGTCTCTCACTGCTCATATTTCGTCACCTCACACAAATCAATGAAAAATCCTGCCCCAGTTAGTAAATTTTTCTAGATTCTACATGGGCTGCAGGACAAATAATAATATGGAATCTACATGAAAAATGGTTCCCAAATTTTGCCAGCTTCACAGATATTTCCCTCGACAGGTATCTTATTTAAACTTTAGGGTTCTTTATTTGTTGCTTTCTGTAAACTGCTTCTTCCATTTCACGTTTTTAGCTTTAGGGTCATCCGTTTTTTTCTATGTTCTTCGATTTTTTCCATTATAAAATATATGATTTAGGTCCAAACCAAACCAGGTAGGTTCGGCCAAGTCAAAAGTTCAATTAGGACCAAAACCTGTCCAATGTCAGCCGAACTACGTAACTATGGTTTTTGTTGTTGAGATTTGTTTTTTTTACATTGCTCTCGATCATCCGACCCCACCATGCTTCTCAAGATCCATTTTGGATCACACCTCCCAATTGGGGAGATTTTTAATCCCCCAAAAATTAATTATTTAATATATGGGCAAAGTTTTCCCTCACCTATCCTAATGGAGCCATTTGGCCTTGCTCGACAACTGCCCCTAAAAGAAAATCTACACAGACTCACTCACTCCCTAGTGCCAATCACACCTTCCTTTTGCAATATTGTGGCCTTCTGTCTATAGTAATATCCTTGTAGTTTCCTCCTCATCCAACATGGACCGTTTGACCACTTTAGAATTCTCCACATTGATAATCCAATACATGTGCATGTACGGAGGCAAATATAGTTAAAAAGGAATTCAATCCAATTTGTTGCAAGATATTAATAGGTCCATACCAAATTGGTTTGACCTTTTTAACTTGCCCTTGAAGCCTTTCTTTGCTCGAGTATAACCACATCAAATCCCCAACGCTAAAAATATGAGTTTCTTGATGCTAGTCATGTCCAACCTTGCACTTTTGTTGCAATTTCAAGAGTTTTTTTCACACCTTCTAATGAATTTGTTTGGTCCTATGCACAAACCTCGTGTAACTTAACAAGCTTTTAAGCTTTATGTCCTTAAATGAACTTTGTTGCTCAAACATAATATAAAACAAGGTCTACAGTAGAAATCCAAGACGTATCAAAAGCAGCCAAACTGAGTTGTGAATTGATCTACTGTCACAATGTTCAATATGTGATAAACTTTTTAGCACAAATAAAAGTTTGCATGCTTAGATATTGCATTAGCTTCCTTGCACATTTAAACAAACATACAGGATTAATTTAGCCCTTGTATTTTAGGTTATCAAAGTTGTCTATCACTACCAACCTCCTATTCTACCAATGCTTACAAACTCTAAATAGAATAGCATCTTAATAAATATAATCTAGACTACATGAATGTTGGAACATTATCACAACATCACTTACATTATATTTTCATTTAATCTAGATTCTAGACCATGATTAATTATTCTAACATTCCCGCTTTAATTCATCATAGTCTTGACAGTACAAGAGAGGGAATTTATGTATGCCTCAAACTTCTCATGTGCAAGTGACTTGGTGAAAACATTTGCACATTGATCTTGAGTGGGGAAACACTAGAGCTGAATGTTGTGTTGCTAAACATGCTCACGTACAAAATGGACCTGAACCGCAATGTGCTTTGTGCATTGATAGAACATTGGATTGCAAACAAGTTGTAGAAGACCCTGATTATTACAATAAATGATCGTCGGCTGATTTTGTGCTACTACTCGTCCTACAACTATACGACATAGCCATATCGCTTAGTAGACAGCTCCTATTGCACGATATTCTATTTCAATAGAAGATCAAGAAACAAGGTCTTCCTTCTTGCTCCCCCATGTGATAGGACCAGATCCCAGAAAGAAAAAAAATCCAGATGTGGATTTCATGTCATCAATAGAACCTGCATAATCTACATTCATGTATCCTGTCAAGAAAAATTGATCATTCTTCTTGTATTCTTGGCCATATTCCATAGCACTCCAAATGTATCTCAATATCCGCTTTGTTGCTTTCCAATGACTCATATTTGGTTCCGGCATCAAGTAAACGAGACTCCCGATAAATTGATGATAGAGACTGGCATTTACCAGTGGAGATGGATCAAAACGAAACAGCTTTAGTCTTGTCTTCATGCGTGTTGCAATAGGCTTACAATCCATCATCTGAAATATCCAGAGAATAGTCTTGGCATTATTCATTTGAGACACAAAGATGTGACGTCTTTTTTGCCATACCTCCAAACCAAGACAATAGTGCAATAACATGATATCTGTGATGTCGATTGATCACTTGAGATCATTCTTTGTTGCATCAATCATCTTCAATGAGTTGTCAGTGATGACTAGATCATCGACATAAACTATGAGAATCACAACCTCACCTCTTTGCCATTTGAGGTAAACGGTTGGATCATATCCATGTTGTATGAAATGCTCATCAATCTTCAAGTACTAGGCTCAAGGAGCCTTTTTAAGGCCATACAAAGACTTGATAAGTCTACACACCTTTTGTTCTTGACTAGGTGTGACAAAACCCAGTGGTTGGGTCATGTAGACTTCATATTGTAGATATCCGTTCAAGAAGGCACTTTTCCTATCCATCTGACAGACTTTCCATCCAAACCATGTTTTTCCATTTTGTTGATCAAATTCAACCTTAAGGTTGTGATCGAGCAATGGACTTACAGACAACAAATTTTTTGTTAGCCCTGGAACATATAGGACTTCAATTATTTTACATCCATGATTATCAAGTGATAAATAAATATCCCTTGTACCTTAGATACTATATGATGAATCGTCTCCTAGAGATTCATTACCTCGACAAAATGTACAGTTCAAAGTGGTAAAACAATCCTTTCGTCCAGTCATGTGCCTTGTGGCACCAAAGTCCACATACTAGACTAAATTTGGATGAGGGATCTCTTCATTTGTCTATGTAGCAAAGACATAATCCTCATTTGAAGGATTGTTGTCTTCAGCAATGTTCCCATGTTGGTGCTATGAGGAAGGCTTCTTCCTCCAGTTGCGTGTGTATTGTGGCTTCTTCTTTTGTCCCCTTGTTGCGATTGTTCAATGTTGCCTTCCTGTTGCTAGATGAGCCACGTGTGAACGCATTATACAAGCAATCCTTTAGTTCATGGCCTATTTTCCCACATATGAGACATATCTTCTAGGAATGAAAATTGTTCCCATGTTGCTTTTGTTGACTTGGCTACTTAGGAGACCAATTTGAAAACCTCATGGGTCTCTTCCCCTTTTGATGGATTGTCAATGCATGTTCATCTTCAGCTTCATCTCTACCATGCATGGACTCTTCTTGTTGCAACATATTAGCCAACTTCTCAAAGGTTGATTTCTTCTCTGAGATATTTAGAGAAGTCACAAAAATCTTGTAATCAAGGGGGCAACACTTGTAGGACTATGGGTACAAGGGAGTCGTCTGACACTTTCTCACCCAATGCTTGGAGCGACCCCCGCAATGTAGCAACACAATGAATAAAATCTTCAACTTTTTCACCTGTTTTTAGTTTGAGATAGTGAAGTTGGTTTTGTAGATGCAGGATGGTATTCTAGTTTTTAGCCTCATAGATGGTATTGAGTTTGTCCCGTGCATCTTTGGCTGGTGTGGCATCCCGGATATGAGGTTGAACCTCATATAATACCCCAAATACGATTATAAACTTTGCCTTTTGGTTTCCCTTGTTGAAATTCCATTGTTGGTCAACGTCAAAAGCATCTCGGGTATAGGCATCATCAATAACCAACCATATATCCTCAAAATATAGGTTATTTCACCACAGAGAAGCTGAGAGTCAGGCAAAGAGAAACTGAAAATGTGCTGATTTGCTGGTTCGTTTGCTTGAAGACCAAAGCAAAGACAAATGTCTGCATGTCTTAGGGTTTCAACTTGGGCGACCTAATTGAGAGCTTGGAGCTTCAGTTTGGAGGTCTTCCCTTGGTGGGAAAATTTTGCTTCTAGGTGCATTTGATAGCTTGTATTTTTAGCTCTTTTTAAAGTTATTCATTGTTGTAAAATTCGCAATATTTTGGGAGTTATCTTTTTTTCAATATCCCAATTTTTTGCAGAATTTTAGATTCAGAAATATTCAAAATAAAATTGAAGAAGCATTTTTTTCAGATCTGATTGGACCATTGGGTTTGTTATATTTTTGTGGATCTACAGAATTAACCACTTCTTGCCTTGATCCAAGATTGGTAGCCAAGCTCCAAAACCTGAAAATAGAAATGTTTGACAAAAGATATCCTTCAAAGATCACAAGACCTAATTTTATATTTCCTCCAAGGTGGGCGAACCACTCATGGGGACTTCTTGACAAAGATAGACCTCTTTTAGCCACTTGGGTCTTCCCCAAGTGTGGCGTCCACTTTTGGGTCCCTTCCCTTATGTCAAAAGTCATTAAGGATTTTTAATTGAGGGCCAAGTCCTCATGAAAGTGTCATATTTTATTATCTAATTTACAGCTCATAAAATACTAATTAAAATTAATTGAGGATCAATTAAATAATAAATTACAATTAATAATTAAGAACATTGCTTTTTAATTTCAAATAATTAAAATCACTCTCTAACAACCTCTTAATTATCACAAATATTCCCTTTGATTCATCCTTTAGCCCATGGGGAATAAAATAGGTTAAAAGTCTTAAAAGGTTGATCAAAAGTCAACCCCCTAGAAAAAGGGACCTTACATGCCGGTATAATTGGGCTAAGTATAGATCATATTGGTATGAGCTACATAGTTTTCCTTGAAGTGCAGATTATGGTGTCACATGTTGCAGTTGATGTCGTTGACCAGATTGGCAAAGGCAATAGGTGAAGGCAGCTTACTAACTACAATTGCAGCAGGAGATTTCCTCAAGACATTAGAACCGTCAAATCAGAGGAAGCGTGGCTCAAGAAGGAGACATACCCCAAACATTATAAAGACAAAGAAGAGATGTTTCTAACAGTGGAGGTTGATGTTGCAAGCATCTCCCAATCAATGGGGAAGCTCGACAAGATGGATGGAGAAGATCATGGAGGCTTGCATTGGTAAACTTAAGGATTTCATTGGAAACACCTAAGGCACAAAAACAAGCAAGAAATAATCCTCCAAATATTAATGAAAAGAGCAGCCCCAAGGCAATTCCAACAATCCGCCTTCCGATGTTGAAGCAAAGGAGGAGATCGTTCCCTTTGAAGGAGAGGCTGATGTAGAGAATTGAATGTCACTGATGGAGGTATGTTTAAGCTTGTAAAATGTAAGTGAAGAACAACAAATTTCCTTTGCAAGTCTGAAGCTTTCTGGCCATAAACTTGGTGCGAAAATTAAGTACAATCTTTGTCTTTAAAGAAGCAACCACTTATAGTTAAGTGAGTTGATTTTAAGAAGCTGATCGGGTCTCAGTTTCATCCTATTTGTTATAACTTAAGAGGAAGATTGTGCTATCAAATGGCAGTTTTATAAGCAACAGCAAGGACAAGTGCAAGTGTATATCACTATGTTCATAAGGAAAGCAATCCAAATGGAATTGGATACTCAAGACTAATAAGTTGTTGTGAAGCACCTTGGAGGTCTTTTCGGCAACATAAGGAGACAAGTCCTCATAGGCAAGCCCAAGACCATTGATGAAGTATGTGCAAAAGCCCATTACATTGAAATGGGTGAGAAAGGTGGACCAGACAAAACCATCTTCTTCAAATCAGTAAGGTGAAGCCTCAAACAAGGGAAAGAGTAATGGAAAAGGTAAGAAAACTGCCACTTCAATTTGCAAAGATGCTAAGAAACATAGGAACCATTCTAATGTAGATACACATTCAAATGCACAATACTGGAAATTATATCCAGAATTGCACCCCAAGAACCAGAAGAAGGTTTGGTCCAAGACAACCATGACAACCATGGTAGAGGGCAAAGAGATTGGGAGCCATTGAAACGTGGATGACAATATTTCTTGCTATTCAATAAAAAAATGTATGCTTATGAGCACCAACACTCAAGGTAAGAATGAATTGACCAAGCTCATTCATATCAAAATCCAAATAAAAAGGGCAAAGGTAGATGCGCTATTTGATTCATGTTCCGAAACAAATCTTATTTCCCAAAAGTTGGAAGAGCAGCTTGGATGAGAGGCATTTGATCACCCTCATCCATATTCTTTGGGATGGGTGAAGCAAGAAGTAGAGATTAATGTAACCAAACAATAAATGCTAAAGTTTGGGATTAATGAGCCATTAATTAATGTAATTGTAATGGATCTTTTTCCTCTTGATACTTGTCGTGTAATGTTTGGTAGCATATCTGGAATCAATTGTATTTTAGCCTTTATTATTTTTGATGTTTCCAATCTAGCATCTAGACCAATCGTCGACCCAAAACATCAAAAATAAAAGAGGATAAAACATGATTCCAAAGCTATATCTCAAAATGATTACTTATGGAAATCTCGAAGTTTTAATTAGTCTACTAATTTGACCTTATTTCCTATTTATAATGGGTGGTAACCCATATTGAGCATCTCTTAAGCTTCTTCAGAGCTCCTTTAAAATCAGTTAAGTAGTCGCTTGATCTTAAACCAAACTTAAGATTCATTGCTTCCACTGATATGAACATGATGCTCTACATAAGCTACCACACTCATTACACTTACTTCATCATACCCAAAATCATATTAATTTCGTGATGAATCTTGGGAGGTTATGATCCACATTTGACATGGGGTGGGGCAAGCTTTGACTATATTCTCAAGACTTGTAAACATTATCGCACTCAAATGTACATTATAGTTTCCCATACTTCTGCCTGTACAATATTCTTAAGACTTGTAAACATTTATCACACTTCATCACTTCCACCAATATGAACATGATGGTTTATACAGACTGATATACTCATTACAGCTACCTTACGATACATAAAATCATATTTATTTTTTGATGAATCCTGGCTGAGGTTATGACCCGCATTTAACATGAGGTATGCTTCGACTATATTCTCAAGATTTTTAAACATTAATCTCACTCAAATGGAACCCATAGTTGCTCTTACTTCTGCTCATGCACTATTCTTAAGACTTGTAAACATTCACCGCACTCTAATGTACCCCATAGACATTCTTAAGAGTTATGAGACACCTTATTACGATGCTGCTTGTACAATATTCTTAAGATTTGCAAACACTTCTCGCACTCTAAGATTCTATTGTACTCACACAGACTTGTACACCACATGTCTGCTTGAGTTTTATGCCTCCTTATTGCGAGGGAGATTTGAACTTGGGTCACGCTTTTACAGTTATACTTTATTGTCGACTTTGGGTAAATATTGTTGGCTGCCCTTGGCAGCTCATTCGGAGACAGGTTCCACCCCTCATTCGCAGAGATAACAACCCTCATACTTAAATACAAACTCGTCTCTCACGTATTTTGAGAAGCATTGTTCGCTTGTAGATAAAAGAAAAAATGCATTGGTTGTTTATACTACTTAGTAGAGCATCCGGTTCAAGTGCTAAGATCGCATCACAGAGACTAACATTATATAATATCAAAATTAAATCCAAAATGCTGTGGAAGGATAAGCAGTTGCATTTAAACAGATACTTACTAGAAGTTGAGGAGGATAAAATGGCTGGAAAATGCCGCGCAAGAATGTTAGCCATAAATTAAGTTTCTAGACGCGAGATTTAACTGCCAAAACATAAAATTTAGTTGGAGCCAAGAATCCCTGGGTAGGGTTGGTAAAACTTTGTTGTATCTAGGTACCAGTTGGGAATGGGTCAGAAAAAAAATATGGTGACTGTGGGACTAGGTCCTGACTCCTAGGGCTAGTGTTAAGATGTATAGGGCAAGGGTTAAGATGATTAGTGGTACCTACCCTATGCACTAATACCTAAATAAGTTTGTTTAGGTATTCTTTTTAAGTTTTGACATATATATTATTTTTATAAAAAATAAAAATTAATATATGTATTTTTTTTAAGTTTTGAGATATATATTATTTTTATAAAAAATAGATAAATATATGTTTATTTTATTTGTTATTGGTTGAAATATAAAAGATTTAATTATTTTTTTGAATAAAAATAATTATTTTCAATAAGTATAAATATTGAGATTTAAAGAGCTTAGCACATTTTTTAGTATTTAAATTTATAAAAATTCAATTTTTATTAATCTCTATCGAATATTTTTGTAATTATTGTGAAAAGTATATTATATCTTTTATTTTTTAAACATGTAATTAAATTATATATTGTTTACAAATTAAATAGTATTATTTTATGTTTATAAAAATAATCAAATTTATTTATTTGATTTGTAATTGGTTGAAAGTATTTGAGATCTTATTATGTGTTTCGTATTTTTTGAGGAGAAAATATTTTGTGATCAATTTCTAACATTAATACTCGTTCAGTGTTATGTTTTATACAGTCATTGCTTTAATGTTCATGTCAGGATTTTGTGGTGTCAGTGTACAATGTGACACCATCAAATCCCCAAAAAAACTAGCATAAAGAAACTTTAATGTTATTACAATGGATGTTTTAGAATTAAAACAAATTATTGTGCATTGCAAACAATCGTTGAGGAAACTCGATTGATTTACTGCATATTCAGGGCTTTTCTAGTGGAGACGAACGATAGTGTCTACTTGCGCTTGACATCTAGGGGTGATTTTTTTTTCACATTTCTTTCCAATCTAAAATTATAAAAGTAAAATTTGGTTGCAAGCTTTGCTTTTTAAATGCTCGATTGGGTATTAGCATCAATTCTTGATTATAATGACTACTGATAACTCTAATTCTAATTCTTCAACAGTTTGTAATAACGATTTATTATTGTGATTATTGTTGGCCTAGCTTAGTTGCAATTACTCATTGATTTTGAATTAGTATATAAAAACAATATTTTGTATTATGTGAACTATAAATTTGAAGGCAATTGTTGGAATGAGGGGCGATACTTTTTTTCTTGTTTTAAACATAAACACATTTTTATTTATGAAAGTTATTTCTTCAACATTGCCATTAAAATGTTGGTATAATTTATAATACGAGGAAACATGTAAGCCAATATATATTTATTATAATAGTGCATTGGTTTTAGTCGAGGGTTCCAAATTTCACCTTACGTTTAATATAGTTTTTTTTTTTTTTTAAATTGTACTTTATAATAAGAAAATGTAAACACAATCATGTGGCCATCCAATTTAACTCCAGTCGTTGTATGACTTTTTAAAAAAAATCTTGCCATCTTCTTCCCTTTGGAATGTCTCACACTTTTGGCAAAATTTGGGACACACGTCTTACATTAGAGGACCACTGGAAAACAAGTAATGGGTTAGTCACGTACCGGCTCCCCCTGCACATTTTTGCATGCTCCCACTTGAGAAAAATGAACCTCGTTGGCCATTTACATCTATTCTTTGTGTTTGGTCTTTAAGAGGTTTTGTGTTTGATTATTCCTTGGCTACCTTTTCATCCTTCCTGAAATAGAAATGAATACAAAACAAAAACAAGGTTGAATACAGATACATGTGTTTTTTTTTTATCACTTTCGCATATTTTGTAAAAATTCCTAGTAAGGTTAAAACATGTCTAACCATTTTATCTGTATACTCTACATTTTCCCCCATTATCGCTGGTAAACAAGGGAATACTAACCATGGTATAGACACACTAAATTGGTTGACTATCTACATTGATCAACACAAATATGACATAAATTTTAAGACTTTTGTAAGCAATTTATTGCCCAGTACCATCCCCTAGCCCTAAACAAATCCTATTGCCTTTGAATAAGGATAAAATACATAAAATGAATAAATGAAAAGGCATTCAAAAAGGTAAAAAATGATGTTAGAAAGAAAATTTTGAAATTATATTTGCTCAAAACTGGGAGAGAAGAAGAATAAAAGCGTGAACATGAAAAACATTTCAAAAATGGTAAAAGAGTGAAAAAGCAGAGTGCTTATATGTTTTGAAAGAATAAATGATAATATCTTTGCGAAATAATGTTGAAAACATCACTGAATGAATCCATAAAAAAGTTATATCTTGACTTACCCTTAACAAGCAATTTTTGTTTTAACTAGTTATTATGATCATCGATTTGTTAGTTATTGGTTTGCGAAATCAGATGTATACACTATTATGGTTAAACTGTTGCATTTAATAGTTTATAGCTTGAACTCTAGTATTATTGTTCTGCTAAAAACACATGTATATGATTTATTTTTACATACTCTAATGCAGATAATACAATGGTATTGTTATCAACTATTATTACTTGTTTCTCTTTCACAGTTATAGTGATAATATGGACAAACTATTATTTGTTTGACTGAGGTGGATGCATGGTTGTCTCACCCTCATTGAGTGGTACAAAGATAAAGCATCATAAAGGAGAGGGCAAATAGAATGAACAAACCCAGATCACACATTTAGGTAGTTGAGGGCAGATAGAACGAACCCATAACACACACACACACATGTTTGAATGTTGGAATGTTAATGACTATGGTATTTTATTGTTTCCCTGTGTGATTACTTTTAGTAGTTTGTCATGGTGGTCATAATTGCATGTTAGGATTAATTGTGAGTTGAGTAATTGTTTATGACACTTGCACACCATTTTAGATTCAAAGTCTTGATTCTGCACTGCCTGCATAATCCTGTCATTCATGCATGTTGAGTGCATCTTTACGTTGATTTATGGAGGCTTCATGTTGTGGTGTGGAGCTAAAAGCTTCAACTGTTTGCAGACACAAGAGGAAGGATGCTGAAGAACCAGAGCCACCGGCGTCGGCAGTATGACCGACGTCGGTCAAGTGCAGTGGAGAAGGAGACCGGCGACGGCAGGAAGTCAGCCGACGTCGGCAGCACCAGACCAGCAGGGACCGGCGTCGGTTGCCTGTGTATTTGTGAAACTGTTGTTCACGAACAGTCAGTTAGTTGAACCGAGTGTTTGCATGCTAAGGGGCTAATTTAAGTCGCGGGCTGTGTGTCTAATTTTAGTAGTTAGATTTCTTTTTTTGTAAGCATGGGATCTTATTTATAGACCCATAAGGCATGTATTGTAATTATTCTAAGGCAAGTAAAAGCATTGAAGCTAGCAAGGTCAAGGAGATCTACAGGTGTAAGGTCAAGGAGATCAGCTGAAGCATTCAAGGAGGGATAGCAACTTAGGCTTTAGAGTTGTTGTGTTGAGCAAGTGAGAGAGAGAAGAAGTTCTTGAGGTGTAGCAAGCCTTTGAGGTGGAGGAAGAAGTGGCATCTTCCTTATTGTATTTTCTTCTAGTAGTATTTAATACAAGAGTGTGTATTGTCTCTCAAATTCTTTGTTGTCTCAAGTTTCTAGCTACTTTATCATTCTGGTATAATTCCGTGTTTAATTGCATATAAGAAAGTAATCAATTGTGCTCTAATTGGTAGAGCTATAGATCCCCTGACAAGTGGTATCAGAGCTACGGTTTGCAGGAAGCAGGGTATTGTTTCTGATTACAGGTCATTCACAGGGTTTTCTGATTGAGTGGGAGTTCAGCAATGGCAGAAGAAAGCAGGCTACGAATGGAGAAGTTTAACGGAAAGAATTATCAACACTGGAGGATGCAGATTGAGGACTATCTATATCAGAAGGATCTGTACTTACAGTTGGGTGGGGTTGTATACAAGCCCACAGATATGAAGGATGAAGAATGGAACGTTCTTGATCGGAAGGCTCTCGGTTCCATAAGGTTGAGCCTTGCATCGTTTGTGATTTCTAGCTTATCACAGTGCAAGACAACGAAAGAGTTGATAAAGTCCTTGGCAAATTTATACGAAAAGCCCTCGACTTCTAATAAGGTATACCTTATGAAGCAGCTATTTACTTTGCAAATGCAGGAAGGTGGATCAGTACATACTCATCTCAGTGATTTCCATGGTTTGGTAAACCAATTAGCTTCAGTCAATATTGTTTTTTATGATGAGGTAAAGGCTCTCTTGATTTTATGTTCTTTGCCTGAAAGTTGGGACGGTATGGTTATGGCAGTAAGTAATTCTGCATCTGCTTCTAAAATCTTAAAAGTTGATGATGTTGTGAGTGTGATCTTGAATGAGGAAATACGCAGGAGAAGCACAAGTGAATCATCAGGGAATGCTCTAAGTGCAGAAAGCAGGAAAAGGCAAAGGGAGAAGGTTGAGCAAGGGAAATCAAGGTCGGGAAGGAGATCCGAGTCCAAAGGTATTACCTGCTGGTTTTGTGGAAAGAAAGGACATACAAAGAAGGAGTATTGGTTGAGAGATAAAGAGAATCAACATGCAGGTATGGAAGAAGCTAAGGATGCAAATATTGTGATGCAGGATGCTCTCATACTTTCTTCAGATAGTCAGGTAGGATCATGGATTTTAGATTCTGGTTCATCTTTTCATGCATCCCCAAATAGAGATTTGTTCTACGAGTATGAACAGGGAGACTTTGGAGTTCTTTATTTAGGGGATGGTACGCCTTGTCAGATAGTTGGCAAAGGGAAAGTGCAGCTGAGATTGCAGATTGACAACACGTGGGTGTTGAAAGAGGTCATGCATGTTCCAATTCTGAAGCAGAGTCTGATTTTTGTAGGAAGGTTGGGAGATGAGGGATGCACAATAACCCTCACAGCAGATTCTTGAAAGGTTACCAAGGGAGAACTTGTTCTAGCAAGAGGTAAGAAAGTAGATACTCTTTATCTGTCTACTTGTATTATTGATTCTACTTCTGGTATAGATTCGAAGATGTGGCCTAATAGGCTTGGTCACAAGAACAGGAAGAGAATGGAAGTTCTTGATTCAAAAGGTATGTGTTCAAATTTGGAAAGCATAAATACAGTTCATTACAGAAAGAGGAAATTTGATGTTTTTGACAGGAACAAAGAAGCCTTGGTGTTTTTGGAGGAGATGAAGGACAGAGATCAGTCACAGGGGCTGAATAAGTCTGAGCAGGGCAGCATGGACAGAGGTTTGATCCAAGAAGAGCTCGCGGATGAAAATTTTATCACTTACAGGACCACACAGACACCGATGTCGGTAGCTTGGCACCGACGTAAGTCATCCAGATACCGACATCGGTCATGTGCAGACCAGCAGGGTCGGTAGGTCGGACAGGAGAAGTCCGACGTCGGTCATAAGGACTGACGTCGGCAGGAGGGACACCGGCATCGGCCAGAGAAATGACGTCGACAGTCAGGATCAGTGCAGGGAACCGACATCGGTCAGAAGCAGATTGGGAGATGGCCTAGATCGGTCACTGGAACGGATGTTGGGTGAATTACTAAGTCTCAAACACCCATGTGGAGGTCAAGAAAGGTATGTGAACCTCATATTCATTGTTCACCTTCTTTATATTGCTTACTGATAGTCACGAACTAGGAAGATGGAAGAAGCAATGCAGGTAGAATCCAAAAACAGTGGGAGCTTGGCATGGATGAGGAGTGTGAGTCCTTGGAGAACCAAACAGGTATTTGTTGGTAGTGTTGTCAGCTGGAAGGAAGCACTGGATAGAGGGATGGATTCCCGTTTTAGAGAAGAGAGTGGATGGACACTTGAGACAGAAGGCTATAGTATATGGTCTTGATTATGCTGCAAAACAATGGAGGTTTGACCATTGTATTTTATCTTTACCAGGTTGGATAATATTAGCTACATTATCCTATTACTGTATTGTGTTACTTGTTGCAGGGTTTCATATACAGGGAGTTTTCTGAGCTAAGGGTAGAGTTGGTTCAGAAGTGTGTCATGGAGAATTTGGGAGCAACAAAATTCTTGTGGCATAAGATACAAGGATTGCATCACAGGTTTGCGTGGTGGTTGGTCTTCAAGAGTGACATTGAAGAGGGATACAGAGCCTAAAGAACAAAATAGATGGTGTACAGGTATAGGTACAAGTTGCAGCTGTTTATCTCCAAGTGGGAGATTGTTGTGGTGTGGAGCTAAAAGCTTCAACTGTTTGCAGACACAAGAGGAAGGATGCTGAAGAACCAGAGCCACCGGCGTCGGCAGTATGACCGACGTCGGTCAAGTGCAGTGGAGAAGGAGACCGGCAAAGGCAGGAAGTTGGCCGACGTCGGCAGCACCAGACCAGCAGGGACCGGCGTCGGTCGCCTGTGTATTTTCAGAACTGCTGTTCACGAACAGTCAGTTAGTTGAACCAAGTGTTTGCATGCTAAGGGGCTAATTTAAGTCGTGGGCTGTGTGTCTAATTTTAGTAGTTAGATTTCTATTTTTGTAAGCATGGGATCTTATTTATAGACCCATAAGGCATGTATTGTAATTATTCTAAGGCAAGTAAAAGCATTGAAGCTAGCAAGGTCAAGGAGATCTACAGGTGTAAGGTCAAGGAGATCAGCTGAAGCATTCAAGGAGGGATAGCAACTCAGGCTTTAGAGTTGTTGTGTTGAGCAAGTGAGAGAGAGAAGAAGTTCTTGAGGTGTGGCAAGCGAGGTGGAGGAAGAAGTGGCATCTTCCCTTATAGTAGTATTTAATACAAGAGTGTGTATTGTCTCTCAAATTCTTTGTTGTCTCAAGTTTCTAGCTACTTTATCATTCTGGTATAATTCCGTGTTTAATTGCATATAAGAAAGTAATCAATTATGCTCTAATTGGTAGAGCTGTAGATCCCCTGACACTTCATTGTTGCATTTACTGAGTTATATTTAAAATTGCTTGTTTTAAATCATTTTTTAATTTGATGAGGATAATGTTATGGCGTTTTGGGGCATTTTAAAAATAAAGTGAGCATTTTCATATTAAAATGGCTTGAATACAAGCAAGCCCCTTTTTGATGGCCCTAAGAACCATGGGGCATTTGATCACTAAAGTGGCTTATATTCAAGGATGTGTTGAACCTTAGGAGGTGGTAACATAAATAAATGTGTGATGGCTTACAACATAAGTTAATAAATAAATTGGTAACATGTATTAATACCATGCATAAATTTAGTTCAAATTAGGGTTTCCCACAAGGTATTGGTAGCAAATAGGATTTTTTAATGATTAGGTTTTTGCTACCTTCACCGTTTTGGAAGAGATAATGATGAATGAAGTTTTAGGGGGAAAATCATGCATGTTGCCACCATTATATAGGTATTGTTAGATCTAAGATTCAACTCCAATTGGAATTAAATGCTCGCAATATGGTTTTAATTCAGTTATGAGTTATTAGCATAATTCTTGCAAGGAATTTAGAGCCATGTAGAAATGTGGGGAAGAGGAAATTTAGGAAGAAATAATAAAGAGGAGAAATGGGGAAGATTGAGACATGAAAATTTGGAAGAAATAGTGGAGAAGGCGAAATGACTGTCATTTTCTACTAGTATTAGGTAAGTTATGTTTTAAATTGAAAATGCCTAAGTTTTTGTAGGTTTCTTGTGATTGCAAATGTGTAGCAAGTTATAGTTATTTTACTACCATTTTAGATTGTATATTTGTTTAGAAACCCCATTTTTATTTGGGTTAAATGCATATTAGACCTGGGTCATGGAAATGGCAGTCATGGCCTTGTTTCTCTCATAGCCACTATTAATTACTTTGAACTAGAGGTTATAAAGTTGGGTGTGTGGTTATATATGTATGTATGTATATAACAATGTCAAGGATGTATTCATCCATATGGATATAGGGGCGATAGCTTGCTCTCACCCGTAAATCCCTAAGAATGAATACTAGTTGGGTCTAGTACTTAGAAGTCATTCTAATGGTCATTGAGTCATTAAATTCCTTTCTTTCATCAAGGATATTTGTTAGTTGTTTATTTTACTTGAATCCCTAAATTTGTTCATAAGGAAACAATGCAAAATGTTTGGGTGCCTATTGTGATTAGTAACATGAACTAGTACATGATCTTGAATTGTTTAATTACGTATTATTATTTATCAATTGTTTTAAATGACTTAAATCCCCAAAATTATCCTTACAGAAACAATGAATGGTGTTGTGACTCTTGTGATAAATGACTATTATAGGTAGATTTTTGTGGACTGTTAAGTGTGTTTCTTTCAAACCAATTCATAGGAGTCTTTGGAAACTATGAACATAATTACAAACCTATATTAAAGCTTTGAGGAGTTGTAGGTTCTATCGAGGGTTCAAAGAAATCAACCTTCTATTCTTTTATTTACAATTATAGGAATTATTTATCCAGCTAAGTTTTAGGTGATATTATGTTTATTGTTAAGTTCTAAATGGCATAGGACACAATGTATAACAAAGCTTAATGTAGAAATAAACCCAAAGGAAAGTTATCTAAAGAACAATATTGTTAAGTTTATGTAGTATTATACGATACAATTGAGGCTATAATGTGATAATAATATTTTAATCCATTATGGATTCATTTAGAATATAATTAAACTAGTAATACTTAGTGCAATGTTATTGAGCGGGCATAATGCCCGAGGTTGATTATTGATGCAGGAGCATCAAAGCAAGAAGACATCAATTTTGTGTTTTTGGTCAATAGGAGTCAAAGTTGCCCAAACTTGTCATGGAATGTATGGTAAGGATCCTCTAGGATCCCTAAGTTGTCCTAGAAGTCATATAGAGTCCTCGGAATGAGTTCTATGAGTGATAAGAGTTTTCCCTCCAAAATAGGGAATTTAAAAATTCAAATAGTTGAACCAAAACTAGGAGGGTCAAATGAATGTATGGAGTGATTAGGTGATTAAAGTGGGTTTAAGGGGGTCAATAAAGCCATTTAAGGTAGATTTGAACATATTTCATGTTAATACATTAAGGTTTTAGCAAACAATTAGTCAAGTAATCAACCTCAAGCGTTGAGTTAGTTATTGTAAAGGAGTTATGATGTAACTACCAACCAAACCAACGTAAAAGAGGTGGAAAATGGAAGTTGTAATGTTAGATGTCATAGGTAAGAGAGGATAGAGAGAGGAGGGAAAGCTGCAACAAGGAAAAATAGGGATCAAAGGGAAAGCTGGTGTAAAACCTCTCTAAGTTGGTAGAATTATGAGAGTTCGTTCATGGACTGTAGTGTAGTGAGTGTCATTCCAAATGAATAAAAGAGAAGTTTTTGTTGTTGTGGATTCATTCCATTATGAGGTATTGTTATGATCTTATTTTTATATTGTTTGAATAATACCTTATGACCCCAGAGATATATATCTTTATAATTGTTGTAGGATAAAGATAAGTGTGTAGGGTGACAGTCATGTGGAAAGGAGGTTAGTTGTGTTTATAGATTGTTAATGCAAGAGTGAAGATTGGATGATGACCTTGAGTCTAAAATTAAATCATATAACCCTTGTGTTGATTTTTATGGCATTAAATAATGATAATTAATAGAAAACAACTTAGTTTTGAAGAATTTTATGCATTGCATACCAAGTTGGTAAATTTACTAATCGAGGTTTACTAACTTGTCTTAAGAATCCCAAAGTCCTTAGAAAAGTGTGAACATTAGAATGGAATACATTTAGGTATTTTTTATGACCTATATTTAAGTGGAAAAGATTCAATAACAATTGGAAATCTTAAATGGTGTCAATTATGTTTGTACCCTGCTTTGAATGAATAATCATATTACAAAGCGAGGTAAAGACTTGCTTCCTTGTCCTTGTCAGGTGAGCCTTTGAATGTATGGTTTTTAAAGATGATTCCATCAGTAAAGGAGGTTATGAAACCCTTGGAAACATTTTGATAATCTTGAAAGTGAATAAGTGGTCTATGTTATTATTACAAACCTGTAGGTTGCCTTGTTGTGCATAATCAACGTGGAGAAGAAGAATATTTCTTGTATAAACATGTATCCTATTGACTATAATTGATTATATGGTTGGTGAAAGGTGTAAATAAGGTAGTGGAAATTTTAAAATTCCTTAAGAGAGTCCTTGACAATCATTGATATACAAACCTTGTTGTCACAGTCCTAAATATGACTCAAAAACATGTGTTTTGATGGTTAGAAGAGAAAATCAAGAGAAATGAGATGTCTCACCTATTTTATAAGGTGTAAGACATGAAAAAAACATTAGGAAAGGTGATTAGGTCTTTTAAAACACTATAAAACTAAATAAAGTGAATTAATTACCCTCTCAACCTATGTAGACATTTAGTTAGGGTTTCAAGAGGAAAAATCCCATAAAAAGAGTTTTAACCCTTAGAAATTAGTGAAACTTTGTATTATTACTTATCCAAGCATTTGTTAAGTTAAAAAAGTGGTTTTGTCCTAAGAGAGTATGTAAAAGTACAGATTTGGTGACTATGGGTTTGAGATAGGGCTAATTAAGCCTAATTGAGAAGACATCTACAAAGGAAGTACCCTCTAAAGGTGGAGTTAAGTCATAAAACTTCATGAGGAGTTGTGAAAATATAAAGGGTAGTGTAATATAGGATTATATCCTAAGGAAGACTTCTAGTTTTCTCAAACCAAGACAAAATGCACAAAAAAGGCTACAAGCCTAATAAGGTTATTGAGAGCTTGAAGCGTGGAAATGAGTGATGAATTGTGTTTGAAGGCTTGAAAGAGGTTAATATAAGTTTGAAATGATCATATAACACCATCCATAAAAATAAATTGAGTCCTTGAAACCTATATTAATATTTGGTCATTGAGACCTAAGAGAATTGCCTAACGGAGAACTAGTGAAAGAGTTGTATGGTAAAGAGAGACCAGGGCTATGGTATGAGTTTGGAAATGAATGTGATTGACAATGAGAGTGGTCTATAGACAACATGAAGTGTCTCTGGAGTGTATAAGGCATATGTACAAATATAAGGAGGCTATTAAGCCTAAAGACCAAGAGAAAGACTGGATTGATGTGGAGAGCTTGAAGACAAACATAGCAAGTGAATGTGATCAGTTAAGTTAGAACCAAACAATGATGATTTTGAGAATTTTCCCTAATACCTTTGAATCATTTGGTATCATAGAAAGGTAATCTTTTGGTTTGCATTTGTTGTAAGTTGTTCAAGTTTGTTGATTTGATATAGACAAGATATGCTATGAGGTTTGTAAGAGATGACACTTGCAGGGTATTGTGGGAGAAGAATGTTGCAAGTCTGATATATTAAGGTCAATATAGAGGATTATAATATTTATAATGACAAGAACAATAGCCCTAAAATTCCAATGAAGGGGACTTGAAACTTGACAAGAAAGGACTAGAGAAGATAGAGAGAAAAGAGAGCCTTGGAGCTCAAAGAGAGAAAGAGAGGAGTAAAGACTCCAAGAGAGAGTCAAGAAGGATAAGGAGAGGTCGTAGATAGAGTAATAAAAGAAGAAGAAAGACCCAATAGAGGTCTAAGAGGCAAGATTGATAAACTTGCTAAGAGGAAGGTATAGATAGGCTTAGAAAGCAAAGAAGAAGAGAGAAGATGGATGTAGATAGAGAAGTGGAAGACATGAAAAGAGAGTTGGGGTAGAGTATTGAGAATATAGAGCTCATGGTGAATCTCTTTAAAGGACAAGTAAGCCAAAATATTGGTTGTAATGTGAGGAAAAGGGTGAAGTGGCCACTAGAGTCACTTATGAGAGAGAGAAGGCATAAATGAGTGTCTTGAAAGATGAGAAGAAGAAAGAGAAGACATCCCATAGAGGCATGAGGAATGAGATGTTGCCAAGTGAGCAACAAGACAAAGAGACAAAGAAGAAGGCTCTTATTGAAGAGAACAATAAGAAGATAGAAATGCCAAAAGGAGCACTTGAGAGTGAAGATAAGAAGAAAAGATGGAGAGTGTCTATCCAAGAGACATTCAAAGAGACTATATGGTCTCGTGTTTTATATGATAACATTGATTTTAAGTTTATGTATGCAGGCATGAAGACAATTTTGGTAAAGGCCAAGCAGAAGGACTCAAATTTGGTGAAGGATGAGTCAAGCACATCACCCATCAAGTGGAAAGAGGATGACAAAGAAAGAGAACCTCTTGTAGAAGACAAAGTGATGAATATTTAAAGCATTCAACACGTTAAAGATGAATTTGAAGATGAATATTATGATGCCTTGCAAAGTATAGTACCTAAAACAAAAGAGATATTTCACTAAGAAGACATGAAGATCATGCATGAAGACATGAATGAAGAAATAAGCTTGTAGCAGTCATCTTTGGAGGTAAATGAGTGTTTGAGTATTGAATATGATTTTTTATATGAGGAATAAAAGGCTAATATGCAGATTGGGAGAAAGAAGAACAATGTACAACCCTCAAAGAGAAAACAAGGGCATGGATATGTTTGGCCTAAGTGGTTGAATCAAATAGGTATTATGAAGGAAGAGGTGAACCTCAAGCAAGAGGTCAAACAAGACAAGAACTCAGGTGGAAAACAAGAACAAGTGTGGAAATAAAGAATAAAGGGCAAAGAACACCAAGTTGGCATGGTAGATGACCAAGGCATGAAGCATGAAGGAGATGCAAAGAGAAGGAAATGGAAATCCAAGAATGCACATGGCATCAAGTGGGCTGTAAAGAGCATGAAAGGAGTGCAAGAGGATCATATTGTAAGTGTATCCAAAGAAAGTTTCAAGATTGAGGAAGAGTGCAAGCCTATAAAGTAAACAAGAGAGGTAGAGTAAGCAAACCAAGCCAAAGAAGTGAAGGTACAATTATGTAAGCAAGAAAATGAGTGCATAAAATATAAGTTCTCTCAAAGTTTGTTTTCAAGTTTTGTTTATGATGATGTATGTGAAGTTGACTCCAATAATGGAGACATTCTATATATGAAAACAATTGCATTGATGAATGAGTGTGTAGTAAGGCAAGTTGAGGATAAACCACTTAAAAGATTACTTGACAAGCATGGTATGTAGCGGAGTGAGCATGAATCAACTCTCATGAATGAGGGACTCCAAGGACAAGACAAAGAATAGGTTTCCTAAGAGGATGAAGAGCTATGTGGACCAAGATTTGATGAGGAATGTGAAGAGATGGATGCTCTCAAGTTGTAGGAATAAATAGAGATATTAGAAGAGATATTCATTCCATCCAAGGGGATTAAAGTAGGTGAAATACAATAGGAAAATATCAAGGATGAAATCAAATAAGCATAAAGAATGGATTAGTATAGAGAAGCATAAGAAGTTGTGCAAACAAGGCCACAAGCAAGCAAGCTAGTTAGCAAACAAAGGGAGTATGAACAAGTAAACAAGGTGAGTTACTCAATTGGATAAGTTAAAGTTGAGTTGATAGTTCATAAGCATGGACATGGAAATACAAATATTTGTCAAACAAAATTGTACTATGTTGAGGGTTAATGGAACAAGAAGTTATTCTTACACAATGAGCAAGGTCATAGGAAGAGGCATCAAAATGTGAAGAAATGTGAAGTAGAGGTAAAAAAAGAGAGTATCATGAAGTAAATGATATAATTTGACAATTATATGAATCCATTAGAACCTAAGGAAGAATATTCTAGCATGGTCAAGGAGTAAACATCACTAAGCAAATAAGCATCAAGTGAAAACAATGAGGAAGCAAGCTATAAAATAAGCATGAGTATGAAGAGGAAGAACCATTTGGTTATAGATAAAGATGATGAAGGAAAAAATCAATTATAAAAGATGGAACATGTAAAAAATAAGGAGCTATAGCAGTTGGAACACCTCATAGAGGTAGAAGATGTAATGACAAGGGAACTAGACAATGCCAAAAAGAAGAAATGCAAGAGTTTAGCAAAAAGAAAGGAGCAAGAAAGGAAGAATAACACGCAAGTGAAAATGTAAGATTCTCAAATGTTGAATTGGAAGGCAATAAAAAAAGTTGGTGGCCCAAATTTTCTTCCTCCTGGGGAGTACGATGCAGGAGCATCAAATCAAGAAGACATCAATTTTGTGTTTTTGGTCAATCAGAGTCAAAGTTGGTCAAACTTGTCATGGAATGTATGGTAAGGATATTCTAGGATCCCTATGTTGTTCTAGAAGTCATATAGAGTCCTAAGAATGAGTTATATGAGTGTTAGGAGTTTTCCCTCCAAAATAGGGAATTTGAAAATTCAAATAGTTGAACCAAGACTAGGAGGGTCAAATGCATGTATGGAGTGATTAGGTGAGTAAAGTGGGTTTAAGGGGGTCAATAAGTTCATTTAAGGTAAGTTTTAACATATTTAATGTTAAGACATTAAGGTGTTAGTAAACAATTATTCATGTAATTAATCTCAAGCGTCGAGTTAGTTATTGTAAAGGAGTTATGATGTAACCACCAACAAAACCAACATAAAAGTGGTGGAAAATGGAAGTTGTATTATTATATGGCATAGGTAGGAGAGGAGAGAGAGAGGAGATAAATATCAAACAAGTAAAAACAAGGACCAAAGAGAAAGTTGGTGTAAAACATCTCTAAGTTAGTAGAATTCTCAGAGTCCATTCATGGATTGTAGTGTATCGAGTGTCATTCCAAATGAATAAAAGAGAAGTTGTTGTTGTGGATTCAATCCATTATGAGGTATTTTTATGCTCTTATTTTGATATTTTATAAATAATCCCTTAATATCCCAAAGATAGATATCTTTATAATTGTTGCAGGGCAAAGATAAGTGTGTAGGGTGACAATCATGTGAAAAGGAGTTTCATTGTGTTTATAGATTATTAATGCAATAGTGGAAATTAGATGTGAAATTGAGTCTAAAATTAAATCATATAACCCATGTGTTTATTTTTATGGCATTATATAATGATAATTAGTAGAAAACAACTCAGTTTTGAAGAATTATGTGCATTACATACCAAGATAGCATATTTACTAATCAAGGTTTACTAACTTGTCTTAAGAATCCTAAAGTCTTGAGAAAAGTGTGAAAATTAGAATGGAATCCATGTAGGTATTTTATATGACCTATATTTAAGTGGAAAATATTTAACAACACCTGGAAATGTCAAATGGTGTCAATTCTACCTATACCCTATTTTGATTGAATAATCATATTGCAAAGTGAGGTAGAGACTTGTTTCCTTGTCCTTATCAGGTGAGACATTAAATGCATGGTTTTGAAAGATGATTACATTAGTAAAGGAGGTTATGAAACCCTTGGAAACATTTTGAGAATCTTGAAAGTGAACAAATGGTCTTTGATGTTATTACAGACCTATAGGTTACCTTGTTATGCATAGTCAACATGGAGAGGAAGAATATTTCTTGTATAAACGAGTATGCTATTGACTATAAAAATTTATATGGTTAGTGAAAAGTGTAAATAAGGCAGTGGAAGTTTGAAATTTCCTTAATATATTCCTTGACACTTATCGATATCCAAACTCTATTGTCACAGTCCTAAATATGACTAAAAAACCTATGTTTTGATGGTTAGAAGAGAGCAACAAGATAAATGAGATCTATAACCCATTATAAAAGGTGAAATACATGAAAATAGACATGGGACAGGTCATTAGGTCTTTTGAAACACTATAAACTAAAGGTAGTGAATTAATTACCCTCTTGGCTTGTGTAGACAATAAACCGGGGTTTCAAGAGGAAAAAAACCATAAAAAGAGTTTTAACCCTTGGAAATTAGTGAAACTTTGTAATATTTCTTATCTAGGCATGTTTTAGGGGAATAAAGTGGTTTTGGCCTGTGAGAGTATGGAAAAGTACATATTTGGTGACTGTGGGTTTGAGATAGGGTTAATTAGGCTTAATTGAGAAGACATATACAAAGGAAGTACCCTCTAAAGGTGGAGTTAAGTCATAAAAATTCATGAAGATTTGTGAAAAGATAGAGGGTGATGGAATACAGGCTTAGATCCTAAGGAAAACTACTATTTTTCTCAAACCAAGACAAATGCACAAAAAAAGGCTACAATCCTAATAAGGTTATTGAGAGATTGAGGGTTGAAAATGAGTGATGAATTGTATTTGAAGGATTTAAAGAGGTTAAGTAATGTGTGACATGATCATCCAATACCATCCATGCAAATAAATTGAGTTATTGAAACCTATATTAAGATTTGGTCCTTGAGACCTAAGAGAATTGCCTAGTGGAGAACTAGTGAAAGAGTTGTATGGTAAAGAGAGACCAGGGCTATGGTATGAGTTTGGAAATGAATGTGATTGACAATGAGAGTGGTCTATAGACACAATTAAATGTCTCTAAAGTTTATAAGGCATAGGTACAAATAGAAGGAAGCTATTAAGCCCAAAGACCAAGAGAAAGACTGGATTGATGTTGAGAGCTTGAAGACAAGCATAACAAGTGAATGTGATCAGTTAAGTTAGAACCAAAAAATGATGATTTGGATACTTTTTCCTAATACCTCTACATCATTTATGTATATTTTTAATCTATTTAGATAGTATCTGAAGTGATTTAAGTTGTTGAATAATGCATTGGGAAATGTTAAAAATGTCTTAGGGACTCAGATTTAATAAATAGTAATGGTTAAAGTCATATGATTTATTATTGAAAGCACATCTATGTATTATTGAATAATAATGAAATTATATATAATTTTCTTAGTGGATTTACCTGAGTAAGAGGCAATAAATGAATATAGAACCTTATTCTCATTTGGATATTATGACAATAAGATCTAATTATTGTTAAAAATCAATAATTTTGGTATTATTTGAACCATTATGTTATTAAACTATCAAGGTATTAAGGGAACAACTTGTGATGAGGTAAATATGTCTAAAAATAGATATGTTTGTGTATGTTTTTTCATGACTAGGTTAATACTAGTATTACTGATTTTATACAAGTTCTTAAATATTGTGATGCATTCTTTAGATAGATTATATTGGGAATTATGTCCTTTACCATGAATGTATTATGTCTTTATTTTTTTTTAAATAACTTTGTAAAGCATGATATTACCATCTAGTTCATTAGATTGTGTGAGGATGAAAATTCAATGAGTATGACACTCTTTTATGAGTTGTACAACTATGGCATCTTTCATGTTAAGGAATGATGGTGTTATTTTTTTTTTGGATAGATATCGAGGGTTAGAGGGTCCCTTACCCGATAAAAAAAGAAAGAATAAAAAGCAACAAGAAATTTTGAGAAACTCAAAAAAATGTTCAAGGAGCCAAAGGGAAAAAAAACCTTTAGGATCCATAATAAGAAAACTTATTTAGGAAGCCACCCTAACTCACTCAAAGACATTGGCATTTGATAAATCAATAGACACCAGTAAGAAATGAACAAAGGGATGACACTATCTATACTGTAAATAAAAGTTTGTCACAAATGTTATGCCACTGCCCTCCTTGCTCTACAAAAAATAAGGGTCTCCATGGTCCACTAGGAGCCAACATCAAGTGATTTCATCACATCTATCTATGATATTTTTGCTTCCATTTGCCTTCCCCTATGCTTTTTGGTGCCACAATTTGATTTTGAAAGCAAACATTTAGTCTGGGAGATGGTGAGCACATTTATACTTACCACTTAGTCATCTGAATCCATAGAAAAAGAGTTAACATCACCTACTGGGGAGGTGTTCCTTAACTTCTTAATAGATTCTAAATCCCCTTATTCTAAATTGGCAGAAAATAACACATGTTGAGTCTTCATACAACCATGCTTAGCCAAAAACCTTGAGGGAGGATAAACATCCACTATTATGGGTGGGGCCAACTCAACCAAAGCCACTAAGCCATGATGCTCAAGACTCTTAGTTATGGAAGCAAGTCAAGGTTGTTATGAATTTTCAAAGGCATCCACCATCAATCCTAACACAACCTTAAACCAAAGACTTTGCTCTGTTGAACATGACAATTAACCACACCAAGGTGGGAAGTAACAAGAGGGGAAGAGGAAGGAGCATGACCCAGATCCTTATTAACCCATTTTTGTACATGGAAAGAAATATTCTCAGGATGATGCTTTTTACTGCACTCTACAACTTGGTGGCCAAGTTGGTTGCATTTGAAACACCTGAATGACAGCCCTGCAAAATTGATGAATTGAGTCCGTGAACCTCTTGATGATGAAATCTCAATGGAGTGAAAAAGAGTTTATGCAGATCCAACATCACACACACCCACTCAAATCTATTAGGTTGAACTACTGACTTTGTTTCAATATGAAAAAAGTCTCTTAAAACCCCCAATAAGATGTTGAATTAAACCAAAATTTCTCATTATCAATGAAAGATTATAGAGACAAACCCAAATAGGAGATTTGGAGATGACTACTAAAGAGGGGTCAAAAAATGGGTACCAAGGGTGAATTAAGGTCTTGTGCTTCCTAAAAGACCATGGATGAGAGTCCCATACAAAATTCCTATCCTCTTCCAAGATGAAAATCACCACAAATAAGTCATTTGCAAGCTATGAAAAAATAAGAACTTGAATGTCTGACCAGAACTCATGGGCCTAGGACTCTAAATATTTTATAGAAATACACTTTCCTATAAGCTTTTAAATTAAAGCTTTAATACCAAGGTTTTGTTATGCCTCAATGATATGTTCCTTCTTAAGGATAAAGGTTGAAAGATAATTAGAGGAGATAAAGACGTCTCCAAAGGAAACATATTCCTAGTCTGGATTTAAATTTGAAGATTCAATGGGTGAACCAATTAGGGATGAAATTGTTTTAGCTTGATCTAAACCTATCCCACTCTTGCTGACTACTTTGTCAACTATAGGAGGAACCTTCAAATAATTTAAATTTACCATATGAAAAGCCTAGTTAGGAGAAGAACACTCCATATTCACCCTATAGAAAACACCACAACTGTGGAAAGGGTTTGAGGAATTAGGGAAATCTACAAAGATGGAGATATGGCTATTTGAAAAGAGATCCAGTCCCAAAGGTGGTAAAATAGCTTTTGGCTTAACAAGCTTTGAAGACTTGCACCCTAATTTACCATAGCCCAGAGCATTTTTGCTAGAAGGGAAGAAACCATTCAAACCCCTCTTGGTGATATTGGCCTTGCTACAAACTTGAATATCAAATTTATTAATTCTTATGTTCACCAAAACCTTCAAAAATAAGCCATCATTGATGCCATTAGCTACAAATTGATACCTGAACTGTTCTACTGCATGCACTCAAAGGACTGCCTTCGCTAGGTCTATCATCATTGGGATAACTATTGACATTGCTAGACCATCATTCAAATGATAGGTGTTATTAGGATGGAGGCCTTGCATGTAATCACTGATCATCAATTAACATGAAGGATATTGAGTTGATTTAACAAAGAGTATGATTGTAATTTTCAGCTTCATGGAAAATCTCAAAATTATAGTGAACATTTTGGGATAAAGTGATGTTATAGCTATATGCATTGTCTATCCAATGTAATTTATAGTTTGCATGTGTGTATCATGTCATAATAGACAGAGGATGTATTCCACATTTTTTACAACTACAACTTGTAGTAATGATTATATTACATAATATTCTAGTTAAGTTCTTGATGTCCACATTACCATTATTTACCCCTTCATGAAGGGAAGGGCCACTTCGAGTGGGGAGGTGTGTGGGAGACTGTCGATGTATGGTTTAAGGAAAAATGCCTAGATGATGCTCTCCATGTTTACAACTGATCAACTATTCTAGATGCATACATGGTTATTATACTGATTTATGAGCTATCTTATGAAGATCCATTGTATTGTTGTATTTTTACATTATGTACTATCTGAGACATTTAAAAAAGGTTGTAGCAAATTATACATCTTGATTAATTAACAACATTGGTTGTATATTTTGAGTACAAATGTTGGTATGAATTTATTGAAGGATTGTACCTTTTATTTATGTACATGATCTGTTGTATAGTCTTATATTATCTACACCATTGGGACCCTATTTGGAGGTTAAAATGAATCATTACTTAATTAGTGTATTAATGTAAATTTTACAAATAATGTATTCAATTATCTTTAGCTTTCAAATAGTAAATTATAACCTAAATAGTGTAGAAATTTTAATATTATATTAAAATATATTTTGTTGAATTTAAAAAAATGTGTAGTTTTATCGTTGGAATCTAGTGGGGTTTTAACACTATGGTATCAAAGCGTAGGTTAAAACACTCAGTCCTAATGATTCTATTCAATGCTTACTGAACTCTCCTATTTTTCAATAGGATAAAATGGTATGTGGAAAGTTAAATGTTGAAAGAACTTTGAATTAGGACCATTAACCTAATCCCAATCATTTAGCAATAAAACTAGTTGCTAAGTTGGACCAAATCATAATAGTCCTAACAAAAACTTGAGATAGAGTAGTTGCCATAGTATAGGAAGTGCATGGGCATGATGAGGAAGAGAAGATTGAGGAGCAATAGAATGATCAAGAAGAGCCTTGAGATTAGGAGCATGTAGAATAAAAATAGGCTACAAGGGCTCAAGTTGCTACAGAATTTGCACATGACATGAAAAAGGTAAAACCACCTAAATTTGATTGAATAGTTTTGGGTGATGGAGATGAAGGATGGATCACTAATATGGATAATTATTTCAAGATTTAAAATTAATTTGAGGTACCCAATGAATTTTGGGGAGCTTAGAAACTTGTTGGTGAAGCAACAACCTAGTGTGTCGATAAGAAGTTAAAAATGGGACTTGAATCCACCACCACCACTAGGGGATAATTAATAACCTTATTTAGGGATCACTTTTTTCCACAGTTGTACTTTGATTAAAAAAATTGTTTGACTTCCAAAATTTGAAGCAAGGAGATATTTCAGTGATGGAATATTAGGAATAATTTACCAAGCTCCTGAAGTATGTTCCCTAGTATCAAAAGGATGAACACTTTTGGATTAGGAAATTCATCATGGGGTTAAGGCCTCAATTGGTTTTAAAGTGGATGTTCATGGACCAATTATCATGGATCAAGTTTTGTAGAACACTGTTAAGCAGGAGCATAAGCTCAAATCTCTTACAGAGATTAGAGACAAGTTTTGAAAGAAGTTTGGTGGCCTAAAAACTTATTTAAAGAAGAAAAATTGGAAGCATAATGGGAATTCCAAGAATATATTTAATAATCATAATACAAGGTTTAACAATACTTCTAGGAATAAGAAACATGGTAATGGTTTCAAGGAAGGGTTCAAAGGAGGCAACCAATTAGAGAGAAAGGGACTGCCTAGTAGATGTTTCACATGTAGAGGAGACCGATATGTTAAGGATTGTCCTCAGTGGAAGACAGGAAGCAAGTAAAAGAACCCTTCTACATCTTATTCATAGTAGTTAACTTTACAACATCAAATCCATGCATTTTTTTGCAATCATCAAGCTGAGTTTCAAGCCTCCCCCATCAAAGTGTTAGGTACCTTGTTTGGATATTCTATTTCAATTTTAATAGATTTAGGAGCCACTGGATGTTTTATCTCTCCCAATACGTTAAATAAACTACTTAGGAAAGCTAGTCACATGGAAAATATTTGGATGGTGTAGTACAGGAATCAATCTAAAGTCAAAGTAGATAAATGGCTTGTGCAGGTAGAGGTGAATTACCTAAATTAACCATAGTAGTAGAATTGTTTACAACTTTGTTAGGGCATATGATTTGATCCTAAAAGTGAATTGGCTTTGGAAGCATAAATCAAAGGTCGATTATTTTTCAAATAAGGTTGAATGCTTGGATGATTTGGGAAATCAAACCCAAACCTAAGGTAAAAAGTAAAAATTAAAGTTAAGACAAATTTCAGCCATTCATTTGAAGAAGGCTCAATGAAAAGGATGTAAGGTGTTTGTGGTTAAGGTGCATGAATTAAAAGAAACCAAAGAGCCTACCCTAGAATATTATCCCTTTTTACAATAATTTTAGGATGTGTTCTAGAGGAAGTACCTATATTACCTCCAAAAAGAGAATTTGAATTCATGATTGACATAATTCAAGGGTCATAGCCTTGATCCAAGGCCCTTGACAGGATGACAATGATAAATTTATTCAAATTAAAAATAAATAAAAATCCTCTACATACCTTTTACAAGTGTAATGATAGGGTTTGGGGCTTGTCACCCAATTGCCCTAAGATTGAGTCGAGTTTGAGTCTTAGGCTAGCTCCCTATTAAGGCTCCTCCAATAAAATATTTATGAATTGATTAATTATTTATTGATTATTATGAAATTGGATGGTAAATAAAATGTGTATATAAAATTCAAAAGTAGTATAAAATGGTGATATAGTAACACGATGTTAGAAATTTTAATTAAATTTATGGTAAATTATGGCTTAATGTAACATATAATAACTCTTTATATATAAGTGGATTGTAAATAAAATATTATATAAATACTCAAAAGAGTATATATGTATATGTGTATGTGCATGTATTTATGTATGCATGCATGCATACATATATGTATATGTATACATAAAAATGTACATATATGTAGATATACATAGTATATATGTATATATGTAGGTATATATATGTGTGTGTGTATGTGTGTTTAAGTGGATAGTAAATAAAATATTATATAAATAGTCAAAAGAGTATATATGTATATGGATATGTATATGTGTATGTGTATGTATGTATGCATACATACAGACATACATACATATGTATGTATGTATGTATGTATAATTTTTACATATATATGTGTGTATATGTCAAAAGTAGAGTAAATTTTAAGAGTCCATATTTGAAAACTCCTTAGGTTTGTTTAGGTGAATTTTATTCGTAGCCTTAGCAAATCTATAGGTTCTAAGAGTTTTTTTTTTTCTAGGTTTTTTGTACAACCTCCCATCTACATAGTGCATTTGGATGGCCTTAGGTGTCACCCAATTGTAGCATGACATTGGGTGACATATGTTGCCTCCTAGTTGCATCATGAGAGATCCAAATGGTGGATGAAGTTAGTAGCAGTAAGATGGATTTGTGTGGTGACAAGTCACAGTCAGGTAACTATGATCAGGTGGTGGCAAGACATATATATGTGATTATAATTGGGAAAGGTAAAGCATTGTCAAGAGACAACAATGATGAAATGATAAGATGTAGTTAGGTGATAATGGTTAGGTGGTGGCAATACACATTTGGGTAATAGTAGTCAAATAGGAAATAAAGCTAAGATATTATAAGGACACAGTCAGGTGGTGATAATCAAGTGGATACAAGGATGCAGTTTGGCACACTCAAGATTCAACTTGGCAATAAGGTAAAGAATGAGACTTGGATGGTAACCTGTGTGAACATATGTACTATGTATATAAGGTGAATTAGATGGCTACCCATTAAAATATTATAAATGATTAGTGAGTTGACCCTTAAAAAAATTTGCATACCAAATTTTTATGTGATTAGGTCCTATGTACTACTCCAAAATCACCAAATACAATTTCCCAAAAATTGAATATTTGTGAATTAATGAATATTCACCACTAAAATTTACCCTGGTCAAAAGTGTGTGTATATATATACATAATTTTTTAATTGTTTATTTATTATCATGAAGTGATTGATAAATAAAATATTTATATAAAAATTAAAAGTGGTATAATATATCACATCAAGATACAACTTACATAGATACATATATATATACATTACACACACATACATGATAAGTGATTATATGTCACATCAAAATATAATTTTTTTATATATGTGTGTGTATATACACATATACACATAATATGTATATATGTGTATATATAATATATATACATATATATTATATATACATATATATTTATGTACACACACATATATGTATGTACACTTACATATATGTGTGTGACACACATATATCTATGTAGACACACACATGTATGTGTATATATATGTGTGTGTGTGTGTGTGTGTGTGTATACACACACACACACACACACACACACACATATATATATATATACATATACATATACATATACATATACATACATACATACATACATACATACATACATACATACATACATACATACATACATACATACATATATATATATATATATATATATATATATATGATGAATGGTTATATGTCACATTAAAATACAACTTACATACATACATATATATGTACATGTATATGCATTATATATACATGCGATGAGTAATTATATATCATATCAAGATGAAACTTACATATATACATATGCATATTTATGTATATACACACATATATGATGAGTGATTATATATCACATCAAGATCCAACTTACATACATATGTATGTACGTACGCATGTATGTATGTGTGTGTGTGTGTCTATATATATATATATATATGTATGTATGTATGTATGTATGTATATGTATATGTATATATATATGTATATATATATATATATGTATATATATATGTATGTGTATATATATATGTATATATATATATGTATATATATGTGTGTGTGTGTATAGTTGTATATAATATACACATATATGTGTATATATGTACTATATGTAATATATGTGTACACACACGTATAAAAAATATATACATATTTATATGTGTGAATGTATATATGTATATATACATACATATACATATATAATATATGTGTACACACATATATATAACATATAAATTTGTATATATTTTATATATGTGTGTCTCTACACACACACACACGTGCACACACACACTCACACACACACATAAATAATATATATACATATTTACACACACACACACACACACACAACTAATATATATACATATTTATATGGTGTGTGTGTGTGTGTGTGTGTGTGTGTGTGTGTGTGTGTGTGTGTGTGTGTGTGTGTGTGTGTTATTAAGTTTATAAGGTGTTTTTATAGTGGCATCCAGGGTTGGAGAGATATAATGACGTGAGTGTGTCAACTTTTAATTATTTTGAAATAGACAATATGAAATAAAAAAGTAAGCATAGGACAATAAAGGAAAGATAAAAATACAAGAGAATTAAAAAATGTAATATTGTTTACCATTTTCTCCTTAACTGTTATCAGAATTTTCTATGATTTTTTGCATGAGTATGACTTGAAAATAAAAATACAATAAAATTTAAAAAATAATTTTTTTTTACCATTTCCTACTTATCTTTACCAATTTTTTTATGATTTTTTACATGAGTATGGCTTGGAAAGAAAAAATAAAGGTAATATTATTTACCATTTCCTACTTAACTTTTATCAGATTATTTTTAAAATATTTTATATTATAAATAAAAATTTCAATAGATTATTTCATATAGTAGTGTAAATAATATTGACTAGATATTATTTAGGATATCGATTACATTTTTCTATATAGGCATTATTTATACCATTAATCATTTATAGCATATCTTGATATTTATGATAGCTATAAATTTAAATAAATATCTAATACATATCTAAATACATATAATTCTCAAGGCATAAAATATTTAGTAGGTTAATCATAATATATAAGATTAGCCATAGTAGACATGCATGTGTCATAAATATATAACTTTATTATAAATTATGTAATAATTTTATATTATATATTTATTTAATATTATTTATACTACGTATATCTACAAAATTATGTCTATTTGACATTCATATGGAAAGAAAAAATATGAGAATTAAAAAAAGCTAAAATTGTTTACCATTTCTTACTCAGCTTTAGCTTTTAATAGATATTTTTACAACTTTTTCAATTATGAATAAAAATTATCATAGATTATTTAATATATTAACATTATTTTAAGGAGTATTGACTATCATATTATCTAGGAAATTTATCTATATAATCATTATTTATACAACAATTGTTTGTTATTTATAACATAATTAACATTTATGAGTTAGTTACATAAATATCTAATACATATAATTTCCAAGGCATAAAATATTTAGTTTATGTATGTTTAGATTTATACCATTAATAAATTTATTTTATTAATATATTTAAATATGTACACATTAAATCTAAATAATTTAGATATAATAATTATAAATTTACTTTTAATATTCGTAGATATAGGTTAATCATAATATATAAGATTAACCATAGTAGATATATATGTATCATGAATATTTAATTTTATCATAAATCATGTAATATTCTTATATTAGGTCTTTATTTAATATTATAAATATATCTACATATCTATATATTTGTGTCTAATTGAAATTTCTCTGAAAAGAAAATATAAAATAGAATTTAAAAGGGTAAAATTGTATATGTGTGTGTGTGTGTGTGTGTGTGTGAGATATAGGTTAATAATAATATATAAGATTAACCATAATATATATGTATATATCATAACTAGCATACATATCTTAGATAAATATATGTAAATTACGATGAGAGATATCATTCTCAAAGCACATATACCATAATGAAATATGACATTAGTAAAATTGGTGCCTTGATAATGATATCTATTGACGTATTTTACATAGATTTATCTAAGATATATATGCTAGTATATAAACACACTATTGCATGTATATATAATATATATGTGTATATACATAGATATAGTATACACACATGTGTCTGTATATAATATAGATGTATATATACATATACTATGTGTGTGTGTGTATTATATATAGACATATTATATATATTATACATACATACATTATATATATATATATATTCAATCAAAAAGCAAAGTGTTGGTACCTTTTATTCTTGAAAGAGGTGAAAAGATACAACAATAATTCCATTTAGGTATTGGTAGCAAAGAGTTAAAAGCCAAAAAGGTATAACTAGTGTTACCAAAAAGGTAAGAATTAATAGAATCCCAAATGGCATGAAGATAAAGCCTCAACCTGATAGGGAGAGAGAAAAACCAATAATATCCAAAATTCATCTCAAAAGTACACAAAAGAGAACTGAGATAACATAACATTAAATGAGGGATATCTCCCTCACATAGTTTGAACCATTGTCCATATTTACCTTTAGGTGAACCATCTTAACCTCCAAGTCACGAGCATGCTTTGGTAGACCATCAATAATGGAATTATGTTCCCTAAAAACGTGAGAGAAGGTGACCTTATAAAAGTGATTAGATAGCTCCAAAGCTCTATTTCCATGGTGATCAAGAGAAATATTTATGCATTTTACTGATCCATTAATCCAATTATAGGCCAACTTGGAGTTAAATAAAATAAATAATGTCATAAGGCTCCATTAAAATGTAATGCTTTGGGCCATGACTAGTGCTTGAACCTCTAAAAAATTGTTATAATTGAATCTCATCCCCTACTAAAAGGGCATGAAATGGTTTGCAAAGTTTAAAATGCCCCTAACCCCACTACAACCAAGATTTCCCTTAGAGTCTCCATCCGTAAAGTAATAGAGAGTTATGAAGTTCATCTATAGAGGTTGAATAATGTGTAAATCCTTTGGGGTTTTTTGAATTTATGATAGAAATGAATGTGTGTATTTGTAAACTATATTGAGTAAAAAATGTTCCTTTTCAAAGAAAAGGGTGTCAATCTGAGATAGCCATAAAATCCAAATGACTTATAAAGGAAAAATAATTAAAACATCAAATAGTTCTTTATTTGAAAACCATGTATACCAAGCCTCATCAAGAGTGTCACCTTCCCATTTAGGACAAAGTTGATTGGAGGTGGTGACATCCCAAACTTCCCTAACAAAATTGAATTGAATGAGAATATGGTTGATTGATTCAGAACCTGCCCTATAAAGATAACAAATGCTTGGTCTATTCTAACCATGAGGTAGTAGATTCTCCCATGTGAGTAATTTGTTGTGCATAGATAACCAAAAGTGTAATTTTTCCTTAGGAGGATCTTACAATTTTCATTAGATCTTCAACCACAAATATATTTTAGCATGTTGTCCCTGATCCTTAAGATCCTTATATCTTAATTTGAAAACATATATCCCTCCATAATTTTTATATGCCCAACATAATTTATCCAATTGATCTTTGAGAAAAGTATTATTTTTTATCATATCCTTTTAGAACCTTTCCCAAATGATAGTGTCCTGATTTGTAATGCCAATATCATTTCTAGATTCTATCCAGACCTCCATCTATCTCTCATGGTGTTGACATAAAAATCATCCAATCAATAAATATTTTTTTTACATAAGGTAACCTTTAGTGTGTCTAAGAATCTAATCTCATTGGGAACCCCTATGACCACATCCTTACCAATAATAATTTGAGTACCATTCCTAGGATCCCAATCCAGAAAATATATGATGCTATTAAATCTTTGAATAAATAATTTTCAAAAAATAGAAGCTCCAGTGTGTATCTTTGGATGCAGTCTGATCCATTCCAAAATGAAAAGGGGTTAGATGTATTTTATATGAAGAAATTGTTTCCATAAACCTTTTTTGGATATGTGGTTCCATACCCCTTTTAAAGCAAACGTTGAAGAAAATATAGTCAGATCCTTTAATACCCAGCCTCCTTCCAATTTTGTCTAAGTTAATGTGGTCCTTTTAATGAGAGGAATAATCATATTTTCCTTATTTCCATACCATTGAAAATGAAGGCATAATTTACTAATTTTATTGATAACCATTGGTGGAATAATGGAAATAGACAAATAGTAAAATTGAATAGATTTCAGAACACTTTTGATAAGTACTAATATTCCAATCATAGAGATCCATTTGTTAAAACATAAAGTATCACACCTTTTGATCCTATCAAAGAGCCATAACCAAAATTTGGACATGTAGTCATTTGCCTTGATGTAGAACCCCAAGTATTTGATGCTAGAATCTAAAAGAGGGGTGGAAAAGGGCAGAAATATATGAATGAGGTTCACAGTAGAAAATGTAGTGTGGAAGAAATATATGGCTTGTTTTTGTAAATTTATCACCATCATTGTTGCTAAAGAGAATATCTCTAAAATCTGATCCAAGGACTTCACTTCCTGGATGGTGTTATTCCTAAATAAGATAATGTCATCAATGAAAATAATATGAGTGAGGTGTGTAGAGATAGAAATATTAACCCCTTTTAAATTATGATTAGTTATCTCATGGGCCTTATATCAGCTGATAGATTTTACAATAATCATAAAAAAGAGAGGGGATACTGGGCATCCCTACATTATCCCATGCGTGGGAGTGAAAAGGGTGGATGTAGAGCCATTTATAAGAACAAAAACTGAGGTATGATTGGTAAAATTATCAATCTAATTTATAAAAAGTGGAGCAAGCCCCACCTATGTAAGAATGAGCCCAATATATATCTAGTTTACTTTATCAAAAGATTTGGAAAGATTAATCTTGAAGAGAAAGGCAAGCATTTATCTAGACTTAATAGAGTGTAATGCCTCTTGCACCATACCAATAACATCATGAATCATATTATTACATAGAAAACCAAATTACTTTGATGAAATGTGCTCATATAAGATGGGTTTTAGGTGAGAATTTATAATTTTTGTGATGATCTTGTAAATGTAATTGCACAGGTAAATGGGCCAAAAATGATCAAAGTTGGAGATATCTTCTCCCTTAGGAATTTTGGTGATGAAGGTAGAGGAAAATGGTGCATGTATTCTACCAAAGACTCAGGATTCCTCAACCACAAAAATGAGATCATATGCAATATGATCCTAAAATCCTAAGTAAACCTCCATCATCCATCCATCTGAGTCAAGAGCTTTACCATGTTAAAAGGATTTGAGAGTCAAATGTAGCTCCTTCAGAGTGATTAGGCAAAGGAGCTAATTTTTCTACTCATTTACCCAACCATCAAAAAAAGAGGCAATCACCATAATGTATTGATGTTCTTCTAATGTTTTTCTATATAAATATGCTGGTAATGTGTAGTGACTACCTTAGAAATAGAAGAAAGTCTACACAATCTACTCCTTTTTTGTCCTTGATGTTTTAAATAGTGTTTTTTTTAATCATCTTGCCATATCTTGTCTATTAAAGAATTTTGTATTATCATCACCCTCCGATAACCATGTCACTCTACTTTTCATCCTCCACATGGCCTCTTACCAAGATAAAAGTCTAGCTTTTTGCTACTTAAGTATATTGAGTTCCTTAAGTGTTTCCTCCTGAAATTCATCATGTTGATGAGAGTCTAAACAAACTTGTATATTAACTTCCACCTTCTATATTTTTGCCTCATTGTCCTCAAATTTTTTTTACCCAACTTTTAGCAACTTTTTTGCTTTAATAAGATTCCATTGCAAGCTAACCATAACATGTTTTTCACTCCCATGTGAGTGGGGAACCAAAAATTCCATAACCATCTCCCTCAATTCCTCATTGAAAAACCAATGTGGATTGAATTTGAAAGGGGCCAGTGCCTATTTTATACCTCAAATAGTTTAATCAAAATAAGTTAGTGGTTAGAGATGTACAATTTTAGTGTAGTGGCCTTGAATGATTTTAATTAAAAAATGAGGCCCTCCTAATCAAGTACCTATCCAGCCTTTTGGATATTAAATGAGACCCAAAGCTATGATTTGAGTAAGTAGGCTCAATACATTAGGGGAAGCATCCACCAAATAATTTTGATCCAAGTAGTTAAAGAAGAAATCAACCATGGGATCTTGCCTTACTTGTTCACCCCATAATTCATTGTGGTGGGTGGAGAAATTTAAATTGCCACCAAGTATGAGGTGTGGCATTTGAAGAATCCCTGAGTTCTCAAGATCCGTCCAAAAATATTTTTTGAGTTGTGATGGGGAATATACATTTAAAATGTCTAGCATCAAATTTAGGTCCTTATAAAATAAATAACCCAATAAGTAGTTTGTGTCTTGTAGAGTGGATCTCAGTTCCATGGAGTTACATCCTATAGCCAAATTTCCTAAATAAATATTGGTGATGAAATGCCAATCAATAAAACACTTTTATAGATATTTTTTTGAGACATTATTAGCACACATAATTTCTTGTAATATTAGTATACTAGGCTTGTGTTTGAAACCAAGTTGCTTCAAGGACCTATGCCTCTAATGTTATGGGATGTAATAATCATTTATGCACCTTTTTGAGGTATGATCTAGTAAGGAACCCATTTATGGTGTGTTATTTCTTGAGTAAAACATTGCCCTCCACTTAAATTTATGCATATAAAGATATGGTCATCTTCCTCTATTGACTATAGTATTATGTGCATTAGAGGAATTTAACCCTCATTTTTTTTTAACTAATGAATAATGGTGGTGGCATACTTTGGTGTGAGATTGAGTCATATACATTTTGTCATAGGATTGTGCATAAATGATAGAATTTGAACATGAACAGTCCATTCCTTTTTGAGACCAAATTTTATCCTTTCCCTTTGTTGATGGGAAGGGAGAGAATTATAGTTTGTTAGCAAGATCCAAATGAGTGTAGATGTGAGAAAAAGCCTCTAACAGAGGAGGGTTGTTCATCACAATAGAAGCTGATAAGACTTTCCCATCTAAAATAGAGTTTCCATTACCTTTATTATTATTGTGTTGAAGTATATTCATCTCATGAGATGAGAAATGTTACTATCATCTATCTAAAATTTTCTCAAATAAATCATTGTGAGTGGAAATGACCATGGTATAATGTGGATAGGATGGGTTCTCTATGTAGAGCTTGGTTTCCTCTATCAACAATCTATGTGAAAGTGAGAAATGTTACTTAAAGTTCATAGTTTCCTTATTTGAAAAAGGGATGAACATAACATTCAAGGAATATGTGTATGATGTCTTACTAGGGCGAATATTATCCCTTTACACCACCTTTGTAAGCATCACTTATTCTAAAGTTGACTCTTCCCTTTCCTTCATAATATGGTTTAAACCCTTAAATGAATCCAAAATAGGGAACTCAAATGTAGACTCATTCTATTTTTATTTCATTATGATCTGTGGGATTAGATGATGAAGGAATCTTATTCCTATCATTCTCATGTAGATGTGAAATAAAATTTGTAGGATAAGGAGAAATATCTTAAGGAAAAACTGAATCTTTTTCATGGAGGTGGTACATCAAAGTAGTTTGTTTTCATGTAGACACTCTTTTCTCCATGATTTATATATACTCATCTTTGTCTATGTTTCTAATAACATCCACTTCTAAGACCCCAGAAGGCAATACTCTGTATTGCTTTCCCAAAGGGAGAAAATTAGACTTTTTTAGTTAGTGATTTTGCCTCAAAGAGATATTTGGGGTTGCTCCATCTTGTTGTGAACAATTTACCTTCAGGTGACCATATTTGTGGCACAATGTGTACATAAATGGTACATTCTTGTAATCAAGGATTTGTGGAAACTGATAGTCCCCTAAAATAAGCTCTATATTAGTAGGGAGGCCTTGAGATATATTCATTTCCACATAAATTTATGCCATTGATGTGTTCTTATTTGAGATAGTGCTTGGGTTAGTTTTGAGTAACTTACCAAAGTAATCTCCTATGATTTTAAAGATTTGAGGCTCCCATAGTTTGATGGGTAGACTAAGCATCTTTACCTAAATAGCCACAGTTTTGGAATAATCTTGATTTGAATCAAATGCAATAAACCATATGGTTGTAGTAAGGGTTTTATTGCCCCAAAACCATGGTCCATACATATTAATCCTATCATGGTATTCCAAATATTTGAAAACAAAAATAATATATCTTCTTGCTCCTCGATGAATGGTAGGTGTGTAACCTAGGAAAGAAGCCCAACTAATTTTTTCCCATATTTGTATAACTATGACCTTGTATATCCTATTGTGGAATTACCTAATGAGACCCTATTTAATATACCTGATAACATTTTCTTTGAAGATGTTAGGGCCTATTACTACATATGAGGAAAAGGTCGAGATTTTGAATCATTTTTGCCTATTTCTCATAATACATCTCCTTTTTTCCTTAACCTCTCTCTCCTCCAAATGTGTTTGTTCTATAAATGAATCCTCCAATATTCCTTTATCAGTGATTTTTGTGATTAGAGGAGGATAAATGAGTGAATTGAAGGTGAATCTTATCCAATGATCTTGAAACCCATAAGGTGGATGTATGCCTTCTATAACATCATCCTAGTCATTTTGTGCAAGATCTATGTCTAAGAGGTTAATAGATAGTATCACATTGAGATTTCATCTATCATATAGAAGTATTTGTGCCTTATAAACCCTAGTGCTCCTCCACTACTATTTTTGAATGTGTGCATGCATGCACACGTATGCACACACACACACGCACGCGCGCGCGCGTGTGTGTATTATTTATAAATTATATACACATATGTATATATATATTATATATAGATATATATTTATATATAGATATATATTTATATACATATATATATATATGTATGTGTATATGTTTGTGTATGTATGTATGTATATACATATACATACATATATATGTATATATATCACATATATGTGTATGTATATACATATACACATACACATATGTATATATCATATGTGTACATACACACACATATATGTATATCAAAAATATGTGTATGAATATATATCTGTGTGTGTGTGTGTGTGTGTGTGTGTGTACATATCTATCTTGATGTTATATATAATCACTCATCATATATATAACACTTGTAGAAAGTTATATCCTAATGAAGTTATATATATATATATATATATATATATATATATATATATATATATATATATATATATATATCACTTTTTAAATCAAATTTGTGGAAAGTTATATCTTGATTAAAACAGTAATTGATATAACTTGCTACATATTATTACTATTTTAATCAAGATATAACTTGCCATAAATTTAATTAAAATAATTATATATGTATGACATACATACATATATCACTATTTAAATTAAATTTGTGGCAAGTTATATCTTGATTAAAATTATGATATATAACTTGCTCCTCTCTCTCTCTCTCTATATATATATATATATATATAGTGACAAGTTATATATATATATATATATATATATATATATATCTTGATGTGACACACACACACATGTGTGTGTATGTGTTTATACACACACACACATATATATATATATATATATATATATATATATATATATATATATATATATATATATATATATATATATATATATAACTTGTCACTATATAAGTTTGTCACTATATATATATAAAGTTATATATATATATATATAACTTATATAGTGACAAGTTATATAACTTATATATCTTGATGTGACACACACACACATGTGTGTGTGTTTTTATACATATATATGTGTGTGTGTGTATATATATATATATATGCACATGTATACATGTGTGTGTGTGTGTGAAAGAGAGAGAGAGAGAGAGAGAGAGAGAGGGAGAGAGAGAGAGAGAGATACATACATGTGTGTCTATTGTATATATGGTTTACATATACATACATACATATATATTTTTGTGTATGTGTGTGTGATTACATCAGAAGTAGCTATACTTGGTAAACCATACCTAAGATTCATCCACAAATCAAAATTATGCCAATCACTTCACTACTATAGTGGTGACCCTTAACAAGTTATCAGGATATAAAACTTAAAGTATTTTCAACCACCTATTTTCAACCACTTATTGAGAGAGGTAATACCCATAAATCAAATCACTAACATTAGTAAATGAAATTCATATATATGGCTACCCTTAGTTTCATTTCCCTTGGTTTAAGAATGATACTAGTTTTATGATAGTTTTTGGGAGTGATATATATCTGACCACCTTTGTTTACTATAAACTCCACCTCATATTCCCTCTCATATATATTTTATTTTTTGTTTTAAATTGATGGAGGAAAGTGGGTGGGGGAGATGGAACCATGCTTTGCAACTTGAAATCATTGCATATGATATGTTTGACCAACTTTTTTTTTCATTTTTTTTGCATATGATCCAGGTCTGATCAACTTTTTGTTTTTGTGGGTTTCACATATATTGTTGATTGAATACCTCAAAGAAACTTGCAAAACATTTTAAGGAGTTAAATTGACATAGGGACACTTTAGGATATTTGTTATCTATAGAACATTGACTTTTTTTTTACATGATCTATGTCTGACAAAGATATGTGCTCTTTTTCTTTATTTATTCTAATAAAAAAGGATTAATGGAATAGACTAGGCCAGGGGCCAAATGAATGGCAATCAGGTCATACCTAATTCATGTTATTCCACCCTTTTTAAAAACCCTTTGCAATTTTTTTAAAAATTCTGTAGATTAACTTAAGTTATCAACTTGAAAGCATATAAATTGTCAAAAAGATCCTTTAAATTGACTTAATATGAGAGGGGTTTAGGGTATTCATATGCTAAATGAATCTCACAAATTATATCCTCATACAAAGATTTCTAAAAATTAAAAAAAAATAAATTAGAATATATCTTTAGACTATTTACAAATTCACCCCACCTTCCCACCTCTGCATAGATGTTTGCTAGAAGAACATAAGTCACAACATTATTAGGATCTAGCACATCATGTTACCATCATGCCTACATAAGGAAATGACCTCCTCATATTCAATGATTTTAGTGGAGTTTGTTGAATATGGGATGATATGAAAGTGTAGGAAAAATCAAGGTAAACCATACATATTTGTACTAAGAAACATTTTGGTGTCATAGAAATAGGTAAATGCCCAAATGCCATGTCATAAATAGTTGTTGACCTACTCACACAACACATACTTAGTTTTTTAGGCTGACACATATTAGATATTATATAATAACTAACCTTTAATCTATAAAAAATATTAATTATAATATTTTTATATATTATATAATATTTATATAGTAATTAACATTTAATACATAAAAATATTATATATTATTAAAATATTATATTTTTTTACTGTAATCAAATAGAAAATAGTAGGATCATAGATGCTTCAAAGTGACATGTATGTGGTATTTACTTCCATGTTAATGGCTAGATGGGCAAAGTGAATCAAGCATATGTTTGAAGCATGTTACACTAGTCAAACCTACCATATAGGCTAGACCTAATGATGCATATCAATCATGGTAATAAGCTATATATATATATATATATATATATATATATATATATAATATGAGCTAGGTTTTTTGGTTCATTAAAAATGCTTTTATTTATATCTCTTTCCCATGTTATCATTTATTGAGAGATATTACATTAGTTAACCTTAGAAAAACCCAAACATATAATCAAAATTGTAAACCTTTCCTACTAAAAGGCAATGAAATGAAGTGTATTGAGGGAGGCAAGTTGGACGCGTCTAAGCATGTTGATAACATGTAGCATAGGGGTGAATAGGGGTTAGTATTTGATGGTTGAGATTTATGGCTTCCATAGTGCACAATTATAAACATAGGGATGAATAAATAAAGTGATGAATATGTATTAGATTATTGTTACTTGAAACCATGTTCAAATAATTCATGTGCCTTGTGTATGCTTCAAAATTTTACATACTTATCTACCAGGGCATTTGTTTTGATGTATGGATGTTCCAATGCTCTCATTTTGGCATAGGGTGCAATTATTCCACCAAAGCTGAACCAATTAGGTTGGCCACATGTTTGTTGCATTTAGGTAAATAAAGTCAGTTCACTTCATTAGGATACCCATGACTTTTGTAAATAAAAATGACACATAATTATGTCATTGATGTTGGGACAAGACATTAAGGTCCCAAAGTCTATTTTGTAGCTTCCATTCATCCATGAAGCAAATATATTGACACTTAGATAAATTACATTAGGGTTAAGAACATACGAAAATACCATACTCAAAACCCTAAAAAAAAAAGGCAATGCCATACAAAACATGGAAATAATGAAATATTTCAAGGTGAGATGAGTTATAATGGTGAGGGGAAATGACAAGGTATTTTTGGTGATATTTTAAACCAAGGGGTCCATTCCAAAGACCATACCCAAATTCAGGGCATTCTCAGGTTCATAGAAAAAATAATCTTTAATAATTGAAATAGTTTATCATTTTATGTTATCACATTTATTACAAATATCAGATTATTATCACCTAAATTTTTATGCACATAAGGTGGAATAGAGTCAACCGTCATGGATTTTAACTTAAGTGCATCTCTTGATTTACAAAACCTTGACTTACAAAAATATAAAATTGTGTCCCTTCTATGTGACATCTCCTCCCCACACAACACATTGCCATCTCATGTAAATTCAACCATATATAATTTATTAAATAAGATAATATTAGTTATTATATAATTAATACATACATATATATATATATATATATATATATATATATATATATATATATATATATATATATATATATATATATATATATATATATACATATATATATATATATATACATATATATATATATATACATATATATATATATATATATTGGTATATTAAACGTTAATTATATATCATATATGAATATTATATATCATATAATATATATAACTAATATATTATATAATAAATAGTCTAATATACTTTTAAATTTTCAAACATCAGAAAGGTGAATAGTGTGGTGGAATTGCACTGTGTGGTGAAAGAGAGTAGGGAATCATTGAATGCCACACAATTTTTGAAGTGCATATTTATGTGATCTCAAATCTAAATAGACATAAATGCAATTTATCAAAAAATGTAGATGATACAATGTGCTCGAAGGTTTGGAATTAGAATGCTAATGATTGTTGGCAATTATCATGTTTAAGTACAATATGGAGAAAAAAATTTGTCAACCACATCACATAATGTTTGATCACCCTGGCGAATGGTTGAGAAAAAAACACAAATATTTGGAGCAATTACAACTTTAAAAATGACAAGTATGTCAGTGAGAATAAGCTAGGGTGTATTAACAAAGTTGAAATAAGCTTGAGGAATCCTAAAGGTGCTTGATCGAGTTAATGAACCCAAGTTCACTATAGTGCAAAAGTGACCAAGTTAAGTTCTTGACTTCTCCACTTGAGTCCACTCCATGAATCCTCAATTTCTCCACATAAGTGAAATATTGTTCCTTCCTGCATATTATTCTAGGACACTAATCCTAAAACCTTGCACTTAAATATATTAGATCTGCTTGACACATTTCATTAAAAACATTAAAGCCTAGTCAAGAAAACCATCCGATACATATCCTTAGACCATAATATTCCATTTATTTTCCTTCCCTTAGTCATGGATTGAATGGAAGCTTTTTTTAGGTCACCCAAAATCCTAAAAGTGAGAGGTTTGCCAAAATTGATGAGCACTAGCTATAGAGATGGTTACAGCTTCATGATAGCATAGCTATTAAAAAAAGAAAAAAAATCATCAACGTGCCTATTTTCATGTTTTCCTTCATTATTTCATCTAATTTTCCATTTTAATCTTTAATACACTTAGTTATCTTGATGTAAAAAATATCTGGTTGTGGACAATGATGCATTGAAATCCGTATTATCACCGAGATAGAGTGGAAAGGTTTGGAGTAGTAGCCATGAGGACTACATGACAAATAAGTCTTTAGGGAACTATTATATGGATGGGGATAAGGAAGGGGAGGATGATATTGAAACTTCTCCCATGATTAGGAGTAAAAGAGAGCCTAAATAACCTCAATTTTTTTTCCTTTGTGAAGTCCCTAAGGTCCATTGGTTTTATATGATTTTCATCCTCAACCTTTAAATGTGATTCAATATTTGTTTTAATGTTTTAAGAAATTAGATGTTTAATTTATAAATAATAAGGGTCTATAATATGGGAATAATTTTGATTAAATGTAGTAAAATAGAGGTTTATATCAATTTGATCAAATTAACTTACATAAAGGAGAAGAATACATATCTAGAAAATCAGGATGATTCAGATGAGTTGGGGTCTGGTAACTCACACATAAGACTAAGACTCTATCTAGAACCTGGATCTATCTTTCATTTTTTGACTAGATAAGAGCATAAAAAATAGGACACCTTGGTGTCTAGTGTTATATTCCTTTTTGGGTTTTTTTTTCTTGAGGCTAAACACTTTTTGGGTTCTGTTCATCTACTTAGTATGACCCTACATACCAAATTTTAGGTCCTAAGAGTTATCGAAACTCATTATAGGTCTATTTCAATCTTCAATACCTATATTTGTATACACACATGAAAACAACATATAGATCAAAATCAAAAGGGGGAAAAACTAGGTTAGGAGAAGAATGATCACATAATCAAGAACCCATGTTGTTTTGATTATTGCCTACATTAACCCTCAAGCTAGGTTCTTAGACTTGATGTAGTTCTCCCTTAGGGAACATGCATAATCAGTGTGTATAATTGACGCAAGAATGAATTTTTCCTATGACCTTCCTTGATCAAGCATGCAAATCTATATGTGATGCAAAGAAGTTGAGTTGTGCTATTCATTAATTTTATTATGTCTACTGTGCCAAAATAGTAAGTGCTAGATATAAAATGCCTTGTGTAGTCCTTTATATAGGAGACTCATTATTTTGAATTTAGGAGATTTATTCACATTTGGACAACATTAAAAAACTTAGGGATGAAGCAAAGAAAAGGGGTAAGACTCATCCTATGGAAGAAACTAATTGTTAGAACCAAGTTTTCACTTGGATAAGAGCACCAAAAACTAGACAACCTAGGTTTCAATTCTATATTCCTATTTGGGCATTGTTGTCTAGTGGATATGGAAACTGGGGGGATGGATCTAGGCCTAAAAGAGATACTTGGGTCTATAAGGGTTAATTTTGAAAAGCTACGGATGACTAGGGATAATCAAAGAGATGTCTAGGGAATGAACTAAGACTAAGACAAGTCAAACAAAGGGACATGTCTAGATGTGAATAAAAGCTCATATTCTCCAAAACATAGTCTCCAATGAAAGGACTATGAAAAGACATGATATGTGTGGTTGTTTGACCAATTTAGGGTGTTTACATTTACCCCACTTTTAATCTAGTGATGAAATGAAATAAAGTACTAGAGTAAAAGAAAGAGAAGAAGATGCATACCTAAACTTACCTATATGAAGATAAGTGTGTTGAAAAAGGGTCCAACTTCCTAGCTAGGGAAGTGGATGAAGAAATGTAATAGTGCTTAGAGAAAGAAGGAATCCCTGTAATAGATGTCCCTTATACTAAATTTGAATAGTGCCTGGAGAAAGAAGGAATCCATGTAATAGATGCCACCTGTACTGAATCTAATTGCTTCCTAAAGAAAGAAGGAATCCTTGTAATAGATTCCCCATGTACTGAATATAAATAATATGAACTAGATTTGAGAAGTGCTCAGAGGTCCAAAACCAATGTTTACCCTCTATCTTGCACAAAATCTTGGGTCTAAGTCTGAGTAATATAATGGACCAATCATTGCAGATGATTGTATAGTAAAACTTGATGACAACTTGACTAATGCCTAGGTGTAAATTAAAAACTATGATAAATGTGTAAGAAAAAATGTCATGTCTTACCATCCCAATCTATATAATCCTAGAAGATGAAGGACATGAACATCTGTGTCATGCCCCAAATCTAGTATGTGAGTGATGCATTTGGATAATCTAGAAATCTATATAACCACATGTGATATGATTTATTGTGTCATGTCCCATGTACAAATTGGAGATCAAAGCAATGTGCTCTACACTATGCCTATAATATACTATCTAGTCTATAACTATGTCATACTATATGAAGTTATAGGTGTGAGATGTGTAGTAATGTACATGCCCTCAAATCTAGTATTTGGATAGTATGTATATCTATAAACCAAAGGTGAATCTGAATAGTGCCTGGAGAAAGAAGGAATCCATGTAATAGATGCCACTTGAACTGAATCTAAATACTTCCTAAACAAAGAAGGAATCCCTATAATAAATTCCCCATGTAATAAATATGAATAATATGAACTGGATTTGAGAAGTGCTCAGAGGTCCAAAACCAATGTTTACCCTCTATCCTACACAAACTCTTGGGTCTAAGTTTGAGTAATACAATGGACTAATCATTGTAGATGACCATTTAGTACAACCTGATGACAACTTGAGTAATGCCTAGGTGTAAACTAAAAACTTGGATAGCTATGTAAGAAGAAAATGACACATCTTACCATCCCAATCCATATAATCCTAGAAGATGAAGGACATGAACATCTATGCCATGCCCCCAAATCTAGTATGTGAGTGATGCATTTGGATAATATAGAAATCTTTATAACCACATGTGATATGATCTATCATGTCATGTCCCATGTGAAAACTAGAGATCAAAGTAATGTGCTCTGCACTATGCCTATAATTTGCTATCTAGTTTATAACTATGTCATACTTTATGAAGCTATATGTCTTAGACATGCAGTAATGTATATACCGTCAAATCTAGTATTTGGTTAGTTTGTACATCTTTAAACCAAAGGTGAATCTGAAAATGCCTAGAGAAAGAAGGAATCCATGTAATAGATTCCACCTGTACTAAATCTAAATACTTCTTAAAGAAAGAAGGAATCCCTATAATAGATTCCCCGTGTACTAAATCTAAATATTATCAACTATATTTGAGAAGTGATGAAAGGTCCAAAACCAATGTTTACCCTCTATCTTGCACAAACTCTTGGCTCTAAGTCTGAGTAATACAATGGACCAATCATTGCAGATGACTGTATAATACAATCTAATGATAACCTAAGTAATGCCTAGGTGTAAACTAAAAAATCTGATAATGTGTAAGAAGAAAATGGCATGTATTACTATCCTGATTTGTATAATCCTAGAAGATGAAGGAAATGAACATCTATGCCATGCCCCCAAATCTAGTATGTGAGCGATGCAATTAGCTAATCTAGAAATCTATATAACCACATGTGATATGATCTATCATGTCATGTCCCATGTGCAAACTGGAGATCAAATCAATGTGTTTTACACTATGCCTATAATTTGCTATCTGGTCTATAACTATGTCATAATGTATAAACCTATGTGTGTGATATGTGTAGTAATGTACATGCCCTTGAATCTAGTGTTTAGATAGTCTATATGTATATATATAAACCAAAGGGTCCTAAGTAATGATGAGTGATTGAATGTGATCTAAATCACTATATAATCTTGACCAAACTAAACTTAGTGATGCTAAGTGACCCATATAATCTGAACTAATGTATTAATCTTGACCAATCTAAACTGAGTGATGCTAAGTGACCCATATAGTCTAAACCATTGTGTGTTTTGACTAATCTAAGCTGAATCTGATAATTTGACTGCTAGACGTGTAAAAACCATGGTGTATCTATCTATGTGATTGGATAGGTGTGTTGGATAAGTTTAGTAGTAGGAATAATATGAATGATGCTTCCCTTTTAGGGAGAGGGATGAAATATGTGATATAGGAGGTTGAGCTAAAAGTGATGACTAGTGGGAGAATGTATAGGAACTTGGTTGGTATGTATTGAATAGATCGAAAGTCTATTATTTAATGGGTGAGATTGAATTATTAGGAGTGAAAGATATCTTTGATTTATTAGGATTGAATCTTGTATCTAGGTATAATAGAGATATATAAACATTTGTGCCATGGTAGGCAAATGACGTAGTAATAGATTGAATGGTTGATTATTTGAATAGGTTGGGTTATTTGAATGTTTTAAACTAATGTTTTGATTAGTAGGTACCAATGTGTATTGTCAGGGTACAAAAGAAGTATAGGGATATGTGAATTCCATAGTAGGCAAATGACATAGTGAAAGAGTAAAGGTTGTGTAATGTTGAAGGTATCATTGTCATAATTTTGTTGAATCAAATGCTTTGTAAAATGGAGCTACGAGGCTCATGTTATGAGCAAAATAGTGTTTTTTTGTTGAATAAAATAGTTGGTTGATATATGAAGTGTGACTAGATTTGGGTTCATTTGTGTAGTGACTAGTTTGAGATATTAGAGCTCTGGAGTTCAAAATGCCTAGGAGATGAACACTGTTCATGACCCATTTTGAGTTGTCGGTAGCCCAAATTGAATTAAGTCTGGAGATTAGCCTTGTGAGTATGATTAAAACATTGTTTGCACCTATTTAGAAACATGTTTTGGGTATTTTTGAGTTATTTTAGTTAGTCTAGAAATTTTTTGAGTAGTTCCAACATTCCTATCCTGGAGTCAGTGTTGTTGTCCAAGATGAAGTGTTACTATCCAAGTTTCAACACTATAGTCTAGTTATAGTGTCCTTTTATAGGGTTGTTGTCCACTATGGATGGTTTGCTGAGATTCTAATTTGTTATTTGTTGTTGTATAGTTTGGCTGCTTGGCATAGTTGTATGATATATAGTCTATTTTTTGGTGTTTGCAAGGTGAGGTATGGATGAGAGAGTTTAGGATCATACTTATAGTCTTAGGAAATTAGATGTTTAATTCCTAAATAATAAGGGTATATAATATGGGAATAATTTTGATTAAATGCAGTAAAATAAAATTTTATATCAATTTGATCAAATTAACTTGTATAAAGGAGAAGAACACTTATCTAGAAAAGTAGGATGATTCAAATGAGTCAGGGCTTGGATACTCACACATAGGACTAAGACACTATCTGAAACTTGGATCTATCTTTCATTTTCTAATTAGATAGGAGCATATAAAATAGGATACCCTAGTGTTTGTCACTGTAGTCCTTTCCTAGTGCTATTATCTTGAGGCTAAAAGCTTTCTGAGTTCTGTTCATTTGCTTAGTATGACCTTGCATACCAAATTTTAAGTCTTGGGAGTCATCAAAGTTTATTGTAGGTCTATTTCAATCTTTAGTACCTATATTTGTCTCCACATATGGAAACAAAAAACAGATCAAAAGTAAAAGGGGAGGAAATTAGGTTAGGGGAAGAATTATTGCACAATCAAGAACCCATGTTCTGATAGTTGCCTACTTTAATCCTCAAGCTAGGGTCTTAGATTCGATGTAGTTCTCCCTTAGGGAACATGCATAATCAACATGCATGATTGATGCAAGAATGAATTTTTTTCCTAGGCCCTTGATCAAGCATGCAAATCTATGTGTGATGTAGAGAAGCTAAATTATAGTATTTATTGATTTTATAATGTCTAATGTGCCAAAATAGTAAGTGCTAGATATAAAATGCCTTGTGTAGTCCTTTATATAAGAGACTCATTGCTTTGAATTTGGGAGATTTATTTGTATTTGGATAAAATTAGTAAACTTAAGAACAAAGTAAATAAGAGGGTAAGACTCATTCTATGGAAGAAACTAACCATTGAGACCAAATTTACACTTGGAAAACAATGTTGGAAACTAGACACCCTGGGTTTCAACATTATAGTCCTATTTGGGTGTTGTTGTCTAGGGGGTATAAGACCTAAAGGGATGGGTCTAAGCTTATAAGAGTTTCTTGGGTCTATAAGGGTTAAGTCTAGAAAACTATAGATGACTAGGGATAAGCAAAGAGATGTCTAAGGAATGGAGTAAGACTAAGACAAGTCAGACAAAGGGATATGGCTAGATGTGAATAAAAGCTCATATTCTCTAGTTAGAGTCTCTTATGAGAGGATTGCGAAAAGACATGATATGTATGGTTGATTGACCAATTTAAGGTGTATACATTTCCCCCTCTTTTAATCTAGTGATACAATGCAATGAATTACTAGAGTAAAAGAAAGAGAAGAAGATGCGTACCTGAACTTACCTATGTGAAGATAAGTATGTTGAAAAAAGGTCCAACTTCTTGGCCAGGGAAGTGGATAAAGAACTAAAATAGTGCTTGGATAAAGAAGGAATCCCTATAATAGATGCCCCCTATACTGAATCTAAATAGTGCCTAGAGAAAGAAGGAATAATTGTAATAGATGCCCCCTATACTAAATCTAAATACTTCCTGAAGAAAGAAGGAATCCTTGTAACAAATGCCCCTATACTAAATCTAAATAATCTAAACTAGATTTGAGAAGTGTTCATAGGTCCAAAACCAATGTCTACCCTCTATCTCACACAAACTCTTGGGTCCAAGTCTAAGAAACATAATGGACCAATCACTATAGACAACCATATAGTCCAACCTGGTGACAACCTGAGTAATGCCTGGGTGTAAACTAAAAACTTTGGTAAATGTGTAAGAAAACGGCATGTCTTTCCATCTCAATCTATATAATCCTAGAAGATGAAGGACATGAACATCTATGCCATACCCCCAAATATGGTATCTGAGTGATACATCTAGATAATCTAGAAATCTATATAACCACATGTGATATGATCTATTATGTCATGTCCCATGTGCAAATTGGAGATCAAAATAATGTGCTATGCACTATGCCTATAATATATTATTTGGTTTGTAACTATGTCATGTTGTATGAAGTTGTATGTGTGAGATGTGTAGTAATGTGCATGCCCTTGAATTTGGTATTTGGATAGTTTGTATATCTATAAAATGAAGGTGTATCCCTCTAAATGTCTTGAGTAATGCTGAGTGACCCAATGTGATCTAAATCATTATATAATCTTGACCAAATTGACCTAAGTGATGCTAAGAGGCCCATATAATCTGAACCACTGTATTAATCTTGAATAATCTAAATTGAGTGATGTTAAGTTGCCCATATAGTTTGAATCACTATGTGTTTTGACTCATTTAAATTGAATTTGATAATTTGATTGCTAGAGGTGTAAGAACCATGGTGTATTTATTTGTGCGAGTGGATAAGTGTGCTTGATAAGTGTATAAGTAGGAATAGTAGGAATTTCCCCCCCCCTTTTGGGGAGAGAGATTAAATCTGTGATCAAGGAGGTTGAGCCAAAAGTGATGACTAGTGGTGGAATGTATAGGAACTTGGTTGGTATGTATTGAATAGATCAAAAGTTTATTGTTTAATGGGTGAGATTGAATTACTGGGAGTGAAAGATATCTTTGATTAATTAGGATTGAAGCTTATATATGGGTATATTAGAGATATATAAATGTTCATGCCATGGTAGGCAAATGAGGTAGTAATAGATTGAATTAAGATAATGGTTGATTGCTTGAATAGGAAAGGTTACTTGAATGTTTTGATTAGTAGATACCAATGTGTATTATTAGGGTACAAAATATGTATAGGGATGTGTGAATTCCATACTAGGCAAATGATGTATTGAAAGAGTAAAGGTTGTGTGATGTTCAAGATATCATTGTCATAATTATATTGAATTAAATGGTTTGTAAAATAGAGCTACGGGGCTCGAGTTATGAGTAAAATAATGTTTTATTGTTGAATAAAAGAGTTGGTTGATATAGGAATTATAATTAGCTTTGGGTTCATTTGTGTAGTGACTAGTTTGAGATATTGGAGTTCTATAGCTCAAAATGCCTAGGATACAAGTACCTTTCATGACCTATTTTAAGCATTTGGCATCCCAGATTGAGGCTCATGGGGAGATTATCTTGGTGAGTACACTTAACACTTGATTTGTACCCATTTAAAAGCCTATTTTGGGTATTTTTGAGCTATTATAAGTATTCTAAATTTTTTTGACTAGTTCCAACGCTCATGTCCTAGAGTCAACACTATTATTTAGGATGTAGTGTTGTTGTCCAAGTTGTAACATTATATAATAGTTCTAGTGTCCTTTTGTAGTGTTTTTATCCACTATAGATGGTTTTTTGAGATTCTAATTTGTTATCTATTGTTGTATAGCTTGGTTGCTTACTTGGCATGGTTGTCTAATATATAGTCTATATTCATGTGTTTCCAGGGTGAGGTGTGGATGCAAAATTTCTATAGAGGTCAAGTGATGGAGACACTAAGGATTCTACCATTGTCTATTGATGAGTGTGTTGTTATGGATAGGGTTGGATTAAGTCACGTATGTGACTTAGGTACAATGCAATGGGATAGGTACATGATCACCACCTTATGTGAGATGTGGAATGCTAATACCTATATATTTTGGCTTCCTACTTAAGAGATCACTATTAATCTGGAAGATGTATACCACATTTTGCATTTGTTGATTAGTGGGTGATGGGTGATATTACTAGATGATATGGGTACAACTGTCATTGATTTTGTATCCTTATACTTTATTGCAGCTCCCTCAGGAGCACATTATTGAGGTAGTGATAGTGATGTGTTATTTTTAGTGATTATGTAGTTGAGTGTTTTGCACTTGCAGAAGTGGTTAGCTATATTGTTGGATTCTTTTGTTGTAGTAGATGGTAGTAGAGTGTCTATTGATTATAGGATGCATAGAGTGGTTCATAACATTAAGATGTATGGTACTATGTTCTTGTGGGGTAAGACTATGCTTTCCCACTTATATAGATATTTATACAAACTTACATAGGAAGCATTCAGTGGTGGTGTGGGCATGACCACTTTGTTACATTGTTGGGCATATGAGCACATAGCAACTATGTGACTTATTGGATTACTAAGGGTGAGTTGGGTATATCCATATCCATTTGGTGACTAATAGATGAGTGAGTTGGCTATCTAATCTCCTAGGATATATCACTAAAGGAGGATGTTAGATATATTGGAGGCCCATGATATCATATGGAGGCCCTATGAAGGATTTCCTAGATGACCTGAGGATGGGGAGTAACTATGGTATATGTAGGTAAGTTATTGGTTACATGATCATTGAGTTGTAGTATATGAGTGATTTTAGTATGAGCACATGACTAGGTAGTTTGGCATTCAATAGGATGTTTCTCCTATAATATGCGTGTGGTTGAGGAGTGCATGGGGACCAACAAGAGTAGGGGCTCATGCTAGACTGATTGAGGCTAATTTGGCACTATTACCTTTGGATGTGTGAAATGTAGTTATAAATATTCTTGATGTAGATGACATGGGATGCATTGTGGCATATACTACATGGTGGGATAGGCAATGATGATCCCCATTATATCCTATAGGTGGAGAGGATGTTCCTACATATGAGGAGCTTGAGCTGATCTAGATGATAGGAGGTAATCAGTGATTGTATTTGATGTACGTATGTTTTTGATTTGGTTTGGATGTGAAAGTATATATCTAATGTAGTGTTATAATTATTATGTGTGAAGGTGGGATGGGAGGTGCACATGATGAGGAACCTACCGGAGTGGCTAGGGGAGATGATGAGGTTTTGGAGACCAACATTATTTTGACACTCTAAGAGTTCATGCATCATATTCCTAATGATGTAGTGGAGGAGAGTCTGATAAAATGGGCAATGGTTATGGATGACATATATGCTCATTTGTTTGATAGGGATGTTATAGCTATAACTACATATGTTAGGGAAATAAGAGAGAGACCACTAGAGGAGAAAGTAAGATCAAGAGTGAGGACATGATGCCCATTCATGACTGATTATACCTTGACATGATGCATATGTTTTGAAAAATTCATGATATATATATATATATATATATATATATATATATATATATATATATATATATATATATATATATATATGCTAGTTTGATTGTGAACTCACGTGTATTCATGTTATGGATTCTGGAATATGTTGGTATATTGATTGTAAGTGGTTGCTTTTAGAAATGGTTAATCTATTATTGATTCTAACTTTGCTTGTGCTTGGTAAATGGAACTTGGAATATGGGATTTTATGTTTTGATATTTTTGGATGTGATGTTTTGATAATTTTAATGCCAACCTTATTTATTTCAAATTGTAATCATATGTAGGCAAAAATTTATTTGTTATGTTAATTGGTAATCTATTTAGATAAATTTGAGTTGGTTTTTAGGATTAGTAAAGTAGGATTTGTATATGTTTGATTTGGTTTGAGTGGGAAAGTGTTTGGATAAGTATAGTTTGGTAATATCTAGACTTTGATAATCTAGTTATGGCTAGGGATGGTTATCTAGAATTAGGAATGTTAGTTGTTAGTAGGAGGGGAAAGTAAGATAGCACTATATGTGTATTACCTCCCCAAGAGTGGCTCAAGAATACAAAGGGTAGCTAGACTTTTGGATCCATCATTACCCTACTAAGTTAATCTTACAAACTAAAACTAGTATGAGTATACATTATATTATTCTATGTTGTATCACTATCTAAACCTTGTCGACCAAGTGAATAAGTGCCCATATTGTTCATGTTGTGTAAGAATGTGTTCTATAGCTGATAATGTTTGTTGTGCACTAACTGTAGATGTATGTGGAGGTTTTAAAAAATGCAACCTGATTAGATGTGAAACTAAAACTATGTGCTTTGGAAGAGGCTCATCTATTCATAATCATAGTAGATTGCTACATGAAATAACACCATGTGGCCTTGGTTGTGATGCATATGAATAAGCAATAGATTAAGATGAAATTGTAACATGTGATGAGGGTTCATCTAGTCTTAACTTTAGTAGGTTGCTACATGAGATAGGACCCTATAAATCTTCCTATAGTGAATATTTCTCATCAGTGGTCTTTGTTGTTGTGCTTGTGACTCTGTTGGATATGTATATGGAACTGTACTATGTATCCCTAAGACTATGGTACTATATGTAGGTTGTTGTTGATGTACTAGCTTCCAAACCTTTTGAGGTGGTGGAATAGGACATCTCTTATGAGATTCTATTCTAAAATCTACATTGCACTCACGATGAGTGATCGATGACTCCAAAAACTTTTTTATTGTTTTATAAAATTAGATATTTAATTCCTAAATAATAAGGGTCTATAACATGGGAAGAATTTTGATTAAATGCAGTAAAATATAGGTTTATATCAATTTGATCAAATTAACTTGCATAAAGGAGAACACTTATCTGGAAAATCAAGATGATTCAAATGAGTAAGGGTTTGATAAATCATATATAGGACTAAGACATTGTCTGGAACCTAGATCTATATTTCATTTTTTTATTGGACAAGAGCGTTGGAAATAGAACACCCTAGTGTCTGACACTATAACCATTTCCCAGTGTTATTTTCTTAAGGCTAAAATATTTTTGGGTTTTATTCATCTACTCAGTATGACCCTGCATACCAAATTTTAGGTCCTTGGAGTCACTAAAGCTCACTGTAGGTTTGTTTCAATCTTCAGTACTTGCATTTATCTACACACATGGAAACAAAAAATAGATCAAAAGCAAAAGGAGAAAAAAATGGGTTAGGGTAAGAATGATCACACAATCAAGAACCCCTATTATTCTGATTATTGTCTACATTAACTCTTAAGCTAGAGTCTCATATCTGATGTAGTTATTCCTTAGAGAACGTGCATAAGCAACGCACATGATTGATGCAAGAATGAATTTTTTCTAGGCCCTTATTTGATCAAGCATGCAAATCTATGTGTGATACAGAGAAGTTGAGTAATACTATTTATTTATTTTATTATGTCTAATGTGCCAAAATAGTAAGTGTTAGATATAAAATGTCTTGTGTAGTCATTTATATAGGAGACTCATTATTTTGAATTTGGGAGCTTTATTCACATTTGGTTGATATTGGAAAGCTTAGGGATGAAGCAAAGAAAAGGGGTAAGACTCATCCTACAGAATAAACTAATCATTAGAACCAAATTTGCACTTGGGTAATAGTACCAAAAATTGGGCACCCTAGGTTTTGGTTCTATAGTCCTATTTGTGTGTTGTTGTCTAGGGGGTATGGGACATGGGGGGATGGATTTGGGCTTGAAAGAGTTGCTTGGGTCTGTAAGGGTTTCCTGGGTCTATAAGGGCTAAGTCTAGAAATATATATATATGACTGGGGATAAGTAAAGAGATGTCTAGGGAATGGAGTAAGACTAAGACAAGTTAGATAAAGGAACATGGCTAGATGTGAATAAAAGCTCATATTCTCCAATTGGAGTCTTCTGTGAAAGGACTATAAAAAGACATGATATGTGTGGTTGCTTGAACAATTTAGGTTGTATAAATTTCCCCCCTTTTAATATAGTGATGCAATGTAATGAAGTACTAGAGTAAAAGAAAGACAAGAAGATGTGTACCTAAAATTACCTATGTGAAGATAAGTGTGCTGAAAAAGGGTCTAACTTCTTGGCCAGGGAAGTGGATGAAGAACTAAAATAGTGCTTGGAGAAAGAAGGAATCCCTATAATAGATGTCCCTTATACTGAATCTAAATAGTGCCTAGATAAAGAAGGAATCCCTGTAATAGATGCCCCTTATATTGAATCTAAATACTACCTAAAGAAAGAAGGAATCCCTGTAATAGATGCCCCCTGTACTGAATTAATTTGAACTAGATTTGAGAAGTGATCAAAGGTCCAAAACCAATGCTTTCCCTCTGTCCCACACAAAATCCTTGGTCTAAGTCTAAGTAATACAATGGACAAATAACTATAGATGACTATACAATCCAACATGGTGACAACCTGAGTAATGCTTAGATCTAAACTAAAAACTTTGATAAATGTGTAAGAAGAAAATGGCATGTTTTGCCATCCCAATCTATATAATCTTGGAAGATGAAGGACATGAACATTTATGTCATGCCCCAAAATTTGGTATGTGAGTGATGCATCTGGATAATCTAGAAATATATATAACCACATGTGATATGATATATGATGCCATGTCCTATGTGCAAACTAGAGATCAAAATAATGTACTTTGCACTATGCCTATAATCTGCTATCTAGTTTGTAACTATGTCATGATATATGAAGTTGTATGTTTGATATGTGTAGTAATGTACATGCCCCTGAATCTAGTTTTTGGATAGTTTGTATATCTGTAAACTAAAGGTGTATCCTTCTGAATGTCCTAAGTAATGCTAAATGACCCAATGTGATCTAAATCACTGTATAAATAATCTTGACCAAATTGAACTGAGTGATGGAAAGTGACCCATATAATTTGAACCACTATATTAATCTTGACCAATTTTAATTGATTGATGTTAAGTGACCCATATAGTTTGAATCACCTTGTGTTTTGATTGATCTGAGTTTAATTTGATAATTTGACTTCTAGAGGTGTAAGAACCATGGTGTATCTATCTATGCAAGTGGATATGTGTGATGGATAAGTGTAGGAATAGGAATAGTAGGAATGATGCCCCCTTTTAGGGAGGGATGAAATTTTTGAGAGAGGAAGTTGAACCAAAAGTGATGACTAGTGGTAGAATGTATAGGAACTTGGTTGGTATGTATTGAATAGATCAAAAGTCTATTGTTTAATGGGTGAGATTGAATTACTGAGAGTAAAAAATATCTTTGATTGATTAGGATCAAAGCTTATATCTAGATATACTAGAGATATAGAAATGTTCATGATATGGTAGGCAAATGAGGTAGTAATAGATTAAATGAAGTGAACGGTTGATTTCTTGAATAGGCTGGGTTAATTGAATATTTTAAACTAATGTTTTGATTAGTAGGTACCAATGTGTATAGTTGGGGTATAAAAGAGGTATAGGGATGTGTGAATTCCATAGTAGGCAAATGACATAGTGAAAGAGTAAATTTTATGTGATACTTAAGATATAATTGTCACGATTCTATTGAATCAAATGGTTTGTAAAATAGAGCTATGAGGCTCGAGTTATGAGCAAAATAGTGTTTTGTTGTTGAATAGAAGATTTGGTTGATATAGGAATTATAATTGACTTTGGGTTCATTTGTGTAGTGTCTCATTTGAGATAATGGAGCTCTAAAATTCAAAATACCTAAGAAATGAGCATCTTTCATGACCCATTTTGAGCAGTTGGTAGCCTATATTGAGGCTAATAAGGAGATTAGCCTAGTGAGTATGCTTAACATTTGATTTTTACTATTTAGAAGCCTATTTTGGGTAATTTTAAGCTATTTTAAGTAGTCTAAATAAAATTTTGACTAGTTACAATGCTCTTATCCTAGAGTTAGCACTATTGTCTAGGATGCAACGTTGTTGTCCAAGTTCTAACATTGTAGTTTAGTGCTAGTGTCTTTTTGCAGTGATATTGTCTAATGTGGATGGTTTTCTAAGATTATGATTTCTTATCTATTATTATATAGCTTGGGTGCTTACTTAGCATGTTTTTCTGATAGATAGTCTATTTTTGGTGTTTTCAGGGTGAGGTGTAGATGTAAGAGTTCTATAGAGGTCAGGTGATAGAGACGTTGAGGATGCTATGATTGTCTATTAATGAGCGTGTTGTTATGGGTAGGGTTGGATTAGGTCATGTATATGACTTGGGTATGGTGTAGTGGGATAGGTACATGATTATCACCTTATGTGAGAGGTGTAATTTTGATACCTATACATTTTGTCTTCCTAATAGAGAGATCATGATTGCTCTGGAGGATGTATACCACATGTTGCATTTGCTAATTAGTGGGTGATGGGTGACATTATAGGATGACATGGGTATAGCTGTCATTGATTGTGCATCCTTATACTTTATTAGGGTACCCTCAGGAGCACATCACCAAGGTAGAAATAGTGATGTGTTATTGTTAATGATTATGTAGTCAAGTGTTATGCACTTGCAAAAGTGGTTATTTGTATTGTTGGCTTATTTTGTTGTAGTGGTTGGTAGTGGAGTGTTTATTTCTTATAGGATGCATAATGTGGTTTGTAGCATTGAGATGTATGGTATTATGTTCTCATGGGGTAGGACTATGCTTGCCCACTTATGTAGAGATTTATATAGATTTACATAGGAGGCATTCAGTGGTGGTGTGGGCACAACCATTTTGTTACATTGTTGGGTATATGAGCACATAATAGTTATACACCTATTAGATTATCGAGAGCGAGTCAAGAATATCCACAACCATTTAGAGATCAATGGATGAGTGAGTTGGCTATCTAATCTCTTGGGATAAATCACTATAAGAGGATGCTAGATAGATTAGTGGCCCATGATATCATATGGAGGCCCTATAGAGGATTCCTTGGATGGCCTGAGGATGGGGAGTAGCTCTGGTATATGTAGGTTAGTTCTCAGTTTCATGATCATTGGGTTAGATTATATGAATGATTTTAGTAGACTAGGTAGTTTAATGTTCGATAGGATGTTCCTCCTATATCATGGGTGTGGTTGAAGAGTGTACGGGTACCAACAAGAGCAAGGGCTCATGCTAGACTGACTAAGGCTGAGTTGGCATCATTACCTTTGGATGTGTGAGATATAGTTATAAATATTATTGATGTAGATGGCATGAGATACATTGATGTATATACTACATGGTGGGCTAGGCAATGATGGGATCCATTATATCATGTGGATGGAGCGAATGTTTCTGCATATGAGGAGCTTGATCTGATACAAATGATGGAAAGTAATTAGTGATTGGTTTTGAATTGTACTTATGTTTGTGCTTTAGTTTGAATGTGAAAGTATATATCTAATGTAGTGTTGTACTTCTTATGTGTTCAGGTGGGATGGGAGGTACATAAGATGAGGTACTTGTTGGGGTGGCCAAGGGAGATGATAAGTTCTGGAGACCATCATTGAGTCGACACTCTGAGAGATCATGTGTCATGTTCCTAATGATGTAGTGGATGAGGTTTTGATAGAGTGAGTGATGGTTATTACTAGTGTGTATGCTCATTTGTTTGATAGGGATGTAATAACAACAGCTACATATGTTAGGGTAGCGAGAGAGAGAGAGATGAGCTTAGAGCTAAGTTTGATAGGCATAGGATGTCTCCACCTAATTTTGGCATGGTGAGCATGAAGATTTTAGATGACTATATGGATCTTTGATAGTGATATGTATACTTGTATGAGGAGCATGATTGGCTATTAGAGTGGGATGGTCAGCACAAAAGGCATTTGAGATCTTGGGGAGGTGTAGGGTCATCAAGTGATAGACAGTATTATGGGATGAGCACTAAAGGAGAGAGTGAGACTGAGAGTGAGGGAATGATGCCCATTCATGATTGATTTTACCTTGACATGATGTATATGTTTTTAAAACTTCATGATATATATATATATATATATATATATATATATATATATATATATATATATATATATATATATATATATATATATATATATATATATATATATATATATATATATATATATATATATATATATATATATATATATATATATATATATATGCTGGTTTGATTTTGAACTCATGTGTATTCATGTTATGGATTCTAGAATATGTTGGTATATTGATTATAAGTGGTTGATTTTAGAAATGGTTGATCTAGTATTGATTCTGAATTTGCATGTGCTTGGTAAATGGTACTTGGGATATGGGATTTGATGTTTTGATATGTTTGGATGCAATGTTTTGATAATTATGATGCTAGGCTTATTGATTTTGAATTATAATCATATATAGGCAAAAAATTATTTGTTGTGGTAATTGGTAATCTATTTGGATAAATTTGAGTTGGTTTTTAGGATTGGTAAAGTAGAATTTGGATATGATTAATTTGGTTTGAGTCGAAAAGTGTTTGGACAATTTTGGCTTAGTAATATCTAAACTTTGATAATCTAGATCTAGCTAGGGATGGCTATCTAGAATCAGTAATGTTAGTTGTTAGTAAGAGGGGAAAGTAAGATAGCACTGTGTGTGTATTACCTCCCTAAGAGTGGCTCAAGAATACAAAGGGTAGCTAGACCTTTTACTCCATCATTGTCCTACTAAGTGAAGCTTAAGAACTAAAACTAGTATGACTGTACATTGTATTATTCTATGTTGTATCACTATTTGAACCCTATCAGCTAATTGAGTAAGTGCCCATACTACTCATTCTATGTATAAATGTGGTATAAAGTTGATATTATCTATTGTGAACTAACTATAGTTGTACATGGAGGTTTTGAAAAATACAACCTGACTAGATATGCAATTAAAATTTTGTGTTATAGAGGAGGCTCATCAATTCGTAATCATAGTGGATTGCTACTTGAAATAATACTTTGTAGCCTATGTTGTGATGCATATGACTGAGTAATAGATCGAGATGAAACTATAACATGTGATGGGGGTTCATCTAATCTTAACTATAACAGGTTGCTACATTAGATAGGATATAATTTTTTTGTATCAGAAGGTTGCATGTTTGATTCACATCAGGGTCACCAAATATTTTATTATTTTTATAATAATAGGGTTTTATTCCTACTTAAATAAATAGGTCTAAGCAAAGTAAATCAGTAAATAATATGCAAGAATTAAGCTACTAATTTGTGTAAATGGATTTGTATTTTTAAATTTTCAAAATATAGTAATAAATAAGATAAATCTAACTTAGATTATTTTGAATGATCCAGACTAAGACAAGTTTTGATACTAGAGGAGCAGGACTAGGAAACTATCAAAAACTTGATCTTGAGGTTCCTATCTAGATTGGATAGGAGCACTAAAAGTGGGACACCCTATTATCTAAAATTGCAGTCCTTTTTTATCACTATTATCTAGGTGGTTGAATCTTTTTGGGTTCCATTTGATAGGCATGTGTTACCCTATCAATGAAATATCAAAGCCTAGAAGCTTGAGGAGCTCATTGTGCATCTACTTTTAATCTTTAAAGCCCTAGGATCTTTTTATGCTTGAAATTGAATGAAAACTTGAAAATTATAGAGAAGAGGTTAGTGTGTAAAGCATATGTTGGATTCACTTCACACCTTATGTGTGGGCATGTTGCCTACATACCAATACTCCAAGGATGGATCAAGCTAATGTAGTTCTCCCATTGAAGTGCTTGGTGAAATTTTATATGATAAATACAACTAGATATGAAACTAGATGTACTTCAAATGGCTAGGGATTGGTGTAAAGGTTTGAATAAGCTTGAAATGATCTTGAAAAGTTGTCTTTAGAGAATAGGGAAGAGTGCTTGAGTGTACTTGTTTGTATTCTTTCTTAATTCCTATAAATGAGTGATAACCCTTCTAAATGGACTTTAAATGGCCTTTTATAGGGAAATTAAGGATCATGGGTTAAATGAATTCATAAGAAGCTAACAAGGAAAAGGATAAGGATCTAAAATAATTTGATCATTAGGACCAATTTTGTACTTGGAGAATAGCACCAAAATTAGGACACCCTAGGTTTCAGTGCTCCTATCCAAGTTAGGTGCTATTATCTAGAGGGAATGAGACCTAAGGGGATGGATCTAGCCCTGAAAGAGCTACATGGGTATGTAAGGGTTATGTCTAAAAGGTTGTGGATGATTGAGAATCAATGAAAGAATAGCCTAGAAGGGTCGTGTAAGTAATTAGGAAGACCTATAGATTATGTGTCATTAGCCATGCTTAAGTCATCTAATTTCACATTTTATATGACTTAATTTCCCCCCCATTTATTCTAGTGATGCAACAAATCAAAATAATAGGATTAAAGATAGTTAAAAGCATACCTAAACTTACCTATAAGGCAGAAGCTCATGAAGTTGTGTGATGTTGGATGTGCATAGAGAGATCACATTGTGAAGTGTGAATCTAAAATGGAAATATAAAAGTAGATCAGTTCTTATTAGATATGATATATCTAAAATAAGAATGTACAAAAGCTGAGTAAGATGAATAGAAAAGAATGAATACACCTCATCAGGTATGTGAACCAATATAAAACTTGTTGTGATGCTATATTGTGCAAGATGATGTTGGGTATGTGTTTGAATCAAGAGTAATATCATGAATGGAGTTGAGTGTTCAATTCCCGAAAAAGTGGCTCAAAAATGAAAAGGCTAGCTTTTTGGCTCCATCATCACCAGCTAAGTGAGGTTGATGAATTATGCATATGATAATTGATGTTTAGACTGTTTGTCCAATCCCTATGAATAGGTGACTCAAAAATACAAAGCTTGGACCTTTGGCTCCATCATTGCCCCATAAGTGAAGCTATGAAGTGATACCAGTATAGAATAGATGTCATATGAGATTGTTCATGGAGCCCACGAATGTTCTATAAATATAACAATATAGTGTTGATAGCCTAAATGTATGCTAGAAACTAGGCCACTCTTGACCATTTCAAAATATGGAGGTGAGGCTTGTATGAAAGCCACTTCAAAACTGATGTAATAGGCTTATATGAAAGCCAATTCAGGAACTCAAGTACTTGAAAATTTAAACTTATATGAAATTTAAAATTGAAAGTGATGCCAACCACCTATAGATAGAATAAGGCATGCAACTACTGAGAATGCCTAAATAATAAACTGAACTCAAAAATAAAAGAAAACCAATGTGTCATGCACATTGCCCCCAATCACTAGTGTCTAGAACATGAATTATGATCTAGAAGTTATGTCAACTATCTAATCTAAAACTAAAAGTGAGAACCATCATGTCGTGTAAAATAACCCCCATATCTGGATTCTCTAAGAAAATTATAATGAATTGCTAATTTTAACTGATTTGGATGTGCAAAAACTATATCTAAACTAAAATTTTTGCCTATTTTTGAAAAATGTGAGTGTTTTTCTTCCTGGATAAGAACACAAAAATGGGGACACCCCTATGTTTGGTGTTAATTTCTATTTCTAGTGTTATTGTCCTATGTTAAAACTAGTTGCTGATCTGGAACTATCACTATTTTTTTGCTCTATTCTGACTAGATTGACCTCTAAATTTTGAACTACTTGATTTGAATGCTGCTATTTTGACTATTAAGATATTTGATCTCTGTGACAAAACCCTTATTTTTTCCCCTTCTTCTAAGAGTAGGAATGATGAACCTGTAATGATTTCCCTCAGAAGAAAAAAGTCTTTAAAGTGTGTTATCCTATATAGATACATGATATAATAATGATATTTGACAAGATATCTCTAGATATAGCAATGTTTGTATTGAGAGATTGTTAGATCAATATGGGTATTCCCATATATATATATATATATATATATATATAACAATGTAAAATCATGTGTAAATTACTAAATTGAAACTAGAAATGTTAGTTGTTAGTTGGAAGGATGGCATCCATCATGACATCCAAGAAAATAAGGGAAATGCATGATTTGTATCATGAAATTGCACACATTGAGAAGCAAAACAAATAATCAAGAAATCAATCAAGAAGCAAGAAGCATACAAGGATGGCCAAGGGGCCATGAAAATAAGGGACATGGGCACATGTCACTTAAACTAGAAAGCAGGAATGTTCAAATGCTACATACATATACAAGTGAAATAAGTAAAGTTGGCATAGGGGCCATAAACACATGGAAGAGTACAAGCAAAGGACATTGGAAAATGTCTTAAGGCACAAACAGGAGATAAACAAGAACTAGAAATGCAATCACATAAGTTACGCTAATCAAGAGGAGAAATCATGCAATAGTGAGAAAGGTATAATCACATCTAACTAATCAAAGCAAATGTGAAATTATGAAAAACATGTGTAGTATAAGACAAGGTATATGCTAAGAAATACATAAGTACTAGATACTAGTGAAATATCAATATAGTAATCTTTGTAATCAAGAAAGGAATGTACAACAACATGATAACTCAGAGTGTGTAGTGTAGGAATGACATAACCTAGATGGTGTAGTTATGTAGAATATGCCCCTAGTGGGTAGATATGGCAATGTGTGTGTTGAATGTAGAAGTAAGAATACCCCTTCAATGGGTAGAGTGAAGCAATCAAGTAGTTGGATGTCACTACCACACTCAAAGAAGATCAAGTGAAGCATGGTAATGTAGAAAAATCAACATACAATAGCATGAAATAATAAATGTAATTCATAGTATGAAAAGCATGAATGATACATAAAATTAAAAAAAAATTAGTATTTTTGATATATTTGAATGTTTTTGTATTTTTATATAAGCTATGTATAGGTAAAATTGGAAAGAAATGATACCAATCGATGAGTCTCAAATGAGACTCCCTATCATGGTGTCTTGTATCAAACAATTTAATCATGCATGATCATGAGGCATGATTGAATGTTTGAGATTGTAAAATTAAAATCAATGTATGTTGTTACTACTCTAAAATTTTTGAAGTGGAAATTGAATGTGGGGTCCCCCTATAACTCTAAGAAGTGGAAGCAACTATAGGGCTCTTAGGGACCCATTTGGAAGTAGAAGAAGATCTATGAATAGGTGTTCTTTGTGTAGGTACATGAGACATTAATGTTACTACTATGGGTGTGAACACTATAGCTAGAAGATGTCTAGAATCCTAAAAATATGGAGGTGTGTGAACCCTCTATACTAGTGATGGATGTTGCAACTATGGTTGGATCTGAAGTGGAAGCAAAACTAAAATTGGAAGAGAAACTAAAATAGGTGAAGAACTGAAGCTAGTGTTTATAAGTTGGTAGATGGATCTGAAGTGGGGAGTGATGACTCATAAAGAACTCCACCAATTATAATAACCTGATTAGTGTGAATGAATTTCATGCATTTGTGAACTATAGAAGGTACTGCCCCAAGTTTTTGAATCCATGGTTGACCAAGTAATATGTAAAAAACTCCTACACTAGGAACTATAATGAATGGTGTTGCCAAATATGTAGGACCAACCTATAGTAGAATTACTATCTCACCCAATGAAATTTTAATATGTCCCTTAAAACCACTGATAATTATGTCTATCAGAGTGATATAATGCTTTGAATAATCCAAATGTTGTAGTAGTGTCAAAGTGTACATGTTAAGGCTAGAACCATTGTCAATAAGCACACTACAAATAGGTTGATTATGAATATGTGCTCTAATAAAAAGTGCATTATAACCTATATTATCCTCTACAATATCCTAATCTGAAAAAGATATCAAAGGTCTGGATATAACTCTAGATTCATACACACCTATCATACCTCTTAAAGGATGTGCCTCAACTAAAGGTACTTGGTATGTAACTGGTGGAGGATGTATATGGTATGTATGGTGAACACCTGAGGTGTCCTCTTTTTCCTATTTATAATGATATGGAAATAGATATTAGAAGACTTTAAAAGCTTTATCTTGTGTTGGATTTACCTTTTGAGGCTCAACTAAAGTGCCTAGATAAAGTATATTGTCATTTATCAAGTCCTGTATCTTATTTCTCAAATTGATGCATCTATTTTTTTTGTGGCCTAGTGCCCTATGAAAATCACAAAATGCATGTTGATCATATCCCAATGGAAGAGGATTTATTAGGTTAGCTTCTTAGATAGGAGGGAGAGTGATGATGTTACATTCCAATAACTATTTTAAAATCCTGGCTAGAGAAACTGGAAGATTGGTAAATGCATGATGAAGAGGTGCTGATAAAACCACACTCTAAGGGGGCTCTAAAGTCTCATTGACTACTATTGGTTGATTTTGGTTCTTATTGTAATTGATTTTGACATTATATGGGACTTTGATATTACTAATTTATTTTTTCTGAGATATTTGAGTACTTAAGTTTGCCCATTGAAATTATCTTGACTTCTTGTTCCTTTAGTGTGTGACACAATTCAATGAAGGAAGAAAAATGCTTGAACATGATTGATTTATGAAGTGTTGGTAGAAGAATCTATTTTAAGAGGTCCTATAATTCTTGATCTACCATGGGAATAGTCATCTTAGCCAAGATGGTCTTTTACCAAAGAACATAGTCTGTGAGATGCTCATTTGGTTGTTGTTTCTATTGATCAATTTGAGCATATGAAACCTTATCATCAATGTTGATACTAAAATGTGTTAGGAACATGTCTATTAAAGGATTGAATACCATGATGGATTGATTTGATAGACTATAAAATCATTATAAAGCATAATCTTTTAGACTCTATAGAAATAGCTTGTTAAGTAGCCAATCATTGAGTACATAATCCAAACATGTTGTGTGAAAAGCTCTCAAGTGTGTCTCTGGATCACCCTTGCCAACATAAAGAGTAATCTTGGGTTGAAAAAAACCTTTTGGCAAGGGTGTAGAAGCAATATTATGTGCCAATAGTGTATGTAAAAGAGAAAAATAATCCAAATCATGAATAGGTCTAATGGTACCTTGCTCAAGATGTTGCACTTTAGATTGAAGATATCTCATCTCTTACACAAGGGCTGCCATATCAGGAGATATAGATGTACTAATTGTAGATGGTGGTATAGAAGAAGGTTGGGTTGCTATAGGGGGTTGTTGAGACATAATTTCCCCGATAGTGTCATTCTCAATTAGTTTCTTTGTGGAGATGGAAGACTCAACTTGATTAACCTTTTTAATTTCCATGATAGATTTCAAAATTAGTGTATGATCTTTAGGTTGCTCCTTAAATCTTTCTCTAAAATTTTGTAAAATTAAATATTTGTTGAGTACAACTTCATTATCAACAATGGGTGGAAGTGGATCAGTAGTCTAATGTGGTGGAGCATCAGCATCGATGTATACATCATCATTTTTATTTTCATACTACTCTTTGTCAAAATTGTCCCCATTAAAATTGATGTAATCTAGATTTGTATAATCTATGACTGAAACTAGAGTTGGTTATTTATCCATGGTATATGGTCAAGTTGCAAGAATCTAGGTGAATTCAAGAGGATTGCCACTAAGTCTTGCACTTCATATCAAAGGAAGAGATGCAAGGAACTTAGGTGGCTTAAGGAAAACAACTTGGATAATAGTAGAAAATATTAAGCTGATATAATCTAAACAAGGAAGTAGAATATGCATAGAAAGGATATAGATCTCCCAAACATGTAAGGTGATACCTCAAGAAGCAAATAGGTGCTAGTGTATGCAACTAAGTATTTTTCAAAAAAATTATGAATTTTTGAATTTGAAATTGTTTTTCAGTGTTTGATAAGCAACTAAAAATTTAGAAAATGATTTGAAAAGTAATGGAAAGTAACTGAGAGTTTAGTTGATGCAATTATAGATTATATAATGAATTTTTAAAATTAGTATGATAATTTTAAATTTTTTATATGAATTTATAAAAAATTTGTAGAATTTTGCTTGAAAAAATTAGGAAAAATTAGACAATATTTCTAAAATTAGAAATATATTTTTCCTAGCATTTGGAATGTGTGTGTATGTAAGAAGGACCTAGTATGTGCAAACTAAGGTTTTAACAATATATGTGATATTTTGTAATTAAATTGTATATTTATGGTTTTTAAATGAAATAAAAATAAAAAAATTGGCAAAAAATTAGAAATAATTATCCCTAGGGTTTTTGTGAAAAATTCTAAGTAAGTTGGGTTCACTAAATGTTTTTTTTTAAAAAAATAATGGGGTTTTATTTATAGTTAAATCAATAGGTCTAAGCAAAGTATATCAGTAAATAATATGCAAGAATTAATCTACTAATTTGTGTAAACATATTTTTTTTGTCTTTTTTAAATATAGTAATAAATAAGAGAAATCTAACTTAGCTTATTCTGAATGATCTAGATTGAGATAGGGTCTGATACTAAAGGAGTAGGATTGGGAAACTATGAAAGTATATATCTAATGTAGTATTATACTTCTTATGTGTGCAGGTGGGATAGGAAGTGCATAGGATGAGGCACCTATTGGGGTGGCTAGGGGAGATGATGAGTTTTGAGAGACCATCATTGAGTCAATACTCTGAGAGCTCACACAACATGTTCCTAATGATGTAGTGGAGGAGGGTTTGATAGAGAGAATGAAGGTTACGATTGGCATGAATGTTAATTTTTTTGATAGGGCTTCTATAGCGATATCTACATATGTTACAAAAATATGGGAGAGAGATGAGCTTAGAGCTAAGTTGGATAGGCATAAGATGTATCCACCTAATTGTGTAATGGTGAGCAAAAATATTATGGATGATTATATGGAAATATGTAGACTTACGTGAGGATCATGGTTGGCTATTATAGTAGGATAGTTAGTGTAAGAGGCATTCAAGATCTTGGGGAGGTGTAGGTTTATCAATTGCTAGATAGGAGTATGGGGCAGGCACTAGAGGAGAGAGTGAGATTGATAGTGAGGGAATGATGCCCATTCATGATAGATTGTACCTTGACATGATGTACGTGTTTTGAAAACTTCATGATATGGATTCTGGAATATGTTGGTATATTAATTGTAAGTGGTTGATTTTAGAAATGGTTGATCTAGTATTAATTATAAATTTGCATGTGTTTGGTAAATGGTACTTGGGATATGGGATTTGATGTTTTGATATGTTTGGATGTGATGTTTTGATAATTGTGATGTTAGGCTTATTGATTTCAAATTGTAATCGTATGTAGGTAAAAAAAAGTTTGTTGTGATAATTGGTAATCTATTTACACAAATTTGAGTTGGTTTTTTGGATTGGTAAAGCAAGATCTAGATATTTTTGATTTGGTTTGAGTGGGAAAGTGTTTGGATAAGTTTGTTTTGGCAATAGCAAGACTTTGATAATCTGGTTCTAGCTAGGGATGGCTATCTAGAATCAGGAATGTATGTTGTTAGTAGGAGGGGAAAGTAAGATAGTACTTTGTACATATTACTTCCCCAAGTGTGGCTCAAGAATATAAAAGGTAGCTAGACCTTTGGCTCCATCATTGCCCTCCTAAGTGAAGCTTACAAAATAAAACTAGTATGATTTTACATTATATTATTCTGTGTTGTATCACTATCTGAACCCTATCTATCAAGTGAACAAATGCCCATACTACTCATGCTATGTAGGAATGTGCTCTAAAGTTGATAATATCTATTGTGCACTAATTGTAGTTGTACGTGGAGGTTCTAAAAAATTAAACCTGACTAGATGTGCAACTAAAACTATGTGCTATGGAGGAGGCTCATTAATTCACAATCATAGTGGATTGATACATGAATTAACACCCTATGGCATATGGTATGATGTATATGATTGATTAATAGATTGAGATGAAACTATAACATGTGACGGGGATTCATCTAATCTTTAATCAAAATGGGTTGCTATGTGAGATAGGACTATGAAAATCTATCCATAGTTAATATTTCTCATGAGTGGTACTTTATTGTTGTGCCTATGACTATATTGAATATGTATATGGAACTGTGCTATGTATCCCTCAAACTACGGTTCTATATGTAGGTTGTTGTTGTAATACTATCTTCCAAACCTTATGAGGTACTAGAATAAGAGATCCCCTATGAGATTTTGTCCTAAAATCTACATTGCATTTATGATGAGTGATTGATGATTCCTATAAAGGAATGTCCTAGGATGACTCATTCACGAAGGAATGATGTCTAAGGTTCCATAATGGAGGAGATCTATGTGCCCCTATGTGAATACTATGATACCATTATCAACACATATAGTAATGCAATCTCTATGTCCAAAATAGTCATTACTGTGTGCCCATAGATATGAGGATAGTTGTAAAAAGGCTGATGTGGTTGTCTATGTAAGAGATGTGGATATCGTCAGTGAATACAAGGTAGTATTATTAACCTCATATCTAGTAGTTCTAATAAAATGATAGATCGACTATCCCATTCTGAATCAAACTATAGTGGTGCTTTACTATTATTATCTATAGTACATACTATAGGTTGTGCTCTTAAAATTTTCTCTTTGTTCTTATTTAGTTGATTTTATGGTTGTGGTCTCCTATCTTGTCTAGGATAAGGTGGATGTTGAGTGTTAGGAGTTATATCTAGAGATGCTACTATGAAATCTAGAGTGATCTGATCAACTAAATCTACCTCAATCAATCCCAATTTATTTTCTAAAGATAATATATATAACAAAAATGTCTAAAATAAGACTCTATATAATATACTAGATACTCGAGGAGAGGTTGGTGAAATCCCTTGATAAATATATCTTGAATCTCTAGATATGCTAGTTTGTATATCAATCTTGATTGTGAGCCTTGAATCTGAAGATAAACTCACTAACTAGCTCTAAAGAATTCTGATGTAGTGTGACAAGTTTCTCATATGTAACATGAGGACCCATGTTTACGATGTAATATCTAAGAAATGCCTCCTCCAAGTCATCTTATGTGTGTAATGAACCAAAAAGAAGTATATGAAAGAACCAATTGTGTGCTTCTCCCACTAATGTCTACTGGAATAACTTGAGTAGAATCAATGGGCTTGCATGAGATGGGAAAGCCTTCTAAAAGACCTAAAGGTGTACAAATGGATCTCTAGTTCCATCAAAGTGAGGTAATGATGGTATCTATAAATTCTTAGGTAATGAAGCTTTTATGAATGTATTTAGAATAGGGTTACCATGTAGATGATTAGCATCCATCCAAGATTTATAAGTTTTATTTTTCAGGGTTGTTAAGCATGAAATATACTGAGAGGGGGGGTGAATCAGTATATTATATATCTTTTAATTAATCTAATTTATTTTCTTTAACCACTTAATCACACATTCAAGGTATGCAATAAAATTTAAATAATAATATGCATCACACAAGAGAGAGAGAGACACCAAATTTTTATGTAGAAACCCAAAGTGGGAAAAACCACAAAGAACAATCTCAAGTATATGAATGAGCACTAACTCAAATTAAAAAGTTTGCAAGAACCAACTTATAGGAGCACCAACCCCTGTACCAGGCACCAGCACATCAACTATTTTTTAGCACCAACCCCTCTTGTGTATAAAACACAACTATCTCTCAATGTTGCTTACTCAACAAATGATATAATTCTACAATATCTCATGCTTTTCTCTCCTCTAAAATAAATACAAACCATGCACTCTCTTTCATATTACAAATGCTTCTCAAGCCTTTATTTATATCTCTTCAAATGACCTTTGGAATTCACCCTTTGTGACCTTGTAATCCTCATGGAAAATGGTGCCAAAATTACAAGACTATTTGTATCCTTACATTTAAAAAGTCACATGGTGACCCTTCATAAGTAAATGCATCCTTTCGTCTTTTGTCTTTATCTTGGTGACTCATGGAACTCCTCAAGATGACTCTTCATGATAAAATGCAACCCATTCCTCTTTTGTCTTTACTCTATGACGCTTTGACTTCTCCATGGTCCCTCTTTTGACTTAATATGAAACCAAAAATATATTCATTAATATTAAATAAATATTAACACATATTAGCCAAAATATGAATATTAAAAAAACCATTAAATGCAATGGGGCCTTTATCACCAATACTAAAACTTTGACATTAATGACAATATTTCTAACAATCTCCCCCTTTATCATTGATGGCAACCTCAAACTGAAACTGCCACATCTTGAAACTTGCACTATACATGCCAACCTACACATACTATCATCTAAAAAATATACAGTAATTCCCCCTTACTATAACAACTTGTACCTATTCCTACACCAATTTTTGTACCTATACCTATACCTATTTTTGCTCTTCTCCCCCTTTGATATCAATGGCAAAGGGCCTATCCTAGATCTAACACTTAGCTCCCCCTCAACTTATGTTGATCCTCAATGGTATGAAGTAAAATAAATTACTCCTAACTTCTCCCACAGATACTCAAATGTGTCTTTTGGCAGTGCCTTTATGAAAATATCTGTAATCTACTCTATAATACTGATATATTCCATCTTAACTTATTGATCTACAACTTGCTCTCTCAAGAAGTGATATGTGATGAGAATATGTTTTGTTCTTGAATGCATCATTGGATTCTTCAAAATATTAATATCACTTGTGTTGTCACGAAAAATAGAAATAGGTTCATCATGTTTTACCTTGATATTTTCCAAAGTTTGCTTCATCCAAAGCACTTGAGAACAACACAATACCGCTGCAATATATTCTGCTTCAGTTGTAAAAAGTGATACTAAATTTTGCTTTTTGCTTATCCATGATACTAATCTATCATCGAAAAAGAAAGATCAACCACTTGTACTCTTTCTATCACCCAAGCAACTTACCCAATTTGAATCTATATAAGCAACTAAAGTGAAATCTCTACCTGTGGGATACCATAATCCATGATCCAATGTCCCCTTCATATATCTAAATATTCTTTTCACCAATTGAACATGACTATATTTTGGAGTTGATTGATATCTTACAACCATACCTACTACATGCATGATGTTTGGCCTCAATGTTGTTAAATATAAAAGACTACCAATCATAGATCTATATAAAGATTGATCTACAATAGGGGAATCTTCATCCTTACTCACCTTATTTCCTATACTCATTGGTGTGTCAACTAGTGCATAATCCTCAAAACCAAATTTCTTCAACATTTCCTTGGCATATTTACTTTGAGATATGAAAATTTCTTTATCTAACTAAAATATTTGCAACCCTAATAAAAATGACAATTCTCCAAGCATAGACATCTCAAATTCTTTTTGCATATTATCAAAAATAAATTTTGTCATCTTTTTAATGTTTCCTCTAAAATTGATGTCATCAACATATACATAATAATCAATTGATGCTCACTTTTTATTTTGATATAGAGATTACTGTCATGAAATCTTGATCCTATAGGTACTTATCAAGTCTTGCATACCAAGCTCTGGGAGCTTGTTTCAATTCATACAGTGCTTTTTTTAATCTGTATACATGGCTACTAATATTTGATAGAATCAATTACTTGGGCTGCTCAAAGTAGACCTCTTCTTCTAGATTCCTAATTAAGAATGCAGATTTGACATCCATCTAAAACACTTTGAAAATTTTAAACACTACATATGCAATAAACATTCTATTATCTTCTAACCTTGCCACCAGTACAAAAGTTTATTTAAAATCTATTTCCTCAATCTGAGCATATCCTTTACATACTAATCTTGCTTTATTCCTGGTCACTTCTCTATTTTCATTCAACTTATTTCTGTAAACCCATTTTTTTCCTATCACATTATGATCTTTTTATCTAGGCACTAGTTCCCAAGTATCATTTTTTCTATCTGATTTAATTCTTCATCTATTGCCTTAACCCAATACTTATTATGTCTAGCTTCTAAAAAAGTTCTAGGCTAAATTTTGGATAACAAATTGAAATTAACTTGCTCAGATTCACTTAACATCATTCTTCTGGTGTGAATTCATTTACTTTTATCCATGATGATGTCATTTTCATTATAATTTCTGTAGACATATTTGGATGGGGTTTTGGTGTCCTTTTTCTCCTTCTCATCTTCATCTGATTCTTCAAAATCTTCTTCAATGATTTTAGGAATATCTATTAGATCACTAATTCTTTGTGCTGCTTATTCTATCCTAACACTTGCACTTTCAACTATTTTCTTGGTTTTTTTGTTATAAACTTTATAAGCTTTACTTTTGCAAGAATAACTAAAAAATATACCTTCATCTGCTCTAGATTCAAACTTACCTAGTTTTTCATCAGTTCTCTTTATGAAGCATCTACTACCAAAAACTTTAAAATAATTAACTATTACTGGTTTGTCTTTCTATAGCTCATAAGGAGTCTTGTTACTGTTAACTCTCAATAATGCTATATTTTGAATATGCACTGTTTTAGCAACTGGCTCTCTTCAATATTTATTTGGTATCTTGGATTCATTTCACATTGTCTTTGCCATCTTGTGAACTATTTTGTTTCTCCGTTCAACTACTCCATTTTGTTGTGAAGTTCTAACTATTAAATAATGTCTATTTATTCCATGGTCTTCAAAAAACTCAATAAATTGAATTAACATGAATTCTCCTTCTTGATCTGATCTTAGGCATTTAATATTCAAACCAGTTTCATTCTCAACTAATGATTTGAATACTTTGAAATGTTTGAAAACTTTTATTTTTTTATTTAAAAACATTACCCAAGTCATATGTGAAAAATCATCAATAAGCAACATGAAATATTTCTCACCTTGAGTATTTTGAGTTCTCATAGGTCCACATAAATTAGTGTCAACAAGCTCTAACATCTGAGTGGTTGAGTACTCTTTTGTTATGAACCACCTTCTGACCTGCTTTCCATGCTGACAAAGTTCACAAAGTGTGTCAGATGGCTTTATCATTTTTGGAATATTTTTTACTGCTTACTTCTTGCTGATGTTGAAAAGATTGCCAAAATTTATGTGTCCCATTCTCTTGTGCCATATCCAACTTTATTCAATCTGACTCAAATAACATCTTTGAACTTTGATGTCTAATAACATATATAAATTATTACCTATTCTCTTAGCATCTGCAACCAACACATCTAAATATTTTCTCCTTATTTCCCAACCTTCTGCATAAAACTTTAGTGTGTGCCCCTGATCTCATATTTAACTTACACTCAAAATATTATACGTAATACCTTCTACATACAAAACATTTTAAATTTTATTCCTACCATTATCCAAACTTAGTGTATCTTTTCTGATAATTTTGGTAGTAGTATTATATCTAAATTTCATTGTGCCACCATTGATCTTCTTTAAGGTTATGAATTTTCTCTTGTCCCCTGTCATGTACCTCGAACATTCACTATCAATGAACCATAGTTTTTCTTCGTTTCTTTCATGAAAATCTATCTAGACCAACATAGACTTTTTAGGTTGTTTCTTTTGACATGAACATGTCTAAACTTTCTTCTTAATGAATGAAACTTTGAAACTCTAGTCCTTCTTGACTGACTCAAACACACTTATACAATACCAAGCGATGTGTCCAAAGTTATTTCACTTATAACATATTATGGCCTCTTCATTAAAGCCTGATAGAGAATCAAGAGAGTTGTGGCATTTGCTTGACTTTGCATAAGTTTCCTTCTTATTTCTGAAATTATTAGCCCTTTTTTGACATTCTATTTTTTTATGACCATATCTATTACAATAAAAATAGTAACCATAAAAATAAGACCTATTTATGTATCTCTAACCTGATTGTCTTTTGTAACTCTATTTCTTTCAGACTTCTTTGTTTGAGATATCCTCTATATTCTTAACTTCTTCTCTTTTTATTTCCTTATTTGTAAGAGCTTCAGCATAGCTCTTTCCTTTTTCTATGTTAACCTTGTATGTGACCTCCCCTTTCTACTTTTCAAATTCGATACATGTCTTGTCTAACATTGATCTTTGACATTATATTATCTTATTCAACATATTAGTGTTATTCTCAAATTTTGAATCATTGGTTACTCTATCATTGTTTGCTTTATTTATTTTCTCAAGATCTGCTTTTAAAAAAGCAATTTTAATAACATACCTTTCCCATTCTTTACTTAATTTTTTTAACTGTACCCTTAGATCTTTTTCATTCTTCTTGGATTCTTCAAAGTGTGTTTTTAGATCTTCAATTGTTTCCTTTGAGTCTTTTTCATTTTTCTCGATCTAGAACTTCAATCTTTAATTCTTCCCGAGAGTTTTAACTCTTCTAAGGCACAAATAAGTTCTTATATATTTAATTTGGCTTCATCCTATTATTCTTCTTGATCATCTGTACTTTTGCTTGTGAACGAATCTTCATGTATGGACATGAATATAATCTCTTCTTCTTTTAAATCACTGACTCCACTATCTTTGATTGAGCTAGGATCTTTAGAATATAAACTCTTCTTCTCGAATCTCTTCTTGAATTTTCTTTTGAAACTCTTCTTGTATGTAGACTTTCCTTCTTCATTGTCACCATTACCTTATCTAGGCACTTAGCTTTTAAATGTCCAATCTTTCCATAATTAAAACATTTAAAAGTTATTTTTTTTTTATATTTACCTGTGCACTTTTTTGATTTATGAATGAATAGAGCTCCGTTGTCATTTTCATCATTGCTAGAACTGTCACTTGATTATTGAATCTTAGCCTTCTCTTTCTTTGATGTCTTGAAAGCAATTTCTCTCTTTGAGGGTTTCTCTTGTTTAATCCACATCTCATATGTCGTAAAAATACCATGTAGCTCATCTAACTTTATTTTAGCTAAATTCTTCATCTCTTCAATTGTCAAAACTTTTGCATCATATATCAATGGTAGAGATCTCAAAACTTTTTATACCATGGTTGATTCTTCTAATTTTTCTCTAAGACCTTGAATCTGATTAACTAATTGATCAACCCATAAAAGATAACTCATTATATTTTCTTCCTCTTCCATCTTCAAACTCTCAAACTATCTTCTGAAAGTCTGAAGCTTAGCTTGCTGAACCTTTCCATCACCTTTGTAAATATTCTCAATCTTTATCCAAGTTTCATGACTAGATTTACATTGCATAACTTTAAAAAAATTGATTCATATAAAGCACATAAAATAGCATTTAAAGCTTTAGCATTATTTTCACTTGCCTTCTTTTCTGCTAGAATAGTTACAAGTGTCTATGGATTTTCATATTCCTCTACCACTACTTACCAAATGTCAAATCCAAGGGCCATCAAATAAGTCCTCATCCTAATGATCTAAAAATCATAATTTGTCTCATCAAACAAAGGTGCCTTATTTGTAGAAAAACCTTCATGTGATCCAGCCATTGTGCTTTCCCTGATCTACCTTCAAGCTGTAAAACTTTTTCAAAAAGGAACCTGCTCTGATACCAATTGTTAAGCATGAAATATACTAAGGGGGTTGAATCAGTATATTATATATCTTTTAATTAATCTGATTTCTTTTATTTAACCACTTAATCACACATTCAAGGTATACAATAAAATTAAAACAATAATATGCACCACACAAGAGAGAGAAAAATAATATGCACCACAAGAGAGAGAGAGAGAGAGAGAGAGAGAGAGAGAGAGAGAGAGAGAGAGAGAGAGAGACCAAATTTTTACATGGAAACCCAAAGTGAAAAAAACCATGGAGAATAATCTCAAGTATATGAATGAGCACCAACTCAAATTACAAATTTTGTAAGCACCAACTTGCAGGAGCACCAAACCCTTTGTCGAGAACCAACACAACAACTATTTGTGAGTACCAACCCATAGGAGCACCAACCACTTGCAAATATTTGTGAGCACCAACACATAAGAGCACCAACCCCTCTTGTGTATAAAACACAACTATCTCTCAATGATGCTTACTCAACAAATGATATAACTCTATAATATATCCTACTTTTATCTTCTCTAAAACAAATACAAACCATGCACTCTCTTGCATATTACAAATGGCTTCTCAAGCCTTTATTTGTAGCTTTCCAAATGACCTTTGGCATTCACCCTTTGTGACCTTTAAATCCTGATGGAAAATGGTTCCAAACTTGCATGACTCTTCGTATCCTTGCATTTGAAAAGTCACATGGTGACCCTTCATAAGCAAATGTGTCCTTTCCTCTTTTGTCTTTATCTTGGTGAATCTTGGAATTCTTCAAGATGATTCTTCATGAGAAAATGCATCCCATTCCTCTTTTTTATTTACCCCGTGACCCTTTAACTTCTCCATGGGCCCTCTTTTGACTTATATGCAACCAAAAATATATTCATTAATATTGAATAAATATTAATACACATTAGCCAAGATATGAATATTAAAAACACCATTAAATGCAATGGGGCCTTTATCACTAATACTAGACCTTTGACATCAATAAAAATATTTTAAACAAGGGTAAGGAGATGTACTTAGTGTTTTACTTCACTAACTATATGCATTAAAGAGATGATCTCCTGGGATGGTACATTAATATCTTGAAGTGGTTCATTTAATTATTGAATTTGATTATTAATTTTAGCCATGAGAAAGCTACATTTTACACTTGGATCATAAAGAGGGGTGTGCTAACTTGAACCTTGGGAGAAATGGTAGCTTGGACCTTACTAGAGGGATTTGGGTTACCATTCTCTTTAGGTGAAGGGTGAGAATTGGGTTTTACCATAGTGAGGGGTGGCTTGGAGGATTCATTTATATCTCTAGTTTTTAGTGAATCACATTGGAATGCATAGAATATGTAATATTAGAACTAACATGTGCATTATTTGAAATAGAATCATTCATAGAAGTAGAAACAACATTTGAAAGTGCATCATGTTTGAGAGGATAAGTGAGAGAAGAGTTAGAAACATGAGATGCATATTATTCTTCACTATGTGAATAATTATCATTGTCATTATCATATATGTAATATTATTCATAATCACTCTCATTTTCATATTCATTGGTATGCTCGCTATCATATTCATTATCACTTCCATCATTTCTACAGAGAGGTGTAAGAGAAAGATTTAATTCCTTTCTAATATGCAATAAGTTATCATTGAAATTTGGAACATCATGTGTATCTATGCTATCCATGGATGGAGTGTATGAATTTTCTTCATTTTAAACATGAGAAGTAAGAGTAGAAGAGTTATCATTTGAACATTCTTTTGAAAGAGTAGAGTTAGGAACACATAATGATTCATTTCAACTATGCTTTGGTAATTTGATTTTATTGCATTTATATTGTTGTATTTTGAACATAGCAGTAGCTAAAGGTAGAGAGAGATTAGGTTCACATGAAAACAAATCATCACCAATAAGAGGTTCACTTGAAAGTACATGACTAATTTGTGCATTTGGTGCATTGTGTCTAGGAGAATGAGGTGAGAAGTATCTTTCCCATTTATCAAAATTATTTTCATTAGAAGAAAAAATAAAAGAGATGGGTTTAAGAGAAAAAGATTCATTTATTTGTGATTCACCCTCATCATTACATATATCATCATATCCTTCATTACAATAATATTCATTATCTTCACTATAAATGAAATCATTTTCTATAGTTTTATCTAATGTGCAATTATACAAATTTGTCCAATCATTGTCATAATTGTAAGAAAATTTTAGAAATTGATATATGAGATGAGAAGGAGGAATTGCCTTTGTGGCCATTTTATCACCAAAGAGAATTTTGAAAAGTACTATGAAGCAAATAAATGCACAAAGAACTACTAACATTGAATTTTGAAAAATACTTTTGGTAATCCAAACAATTTGCAATAAATTCAAATTATTTTTTAAAAAAATGGTAAGGGAGGGAAATTTGAGGTTTGAGGACCTAATTTTGAAATCTAGGGTTTTAGAATTTTTAAAAATTATGCAATAACTTTAAATTCTAAAAATATTATTTGAAATAGGATAAATGCACAAAAATAAATACAAAAATCAGAATTTTGAAAATTAAATTTTTGCACAAGATAAGAAGGAAAAACTCTAAGTGTAGCTAGGGTTTTAAGTTTGTTCAAAGTAAGTTGGGTTCACCAAATGTTTATTATTTTAAGAAATTAGATATTTAATTATTGAATAATAAGGGTCTAAAATATTGGAAGAATTACGATTAAATATAATAAAATACAAGTTTATATCAATTTGATCAAATTAACTTGCATAAAGGAGAAGAACACTTATCTGAAAAAATAAGATGATTCGAATGAGTTGGGGTCTGGGAACTCATACATAGGACTGAGACACTATCTGAAACCTGGATCTGTCTTTCATTTTTTGATTGGATAGGAGCACCATAAACATGACACCCTAGTGTTCCACGCTATAGTTCTTTCTTGGCATTGTTATCTTGAGGCTAAAAGCTTTTTGGGTTCTGTTCATCTGCTCAGTATGATCATGTGTACTTAATTTTAGGTCTTGGGAGTCACCGTAGCTTGATGTAGGTATGTTTCAATATTTAGTACTTGTATTTGTCTACACACATGGAAACAAAAAATAAATCAAAAGTAAAAGGGGGAAAAATGGGTTAGGGAAAGAATAATCGCATAATTAAGAACCCATGTTGTTCTGATTGCTACATATATTAACCCTCAAGTTAAAGTCTCAAATCTGATATAATTCTCCCTTAAAGAATGTGCATAATCAACATGCATAATTGATGCAAGAATGAATTTTACCTAAGCCCTTCCTTGATCAAGCATGTAAATCTATGTGTGATGCAAAGAAACTGAGCTATACTATTCATTAATTTTATTATGTCTAATGTGTCAAAAATAGTAAGTGTTATATATAAAATGCCTTGTGTAGTCATTTATATAGGAGACTCATTGTTTTGAATTTGAAAGTTTTATTCGCATTTGGTCAACATTGGAAAACTTAGGGACAAAGCAAAGAAAAGGGGTAAGACTCATCTTACAAAAAAAATTGATCGTTAGAACCAAATTTACACTTGGGCAACAACGTCGAAAACTGGACACCCTAGGTTTTAGTACTATAGTCCTATTTAGATGTTGTTGTCCAAGGGGTATGGGACCTGGGGGTATGGATCTGGGCCTGAAAGAGTTGCTTGGGTCTATAAGGGTTAAGTCCGAAAAGCTATGGATGACTAGGGATAAGCAAAGAGATGTCTAGGGAATGGAGAAAGACTAAGACAAGTCAAAGAAAGGGATATGGCTAGATGTGAATAAAAACTCATATTCTCTAGTTGGAGTCTTCTATGAAAAGACTATAGAAAAACATGATGTGTGGTTGGTTGACCAATTTAAGGTGTATACAATGTTAGACTTTTGCACTAAGTACTGATTGTCTCACCAAATCGTATGTTATTAAACAATCTCTTTTGATGTTACTTGAACCTTTAGATCAACTACTAATACATATATGTATATTGTATATATATGATATATATGTGTACATCTACACACAATTACATGTATATATATGTATATGTATTTATGTACACACACTTATTTATCTATATATGTATATATAAATGTGACATATAAATCACTCATTATACATATGATGAGTGATGTTAATATGTAACATATAATCACTCATTATATATATGATGAGTGATGTTAATATGTAACATATAATCACTCATTATATATATGATGAGTAATTATATCTATGTCTCTCTCTCAGACACAAAGAGTTGTGACATATAATTATTCATATTATATATAATCACTTATTATATATAATAAGTGATTATATGTCACATTTCTATATGTATGTGTGTATATATTGATGTGATATATAATTATATATATATGTGATGAGTGATTATATATCAAATCAAAATATATAATTATTTATTATAAATAAATAAATATTATTTATATATAATAAATGATTATATGTTACATCAAACTTTATATAATTATTTATCTATATATATATAAATAATACCATTTATAACTTGTATATAAATATTTTATTTACCATCCACTTTCATGATAATAAACAAACAATTAAAAAATATGTAAATGCATTTTTTTTGGGGAGAAGAGTAAGTCAAAGATAATGGGTCAGGGCAATCCTTTGGTGTTTGTGTGCATTGTAATCCACATAATATAAAACATACATGCCACAGATACGCGTCATCTCATACGTCATTTTGCACTTAAACCTGCTGCAACATTAGAAAATCTTGATGTGTCCGCGTATGGACATATGTTAGGGAAACTCAAACCCTAGTCAAGTGATTAGCGATGGAGACTGAGTTTGTAGGATTTGTTGTCGTTGGAGCAGGGGTTGCCGGTCTTGCCACTGCTCTCGCTCTTCACAGGTTGCTTCCAGTTAATCGTAATTCAACTCTCTGCTTTACATTTTTTAATATTTTTCTAACGGAGTATGTATTAATGGTGAAGAGTGGGAATAAGGAGCATAGTGTTGGAGCGAGCAGAGTGTCTACGTTCAGAAGGAGGTGCCCTCGCTGTGTGGACTAATGCTTGGAAGGCTCTTACCGCCCTTGGCGTTGCAGACCTTGTTCGAGAACAACATCCTTTACTGTTACAAAGGTAATAAACGCCGAAACTTTATCATTTTCTTAACAAAAGCAAAATTCTGAGTTACTGACTTTCCAAAACTGAATTTCAGCTATGAGATGATATCCTTAGACGGAGCCGGGATTACTCGAAAATTTCCCCTTCAAAACAACGGCAGGTGAATAGATAACCTAGCAAATTAACATTTACAAAGCAATCCGTAAAGTAAAGCTGTTGATTTCAGTGATGCGCTGTGCAGCTGCCATGAACTCAGGTGCGTCAAAAGGGCTGTTTTACTGGAGGTTCTGGCTACAGCTCTTCCTCCGGAAACTATTAAATTGAACTGTAAGGTCCTCCGTGTCCGCCAATGTCTGAATTCAAAATATTCATCGGAAACAGAGCTGGAGGATGGAACCATCATCAGGGCAAAGGTTGGTCAAAGTATATATCCAATAGGTGCCAGATCTTTGGTAACTGTTCTTTATTTGCTTATGAAATAATATATTAACAGTAAAACAGGGAGTGATAGGCTGCGATGGAGTGATGTCGATTGTGGGGCAGGGATTTCTGGACCTTCTGCCGCCAGCCACTTCTGCGCGCTGCGGGATACGGGGATTGGCCACTTATTCAGATGGTCATCATCTGGATAAGTATCAAATCCACTTCCTTAATGGAGTCATGTTTGGGCGCATTCCGATCAACGATAAAGAACTTTACTGGTTCACAGCGTGTAGCCCCCCTCCTCAAGGTATTAATTTACTCGTTAAACAGCGTTAAATAAGCAGATCCATCGACTACTAACACATTTTATTGTCCCTAAGCAGATTATTCGGAAATTGCGCATGATCCCTTGCGCATCCGTGAATTTGGTTGCTTTTTGGTTAAGGATTTTCCCGAAGAAATTAAAGACACAGTAAGCAGAACGGAGAGCGAGAATCTTAGTATGACGGTTCTGCGATTCCGGTCGGCGTGGATTATGTTAACGAGGAGGGCGTGTAAGGGAAGCGTGACCGTCGCGGGAGATGCAGTGCATCCCATGACGCCTGATATCGGACAGGGCGGCTGTTCGGCGCTTGAAGATGCCGTTGTTCTGGCTAGATGTTTGGCAAGCGCCGGCTTGACCAGGGAAAGCACCGATATTGATAAGGAAGGCGAAATTATCGAAGAGGCGTTGAATAAGTATGTAGATGAAAGGAAGTGGAGATGGATATGGCTACTGAGCCAATCATACATTACAGGATTTGTGCAACAGGGATCCTCTGCTTTCGTGAGGTTTGTCAGAGATAAGATCATTCTCAAAATTAGGTCACACAAGGATATGTTCGTTCATGCTTCCTATGACTGTGGGAACCTTCCAGTATAACTTCAATGTCAAAGTAGCGATGGTGCCGTATCGGCAAAAACATGCACTCCTTTCCGCGTTAAGAGGGTCAATAGTGAATCCATCTTTATATATATATATATATATATATAAATTTCAAAGTTAAAGGGTATACAATCATCAACTCTTCTATAATGAAAAGTGCTAATTTTTTTAGTTTTACTGTAATTTATATTTCGTTAAAAATAAATATATTAAATAAAGTATAGTTCTTCAAATTTCAATTCATGTTATTAGTTTGAATTTTTTAAAATTTTATAAATTAAATTTAAGAGCAATAAGAATATATATTTATATTGTTAATTTTTTTATTTTTTTAATTCGTGTATGTTTAATTGTACTATTGTTGATTTGGATTGAAAGAAATTTTTGAAGATTACAAAAATATTAATTTTTTAATAATTTTTTCTTTAAAAATAATTGTCATAACTTTTAAAAAGAAATGTTTAATAGGTAGTTTTCATAATTTTTTAGAGTACAAATAAAATAGACCGTCAAATTTAACTCTACACAATAACATAATTTTAAAAATAAACAATTATAAAATAACATTGAATTTTTTAAATGTTTAGTAACTTTAGTAACTTCTATAGTCTAACTCTTAATAACTATTAATTTCTAAGCAATAAATATTATCAATATATTGTTAGTCATATCATCAAAATATTGCCCTTCCCAATTGCATGATCAATTATGAAAAATAAAATAAATCCTTAATAAAAATAATGGTGTACCATGCAAAATCACACATCTAACCTAAAACAAAAAAATAAATACTAAATCAATGAAACACAATAATAAGATTTTAGTTGATCATAACCTTTAAATTATCTATATTTCATTTAACATTAATTACACTACAATGGAATGGAAATATAGTTGAAACTTCATTGTGCATTTGATAATATGGTTACACTTGTGGTGACCAAACATTAAAGAATGTGAGCTTTATTTAATAGGTTCCATGTTTGAGTCTTTTTTGTCATTAGTAGTTACTCCTCCACTTACATTTATATTTATTATTGTGAAAATTAAATTATTATGAATACATACATTAACTATTAAATTGATTGATTGTTATAAAATTAAATTATAATAAAAATATATATTAGCTACTATTATTCTAGAACAAACTTTAAAAATTAATAATCTATACCAATAAACTCCTTAAAGATAGTGTAATATCTTTTTATATTTTGATCTCTTTATAAATTTTGTTTTTCATATAAATGATAATTAAATTTATTTTTTAATTTTTTTAAGTTACATTTTTATGATAAATTTTAAACCCCCTAAAAAGGCTAAAAAGATTCAATTTTGATTGATATATTAATTAAATTACCTCAATAATAATGTTTATAATTTAAAATTAAAATAACTTCAAGCTATCATCCCCTTCATAATGTTTTCAAAAGAGAGATTTCAAATAAATTGTGTATCATTTATAAAGAGTAAACATTAAAATATATATATATATAATTATAATTATAATTATAATTCACATTATTTTTGAAAATCTCTAATCAATTTAAATTTAAAAAAAAAAAAAAATTAAATAAAAAAAAATTAAAAATAAAAGATTAATTCCACACATATATGTATATGAGATTCAACTTCTATATTATTTGAGAAATTTTAACTCTAAATCCTTAAGTATAAGGAGTCCTTAATTTGGTTATGAAGACCCCATCTATTGTTTATGGAAACAAAACTAAAATCCTATGTACTCTCATTCATGTATGTGGGGACATAGAGGCATTCATTATCTCCATCTCTTGATTAGTGTAATATGGATAAATAATTAGTGTAATATGGATAAATAAATTAAATTTGTGATATAAATTTTTTTAAAAATTTAATAAATTAAATAATATATAAAAAATAATAATAATATTTTATTTAATTAATTTTAAAATTAAAGAGGGATAATCATATAAGATTTAGTGAAATATTTTATAATGAGTTAATTGATTGTGGTTAGAATTTGACACTAAAATATGTGTTTAGAATTAACAGTGACTTCACTCAATAAAATGATAATGATCATAATCGTACTTTTGGTAAGTTCATAAAGATGGGGGACCAAAATAAGATATTTTGTAAATCAAAAAGTGATTGAGAGGAAAAATTATTGATAGTTAAAAAGGTATGTGAGAAGGTTTAAATGTGGTTCGATAATGTAAACTTGATTTATATTATTATATATTTATATTTTTATACTTTAAATTTATTTAGTTAAATATAAGAAATTAGAGTCACTTTACATTTTTGGAATTGATTTCAAGTTTCTAAAATTTATCATTCACGAGGTATTATTTAAAAATTTAATATGGTTGGTATTTCATCATTTTTAAGATTTCAATATTGAAGTTAAGGTTTTTGTAGTGTAACTTTTCCACTTAGTGTCTATTTTTATAGAACCAGTGGTTGTTTTGTAGGTTTTTGAGTCTTTCATATTGATTGTTGTTATTTGTAAGAATTCTAAATGTGTCAAAATTAAATATTAAAAACCTTGTATCTTATAGAGATAGCGTTGAGAGGATATTAAATCATAAATTTGCACGCACACTTGTTGAATCTATTTTAATTACATTTTTAACATCTCTATGTAATTTATTACAAAAAAATATGGTTAACATGACTTGATTGGCACAAAAAATTGTACGTGAAAGAACCAATTACTTGATTGATTCTGATTTAATTTTTTTGGGAATAATGAAGTTTTATTCTTATTTAAGTTAAGGGTCTAGATTAATAAATTTGTACAAAATATAGCAATAAATACAGTCTTAATTTGTGCAAATATTTGTCTTTTTTACATTTTTAAAAATAAAAATAAATATAACTTAGCTAAAAAGTAGACTGAGATGACTGATACATAGGTTGAAAACTATTATGCTGGATTGAGAAGGTATTATAAATCTGAATCTAGATTTCATTTGATGAAAGGATAGGAGCACCAAAAAATGGATGCTTTGGTGTTCGACGCTATTGTTTGTTCCTATCGTTGTTGTCCAAATTGATCACAGAGACCTAAAACTTTATGGGTAGTTACGTTGTGCCTGTGTGATCATGTCTATGAAAAATTAAGCATTGGTTGTTGATGAAACTCGCTATGGAGCTGATTTTGTTTTCAAACCCTAACCCTCCATCATGCTTGATAAAATGATATTTGAGTCACTTGAGAAAGAGGAAGCTTAGTGTGTAAGATGTACTGAACATATAATCCACACCCCTTGTATGGGCACATTGTCTACATACCAATACCCTAAGGAGGGATCAAGCCATATGTAGTTCTCTTACCTAGTGTGCTTTGTGCAATAGTGTGATGTGGATACAAATGCCAATTTGATAGTGTTTTAGGTGGCTAGGGATTGGTATGAGGATTTAAGTATGTTTGTAGTTGTGTTGGGTGACTGTGTGCAAAGAATAAGCAAGTTTACCTTAGTGATTTATTTGTATTCTTTCTTGCTTTTTAATTTTGGTCACCTCCTTTTTAAATGAGCTTTGAGTGGGATTTTATAGAAAACAATTGGTCATGGGTCAGACGTATTCATGTTAGGCTAACATAATTAAGGATAAAGACTAGATGAAAATGATAGTTGGGGCTCAAAGTTCAAAAAGATAGGAGCATCAAAAATATGACATTTTGATCCCTGATGCTATCATCCAAATAGGGCACTCCTATCCTACAAGCTCAGGACCTAAGGGAACAAGATTGGCATAGGGAATATTGTTTGGTTGAGGTGGAATCAAGGTTCAAAAGGTTCTAGATTACTGATAATGAGTAAAAAGTTGTCTATAAGGGTCATAAGAGTATAAAAAGGACCTATGGATGGTGTGTCACAAACCACACTCAAAATACCAATTTGAACATTTGATATGACTATATTTGCCCCCTTTATTCTAGTGATGCAACAAAGTAAAATAATAGGATAAAGAAAAAATAAAAAGCATACCTGAACTTACTTGAAAGGATGAAGCCCATGAAGATGTGTGATGCTGAGTGTGCATAGAGAGAACACAAAGTGAAGCATAAATTTGCAATAGAAAATAAGGAGTAGATCAGTTTTTACAAAACACACTATATCTAAAATAAGAACATACAAAGGCTGGGTAAAAGAGAGAGGAAGAAAAAGGAATGAATACACCTCACCAGATATGTGAATCAATACAAAACCTATTATGATGTTAAGTGATGCCGGGTATGTGCTATACCAAGAGTAATATTATGAATAGATCTGAGTGTTCAATTCCCCAGGGGTGGCTCAAGAATATAAAGGTTGGCCTTTAGCTCCATCGTTGCCCATTATGTAGTGAATCTATGTGATCATGTGTGTGTTAATCAATGTTTGGACCATGTGTCCAACCCTTCTAAGTAGGTGGCTTAAGAATATAAAGGCTAGCTAGTCCTTTGGCTCTGTTGTTGTCCACTAAGTATAAACTATGAACTAATACTAGTATGAATGTGTGTCATATGAGATGGCTCATGAAGTCCATGAATACTCTATAATCTGACTATATGGCATGGATAGCCAAATGTGTAATGAGAACTAATCCCATCTTGGCCACTCTGAAAGGTGGAGATTAGGCTTGTATGAACGCCACTTTGAAATTGAGAACTAGGCTTATATGAAAGCCACTTCAAAATGATGCCAACCACCTATAGATGAATTAAGGCACACAACTACTAAGAATATCTAGGTAATACAATGAATTTTAAAGAAGATAAGGTAAATGTGCCGCACATATTTACCCTAATCATTGGTGTCTGTAACATGGATTCTGATCTAGAAGTTGTACCAACTACCCAATCTAAAATTGGAAGTGAGAGCCATCATGATGCACATGATACCCCTTATATCTAGATAAGGGGAGTAAAAATATACTGAAACTATCCAATCTAAATTGAATTATATCTAAAAAAACTTTAATTGACCTTACCTTTCTATCTGTTTCTAAAAATTCTAGGTTTTTGGCTATTTGGATAGGAGCACCGAAAAGTGGACACTTTGGTGTCTAGCGCTATAGTTTGAGTCTAGTGTTCTTGTCTTTTACTATTTTTGATAACTATTTTGTATTCATCACTCTTTTTTTGGTTTGTTTTGCATGTTTTGAACTCTGATTATTGTTTTGATTGTTCTAAAAACTAATTTTTGATCGATAAAGGGCTCTAATCTTTGTGACAAAACCATTGTTTGTTGCCCCCTCTTTTGAGGGTAGGAATGAAGACCCTATACTGATTTCCCTCAGAAGAAAGAGCCTTGCAAGTGTGTTATGATATGAAATATATTATATAGTAATGATAATCCAAAAGATATCTCAAGATATAGCATAGTTTGTATTGGAGATTGTTAGATCAACAATGGTATGCTTAGATACATGTAATAATGTAATAGCATGTGCAATAAACTAAACTAAAACTAAAAATATAGTTATTTTTCAAGGAGGGATGGAGCATGATGTCCATCATGGCATCCAAAAAGGCAATATGATGCATGACGTGGATCATGGCATTGCAAACAACTAATAAGCAAATAAGAATGCAAGGAAAGAAGCAATAAGCATACAAAAGAGGCCAAAGGGCCAAGAAAACAAGGGACATGAGTACGTGTCACTCAAATTGAGAAAGCAAGCATACAAGGTATGTTCAAATGACCACATACATATATAATTACAAACAAGAAAGATTGGCATGAGGGCCACAAGCACATACAATAGTATAAGCAAAGGACATTGGTAAATGTCTTAAGGCACACACAAGTAATAAAATAGTAATAGAGAAATGCAATCACATCTAGCTACTCAAAGTAAGAAATAAAGGCATGCAGATGTTGGAAATACTATTGCATCTAAGGTTCATTTTAAGAGGCCCTAGAAGAAAACCTATTGGAAATATCTAGCGAATCCAAGGAAATCTGATTCACGTGAATGACAAATTTATCCAAAGCGATGGTGAATGATTGAACCAAACAAAAAATTGAAAAACTGAACCATATGGCTGAACTAAACAATTAAATTGAATGGCTGAATCAAATGGTATAATCACCTAGTTTAGCTAAACTATTGAAAGAAATGACTGAATCAAAAGAGATAACTGAATGGTTGGATGGTAAGGCTGAACCAAATGATCGAGCTGAATAATTAAGTCGATCAATCAAACCAAACAGATGAGCTAGACGGTTGAGATGGATGGTTGAGCCAGACAGTTGAGTTAGATGAATGAGCCAAATGACTAAGCCAAATGGTAGAATTAGATGGCTAAACTAGATGGCTAAGCTAGATAGATGAACCAGATAGCTGATCATCTGGATGGATGCATCGAAAGACTAGTTAGATGGTAAAGTTGGGTGGTCGAGTTGATCAACTTAGATAGGTGACTGAACTTAATGACCAAGTTGAATAGCTGAGCCAAATAGATCATCCATGTAGTTGAACTAGATGGTTGCACCTATCGTGCACCTTGTTCAGATGATTTTACTAGGTGATGTAGTCAAATGGTTCGATCATTTAATGCACTGATGGGTGACTTGTGCATATGGTCTCTTATTTGGCTTCTTGATTGCCTCCCATGTTCTATAAATACTTGTTTTTACCCTCATTTCTAACATTTTATAGAAGTCATTTCTTATCCCTAGGAAAAAAAAACATTTTGTAGCCATGGAAAGATTTTTTTTGAAACCTATTATGCCCACACATCATGAAGCTTGTAAAATAACCATATGCATTCAATGATTGGGTTTAAGAATGCAGCTTTAGTGGCCTGCTCTTCATGTCACAATATGAAATTGACACCACCCTTTTGAAAATTCTCATGTACTCATATGACCTAAATAAAAAGATCTTCACCTTGCAAGTTGATTGTAAAATGCTTTCGTTTGGTACTTCACCATAGGATATTCATAATCTCATAGGTCTTCTATTCCACAATGTAACCCCTATGAGTTCCAAATCATAAATAATAGATGAAGACATAAATTACTTGGCCAAAAATTATGATTTGCACATCAAAAAAATTGGTATGTACTTATAAATTTATTTGTATAATCAAAATTCAATTATCATCTTTTACAATCTAAACACTATAATCTTCTTTTTGTCTTTCATTTCAGATAGTCAAAAGAGGGGTATCAACATCGAAGACGTTACTCACCCTTTTATGAAAATAATGATTCAATTTTTCCAAGCCAGAATAGTATTGCAAGCAAGAACCACAAATATTCCATACTGGGCATTGTATTACATTGTCCATACTATTTTTAAATTTAAATTTGATTGGTGATCTTTCATTTCCTCTAGAATAAGTCTTGAATTGAATTATGTTGCTACTAATCCTAGTTCCACTATTTCATGTTCTAATTTTATTTTGGTATTTTACTATGAGGCCTTCTTTGAACTTGAAAAAACACAGGGTCTAACTGTGTTGGATTAAAAAAATGATGATAAACTCTTTGTCTATGGATGAGCAGGAAGTGAGTTAATTTGTTCATTTGTTGATCTAGATTCTAGGGTTTAATGTTTGTCTATTTGTCAAATGGTTACCAAAGCCTCAACCTAGTAGAGAGAGAAAAAATATTAATATCCAAAATTCATCTCAAAGTTCCCAAAAGAGAATTGAGATAACATAGCATTAAATGAGGAACATCTCCCTCACATAGTTTGAACCACTATCCATACTTACCTATAGGTGAACGATCTTAGCCTCCAAATGGTAGGCATGCTTAGTTAGATAATCAATGATGGCATTGTGTTCCCTGAAAATGTGAGAGAAGGTGACCTTATAGAAGTGAGTATATGAATCTAAATCTCTATTAACAAGGTGATTAAGATAAATATTTATGCATTATGCTTATCTATTGAGTCAGTTATAGGATAAATTAGAGTCAGATAAAATAACTAATGTCATAAGGCCCCAATCCAATGCAATGTTTTGGGCCATGACCAGTGCTTGAACCTATAAAAAAAATTATAATTAAATCTCATCCCTTTCTAAAAGGATATGGAATGGTTTGCAAAGTTTAAAATGCCACTAGCCCTTCTAGAATCAGGATTGCCCCTAGAGGCTCCATCTGTAAAGTAATACATAGGGTGATGTTCATCTTTAGAATTTGAATAATGTGTGGATACTTTGGGACTTTCTAAATTTATGAAAGAAAGGAATGTTTGTCTTTGTAAATTGTATTGAGTACAAAATGTGCCTTTTCAAAGAAAATGGTGTCATTGTGAGATAGCCATAAACTCCAGATGAGTTGTAAAGGTAAACAAAGTTAAACATCAGATAATTCTCTATTTGTAGACCATTTAGACCAAGCCTCATCAAGAGTGTCACCTTCCCATTTAGGACAAAGATGATTGGAGGTGGTGACATCCCAAACCTCTATAAAAAATTTCATTGAATGAAAATATGGTTGATTGGTTCAGACCCTAACCTACAAAGATAACAAATGCTTGGCATGTTCTAGCCATGACATAGTAGATTATCCCATGTGAGTAATCGATTGTGCATAGCCAACTAAAAGTGATATTTTGCCTTAGGAAGAGCCTATAACTTCCATAAGATCTTCCACCACCAATGTATATTAGCATGTTCTCCCCGAGCCTTAAGATCTTTATATCCAAATTTGACAACATATATCCCTCCATATTTTTTATATGCCTAACATAATTTATCCAACTGATATTTGATAAAAATATTGATTATGATTACCTCCTTTCATAAGCTTTCCCAAATTATAGTGTCATGACTTGTAATGTGAATCTCATCCATAGATTTCTAGCTAGACCTCCATTTATCTCTCATGGTGTTGTCATAAGTATCATCCAAAGAATAAATATTTTTTGACATAAGGTAATGTTTAGTGTGTCCAAGAATATAATCACATTGGGAACCCCTATGACCGCATCCATACCAATAATAATTTTAGTACTATTCTCAAGATCCCAATCTAGAAAATACCTGATGATATCGAAGCTTTGAGTAATTAATTTCCAAAAAATAGAAGCTCTGATGTGTTTCTTTGGATGAAGATTGATTCATTCCAAAATGGATAGGGGATAGATATATTTCATATGAATAATTTGTTTCCATAAACCATTTTTGGAGATGCGGTTCCATACCCCTTTTGTAGCCAAAGTTGAAGAGAATATAGTTAGATCTTTTAATACCCAAACTCCTTCCAATTTTGGATAAGTTAATGTGGTCCATTTAATGAAAGGAATAATCCTATTTTACTTATTTTTAGACCATAGGAAGTGAAGGCATAATTTATTAATTTTATTGAGAACCACCCGTGGAAGAAGGGAAATAGACAACTAGTAAAATAGAATAGCTTCTAGAACACTATTGATAAGTACTAATATTAAAACCATAGAGATCCATATATTACACCATAAAATAACACACCTTTTAATCTTGTCAAAGAGCCACAACCAAACATTGGACATGTTGTCATTTGCCTTGATGTAGAACCCCAAGTATTTAATGTCAGAATATGAAAGAAGGATAGAAAAGGGTAGCAAGATATGAATGAGGTTCATAGTATCTAATGCTACATGGAATAAATATGTGGATGATTTCTACAAATTGATCACCATCATAGTCACTAAAAAGAAGAACTTTAAGATCTGATCCAAGCACTTCACTTCTTGGATGGTGCCATTCTTGAATAAGAGAATGTCATCAACAAAAGGAATATGAGTGAGGTGTGTAGAGATAGTAATCTTAACCCCTTATAAATTAACAGTGGTTATCTCAGGGGTTGTATATTAGTTGATATCTTCCAAAATAATCAAGAAAAAGAGGGGGGATAGTGGGCATCCCTATGTTATCTTGTGCATGGGAGTGAAAAAGGTTGATGTAGAGCCATTTATAAAAATAAAAATGAGGCTGATTGGTAACACTTTTTAATCTAATTTATAAAAAGTACAACAAAACCCACCTATGTAATAATGATCCCAATATATATGTTTACTCTATCAAAATATTTGGAAAGATCAATCCTGAGGAGAAAGGTAAGAATTGATCTAGTCTTGATAGAGTGTAATGTCTCTTGCACCGCACCAATGACATCATGAATCATCCTATTATCTAGAAAACCAAATTGCTCCAATGAAATGTGTTGATATAAGATAGGTTTTAGGTGAGAAGGAATTTTTTGTGTGATGATCTTGTAAATACAATTGTACAAGGAAATGGGCCAAAAATGATCAAAGTTAGAGAGATATTATCTCTTAGGAATGTTGGCAATGAAGTTAGAGGAAAATGGTGTGTGTATTCTACCATAGACTTAAGATTACTCAACCACAAGAAGGAGATCAATTGTAATATGATCCCGAAAGCCTAAGTAAAATTCCATCATCCATCCATCCAGGTTAGGAGCCTTTCCATGTTGAAAATATTTGAGAGTCAGATGTAGTTCCTTGAGAGTGATTGGGTAAAGGAGCTGATTTTTCTACTCATCTACCCAACCATCAAAAAAAGAAACAATCACCATAATGTCTCTGATGTCATCCTAAGGTTTCTCTATATAAATTTTCTGGTAATGTGTAACGAATGCCTTAGAAACAGAAAAAAAGTATGTGCAATCTATTCCTTTATTGTCCTCGATGTTCTAAAGGGTGTTTTTTATCATCTTGACATAGCTTGTCTGTGGAATAACTGTATCTTATCATCACCCTTTAATAACCATGCCACTTCACTTTTAATGCTTGTTAACCCCTATAGTTTTAAACTTAACTTGTAATACTTGTTAACCTTGTTGATAGCCATGATATGCCTTTGTTATGTCTTGTATTGTTTTAGTGAGAAGGAGTTGGTATTTTAATTATTGTAATGCCTCATAAAATGCATTGAAGGGTTTGATAATATATTGCACTTTGTTCATTGTCCCATCATGCAAATTTCCCACTGTTAAATGTCTTTGGGAATGTTAAAGTAAATTATTAGTTTTTAAGGTTTTTGGAGAGGTTAAGGTTTATGTTTTACATTTTCATTTTGGCTCTTCAAGGTCATTCAAGAGAAAATGTTGGTTATACATGTGTGATCAAGGTCATTTCATTATGGTGAGCCACCATATGAGTTTTAGTCATGCTTTGGAGGTCATCCAATATTCAGTAACTTTATTTATAATTGCCAATGCATTCAAAGGTTTATCAAGTCACTCCTTGAGCCAATATGAAGTCTTGTACATAAATTTGTAATTTTTAAGTATCTCAAGAGGATATCTAATGTGGATTTATGTCAATAATTTTAGTGAAAGTTAGATCTTGGTTAGTTTTTGTAGGTTTAGTATACAAAATAAAATGAATCACTCTTTTGTAGGCAATTTTAGGTACTTGTATAGGCATGAAGGGCCCATCCTCGAGTGTAAATGCATGTAGAGATTTATCTTCACTTCCCTTGGATCAATTTCAAGAACAAAAAGATTTCATAATTCCTATGAAGGTATAAAATACATCCAAACCTCCATTGATCCCTTAATAGACCCATAATGGCAATCTTCAAATGCTTAGAATAGATAGAGGAGAGAGTGTGGTGACCTCTGCTTGTGGGTAGAGGAAGGGGGTCTAATGGCCTAAGATTCATGGTTGTAGGCCTAATTTTGTGTATGTAGGGTGATTTTAGGTATTCAAACCAAGTATAATGGCTTTGTAAGCCTAGATAGAGGTTTTATGACCCTCTATTCTCTTTCTATAAACCTCTCAAGATGATACATGAGCTTTCATGTCACTAATTTGGGCCCAAGAGCCTAAGTGCAAACTTATGGGAAATCATGGAGAGCCTGAGAGTCTATTAAACACTACTAAGAATGATTTTTGAAGTTTTTAATCCTCATTAGATTATGAACAAGCACCTTTAAAACATTCATGGCCATCTAAATAGAAAACATCGAGCAACTAGACCTAGTTGGTTAATAGGCCTATATGGCCAATGAGGAGGAATCTTCATGAGATGCAATAAGGAGTGTGAGTGGCATATGTCAAAGTTAAACATTAGTTCAAGAGGTGTATGATGACACCAATAGCCCTAACCCATATATTTCATGTCAGTTCTGAGGTGTCAAGCACTTCTAAGATAGTTTCAAGTGGTTGATAACTCCTAACCAAAAAAGATCAGTTTCAAATGAAGAAGTGAGGTGTTCCCCTATGCCAAATCTAGAATATTATCATGACCTCAAATGTACACTTGTGGTGAATATACTTATGGATTATTTTCTACCTTCTCTTCTTGTTTATAATTGGTTTTAGAACAATGAAACTTATCAATGAATTTTTTCTACACCACTTCTCTCTCTCTCTCTCCTTGTCTCATTCTCTCTATATACAACTTGTTTGGATTTGTAAGTATCCTCCGCCTGGGTATGGTGAATCCCTACTAGTTTATATGCCTTTTTTTAATGATGAATACTAGTTTTATCTCCTTTTATGATTGTACTTAGTGTGTGTGCATGGACAATTGATCTTGTTAAGTGATTTGCTTAAGCTTCCTTGACATGTTGTCCTATTCTAACACCTATATGTAGTTTTAAATCTTATTTTGTAGGATATGTGAAGTGTTCATGTGAATTTCAAGGGTTGAGTGAGTTTTTATATTCATTAGTGTCATTTTGGAATTTTTTTCTAGTCCTCCTATCCTAAGAATCTATCACAACCTTCACATGAAACATTGATGTAGGGGACTTCAATCAGGAGTAGTGTATGTTCAAACTAGTCTCATGGTTAATGGGCACATGAAATTGGTTGGTAATAGTTAATGAATTTGGTGTATCACCTCCCTAGTTAGGTTTATTTCATGTTATCCTTCTCCCTTTTCCATTTCTAGTAGTTTAGTGTTGTGAGCCTAATTGATACATCAAGGAGAGTTATCCCTATAATATAGAGATTTAGTCCACTTATTAGGTCACCCATAGCCTAGAATTATATCCATGTTACCCTAAATTGGGAAGGATTGAACAACCTTCCAAGGTGAAAATTTAGGCTATAGCATTTAAAAAAAATACTAAATGATGATTGAAATATGAGGGGGTGAATGACTATCTATGCTATGTTTTTGAAAAATAGGACTTCCTCTTTAGCTTTTAGATGTTTGACCTACTTATACTTGACCATTTAAAAAAAATAGGATTTTATAAACTAGGCTTGAAATTATTCAATACTTGTTATTATATCATCTTCAAAATTTAAGTGTAGCCATCTCAAATATTATATAAAAGTTTAGGTTTTTCATTTTTTAGGATAAAATGTCCACTTAAGACCCCATTTTGGACCACAAATTCCATGCACATACCCTTAATATATGGTCTAAAAACCCTCACATCTAAATTAAATCTAATGTTAATATTGCACCAATTTGGCAAAAATAAACCTTAATATTAATTATTAAAATAAAAATCCATTAAAAAAAACCAACATAAGCTCTCTCCATTTAAAATATATTTGTTTCCATTCAACAAAATTCAAAATTTATGTGAAAAAATTCAATTTCATTTGGCTCTAGTTATTTTAACAACACAAACTTATGAGAAGGGAATGAGAATGTAAAATGATAAAAATGGAAAGGAGTAAACTTTGACTACATACTAGTGCTTATAATATTTGTATGAAAAAATTATGAAATTGGGGTTGAAGTAATTATAGTCAAAAGGAAATTTGAGAGTTGTAAAATGGACATATGTTGAATATAATATATATTTTTACATGTAAGTGAAAATATAATGTCCAAAAACACAATTCTTTTTTGGATCCACTAGTCTTAATGGAAATACTTAATGAATTTGTAATATATATATATATATATATATATATATATATATATATATATATATATATATATATATTTCAAATTATTTTTCTTCAAAATCACAACTATTATCATATCCCTTAAGTTTGTATTTCAAAACTTAAAGAAACATATATAAATTGAATAATAAACATATATACCCAACAAAATGAAAAATAAATTTATAAGCATTGACACAATAACAACCATCATGACCACAACAACAACTGCATACCCCTTTCATTGTAGAATTAAGTGGATAACTTTGAAAATAAATCATGTATTCAAGGGGGGAAAGTGCTAAAATGAATAAAAGTATTTTTAAGTATAAAATTATTTATTTAAGAAAATTTTATGAAGTGGTTTTGATTGTTTTAAAAAGTACAAGAGTACATGTTGCCTACATCATTATGGTATTCATCATTACAGCTTGGGAAAACCCCTTTGTCATTTATCACCACTCTTGCAAACATTATACAATAACCAAAATTATATAAAATTTGGAGCTTGATAAGTTAATATTGGTGAATGATTTTTACTATACAATGATTCCCAATATATTATACATAATGGAATCTAGTTTTCATAATTAAAGTGATTTTTTCCTATGCCACCTATTTTTTTCGCTGATTGAACAAATTATCTAATTGGAGTAATTAGGGATGTATATTGTGATAATTTGATCCCTATGAACCTAGTTACAACTAAATAGTTTGATTTAGTGCTCCATTAGTCCTAATTTTGTCATTGATTGAAAAAATTAGTCTATTAGATTAATCATGGACATAAAATGGGCCAATTTGTGCCCTATAAACCTAGCAAGTTGTGACTAACTAGTTATATTTTGTTATTAATCACCTCAATTTCATCATTGATTCAATAAATTAGTGTTTGGATCACTTAGGGAGACAAATTGGGCCGATTTGAACTCATGCTCCTAGTATGATTGAATGATGTGATCTAGGGCTCAAATAGCCCCAATTTCATCATTGTTTGAATAAATTATTTGATTGGATTAATAAAAGAAGCAACATAGGATAATTTTAGTTATGTGGACCTAGTTGTAATAAAATAATGTTATTTGGTGCTAAATTTTCCCTGTTTCATTAGTGATCAAACCAATTAGATGATTAAATCAATCAGGGATGTAGATTTGATTGATTTGAGCCTGTTTAACCAGTTAAAAAGTAAATGATGTAATTTGTGGCTAAATTATCCCTAGTTTCATCACTAATTGAATCAATTAGTATATTATATCAATGAAGGATAAATCATGGGCTAAATTGAGCCTCATGGACCTAGTTATGACTAAATTATTTGTTTTAGGGATATATTCACTCCAATTTTATCATTAATCAAACTAATTAGTTAATTGGAACATTAAATGAGATAGGTTAGGACAAATTTATCCCCATGAATCTAGTTTTAACTAAGAGATAAAATTTGGGGCTCAATTCGATCTAATTTTATCACTGATCAAACCAATTATTTGATTGGATCAATTAGGGACATATATTAGGCCATTTGAACCACATGAATGTAGTTAGTTTTAAATAAAAAATATTATTTGGTGATAAATTTGACCAATTTATTTTTCACTAATCAATGAATTAGTTGATTAAATCAATCACTGATATGACCATGAACTTAGTTCTTCGATTGGGCTCACGGTTTAAAAGTCGTGCATTATACTAACATTTTATCTGTAAAGCAACTTTTGGCTATGAAAAAAATGTGTCATCATTTATTTATCTTATCTAATGGAAGATATACTTTTTTGATATGTGTATATGAATTATGAATCCAATCATAGGAAATTACCACTCATCTTTAACCCTCACACTTTGTGTACAATGACTATGTAAAGTTCACACTATTTTTCCTCTTAAGAATGAAAAGTTTCTCTTAAGGGATGCATCTAACCACATAATTTTTTTTGGTGGTTTACAATGGAGATTTGAAAAATGCTTATCTTTCACTTATATTTCCATCTAGACATGACTGTGAAGTCATAGTTTTTATTGGGAACACAGTTCAAAAATTGCACATTATACTAACCAATGTTTGCTCACTAAAGAAAGTTTTGGTTTTGATAGAAAATGTGTTTATATTTATTATTCATCATGATTGGAATATAATACTTTATGGAATACATGGAATACTATTGCATGAAACTATAAGAGCTTACAATTTATCTCTACCCATCATAATTTTCATGCAACAGCTATGCAAATTTGAACTATTTTTCACCTTATGAAAAAAAATTATCTTAAGGGATATATCTAACTGTATTTAATTTTGGACTATGAGTAATGATAGATAGTTTATGAATTCCATTCTTATATTATATGCCCATCCAAATGTGTCGATGAATTTGGTTCATCAATTGGGAACATGGTTCAAATTTTGCATGTTGTACTAGCCAAATTTTACTCCCTGAGACAAGATTTAGCTATGAGAGAAAACATTCCATCATTTCATATTCATCATGAGTGTAAGATAATTTTATTATGAATGCATCAAGTAATAATTTTTGCAGTCACAAGAGCTTATGGTTTATTTTTGCTCCTCAATGTTTGCATGTAGCAGGTGTACAAATTTTATCTTAAGGGAAACATCTAACCATGAATAGGGGATGACAAAAATAAAAAAAGATATTTATTATGTTTATATGCCCATCTAGACATAACTGTAAATTTATTTTTTTGATTGGGTATGCAATTCAAAAGTTGTGTTATAATGACCAATGTTTTCTCCCTAAATCAAGTCTTGGATCTAAGAGAAAATGTGTAAACATTTCTTCCTCATTAAAAGTGGAATATAATTATATAAGGTTTCATATAATACTCTCATTTGAAACTATAATAACTTACAATTTATATCTATCCCTCAAGGTTTGTGTGAAATAACTATTCAAACTTTACATTAATTTCCCCTTGAGAACGACAAGTTTATCTTAAGGGACACATATAACAACATGGAAGTTTGGAGATAGAGGGATTTTAGAGAGTGGATGAATATTTTTATTGTGTTTATATGTCCATCTAGATGTGACTATTAATTTATTTCATTGATTAGGTGTATGATTCAAAATTTATGCATTATACTAAGCAATAATTTATCCCTACAACATTTTTTTGTTGTAAGAGAAAATGTGTTTTTTCTTCTGCATCACTTGTTAAAGATAATTATATAGGATATGTGTAGTTTAATTTCATGTTCACTAAAAATAAAATATGGTTTACCTCTACCATTAATGATTTACATGTAATGCCTATGTAAAGTTTGCACTATTTTCCATTAAAAATAAAACATTTGTCTTAAGGGATATGTATGACTGCTTGTATGTTTTGAGTGTGGGGGATGATGGAGAGATTAATAAGTATATTATTGTGTTTATAATACATTCCATATGTGATAGTGAAGTTGGTTCATCAATAAGGCATGTAGTTCAAAATTTGTGTATTATATTGACCAACTTTTACTCCATAAATCATGTTTTATTGGAAGAGAAAAATGTATTGTTGTTTATTATTCATGTGAGTGGAAGAAAATAACATAATGGATTCATATAAGAATATAACTTAAATATATGACATTATTTTTACTACTCATGGTTTTCATGCCATAGTTGCACAAATTTCTGATTACTTTTCCCCTTAAGAAGCATAAGTTTATCATAAGGGATGTGTCCAACCATGTGAAAGTTTGGAGTGGAGGGGATTTTAATGAGTATATGAAGGAATTTTTTTCATTTATACATGTGTGTGTGTGTGTGTGTGTGTGTGGGTGGGTGTGTGTGTGTGTGTGTGATCATGAAGTTATTTAATCAATTATGTGTGGTTCAATTGTTGTGCATTATACTGACCAAATTTTGCTTTATAAATCAAGTTTTAATTATGAGAGAAAATGTTACAACATATATTATTCATCATAAGTGGAAGATTATACTCCTAATTATTCATAGAGGAATTACTAATATAACCATATGATTTTGGGGTTCATCTCTACCCATCATGGTTTGTGAGCAAATAATTACACAAAGTTTTCACTATTTCAGCCATTAATTACAACATGTTTCTCTTAAGGGATGGATTTGACCACGTGAATTTTTTGAGTATAGGGGCCAATAGATAATGTAAAAAGACCAGTATTGGGTTTATATTCTCATTCATATATGACCACAAAGTTTTTTTAACTATTGTACATGCATTCAAAATTTGTGCATTATATTGACCAATATTTTCCCCCTAAATAAACATTTACATATAACAAAAATTATGTCATTGTTTCTTCCTCATCATGAGTGAAACATAATCCTATAAGGTATGCTTAGAATAATCATGGGTCATAGGATATTATGGTTCATCTCTTCCTCTTACAGTTTGTGTGCAAAAACTATGTAAAGATTACACTATTTTCCCCGTTAAGAACAACAAGTTTCTCTTAAGGGATGTTTCTAGTTTTTAGCAAGTTTAAAGTGTGGGGAATGATGGAGAGTGGAAAAATGTTCTTACTGAATTTACATTCCCCTTTAGACATTATTTTGAATTCACTTAATCAATTGGGTGAATAATTTAAAATTATGCATTATACTACCCAACATTTCCTCCCTAAATCAAGTTTGGGTTGTAAGATAAAACATGCCACAATTTATTTCTCATCATGAATTGAATAAAATTATTATGGGGATGTGTAAAGGAATCCTATATGAATCTCTAGGATGTTATGGTTTATCTCTATCATCATAGTTTTCATGTGACGGTTGTACAATGTTAGTAGTATTTTTTAGTTAAGAAGAATTAGTTTTTCTAAAGGCATGCATTAGGTTGTGTGGAAGTTTAAAGTAGTATGGTGGCTAATAGAGAATGGATAAAGTCTATTATTATGCTTATAAGACAATTTATACATGAATATAAATTTAGTTGTCAATTTGTCACATGGCTCAAAATTCATGTGTTATATGAACCAATTTTTTCTCCCTAAATCAAGTTTTTATTATGATAGAAAATGTGCAACCATTTATTACTCATCAAGAGTGGAAGATAATCCTATATTGGATTCATATAGGAATCCCATGTGAAACTATAGGAGTTTATGGTTTGTCTATATGGTTTAAAATCATGTACCTAAGTTCACTAAATATTTTGGATAGTTTTAGATTTTAGGATACACTTCCCAAAGGGAATCACAAATAACTTCTCAAGTTGATCCAAGCATGCCATACTTATATTTTTTTATAAACATACTTACTATACAAAAATAAAGATAAACATCAGTTATTTGTGCATTGGCACAACCATGCTATGGTAATTTATTCATTTGAGAGTAATTCCAAGAAATATAATGTACAACAAGACCACAAAATAATGTAAACATAACAAAATAAATATGTATACAAAAAATATAATGTTGTATAGGTCAATATAATAAGTATGATTAGTATGTATGTGTATCCAAATATGTCATAATGTCATACAAAATATGCCACATTGACATACAATGTAAACCATATAGGCATACAAAATGGTTCACATCATCATATAAGGTGGGCCATATAGGCATACAAAATTAGCCATATAGGCATAAAAAATAAATTGTTCTTACAATTACCCATAGCACTAGAACTAACTCTCTTAATACTATGTGCCTCAAAATAAATTGCACCTTATTACCCTAGATGTAGAACCAATGGTGTCATATATTTAATTATGGGGAGATACTAGCCTCTCATATGATGGAGGATAAAATTTATGTGGCATAAGATTAGAAAATGGTTGTGGCTTCAAAACATTAAAATTATAAAAAAAATCATAAAAATGATGTTTATTAAATGATAGAGTTTCCAAGAACATAATTTTGTAGCAGGGTGATTGTGGACAAATCTCATCCCTTATAAGGTCTACCCAGGGTTGTGTGACCTTTAATATATCAATGATGGTGAATCTTAGTTAACATACATATAGGGTTATATAAGTGAATACAAATATAAATATGGCATAATGTATCATTACTTAAAGTTATAAAAGAAAATTACTATGTGTTCTCACTATTATTTGTCTCTGAATCAAGTGCTGTTGGGGAGATATTGGATCTTATGATATAACTACAAATTTTATCTCACATTACTATGATTCAAGTGGATTACTCATAGAATCTTTCATCATATGTACAAAAAATATATGAACGATGTCAATTATCAATCAATTAAAATTAAACATAGTTTAAGACAAGTTTAAATTATTTCTTCTATATAAAGAGATATAGAGAATAACAAACATACTTGTGTGTATGGAACTGCATTGATAATTGTAGTGTCATCACCATTTTTTGTAATATAAATGGGGTACCCATAGTGTTTATCATCATATTTACAAACAAAATATCAAAGAGATAAATTACATGAATCATTTGAAAATAAATCTATTAAGATAAATTTAAATTATTCCTTCTACATAAAGAGAGAGATAGTGATAGAGGGATAAAAAGAGAAAAATAGTGATAAAGTGAGGGACTAAGAGAGAGGGTGAAAGAAATATAAAGAGAGAGTGAGAGGGAGATAATGAAAAATTCTCTCTTTCTCTCCCTCTATCTCCATATGTCTCTCTTTCTTTTAGGAGGAGAGGAGAAGGTGAATCAATAAAACAAACTAAAACTATAGTGTATACAAAATATTAAAATAATATAATAACTTGACAATACTTTCAAAACTTCAGTGTAGAGTTTTGCACTAGTAATTTCAGCTTCAACTATAGAATCCAATCTTGGTAGGGTACATATAGTATTTGTCATCCTCTATACAATCAAAAAATGAAAGAAGTAAAATATGAATAATTAAGTAAAAATATTAAGATAAAATTTAGATACATAAAAATATTATAATTAATTACCTATGTGAATGCATATGTTTAAGTAGATAAGTTTTGCATATGTTAGACCCAAATTTTATAATAATCTATAAGTATTTTTTATCCATAATTGTGGAGATATAAGGATGAGGGATGATCATAGAAGACCATGACATGAGAGAGAACAATGTAGAAGAGATAAATAGGGGATGACAATGTAGAAGACCTTAGCATGGATGGGTGTTGAAAAAGACAAGAAATGAAGAATAAGGAGAGAAATATGTAGAACTCAGAGAAGTAGAAGAATATGACAAGGGTGTAAAATGAGGAGGAAATTAAAAATAAGTTTATGGAAGTATTGAATATTAATGTGATCATGAATCTACAATTGGATCATGGAAAAGGAGGAATATGAGTGATAATATATAGCATAAATAGATTGTATAGGGGACGTTAGACCTAGTTCAAAATGAACTTAATTGTAATGGCTTGCCATGACTTCTTTCTTTGAAGAAATCATTGGCTACACATCTTTAGTGTATTAATGATGCAACCCAAAAAGGGATTTGTTTATGTATAAATACACCTTTGGATTTGTTTGTAAGGTGTTGTTAAATATGTGTGTGTGTGTGTGTGTGTGTGTGTGTGTGTGTGTGTGTGTGTGTTGTTACTATTAGGGTAGAGATTTATAGAGAATGTACTAAATGAATTACCTTTATAATTTTATTTAATTAATCAATGAAACTAATATTATGTGAAGCTTGCTATGTTGAATCTATTTGATGTTAAATTTGTTTTTTGATACTAGAGTACTTGCATTGTGTCAATGCATTAAGTGAATAACTATAAAATGATGATTGTAATAACAATGATTAATTGTGTTAACTCAAGCACCTATATTTCATTCATCCACAATCATATGGCATAACCAACAAGAAATGGTCTCAACTATATGCCTTGGATGAGCATGTGAGGTCACTTTCATGATATGTCAACATGATATCACATTGGCTGCTCCCTTGCTCTAGACACATGGAAAGTACTTAGTCATGCAAAGCTAAGGATAGAAAGAAAATTAACATTTTGGTTTCATTTCCTAAACATTTTGCATTTGTTAGCATGATGTTAGAAAAATTCTTGAGCGGATATCTTTGAAAAATGTTGAGCACTGTGTTAGTACTATATAGGATAACTTTAGGCTTCAATATACTGAACCATGAGTTTCTACGCATACATGGGTGGAGTAACACTTATACAATTCTCTATATGAAACATTATTTATTTAATTAATAATTCACTTACATGCTTGGCTTTTGGCATATGCACAAGATTGATCAAGAAAATATAGATAGAAGGATCCTTGATTAGTAGAGAAACAAATAACCTTAGTAAAGGTGAAAGCTACTTGTACACATGCGATGGATGTGTGGTGGAAAGGAAAACTCAATAGATACATTTTTGAATATGATGTCTCTACATACTCTTGTCCAGATGAAGCACAATACAACTTTATAAGGGAACCATGTGAGAGGTATCTCAAACAATTTCCTTTAGAAATTAAGAAGCTTATGGTTGATTTTAGACTTGATAACTTCCCCATGGATGGATAAACTCTCTCATGTATGGGTAGTGCGACTGGTGGGTAAATGGAGTGGTATGCATTAGTATGGGATTGGTAGTTTATCATGGAACTAAGATAATGAGAATTGTGGAGTCGTAAGTATGATGAATCCAAGCGTAAGTTTAGTAGAGGTATCGATCCCATAGGCAAACAAGAGGATACTAGAAGTGTTATGAGAATTTTTAGAAAGGAATAAAGGCATGGTGAGTATTCCATAACCATGGATTGGTGATTTTCATTAGAAAAGTATGAATGTAAGAAGCAAGATAAACATTGATCGTGGAACCCAATCCAAATAGATCTAATTCCCCCACCACAGTTCATGCTCATACATTTAAGTTTGATAGAATTATAATTATAAATTGGGATACTAATAGTGTAGAATATGAGTTGAATTTGGGACCAAAACCATAGAATAATATATAGAGGTAAATATCAAGCTAATAATTTATATCTTAGGATCCCAAAGAGCACACAAATGTTGATTAGTTCTTTGTTAGTAAAGATAACAAAAATATATGCATAAAAATATAATAAAACTAAACACTCTTGCCTAATAACTATGAGAGCATAACATAATGAACAAGATCATAAAAAAGAGATAAAAACAACATAATAATTTTACCTTCTTTGTCAAATTTTAGTTTCACTTGTTGGCATAAGAATGTTCATGCCTAGTCTATGACATTAGAGAGTATTGTTAATGTCTCTCCATGGTGGTAGCACTTCTCCCATGGTCACTTGTGGCTTTTATTTGCTATTGTCTTGTATTGGTGTGAATTTTGGCATAAAATGGGAATTATAACACTACTTTCAATGGCTTCTTGAAGGTATTCATATAGAATAACCTTACACACAAACACTTATTTGGGTATAGTGTGGGCACTTATATTTATAGCTCTAAGAACTAACTCTAACCCTAGGGAGGTTAGGTTTAATTTTAACTTTTATTGAGTAAATAACCTAGGTTGAGTTAGGCTAACCCTGTTTGGGTAAAAGCACTCATTAAGTCTTGACACCTTAGTTTCAGATATTTATGAGCCATGAAAACTCACTTTAGATATTTGTGAGGTTGTGAATCATCTTTTTGGAATATTTAGGAATTAATAAATTACTTTATTATCTCCTTTGACCTTTGAATTCATATTTGGCTAAAACCTCCTTTTTTGATAAATGAAATTCACTAATTTAAATTACAATTTTTACTTAGGAAAATTATTTAATATCTGTAATGTAATTAATCTTGCTTAGTATTTGTTATCTTTAGGTAATTGTTTTAAATGTTTTAAATTAATGGCTCGATAGGCCAAAAGTGTCAAATTACTAAGTCATAATTTTACTCGGGTTGAAAAAAAATTAGGTTATTGGTGCATATAAGGTAATACCCCAAATAAGCAAACCTCATCACATTTTTAAATAATTAAATCCCTTACATGGTCTAATTTGGGAATTCAGGTGATTTTTAGGCTTAAATTGTGTTATGTGCTAGAAATTGAATTGAATCCTAGTTTAGGCATGAAAATGACTAAAATTGAGTGTCTATAGTTTTCCATTGTTTGAGAAGCTATTGTGAGACACAAGCATAATACCATCTTTTCAAAGAATGCAAAATTCATTAATTTGAATGGTTCATGCCCCAAAGGGTGATCGACTTTCCCTTGATGCTCCCTTGAGGGAATGGGTGGCAAAATAGAATCATTGATTGTTCCCTCAAAATGAAGAAAATGACATGATCTAATAACAGTGGGGAAAAACTACTAATTTTCCCAAAGGTAGTTATAATTTTAGTGGCAATGGAGTCACTGATTTTCCCAAAGGTGGTTATAATCAATGATAAAGTGTAGGACACTAATTTGCCCAAAAGTGGTTATAATTAGTGGAACACATATTCACCCCTATAAGGTGGTGGGAAGGATACTCATTTTCCCAAAGGTGGTTATAATAAATAACAAATTATGGGACACAAATTTACCCAAAGGTGGTTATAATTAGTGACAATGGCATTTTCCTTGATAGGGGGAGTGGAGCAAGTATATAAAGATTTTCCTAAAGGTAGTTATAATAATTAATATAATGAAAGACATGGATTTTACCAAAGGAGGATATAATTAGTGATACTATCATTTTCCTCGATAGGGTGGGCAAAGTGGATAAATAATGTTTTACCCAAAGGTGGTTATAATCATTAGCACGGGATGTAAAAATAATGATTTGCCCAAAGGAGGTTATAATCATTAAATTCATCAAAAAATAATGATTTTACCAAAGGTAGTTATAATCATTTACACATTTAAATAATGTTATTTAAAATGAGTATGCCCCAAAAAGGTAAGATATACTATTAATTGATCGAAAAATAATTTGTTGCACTTGGGCAAATTGACAAGGGTAGCTTATGCAAAAAATCCATAAAAAAAATTTATGATGAGATAAAAAAGAATAACAACATATTTGTATCCTGACTGTGAGTATGAAGATAAACATTCAAACATACATGGTGATTAGGTAGAAAAATAAATGTTTTTAAATAGGTCTCGAAAGAGGCCCAAAAAGATGGTCTAGTTATAATATGGTTAAAAAATAAGGCATGTAGGATCAAATGACATGGGAAATGGACCACATATGTGAAAAATACACTTCCTAGAGTGTGTGGAATGAACTATAGTCCTTTAGGGGTAAAAATTCAAATCTTAGGCTATATATTCACCATTGGGATGAAAAAAATCATTTTCACCTTGCTAGTTATATTTTTGAGCTCTAGATTTTTACACATATTAGCTGAGTAAAATGGCCTACAAAGGAGCAAGACATCACATTTCAGATCTCATGAGAGAGAATATGCAACCACCACATGATGGACCACCAATGAGTAATTTCAAAATTGTCATTAATTCCATTTTTCTTGCATTTAATGTTAGTTATATGTCAAAAAAGATGAAGTCATTGTTTGCATTTTAGACCAAATAACAACTTTGCCAAGGAAAAGGGTAACTTTGTATGAAATCATCATTCTTATAATTGAAATAATTACCAAAAATGGGTGGAAATCATCAAAATGATGATTTCACCCATTTTTAGGCAAATTCACCATTTGTGTGAAAGTGAAAACAATGATATCGACTAAAAAAGTGTAAAATCACCTAAATGATTACTTCATCATTCCTAAAAATGGTGACTTCACCCTGAGAGCCAAAAATACTTGGTTTATAGACTTGACATGGGTCTAACCTATTGGAGAGGGTTAATTAGGCTTAGTAGGCTAGGTTTAGGCTCAAGTAACAACATAGAGTTAGGCTGACACTAACTTATCTATGATTATATGAGTGACTAGCTATGTTGACATGTTGGGAGTGATGTTACCATTAGTTATGGACCCCTCATATCTATATAGAGGGGATGCTTGGATTCTTGTAAGCTCTTGATCTTTATAATGTTGTATGGATGTCATTCATTTGATCAGATAAGGTATACTTGAGCATGCTAGTTGAGTGTTGTCATAGAGAGATTTTTACCTTCCATTTTCTTACTAGATAAATTACCATGACACTTCAAGATACTTTGTGTGTCCTCAAATTGCCAATGTGAAAATAAAAGCTATTCTAGACACCTCTAGCAAAACATCAAGCTGCACTGGATGATTTGGTAAATTACTAGGGCATCCCCATGTTTCAATATAAGGTATAAATTAACTTGATTGATATATATATACAGACACTCAAATGTTGATTAGTTCCTTTTTAGTAAAGATAAACAAAAATCCATGCATAACAATATAATAAAACTAAACACTCTTGCCTAATAACTAGGGGAACATAACATAATAAACAATCACAAAATAGAGATAAAAATAATAAAATAATTTTACCTCCTTTGTCAAAACAGATGTCCACTTATTGGCATATGGATGTTCATTCTCATTCTATGACATTAGAGACTAATGTCAATGTTTATCCATGGTGGTAGTACTTCTCTAATGGTCACATGTGGCTTTGATTTGCTATTAACATGGCTTGGTGTGAATCTTGGCTTAAAATGGACATTATAACACTATTTTCACTTGATTCTTGAAGGTATTCCTGTAGAATAACCTTACATGCTAAATCTTGTTTGGTTATGGTGTGGGAACTTGTATTTAAAACTCTAAGAACTACCTCTAACCCTAGGGAGGTTAGGTTTATTTATAACTTTGATTGAGTCTAAAATAACCTAAGTTGAATCAAACTAACCTTGGGTTAGGTCAAAACACTCATGAAGTCTTGACACCTCAGTTTCAAATATTTACGAGCCATGACAACTCACTTTACATATTTATGAGGTTATGACTTACCTTTTTAGAATATTGAGGAATTAATAAATTACTTTAATATCTCCTTTGACATTTGAATTCATATTTGGCTAAAAAGACATGTGGCTCACCTTGTAATACCTGGTGGACTAAATATAACTAGTGGGAAGACTATATGACCAACAATAACTAATCAACCTCCCTTAACACCCATTAGCTATGGTGCACCTATTACTGTAGGAGGCATGGGAGGTAGTACCAATGGTGGTTTTTTTAGATATAAAGGGATAAACAACATTACATTATGAATTAGTGGACTGTACCATAGGGTTCAGGAGGAGGAACTGGAAGAGTGCCACAACAAGGTCCACTACAACCATCGAGTGCACCTATAGTCTACTACAATATGACACTTCACTTACTTGAATATCAAGGTGTCAAAAAAGTAGTAGAACATCTTCATAAGTGTGAACTCATTTGGTGAATATGGGGTATAACCTCTTCAAATAAAAATGCAACTTGGTTTTCCACTACTTTATTAGATCATGCACACAAATAGTACTAAAAATTTGATCCCCAACAAGTGGTTGTGAATTATGAATTATTAAAGGATGTTTTTTTCTAAGAATTTGATATCCCTAAATTTGAGTAGCAAAGTATTGTTGACTTAAAACATATCCAAAAATAGCTCATTATGATTATACACACATATGATGCATGTTTCAAAATTATTTTTTCAAATATATCATTTGAGATAAGCCTGATGTAGCATGCTTAGTAGTTTATGGGAGGTTTATTACTTTAATTTTGATGAACCTTATCTCATAAGACCACTATAGAACTGCATGAGGCACTAAAAAACACCATCTATACCAAAGGCATAAGAAGCATATATACAAGAATCAACCCCTTTATAGAGTATCATACCACTGTGATGGATTTTAAGATATATAAGCTTATGAACAATAATTCTCATAACACCTATAGTGGCTTGTAGTGTGCTAAATATAAAGTGGAAGGACATAATAAAAACAACTATTTGTGGAGGAATGTTTGTGCTATATTGAAATAGTCCTATGAGTTTTACAATGAAGATCATGATGTAAGGAGTTGTCCCTTAGTTCAGTATGCCACCTAAGCTAAAGTTTCTTTCTACTATAAAATATGTGATTCATATATGCATGACACTAATGACTACCAAGTCATTAGTGAAATTCATGAAGTGTGTATCAGAGGTATGTGCCAAACTTACATAGATAATAACCATGAGGCTGGTGGAGTTTGATATTTTAGAGGTCAAGGGTGTGGAAATGGATATGAAGGTGGTCATTTTCCACCTATGACATGGTACAAGTGTGGTTCTTTGGAATACTACCAACATGACTATACGATCTATCCAACTTGTGCCTTTTGTAAAAATACACATCACTTGGAAAAATGTCTTGATTTTCATGATACCATTACTAAGGAACAAAATTATAAGGAAACCATGATGATACATGTTACACAAACTCTTAATACTCAATGGAGAGTACACCCTACCACTCCATTAGCTGAACTTAAGGTCAATATTACTATGTAGAGTGGTGATAATTCCCAACCAATTTCAAATACAACTTCTAAAAAGGTTCAACATGAAGAACATAATACATGACACTATCCCAATTCTCAACAATAGAAAGAAGTTTTTCACAACATAATGGCCTTAGTTTTAGAAATGCAAGTGAATATTTATTTATAAAAGGATAAGGATGCTAAAATACATACCAAGATGGAAAGAGATACAGTACCCACAAACTTAGGCTATGATGAGTTTTGAGAGCTATGAAAGTTCTTCCTTAATGATGACACTATCCTTCTCCTCAAGAATTGGTTATGATAAAAAATAACAAAGCCTTTAGAAAACTATTGCTTGAACCATGCATGATGAAAAGGGACCCATATTCAACCAAACATATAATGTGACATAGAGTTCCTTGTCAATGTTTCCATTGATGGCTGGATGATCCATGACATCCTGGTAGACATTGGCATGGAGGTTAATGTTCTAGCCAAAAATGGTTAGAAAAACATGGGATCCCTACTTTTCAACCTTGCCCACATGTCTTGTTCATGGACAACAAGGCTCGTGCACTACCCATAGTTTCTCTTAAAGATGCCACCATTAACATCTTGGGCATCTCATTTAAGGGTGATTTTGAGTTAATCAATATTGATGAAGCTAATGACTTCCCTACTCTTTTGGGTCAAACTTTGTGCTATGTAAATAATGCTAAATTACATTTCAAGAAGAGGTATATCAGCTTTGAGAATGACACTCAACATTGTCATACATCTCAATAATGACCAAGGAACCCCCTTTTTGGAACCCATTGATGTTGATTAGGATGTTAATATAATCTATAACATTAATAATTAAGTACATGAAAATATAGATCCTACTCCTTATGGCATCTTGCGATGGGAAGATGTTCAATCTATATATAACACTACCAATGTCACTTACAACCAATGGGTTCAAGGTACATATGATCTAACAAGGTGCATATGCGATGTCTTATAAAACCACCTAGATTCATCTCCAAATCTTGTTCAGTGCCATAAAACTATTTTCCTCATCAAAGGAAACCTGATGAATAAAACACCCTTATATTTGGACCAGACACTGAGGTTTCATGATTAGATGGAGGTTTGGAATACTTAAAAATTTTAGAGGCTTACTATGTTAATGAGGATTAAATGTTTTATGTGATCACATTTCTATTTCAAAGTATAATTGATTTATGGTAGTCTACTCATCAATACCAATTAGATACATAGGAATAGGTGTGTGTAGTCACGCATAATTTCCTCCACCATGACAACTGTGTTCATGCCACCTTGAGTTATAATAGTTTTAATTCTCTAGACAAAAACATAACATAAGTTGAAATTATTTAGAGCTTTGACGAAATAGTTTTACTATAATTCCTATGGGTATATGCATTTTATGGTACCCTACATGCTTGGGCTTGAGTGTGATACATTCACCAAGAAACACGTAGAGACATGGATACTTGACAATGCATCAAACATGGTCTAATTTCTACCTTTGCATTTTATTCACCACAGATGGATTTGAATTTATCTTTACAAGTGATCTATCAAGTAATTTTGAGTGATCAAACATCAGTTGAAGACCAAACACATCACATGCATTGCAGAACTGAGGATAATTTTTCCATCTTCCAATAACTTGATACTCTTTCCATTATTTCATTAGAATTCAACTCTCAACCAGACCATACACATAAGGAATAAATCTAAAAGGGCAAACAAAAGGTTGTGTACCATGTTGATGAGGGTACCAGTTCTAATCCACTAGAGCCATCATTTGACTACTTAAATATACATATGGAGTGTAGGCCACTTGATGCAAAATATTTGATGTAGTCTAAGTATAATTTATATTCTATGCCACTCCAAATGATTTATTGGAACATTGGAATAGATGATGCACATAAACTAGCCACTGTGGAAAATTACTAGTTTGATGTTGAGATAGCCAAAATATTTGAACTTTTGCATGAGTATTAGGATATTTTCTAATGAAACTACATGTAAATAAAATGAATACGTCCATCATTGGTAAGAATACACATCAAGCTGGTTAAAGGCACTCAATCGGTGAGGAAATGGACATATCGAATGAATCCAAATTTGCATGTCCAAGTTAAGGAGGAAATAAATAGTATATTTTTCACTTGAGGTATTTCTCCCATAAATGAATATGAATAGGTTAGTACCATAGTGATTACCATCAATAGTATGGTTGTATTTAAATTTGTGTAGACTATAGGGTACTCAATGTGGTATGTGTAACAAACCCTTTCCCAATATCTTTCACTGAGCAAATTTTGGAAGGTGTTGTTGAGTGTGAGATCTACACATTTATTGATGGATTTTTTTGGCTATCACCAAGTCCAAATTTTATTAATAAGATAAGGAAAATAAAACCTTTGTAACTAAATAGGGTTCTTTTTCATATAATGTTATGCCTTTTGGACTTTCAGAATGTATCAGTCATGTTTTCACACATTGTGGTGGAAGCTTTAAAGGATTTCATCCAAAAGTTCTTTTAGGTGTACTTGGATGATTGGTTCATGTATGGTTTAGTTCATTACCATTGTGACAATCTATGCCTCATGTTTGAACATTATCATTAGCTTCAAATTTCCTTGAATCTAAAGAAGTGATTTTTTTCCACCCCATTTGGGATTCTATTGGGATATATTATTTTTTGGGATGGATTATTGGTGGATTCAACTAAAATTGTTGTCTTTGTCCAACTCCTAGTGTTAACCACTCAACATGAGGTACACACCTTAGGTCACATGGGGTACTATCAAAAGTTTATTTAGGGTTATGATAATATATTTGTCTTGATGGAATAATTATTGAGTCATAATGTCCTAATATTATGGATAGATCAACATCAATAAGCATTTGAAACCCTAAAACAAAAATTGGTGACTACACCCATTCTCTAATTCCTAAATTGGAACCAACCATTTCATGTGCATGTTGATGCTTTAGGCATGGCATTAGGTGATATCCTAGCACAACTTGATGAGGGAAACCTTGATCATCCTATTTATTTTTCTAGATGGAAGCTCACACCAGTAAAATAGAATTATTCTATGATAGATCCTGAGGCCGCCTTTATGGTTTATACACTTTTGAAGTTTCACCAATACTTGTTGGTAGCCCAAATTATCTTCTATATGGATCATGAAACACTCAAGTAGTTGGTAAATAAACAGATATTGCATAGGCACATTTACTGATGGATTGTCCTCTTCCAAGAGTTCCTATTTTATGTGGTCATTAAACTAGACAAAGTTAATTTTGGTCTAGACCACCTCTCATGTGTTAAATTTGGTGAATCAACATGTGACATAGAGGATGATTTACCTGATATAAAACTTTTTCAAGTTACATGCATGCCTAAATAATTGGAATAAATTATGGATTTTCTTACAATAGGTTTTGCACTATATAAACTTACCTCCCAAGAAAAAAATCAACTAGCTATATGCACTACTCCTTTCTAGCTTATTGGTACAGAACTATATAAAATTGGTTAGGATAAAGTACTAAAAAGGTGCATAATGTAGCACAAGCATGTGGAAATCCTTCAATATGTCTATGAGGTTATCACATGAGGATATTATGCTAGTGATGAAACAACATGAAAAGTTTTACTAGTTGGATTTTGGTGGCCCACCTTATTCAAATATGCCAAAGCTTATGCATGCCAATGTGATATTTGTCAGAATGTAGGTAAACCAAACTAAAAGGATGTTATGCCTATTCATCTAATAATTACTCATGAACCATTTGAGAAATGGGCCATTGATTTCTTTGGGCCCATTTAACCATCTACATGACAAACTAGTACATGGTACATCATTACTATGATAAACTATCTCACACACTAGGATGAAGTAGTGACTACATGCAATTATAATATTACAACCACTTCCATATTTATATGGGAAAATATCATCACAATGTATGGATTCCCTTTAAGTTTAATATGTGATTTTGGCACTCACTTCCTTAATGAAAAAATGTGCATCCTCTTGGTTGAATTTATTATTGCACACCATAAAACCATGCCATACCAACCTCAAGCTAATGTCACAACTAAAGCATTCAACAAGATCTTGGGTAACACACTGACTAAGATTTTCAACATCAGTCATGCTGATTGAGATGATCAATTTTATATATTTTTATAGGTGTATAAACCACATATAAATGGTTGAACAAAAGAACTCTTTTTAATCTCATCTTTGGCACATTTTATCTATAAAGTTCCTTGTGCCTTATTTATGTATTATGCATTTAGGTAGATTAGATGATGAGGCATCCCTAAAACATGCTTAGATTCTCTACTTCAACTATATGTAACACACTTCCTCACACACTAGAGCCAATGAGTTGAGAAGAAAAAATAGAAAGCTTGGCATGATTGATATATCAAAATTGAAGTTTTTCATCATAGTATGCATGTCCTAGTCTATGATTCAAAGTTTTCATTTCATTAAGGTAAAATAAATATCTATTGGGGTGGTCCATTTATTTTTCATTCTATATATTTGAAAGGCACTTGCAAATTAAAAAGATCAGATGGTTAATTCTTACCAAGTCATTTCAATGGTAGTCAACTCTGACCCTACCATTTTATGTAATTCTTCACTTCAATGAATAAGGCGTATACCATTAGATTGATATATGATTTTGTTTCATTTTTAAATAAGCATTTGATTTTTTTAAATTGGTTTAAGACTATTTGATACTATTTTGGTGTTTAATACTCTATTATGTCATTCTTTCTTAACATGAATTGCACTATGATATGAGTGGAGGACCACACACATATTTTAATGTGGGGTGGATTTTAAGGATGGATAAGCTACTTAAGCTATAAATAATTAAATAGGAGGAATTTAAAGGAAGCATGAAATAAGAGTTGCATAAAGGAAGTGTGCAAAAGGAAACATGTAGAGGAAGCACATGAAGGAAATGATGGAAAAATCATGCTAGATCAGAGAGCTCAAAAGATAACAGGGCATGAAAAATAAGGCATGTGAGGGTTGCATGCAAGAGGTAGAATGAAGTCTATAAGAAGTAGAATGTGACCTAAGTAAGAGGAATGAATAGAGCAAAGGAAATACCATTATAAAGTGGGTTAAAGTAGAAAAGGTAGTTTCCCATAAACAAACTAGGAAATTTAAATTTTTATAGCTAGCATGCATTTTAAGAAAGATGTAATAATTTTAAAATGATGGGACAAACATTTATTAATTTTGGATTTGTTTGAATGTAAAACATTATAAATGGACACAAAAGGAGGCTATTTAAAACATTAAATGGTTAAAGTGATGGACAATGATGTGGAAAAATAATGTGAAACTTTGGGGTAGACTATAAAAGATAGAGAGACCTTCCATTTTTAATTTTATTAAAAAATTATAAGCCATTACAGAGCTCAAAAAAAGTGTTAAAAGGTGAAAAGAGAAGGTTATTATGTAATGATCAATGACACAACATGAAGTAAAGATTATGGTGAAAAACATTCAACAAAAGAGGCAATAAAGCAACCATATGAGTAGGCATGAAAAAGTTGTAGGCTGTAGGCATCAAATTTGCCATTAGAAGGGGTTGAAACATAAATACAAAGCTTTTCAGGCCTAGAGATAAAATAATCAAAATGCATTCATTCAAGATATTTTTTAAGTTGTATGTAAAACTTTAAGGACCTTGATAACTGATGTAACTGAAGCAAAAGTATAACAAAAGTAGAGAGACATTAATAGCCATTACTAAAGTTTAAGAATATGAGGGTGAATAAGAAGGAAGTCCCATTTATATCCAAGAATAAAAATTTAAGGAATTTGGTGTCAAGTAATGAATCCCACAAAGTTGGAGGAAGGGACATCTAGTGGAAAGGTACCAAAAATATCACACATGAAAAAAGGTTGTTGAAACACCACCATCCTCTCCTATTTTGATTGAGGAAATGTAGTACCTAGAGACAATTCTATTCATGGATGATTTGGAGTTGAATGTATCCAATTGTTAATTCCTTAATTAAAATCATCAGTATCCTATAAATAAACTCAAATTAAAAAAGGACTACTGGGTGGAGCACTAGAACACCTAGAATGATATCACCTATGATCTTATAGTCTACAATTTACTGGAGGATTTAGGGGTGATCCAACTATTCCAACTACCTTATTTTGAAAACACATAGGAGGTGGTTTGATTTCTAATTTTGTGCATTCATGAAGATTACCTCTACTTTGTTAGATGCAAAATGAGAATTACCCCTAAGTAGATTAGTAAAGTAATGGGGTCACTTTGTTCTGGAGTTGATGTTAACATAGATATTGAGGATCAAGAGGCAATTAATAAAATAGTAATGACACTGTAATATAAAAAGGAAGGCCACACCATGTACATCACAAGCCTGATAGATATTTTAATTCAAGTGGCTACATGCTTAACCATGACCAAGGAAATAGGCATAAATAGGTGGAAGGAGGTGGATATGGCTAACCTCTATGTCACCATCCAAATGGCAAAGGGAACAAAGTATAATTACCCCTATACTTTGTGAATAAAATTGATCAAGATGTTGAGAAGGCACATGACCTACCTAACCATAAGTTCCCTTGGGGCACAAAAGTTTTGATGCTATTTTTGTATGAACTTGGCATCCTAGAGTATTCTATTAAGGATTTGAAGTGGGTGTATCCACCAAAGCATAAATATCCCACCTAAAGGTTCAAATAATTCACCTACCCTAGTGCCATTATACCTTCCTACAAATCAAAGATGAAGGTTTGGTTTAATGGTATGAGGAAGGTATTTGGGAGAAAGTGGTGCATACCCAAGGAGTTGCCCATGCAAATGGGAACCTATGATACATTTTTTTTTAAAGAAACACTACTCCCTCACATGAATCTAGATGGAAAGCACTAGCAACTTGTCACCATGGCTCAATTTTCCCTACACATTCATTATAATATATTTCATGGACTCTATGAATAAAATTGAGGATGTGTGTTTTATAGATATTGATGCAGATAAGATTGACATTGAGATCCACACTCTTCACAATCTTTATGTCTATCCATGGAGGCACCTGTATGAAGAGAGGCATGAGATTGATAAAATTAATATTAACCCATACAAAATAGTCACTGAAGGGTATGTCTAGTTGATTTTATATATACTCAAGCCCTAGAAGAAAACATCAAGAGGTTGAGAGGTATAAAATGATTCACTCCCCTCTCAACTGTTAACACACATAAAATAAAAGGTTGAATGAAAGACAAGATGCCAAGACCAGATGTCACTAGCTCAATTAGGGTGCAGGTAGATTATCCTAGGGATGGTCCTAAATGATAAAGGTGAACCCCATCACCAATAAAATCCTAGGGACTACCTACAAAACCAAAATATGTTACTTCAAAAATAGCTACCCAAGTAGAGCCTAATAAGGAAGTGACCATAGTGGTGATTCAAGACACAAGTGTGGCATCGCCAAATTCATAACTTGTAAAGGAACCCATTCTTGATCCCATTGAAGAATAGCCTACTTGGTATAGTGAGGAACAACCTACTAGGCCTAGTGAGGAACAACCTACTGATGAATATAAAATGTACATTGAGATCCCAAAACCTAAAGAAGTAGAAAGAAGGGAAGGCCCTAGCATAGAGTAGCTTAGTATTAATACTAGAGAGCAATAGGAAAAGGGTCCCAAAATTATTAATATAAAATTTAGCCTCTAAAAGGGTAAAGAACCTATGAAAGAGGTAAAGTAACAACAACAGACAAATTAGGAATCCCCTATTCGCACCACATTCCAACAAGACACACTAAACAAATAACTATATTTATGGGGTTATTTCCCTGAGCATGAGTACATGCAAAAAATTAGCATGAGATGTCTTTTGCAATGAAAGTGTATCACAATGAATAATGGTTTGAGATTCTATGGGCTAAAACTAACATAAGCCCATAGGTGGTTGATGTATTGGATACACCTTGGGTAAGTCCCATGAATTATTATCTAGTGGAAGTAGGTGCAATCACCATCAAGTTTACCTTAGATATTTCTAGTCAAAACATTCTCAATAGTCATGATGTGGGCTAAATTCACTACAAACATTAGGAGGTTGTTATATTATATCAATAAGAGCATACAATGAGGTATAAACTTGAAGAACTCAAGTGCCAACTAGATGCATTTAAAGTGGCTTAGCTTAGGACATTATGCCTTTGCCAAAAAAAATTGAAAAGTGAACCATCACTCATGGATGGAGTTCCCATTACTGGTGAAATAATTAATAAATTAGAGATGCTCATGGACCTTTTGTTGAAGAAATGTAAAAATATGGTGAATCCTAAACATGATAAACTATGGGATATTGTGTAGTTCATTGAGGCCATAAATGTGTACCATGTATTTTTGAATAAAATAAGCACCACTAATCTCATCACCAATGGGATTTTTTTCAACTTGGCATGGCTAAAAAAATCTTACAAGTTCAATTACTACCTAAAAAAAATAATGCCAATAATTTGCTAAGAACACTCTAAGCATCAAGGATAGGGCTCAATACATAAAAGTGTTCTAAGACATTGAAGAAATAGAAAAACAAATAAGTTCCCATTGATAATAGTTGAATGATAGTTAAAAATCACTTTTAAGACAAGTTTTGATGAAGGTTAGGGTACACAAGGATGTTGACAATGTCGTAACCACTTAGCTTGAGACTTTGACAACTCAAGAAGATAATTTTCTAGAGCAGCCTAAGGACATGAAATTATTGAAAGGAAAAGTGTAAGTTATTACATCCAATCTTTAAACAACCCTTAGCTAATGAGAGGAGCTCAAGATCAAAGTACAAGAAGTGGATCCCATATTTTTGTCAACTAAGGAAACTACAACATAGTCTGGGATGGACTATCAATTTAGTCTAGGGTAAATGTTAGACCTAAATTTTATAATGTATTCTAAGTATTTTTTACCCATAAGTGTGGAGATGTAAAGGTGTGGGATGAGTGTAGAAGACCATGTCATGGGAGAGAATGATGTGGAAGAGATAAATAGGGGAGAATAATGTGGAATACCTTGGCATGGGTGGTGTTATAAAAGACAAGGAAATAGAGAATAAGGAGAAAAAGACATGACTCAGAGAAGCAAAAGAATAGGATAAGGGAATAAAAAGTGGAGATAGTTATAAATTAGTTTGTAGAAGTATGAAATATTAATGGGAGTGCAAATCTAGTACTAGATTGTGGAAGAAGAGGAACACAAATGCTAATATCTAGCATATAGATAGTATATAGGGTTTGTTGGGCTTGGTTTAAAAGGAACTTAATTGTAATCCCTCACCATGACTTATTTCTTTAAAACAATCATTGGCATGTCATATTTAGTGTATTAATGATAAAACCCAAAAAGGGGTTTGTTTATGTATAAATGCCCCTTTGGCTTTGTTTGTAAGGTGTTTTTGAGTATAAATGTGTTGTTATTATTATAATAGAGATCTAGAGAGCATGTGTTGAATTAAGTATCTTTTTAATCTTATCAAAATGATTAATGGATCTAATATTATTTGAATCTATTTGATGTTAACTTTTATTTATGATACTAGAGTACTTTCATTGTGTGAATGCATTCAATGGATAACTATAAAATGATGATTGTAATAAAAATGATTAACTGTGTTAACTCAAGTGCCTAAAATTTGTTCATCCACCATCATGCAAAGGAACTAATAGGAACTGGTCTAGGCTATGTGCCTTGGGTGAGTATGCGAGGTCACTCATGTGATATGTCAACATGCTAGTGTGTTATTTTACCCTTTCCTATAGGTGCACAACTAGTACTTAGTCATTCGAAACTAAGGATATAAATAAAACCTTAAAACATATCAAGTTGTGTGGTGCTTTGTTATTGATTAGTGTCATGTATAGGTGCATAGTCTCTATGGGTGTGCCTATTATCTCTACATATGCAACACTTATATGTATAACCTAAACAATTATTATATTAAACCTCATCCCACATGATGTGCAATAATTTACATGAATTATAGGGTTACTTCTAGTTATGCAACCATGTGAAGCACCAATAGTATGAGGGATAATAATATAAGTGCCACCACCCATATCCCTTATAATCCTTAGTATATGAAAATCATGGTTAATTATAACTTATGTGACACTACTAATTACCTCTATGGTGTCCATATATGTATTATGATGCATGATTCAGAGGATGGCAGTATGTGTTATTGACCTTTTAATTATCTAGGGATGGATTTGGTTATTTTTGTCTTGATTGGAACTAGTTCTATCAAATAATGACCTACCTCCCCTACCTTAGGATGCCTTCATATTAAAATAATTTGGGATTTATTGGATAAAAAAATCACAATAAATCTTTCTACAAAAATATAATGTAAATTTATTATCAGTATTGTATGAAGGATCAAAAACACCATCCATCGTCTACTCATTTGTGGTGGTTTGGTGGTTCTATGAATATGAAACAAATCACATAATTACTAATTATAATTTTTTTTTTTAATATCCTCATGTGAAAACTTATCAAAACAATAATATTTCATTACCTCTCTTTGATGTAACATTGCATCATGTTATGAAGTGACATTTCCCACTTCATTATAAATGTTCTCCATTATATCAAAAATTTAAGTGTGTGCACTATGTTTTGAAGAGTAAAGATAACTATTAATGATAGTTTTCAATGTTTTATACTTTGAATTATATTTCTAATATGATTTTTTATTTTTATATGAAGTTAAATTGTTGGGGTTTATTTTTTAGGAAATGGATCCATCAAATTAAGAATTTAAAATTATAAAAAATAAAATTTTATATTGCATAATTGAAGGATTTCATGAGAGAATTTCAATTTTAATTTTATTACCCATTGCCTTAGGATTATTATAAAAAAATCCTTGACAAAAAAAAAAAACCATTACAAATCCTAACCATGCCTTAAGGAACAAAATAACACACCTAACATTGTAATCAAAACATGTATGCTTGGTGGAGATTCTTGGAGAAGAATTTATGAATCAAACCATGCATACCCTTTGATTTACATTCCTTAATGAATTTTAATTATGATAAGTACAAATAGTAACATGAAAATAATGGGAAGGGGTGTGTTTTGTGAAATTTTATGGTCTTTTAAAAAGTGTGCACATTTTATAATGTAAAAGGTGCATGCCCTTTGAGATATTAAATGCAGATACCATTTGCATTACAAATGGCATATGCCCTTTAGTATCTCAAAGTGTACATACCCTTTAGGGTTGGTAATGACCTAATTAAAAAAATTGGTTCATTTATGTTTTAAAAATCTTGATCTCCCTTTATAAGTAATGAAAGGATTTTCCAAGAATGGGTCATTTTTTCCTCCAAACTTTGTGTATCCAACCATTTAACTTGAAGAATAAGTCTTATTAAAGACAATACTTTACTATTAATAGTGAAAGTCTATCAATCTGATACTTGATTGATGCTCTTCTATTAAAATAATTTATGGATGAATATATAGGTGTAGATAATGAAATTTAATCAAAAAATGCTTGAAAATGCTTGTACTTAACATCCTTACATTGTGTGGTCATTTTTCCATTATAATAACTTACGATATCTAAAGAATCCTTCAAAGTGTTATAATTACTATGTATATCTCAAAAAATTCCATATTCTATCCCTATTTATCATATACTTCACTATCACTTTGGTTTTAGAAGCCTTAGTCCCTTCTGAAAAAAAATTAGACAAGGGCGCACTACATCCTTGTCATGTAGTCTATCCTTATCCATAGTTCTCTAATGGCCATCATTTCAAAATAACATGTTTTATAAAAACTTCCATATGTAAGTTGATAGGTTAGTTATTAGAAACATTCAAAAGATTCACCTATAAAATCATTTCAAGGATAGTACTTGAAACCCTTGGTTCTTTTACTTCTCTCACTGATAATAAACATTTATCTTCTAATTAAAGACTATTATTGTAATTCTTTAGTAGTACCAAAATCCCTAGTTAGTCTTAGCAAAATTTTATTTTAGGTTAAGAGAATCATTTTTCAATAATTGAAATAAAATATTACTAGTTATATTCACATGATCCTCCCTAAAGGTAGAACTGCATCAGCCTAAAGTCTACTTGGACTTGTAGGAAATACTTAGTCAATAGATAGTTTTCTGAGGATAACTAAACCATATCCCAATTCTATACTTTTCCCCCCTTATGAATTTGATCTTATTTTGTGTACTTGTGTAGGCTAGGTTTTTTATTTTTCAAGTCATCCATGGATCCAAAAAAGCTCTACACAAAATTAGATAGTATAAAGATAGTGAAGAACAAGCTCAGCTTTTTAGATATATCATGTAGTGTGCATAGACAAAATTATAATAGAAGACAATGACACATTACAACCTTGTCTACTTTTTGCATCCTTCTCCCAAAATATACTAAGTCTTTATTATTAGTTAACTCTTGTTTTATGTATTCTTATAAATAATTATAGACATTCACAGTTAATGAATGAATAAAATAGTTTGAAATTAATAACTTTACAAGGACATCTCTCTAACCCTAACCCTAATTTCCATTTTTAGTAATTTATAAATTTTATCAATTCTATAGATATTTGCATTTATTATATTCTATATTATTTAACTTCATATATTAAATTTCAATATTTTACATTTATAATTAAAGTTAATTATTAATTATAATTAATTAGAGTGTAAACATTAGGTTGATTGCTAATGAGAAACTAGATAGAAAGATTTGTGAAATGTATCATAGATGAAAATATAAGTCTATGATATATTGGGACAAGGTCACACTAGGTAGATAGGGGCACACTATGGCCTTATTTGTTGACTATGGCCATGTCTTGGTTAACTGTTGATTGATTTTTATATGCAAGCACCTGTAGTTGTTAGATATTGTTGTCTAATTGACTGTAGGAGCTGATTAGATGTGCATAAGACCTAAAATAAAAAATCCTAGTTATTTAACACAAACCAAATAGAAGATCAAATATAAAGGGAAATAGACAATTTATCCTTATAAACCCTACATAATATGAGCATTGCCTACATAGCCAAAAAGGGTCTTATTATGATGTAGTTATCCCTCATAGAGTGAGTGTTGAGTCTTGATATTTTATATATGAGTGAAACTAGATATATTGATTTGAATGATTGATAATGAGTTCCATTGACATGTGATAAAATGAATTTAGACTTGGTCTATGACTGTTAAAATAAATCATAAATTGAATAGGAAAAATTAGATCTCTTTTGCTTAAAGTGTAGTAGAATATGCCAAGTGATTAATAGGTGTGTTTTGAGAGGCCTTGATGTGATTATATAAAGGAATATTTAGAATATTTCCATTAAAATTACTTTAAAAAATATTATAAGTGTTAATATGAGATGTCTCAAATTTTAAAAGTTATCATTGGATCATAGGGGATAAGGCTACACTAGTGGATAAGGTTGGGTTATGACCTTATCTACCTAGTGTGGTCTTGTCCTAGAAGGACACAGATTATTGGGATTTGGATGATGAAAAACTTTATATAGAATAATGATGCCTACGTGATGTTTTAAATGATGAAAACCTTTATGTAGAATAGTGATGCCTAAGTGATGTTTTAATTATTTTTAAGGCGTGAGTACAATATTAAAGACTCTCATATATATTGTAAGTTAAATAAATGGTGTATAAGCCAAGAAAGATAATAATATTAAGATTAAACATTATCAAGAAATTAATGATTAAATTTTAGTGTATAAATTATAATTACTTCCCCCTCCCCCCTTATTTTAGTGATGCAATTAAGTGAAATTACTAGAGTAAATGAGATGCGAACCTAAGTGTGTACAGATACTTTGTATTTTGACATGAAGCTTGATTATGAAAGGTGCCTCCATAAAAATCTTGTAATAATGTCATTGAATGTAGTTATTATCCATATTTTAAAACTAAAAATTTTAAACTTGAAGTTTTAAATTTAAAAATAGAGGAAGGAAAGAATACATATGATAAATTATGCAATGTAATTACCCTATAACTTGAAAATAGAGAAGTGATTTCCCTCTTGTTGAGGCATTTAAAGAAATGTTGAACATATGGTGAATTGAGAGTGATCAAGTATCAATTTGAAAACTAGTAAAATATCTTGAATTAGATATATTATATACTCCAACTCTCATCTAAATATGTAAAATACTCTTGTAGAATAATTGAAGGGGTGGAACCACCAAATATGGCTTGCTAGAATGTAACCATAGACACTAAGTGTCACTAGAATAAAACATGGTAGGAATAAGGGAAGAAAACAACAATTGTGGCCCATTAAAATTAAACCATATATGTTGAGCATCACTAAATTCTAACATGGTCCACTTACAAAAGTTACATGAATCACACTATTGCAGATGGATCTAGATCTATTTTAAGCTTTTCACACTTGAAACTTTTTATCTTTGGAAAGTTGAAAATTCCATATATAAACATGATCATGAATAAATATCATGCTCCATGTATCTATAAGTTGTGTTGATATATAATGTGAATCGAACTTGTAACTTTTAAAACTTACAACTTGTAATTTTTTTACGCATGCCCACACACACACATCAAGCATATGTGAATATGTATCAAAGTAAATATTTTAATGAGTGCATATGCATGTCACATGCCCCATAATATAAAAATAATAAATCATGCTATAATTATGAAACTATACACTATCATAAATCTAAAGTTTGTTGCTCATATGGAATTAAATTTTCAAGACAAGTTCATTATGATGCCCCCATTTTAAGATGAGAGACACAGATTGTACATCACTAATATCAAAATAAAAATTGATAATGTGTGAAATATTTAATCATGTAATATAATATGAACATTTGAATTTTATTGTGTCATAATATTGAATTTCATATGAAACACGTGTTAGCTAGATATAACATTGAAGCACATAAACATAATGTGCAAGATATGTGTCATGACATGGGATTAAAAGTGATAAGTAGAATAAATTTATGATGTGAATAATGACACCATAGTATCAATAAATGAACCTACAATTAATATCACACAATTTGCATATAATGTCATACATAAGGCCCAAAGGCCACATACAAAGGACATGTGAATGTCATATAGACAAACAAGGCCAAGGGCCACACACAAATGGCATGATGATGCCATGTATATAGTATACACATAAATTCAAGGGTCACACACAATAATAAATCAATTCATAAATTATAATGTAGTAAAGTAAGAATATAAAAATAATCATAGAGAATATGAGACTACTCTATATTAAACATATGTATCAATGGCATTGCTAATAAATAACATATCCATGTATAACAATATAACATATGTGTAATTAAAAAAATATTTTTATTATATATATCTCAACATGTTATATAGGTTGTGGAAAGATACAAACTATTAAAGTTTTTATGGAGAATGAAGAGATGACCTAAGCTTAGTAAGGTTGCTAGGTAAAAGGGAAGATCGACATCAAAAATCCATGTAATAATGTATCACACTCAAATACCTTTTGAAAAGTGTTGTGTATTGAAAATTAAAATATGATATCTAATTGACATGAAAAAAAAAAGACATGTACATAAGTAAGTTATCAACTTTTGAAAATGATTTTTAGGTCCTAATTTTTTTATAAATATTTTGATGTCTTTTTGAACTTTTGACATATATGATTTTTTTTGTATTTTTTCATATATATATATTTTTTGGATGTTAGAAATATTTGAAATTAAAATATTTAATAAGTGCTAAGAATCAAGGCTTTGAAAATAGGATAAATGGGAGGGATTCGAACAATCCACAAGAAGGTGTTAAATCATAAAATGGAAATAAGGAAGGTAAGCAATGTTCTCCCAATATATGTGTAAAGGAGTGATAAAAATGTAGCACAATTGATTTATATACCCAATGGGAAATATACTATGTTTTCTCATGAAAAATTTAAGATTAGGTAGATGTGATCATGTAAGTGCAAAGGAAGCCATATCATATGAGTTAGACAATAGTAAGAAAGTGAAGTTGTCGTAAAGGATGTGGCTTGAAATCATTTTAATATAGTTGTTTTGGATTATTTGAATCAATTATACAAATTAAGAGGGAAATATCCCAAATTAAAAATAAATCCAAAGGCTATAATAATTCTTGCATAAGGGATAAAAAAGGTAGTAACAAAGTAGAATCAAAGAAGCTATGTGCAAAGGAAAATGCAAATAACTAACAAATAACTTGATAAGAGGAAATTTCCCATGGAGTTCCAAAATAAAGGGTATATTCACATGTTTTTTTTTGGTGATAACCCACTGATTAAAATATGATATTGTTATTTAGATCCATCTAAGCCATTATATTGTATCATAGACATTGGATGATGTATATTATTCATATCAGTATTAGATGTCCATATTGGAATATGAGTTGTTTTGTTCTCTTATGTTTTGAATATGTTCTCCTTTGAGATGGTGATAATTTCACTAGCTTGATGAAATTTTAGAGAATCATAATTATTACTAAGTGTATCTCCCATGAATCTTTTCCATGATCTTCAAAGGATTGCACTATGTTGCTCTAAAAGAGGAACAATGTGAAATTGTATTGAACATGATTTAGGACCAAAACTAATTGGCAATGTGATAGATCCTATGCAATGATTTGGTTCCTTAAATTTACTAAGATGTAACCATATACTAGATTCTTGTAAGTGAGTAACCATAAAATTATTGCTCTATTTACCATCCTAAGTTGTTTAATAAAGAGAGGCTCTGCATAGGTGGAATGCTACTTTGTTTCCTCTTTTTTAACCATATGTTGATGAGTAACCTTAGAGATTAAGTTTTTCTTTGAAATGCCTTAATTATGAAATACTTTAAAAAAAAATAGTTTTATCTTTCTTTAGTATATTTATAGCTTTACCTCTGAATGTTTCTCTATTTTCAAATTAAATGTTTCATTTTATACCTTTTCCTTGGGAGATGTTATCATTATATTGGGAAGCATTTTGAGCCAACTAATTATGATGTAGCTTGTGATACACTATTGTAATTGTTCGAAGTATTTTGTAGATATTTTTGGTTCAAAATGGGTTTTTTACCCTTATTTGGTATATAATAAATATATTTATATTTTCCCATTCCAACATATGTAAATAAAGAGTGAGATAAGTATTCACCTTCATCAATGGGATTGAAATTTTAAGTTACACAATTAATCTATTGTTAGCTTTTATGTATCTTCCTCGTCACTATTATAGTAGTCATCAATCTAGCAGAAGGAATCTTTAGAATTGATTAGTAATGCTAGTTCCATAAGAGGTTCTTCTATTTTTGTAGGAATTAACATTAGTTGTTTCCTTTGATTGGCTCTTATATTTGTGTATAAATTTGCACTTTTTTCATAGATTCCTTGAGAAGGTCCTCTATTTTCTTAGGATTTTGAATAACTTGTGGTATATCATTTATGCTAACTAATTCATACTTTCCATAATTATGCATTTTTTCCATTGGAAATGGTTACTCAGGTGGTATGATGGAGAACTTATCGTATCGTGATTATGTCATTTTGTAATATTTCAAAGGTACATCATCAAACCAAATTATATACTCATTTGTATCATGTAAAAATTTGATGCATCTATGGAATGTAAATGGTATATCTTCCATTGCATAGATTGGAGACTGACCCAAAAGTATATTATATTATAACTAATTAGGTATGAATTGAAAAATAATAGACACCATTTTAGGACCCAATAGTAAATCCAATGTGATAGTTCCCAATATTTATTTTAGAGTGATATCAAAGGCATGTATAGTTTGGTCAGAATTTTTAAGATTACTATTATTGAAGCCCATTTTATGTATGAAGACATAACTTCAAATATTTATCTTAAAACCATTTCTAACTAATGCATGCTTGACTACTTTTTCTTGTATTTGAATTTGAATGAATAATGAAAGATTTTTCTCAATGATATGCCTGGAAAGTATATTTTACTTATCAAAAGTAACAATATTTTTTATATCTTTGAAGGTATTCATAATAGAAGAAAACAAAGTTGATTTTCTATATATAGGAAGAGTCGTCTCGTAACATTGCATATAAAATATCCTTGTAAGTTGGTGTTATCTTTAGTAGATCGAGGATAGAAATATTAGTTGGAGTATTATAGAATTAGTTAATGAGATCATACCCCTTTGGTTGAGAAAATTACCTTGAAAGAGTTGGAGGGGGAAGAAAATGTTAGGTATGTGGAGCTAAAAGCTTCACCAAGGAGCATAGACAAACAGGTTCGGGTCTACACAGACGCCGGCGTCGGTCAGGAGCGACCGACGTCGGTCAGTTGCAGTTCAGAGGCGCCGACGTCGGCGGTATGATCGGCCGGCGACGGTCACAGGCGAACAGGCAGGAACCGACGTCGGTTACCTGCGTGTCCAGAAAGCGATTTCCGAGGACAGAAGCGAGTGTTTGCATGATGAGTTTGAGTTGTAGACTCAAGCCCACGTCTCTATTGTTAGCAATATTATTTTTAGAGCCCTTGTTGAAGAGGCTTAACTGTTTGTTGTAAGAGCATGCTCAAGTTTCCTATTTCTATATGTAGGAGAGATCTTCTAAGCTATTGTATGAATGAGAGAGTGTAATAGAGTATGAGTAGAACATTGTGAATGTTTGAAGGACTGTACTTTAGAGAGAGCTCTTAAGGAATAGAGATCTAGTGAGAGATCTTGTGTGCATCTGAGAGAGGTGTGGAAGAACAAAGTTCTTCATTTGTATTCCTATTGTAAAGAGTTTTTAATACAAGTTTTCAGGGTGTTTTCTTGTATATCTTGTTCTGTGCTATTTATCATTTCAGTTACTTATCTATCTAATTATTTCTGCATATTCATTGCTTTCATAAGTGTAATCCATTGTTGGTTGATCCCCAACAAGTGGTATCAGAGCTCAGGTTCACTAACAGGTGGTTCAGATCTGTGTAGTGTGTTCGGATTACAGGTTGCTCACAGGGATTTCTGTTTGAGTGGGAGAAGCAATGGCAGAGGAAAGTAAGTTGAGAATGGAAAAGTTTAATGGCAAGAACTATCAGCACTGGAGAATGCAGATAGAGGACTATCTGTATCAGAAGGATCTTTACTTACCGTTAGGTGGGATAGCAAAGAAGCCCAAGGACATGGAGGATGAAGAATGGGAAGTTCTTGACAGAAAGGCTCTTGGTTCTATAAGACTGAGTCTGGCCTCCACTGTGATATCTAATTTGTCACAGGCAAAAACTACGGTAGAGTTAATGACCACGTTAGCAAATTTATACGAAAAACCCTCCGCTTCAAACAAGGTATATTTGATGAAGCAGTTGTTTAATTTGCATATGCAAGAAGGTGGATCTGTTTCTAATCACCTGAATGATTTCCACGGTATTGTTAATCAGTTAAGTTCTGTTAATATTGTATTTGAAGATGAAATAAAGGCTCTTTTAATTTTATGTTCTTTGCCTGAAAGCTGGCATGGCTTGGTAATGGCAGTTTCTAATACTGCTTCTGCTTCGAATATTTTAAAAGTAGAGGATGTGGTTAGTGTTATTTTGAATGAGGAAATTCGCAGGAAAAGCACAGAAGAGACTTCTGGGACATCCAGGAATGCTTTAAATTTCGAGAGCAGAGGAAGGCAAAAAGAAAGGAGCAAGAGGAGATCAAGATCTAAGTCTAAGGGAAGAGGCAGATCCAAATCCAGGAATGGCAGAAGGCCACAATGCTGGAACTGTGGAAAGTTGGGGCACATAAGCAGAGATTGCTGGTCAAAGCCTAAGGAGGATAATCAGCACGAAGGAAAGGAAGAGACAAAGGTTGCAGGTATTGCACAGGATGCTCTTATTTTCTCTTTGCATAATAACATAGAATCTTGGGTATTAGATTCTGGTGCATCTTTCCATGCTACCCCTAACAGAGAATATTTCAGTGACTATGTCCATGGAGATTTTGGAATAGTGTACTTGGGGGATGATGAGCCTTGTAAGATTATTGGCAAAGGTAAAGTGCAGCTAAAGATGCAGAATGGCAACACATGGGTGTTGAGGGATGTGATGCATGTTCCTAGCTTGAAGAGAAATCTGATTTCTGCAGGTAAGCTAGGTGATGAGGGTTGTACAGTAACTCTCACAGCAGATTCTTGGAAAGTGACCAAGGGTGCACTTGTTATGGCCAGAGGTAAGAGAGAAGGTACTCTCTATTTGTGTAATTGTATTACCAACAAATCTCCTTCAGTTTTATCTACTTCAGATGTGGATGCTAAATTGTGGCACTCAAGGCTTGGCCACATGAGTGAGAAGGGGATGTCTATCCTTAAGTCTAAAGGTATGCTTTCAGATTTGAAAAGTATGGATCTAGAATTTTGTGAGCATTGTGTGTTTGGAAAACAGAAAAGGGTTAGTTTTCTAAAGACTGGGTCTACTAAGAAAAGGCAGAAGTTGCAGCTTGTTCACACAGACGTGTGGGGACCGGCTCATGTAGCCTCTATTGGCGGATCACAGTACTATGTTACATTCATAGATGACGCCACAAGAAAGGTATGGATCTACTGTATTAAAAAGAAATCTGATGTTTTTGAGACTTTTAAGATTTGGAAAGCCATGGTTGAGAATGAAACAGGCAAAAGATTAAAGTGCTTGAGATATGATAATGGTGGTGAGTTCTGCAGTCTTAAGTTCAAATTGTATTGTTACATAAATGGGATCCGTAGGCAAAGGACAGTTCCAAGGACACCTCAGCAGAATGGTATTGCTGAAAGGATGAACAGGACTATTATGGAGCGTGCAAGATGTATGAGATTGCATGCAGGGTTGCCCTTAGAGTTTTGGGCAGAAGCAGTTGACACCGCAGTGTACCTGATCAACAGAGGACCCTCTATAGCTCTGGATGGTGGAATTCCAGAAGAGGCATGGACAGGTAAAAAGGTTGATCTCTCATATCTCAAAGTTTTTGGTTGTGAAGCTTTTGTGCACATAGATAAGGAAAATAGAAAGAAGCTTGATGCTAAGTCTATGAGGTGCACGTTTATAGGCTATGGCTCAGATGATTTTGGTTTCAGATTTTGGAATCTAGGAACTAACAAAGTAATCAGGAGCCGTGATGTTGTTTTCAATGAAAGAGTGATGTACAGTGATCAGACAAGGAAGCTAGATCAAGCTGGGCAGAGCAATAATGAGTTGGATGAAGTTATGGTCCAAAATGAGCTCGCGGGAAAAAGAAATAATCACTTACAGGAAAACACAGAGACCGACGTCGGCAGGTTTGGAACCGGCGTCGGCAGTACAGAAACCGATGTCGGTCATACAGATAGCGACGTCGGCAGACCAGGCACTGGCGTCGGCCAGGAAGAACCGGCGTCGGCCAGTAACAGGTCTACAGGTGGCCGAGGTCGGTCACTGTCAGAAAATTTGGGTGGACAGATTATGGAAAACGAGTCCAAGACACCAATCAGGAGGTCTGAAAGGGTAAGTAAGCCTCCAATTAGATATTCTCCTTCTTTATATTATTTATTGCTAACCGATGGTGGAGAACCAGAAAGTTTTGAAGAAGCTTTACAGGTGGAGTCCAGGAGTAAGTGGGAGCGTGGCATGGTTGAGGAGATGGAGTCCTTAAGAGAGAACCAAACATGGGATTTGGTTGAATTGCCAGCTGGTAAGAGAACACTAAAGAACAGGTGGACTTACAGGTTGAAGGAAGGTGAGGATGGTCAGATGAGATACAAGGCCAGATTGGTTGTAAAAGGATTTGCACAAAAGCCAGGTATTGGCTTTGGCGAGATTTTTTCTCCGGTTGTTAAGATGACTTCTATAAGGGTTGTATTGTCTTTGGTTGCTTTTGAGGATTTGCATCTCGAGCAGCTAGATGTTAAAACAACATTTCTTCATGGAGATTTAGATGAGGAAATTTACATGGAACAGCCAGAAGGTTTCGAAGTCAAGGGTAAGGAGAAACTAGTGTGTAGGTTAAAGAAAAGCTTGTATGGCCTCAAGCAAGCTCCAAGGCAATGGTACTTGAAATTTGACAGGTTTATGACTGAGCATGGCTACAGTAGATGTCAATCAGACCATTGTGTATATTTTAAGAGATTTGATAATGGTAGATATATTATTCTATTGTTGTATGTAGATGACATGCTGGTTGCAGGGTCTCACATGCAGGATATCTCAGAGCTTAAGGTGAAGTTAGCTCAAACGTTTGCCATGAAGGATTTGGGAGCAGCTAAGAAAATCCTTGGCATGAGCATCAAGAGAGACAGAGAAAATCACAGGTTGATATTGTCTCAAGAAGATTATGTGGACAAGGTGTTGAAACGGTTCAACATGCAGGATGCGAAACCGGTAAGCACACCTTTGGCAGGACATTTCAAGTTAAGTAAAGAACAATGTCCCAATTCACATGATGAGGTAGAGTACATGAATAAGGTTCCATATTCTTCCGCGGTAGGAAGTTTGATGTATGCAATGGTGTGTACTAGACCAGATATTGCCCAAGCAGTGGGAGTAGTAAGCAGGTATATGGCCAATCCAGGAAAGGAACATTGGAAAGCAATACAATGGATCCTTAGATATCTGAGAGGAACCAGCAGTAGACACTTATGCTATGGAGGTTCAGATACCTCTCTATATGGGTATGTAGATTCAGATATGGCAGGGGATTTGGATGGCAGGAGGAGCACCACAGGTTATGTTTTTACTGTAGGTGGAACGGCAGTTAGTTGGATTTCTAAGTTGTAGAAGGTTGTAGCCTTGTCAACTACAGAAGCAGAATACATTTTAGCTACAGAAGCTAGCAAGGAGATGATATGGATGACACGGTTCATGGAAGAGCTTGGAAGGGAGCATGGGAGTTGCAGATTGCATAGTGACAGTCAAAGCGCAATCCATTTGGCTAAGAACTCAGCTTTTCATTCTAGAACCAAACACATACAGCTAAGGTACCACTTCATACGGCAGGTATTGGAAGATGGTGAGTTGAAGCTGGAGAAGATCCATACAGACATGAATCCTGCTGATATGCTAACAAAGCCGGTTACTAAGGAGAAGTTGAATCTTCATTCAACTTCTGTTGGTCTTCACGATTGAGTTGAAGATGGAGGAGCTAGAAGATCTTGCTGTACAGGTATTGGTGCAGCTGGTTTATCTCCAAGTGGGAGATTGTTAGGTATGTGGAGCTAAAAGCTTCACCAAGGAGCATAGACAAACAGGTTCAGGTCTACACAGACGCCGGCGTCGGTCAGGAGCGACCGACGTCGGTCAGTTGCAGTTCAGAGGCGCCGACGTCGGCGGTATGGTCGGCCGGCGACGGTCACAGGCGAACAGGCAGGAACCGACGTCGGTTACCTGCGTGTCCAGAAAGCGATTTCCGAGGACAGAAGCGAGTGTTTGCATGATGAGTTTGAGTTGTAGACTCAAGCCCGCGTCTCTATTGTTAGCAATATTATTTTTAGAGCCCTTGTTGAAGAGGCTTAACTGTTTGTTGTAAGAGCATGCTCAAGTTTCCTATTTCTATATGTAGGAGAGATCTTCTAAGCTATTGTATGAATGAGAGAGTGTAATAGAGTATGAGTAGAACATTGTGAATGTTTGAAGGACTGTACTTTAGAGAGAGCTCTTAAGGAATAGAGATCTAGTGAGAGATCTTGTGTGCATCTGAGAGAGGTGTGGAAGAACAAAGTTCTTCATTTGTATTCCTATTGTAAAGAGTTTTTAATACAAGTTTTTAGGGTGTTTTCTTGTATATCTTGTTCTGTGCTATTTATCATTTCAGTTACTTATCTATCTGATTATTTCCGCATATTCATTGCTTTCATAAGTGTAATCCATTGTTGGTTGATCCCCAACAGAAAATTGTGATTAGTATGAATAGGTTGGGAAGGTAGCGATGGCCCCCCTCCTCTAGTTTTAACATCATGAACCTAGAAATCTAATATGAGCCTTTGATGAATAATGTGAATAGATTTAAGAATAGATGTTTGTTAAGGGCAAGGAGGGGGATACAAAAAATGTTGTACACATTATTTTTGGCATCTAGTTGTGATAGGAAGTAACTTAGATTAGATATTATAACAATATGTATTATTTTAGGAGATTGCTTGGATTGACTTTGTCCATAAAAGATAGACTCTTGTTTGTATCCAAGACCTATTATTTCAACATTTTTTGAAATATTTAGGTAATATTAGCTTCAGACAAAACTATCTTTTGATGATGTTAAAATTTTAGGTGTGTAGGATGTGATATTGAAACAATAAAAGTTAAAAAGTGCACAAGAATACATATTATTCAATTTATATTCATGATTATATTTACATTGTTATCCATGTAACTATATAATGTATAACCTAATGAAATGGAATAAAAGTTACAACAATGAAATTTATAATTCTATGTAACATATGAAATAATTTTTTATTCATTGATCCCATTATGAATATAGGACAAGTAAAAATTAAGGTATAAAGGGTGATATAAGTGAGGGTTTGAATGATTATGTGGTCTCTCAATTATACTTGATCATTCACAAATTAGTTTCAACCCAATATTTTAGAACACTAACTATAGATTCTAAACCATGTATGTAGTCCACTATCCCATCTATGATGGTATAATAAGAGTAAATTCTATGTGTGATACTCTCCTCTTACATGCATCACAAATAAAATATATAAAGAGGCTTCCTATGGTGTAAATAAGGGACCGTAGGCATTTCCAATATACACTGAGGTACAAAAAATCTAAATTTCATATTTAGTGTTTTACTATTCTTGATTATTGGGTAATTTCCCCTTGCACCATAGTGTATATATAACAAATCACCATTTAGCCCACAATTATAGTCACTGGGTATTTTTACAACTGTCAAAAGATGATTTATAAAAACATGAAAAAAATAAATAGAAATTAAAGAGAAAATAAAATTTAAATATTCATGTATAAATATCAATAAATTTAAACTCGAGGTTGAATAAAAATACTTCAGTGTCAGATGTTTATTTGAGCTGACAAGACAATTTCTTCTGTGTCAGGAAAATGCTCCAAATTTGAAAAACATTGAATTTTGGTGTTAGATTTATATCTAAATTTTAAATTTATTTCTTTCAAGAATTTACAAAAAATTGTATGAAATCCTAAGACAAAAATCAAACAAACAACAAGAAATGTTTTAAGAAAAATAAAAAAAAAGTTCACCAGAATGCTTAAAGTGTTTTTTTAATTTAATAGTGAAATGAAATAAAACCCTAAATTATTTAATATTTAATTATATCTAT